>JBBHAA010002169.1:0-600000 GCA_037953035.1 Aquarana catesbeiana | reverse complement strand
GAAAATAAGGAGGAAAAAAAGAAAAAAAAGGGGGGAGAAAAAAAGGGGAAAAAAAGGGGGAAGACAAGGAAAAAAAGGAAAAAAAAGGAAGAAAAGGAAAAAAAGGAAAAAAAGGAAGAAAGGAAAGAAAAGAGAAAAAAGGGGGGAAATTGGAGTAAAAATAGAAAAAAAAGGAAAAAAAGGAAAAAAGGAAAAAAAGGAAAAAAGGAAAAAAAGGGGGAAAAAAAGGGGGAAAAAAAGGAAGAAAAAAAGAAAGAACAGGGAAATAAACAAAAGGAGGGGTGGGGGAGGAGAAGGTGAAGGAAAAGAAGGGGGGGGGGGAAGGGGGGAAGGGGAGGAAAAGGATAGAAGGAATCTGGGGATATCAAATGTGATCGTCAGTGGGAGCCCGAGGGCTAGATAATTCCAATAAATGTAGTTGGGAATTCGGTATTTTTAAGGACTCATTGTCAAAATGCATTAATACAAAAGGTTAGAGTGCCCGCTGGATGATTACCACTGATAAATGCCAGATGTTTAAAAAGAAATGAAAGAGCAGTAAAAGATCCCCAAAGGGGAGAGTAGTACCAGGTATATAAACATACAAGGTATAAACATCCGATGAGTAATTGCTAGAATGATATTAAGATGATCAAAATTGCACGTTTTACATCATAATGATAACCATATCCTGGGTGGAAAAGAAAACATACATGTGAAACAGTCATCTTTCATCAATGAAGCATGTAAATGAAAGTTTAGTATTGAGTCACCCAGGGTGTACCGTGCCCAAAGTATAAATCCAGTAGGCCTCGCGGCGGAGAAGTAACAGATGTCGGTCCCCTCCTCTATGGGGAGGTTTGATGTGCTCAATCACCATCCCACGGAGCTCATGTGTTTGATGTTTAGCTGTTACAAAGTGTATTGCCACCGGTTTGTTGGGATCAGCCTGTTCACCCTTTTTTCGGTCTTGGCCAGGGCGACCCTGATGTCGCTTCTATGTTTCTGGAAGCTTTTCTTAAACGGGCCAATGGTTTTACCCACATATGATAATGTACAGGGGCATTTCAGCACATATACGCAAAATTCGGTATTGCAGTTATAGTATTCACGTATCGGGTAACGTTTACCCATACGTGGGTGTGTGAAATGTGTGCCGCAGATGAGTGAGTTGCACACATTACAGTTGTAACATCTGTAGCAACCTGTTTTCAACGATATTTTGGGTAATGTTTTGATGTACTTATGTCTGGGATCAGCTTGTATAAGATGGTCACGCAGCGTTCTACCCCGTTTATATGCTATCATGGGCCTGGCCTTTGTAGTGGGTCCCAGAGATCTATCAGATAATAGAATATTACGGTTGTGTTCTATGGCGTGTTTGATCGTGCCGGACCCTTGATTGAACGTGTGTACAAACAATGGACAGGTGACAGGGTTAGGGGTTCTGATCCGTCTTTTCTGGGCTTTGTCCAGAGCTTGGTCAAGTACCATCGTGGGGTACCCGCGCTCCAAGAATTTGTTATACATAATCTCAAGTTGCTGTTTTTTGTCCTCCTCATCGGAGCAAATGCGTAGTACCCTGGCAAATTGTGAGATAGGTAGATTTCTGCGTAGGTGTTCGGGATGTGCACTCTGAAAGTGGAGCAAGGTATTTCTGTCAGTGGGTTTTGAGTATAAGGATGTTGTGATGGTGCCATGGTTGTTGGTGATGAGCACATCAAGGAATGGGATACGTTCACAGGAGAATTCGGGATTGAACACAATTCCCGGAAAAATACTGTTCAAAAAGTCTACAAACATGCTGAACTCATCACTACTTCCTGACCAAATAAGGAAAATATCATCGATGTACCTCATCCATTTTACAACATGCTTGTGAAAGAGGGGGGATGGGTAGATGTGTCGTTCTTCAAGGTAGCCCACGAATAGGTTGGCAAACGAGGGTGCTGCTGAGCTCCCCATAGCCGTGCCACGTATTTGCGTGAATGTCCTTCCCTCAAACTTAAAGTGGTTATTGGTAAGGATAAATTCAAGACACTCGAGGATATATCCACTTGGTACCCCAAGGAGGTTATGTTTAGTGCAGAAGTGTTCAACGGCCCGCAGGCTGGCAGAGTTTGGTATACAAGTGTATAGGGAAGATATATCCATTGTAGCAAATTTCCAATTGTTCTGAAAGGTATGGAAGGGTCTTAGCTTCTCGAGGAAATCACTCGTATCATGTGTATAGGCAGGTAAATCTTTAACGATGGGCTGCAAGTAGAAATCAATGACCTGAGCCAATGGTTGAGTGATGGCCCCCGTACCGGATACTATGGGTCGAAATTTCAATGGTGTGGTGCCTTTATGGATCTTAGGTAATCCATAGATGACAGGCATACGGGGATGGTCATTATAAAGGAAATCGGCCACTTCATCGGTCAGCCAACCGCCCGATCGCCCTATGTTGATTAGATGAGACAAGGTATTCTTGGTACTTTCAGATGGATCCCTACTCAATGTTGTGTAGCTAGTGGAGTCGGCCAACAGGGAGAGCATACCCTTGCTGTACTCACTGTAATCCATAACGACAATACTTCCGCCTTTATCGGCGGGTTTGATAATAATGTTCTTATCGTCTTTAAGTGATTTGAGTGCAGCAAAGTCATCGGAATTCAAATTGGTGTATGCTCTATTTGAAGTTTTGTGGGACACATCATGTTTAATTGTCCTGATGTAGTTCTCAATAGAATGAAAATGTCCAGGAGGTATGAATTTGCTTTTCAATCTGAAAGGAATCGGTGTGGTTCTATCAGCTGTGGTCATGGTGGGTGTCCCCGGTTGTGTGTGGAAAAATTGTTTAATTTTTAATGTCCGCTCAAATTTGAACATTTCAATCTCAAAGTCAAATGGGTTCAGTCTATTGGTAGGGCAAAAAGATAGGCCCTTAGATAAAAGTTTGGACTCACCGTTAGTGATGGCTCGTGAGGAAAGATTGATTACCGGGCACGTCTGGATCCCCGTCGTCCGCTGCTGCGAAGAGGTGGTACAGATTGTTCTCTTGATGCCCCTCCTGGATCTGCGTTTCCACTGACCTTTGGAAAAAGGGTCTGATGAGCTGCGTTCACAGAGGAGGTGGCGCCTGTTGCTATTCCAGCCTCGCTGTCTGATGAAGGATTTTCGGTGGGGCGATCACTTTCAGATGTGGGAGGTTGGTTGTGTTGGTTGTGTCTCCTTGTAGTATCGGTGTGTGGGCGGAGCCTTCTCCTGGGGCGTGTGGCTCCTGTGACCCAAGGGTAAACTCGACCCTCCTGGTAATCTTGATTAAAAAGTCTCAGTTTGTCCCTCTTGACCTGTTTCTGCTTCTCAGAGTATGCCAATATCTCACTGTCGATATTGTGTAGTGCGTTCGCAAATGCGTCGTTATCCTGGATAGGCACTGTAAGTGTGGATAGTTCCCTGTTGACTTGGCACAGTTGAACCTTGACTTCTTCAATAACAATAAGCATATAATTGAGCGAATTTTGTGTGGAGACCTCACACCACTTCTCACAGAATTCACGTTTATGGCGTCCGATGGTAGGTTGGTTCTTGATGCGGAAACCTCTTGGGATCTTTTTCGTCCTGTAGTATTCGGATAGCGTCTGCCCGTGTAGTTCGAGGTCGATTTGTCTTTTCTTTAATCGTTTAATTTCACGGTGGATATCAGAGGTAGTGTCGGTTCCGAACGCCTTATTCTCATCAGGGGGAAACAAAATGGCGTCAATCTCTTCTTGGCTGTAGATACAGCCAGGCGCCCTGTTAAATTGGGAGGATCCCGTATCATCGGATGCCATCAGTGTCTATGCAATTTTTCTCAATCGGATGAATTGGTGACAACCGTGTCCCGTATATGTCGGGCACGAAGGTTAATGAACCCCACGTTTGGGTAGCCGCCGGGGGTGCGTAATGGAAACCCAGTACACAGTCAATTCAATATTCCAGTCGCACACGTTCCCGGACAAACGGCAATAGAGCATTAACGGGTGCTGTAACGATTACCAGTTGGGTTCTGGAAGCATCAAACAGTAGTACATCTTCGCCAGCACACCATGGATCAGCAAACAAGATTGTCCAAAAAAGGTTTTTAATCGAAAAACGGTCACATCACAAGGGAGGTGCAACGTTTCGGGGCCGCGCAAGACCCCTTCGTCAGGCAAGTGATGGGGTGCACAGTAAAATACAACATATATATAGTGGTCACCAATAATGAGAACAACAAGTGCAGAGTGAGAGAAATAGTCCCCTCCCCCTCCCACTGACGTCAATCTGACGTCAGAATCCCGCCAGAATCATTAAAAATCATAGTTTGTATAGATAATGCATAATCCTAACCATACTGGCAAGCATACATTGCTATAATAACCAGTGGCGTCGGTAACTGTCATAAATTGTGCTCGATCGGCCATCTGAAAGCGATCGCCCCACCGAACATCCTTCATCAGACAGCGAGGCTGGAATAGCAACAGGCGCCACCTCCTCTGTGAACGCAGCTCATCAGACCCTTTTTCCAAAGGTCAGTGGAAACGCAGATCCAGGAGGGGCATCAAGAGAACAATCTGTACCACCTCTTCGCAGCAGCGGACGACGGGGATCCAGACGTGCCCGGTAATCAATCTTTCCTCACGAGCCATCACTAACGGTGAGTCCAAACTTTTATCTAAGGGCCTATCTTTTTGCCCTACCAATAGACTGAACCCATTTGACTTTGAGATTGAAATGTTCAAATTTGAGCGGACATTAAAAATTAAACAATTTTTTCACACACAACCGGGGACACCCACCATGACCACAGCTGATAGAACCACACCGATTCCTTTCAGATTGAAAAGCAAATTCATACCTCCTGGACATTTTCATTCTATTGAGAACTACATCAGGACAATTAAACATGATGTGTCCCACAAAACTTCAAATAGAGCATACACCAATTTGAATTCCGATGACTTTGCTGCACTCAAATCACTTAAAGACGATAAGAACATTATTATCAAACCCGCCGATAAAGGCGGAAGTATTGTCGTTATGGATTACAGTGAGTACAGCAAGGGTATGCTCTCCCTGTTGGCCGACTCCACTAGCTACACAACATTGAGTAGGGATCCATCTGAAAGTACCAAGAATACCTTGTCTCATCTAATCAACATAGGGCGATCGGGCGGTTGGCTGACCGATGAAGTGGCCGATTTCCTTTATAATGACCATCCCCGTATGCCTGTCATCTATGGATTACCTAAGATCCATAAAGGCACTACACCATTGAAATTTCGACCCATAGTATCCGGTACGGGGGCCATCACTCAACCATTGGCTCAGGTCATTGATTTCTACTTGCAGCCCATCGTTAAAGATTTACCTGCCTATACACGTGATACGAGTGATTTCCTCGAGAAGCTAAGACCCTTCCATACCTTTCAGAACAATTGGAAATTTGCTACAATGGATATATCTTCCCTATACACTTGTATACCAAACTCTGCCGGCCTGCGGGCCGTTGAACACTTCTGCACTAAACATAACCTCCTTGGGGTACCATGTGGATATATCCTCGAGTGTCTTGAATTTATCCTTACCAATAACCACTTTAAGTTTGAGGGAAGGACATTCACGCAAATACGTGGCACGGCTATGGGGAGCTCAGCAGCACCCTCGTTTGCCAACCTATTCGTGGGCTACCTTGAAGAACGATACATCTACCCATCCCCCCTCTTTCACAAGCATGTTGTAAAATGGATGAGGTACATCGATGATATTTTCCTTATTTGGTCAGGAAGTAGTGATGAGTTCAGCATGTTTGTAGACTTTTTGAACAGTATTTTTCCGGGAATTGTGTTCAATCCCGAATTCTCCTGTGAACGTATCCCATTCCTTGATGTACTCATCACCAACAACCATGGCACCATCACAACATCCTTATACTCAAAACCCACTGACAGAAATACCTTGCTCCACTTTCAGAGTGCACATCCCGAACACCTACGCAGAAATCTACCTATCTCACAATTTGCCAGGGTACTACGCATTTGCTCCAATGAGGAGGACAAAAAACAGCAACTTGAGATTATGTATAACAAATTCTTGGAGCGCGGGTACCCCACGATGGTACTTGACCAAGCTCTGGACAAAGCCCAGAAAAGACGGATCAGAACCCCTAACCCTGTCACCTGTCCATTGTTTGTACACACGTTCAATCAAGGGTCCGGCACGATCAAACACGCCATAGAACACAACCGTAATATTCTATTATCTGATAGATCTCTGGGACCCACTACAAAGGCCAGGCCCATGATAGCATATAAACGGGGTAGAACGCTGCGTGACCATCTTATACAAGCTGATCCCAGACATAAGTACATCAAAACATTACCCAAAATATCGTTGAAAACAGGTTGCTACAGATGTTACAACTGTAATGTGTGCAACTCACTCATCTGCGGCACACATTTCACACACCCACGTATGGGTAAATGTTACCCGATACGTGAATACTATAATTGCAATACCGAATTTTGCGTATATGTGCTGAAATGCCCCTGTACATTATCATATGTGGGTAAGACCATTGGCCCGTTTAAGAAAAGATTCCAGAAACATAGAAGCGACATCAGGGTCGCCCTGGCCAAGACCGAAAAGGGTGAACAGGCTGATCCCAACAAACCGGTGGCAATACACTTTGTAACAGCTAAACATCAAACACATGAGCTCCGTGGGATGGTGATTGAGCACATCAAACCTCCCCATAGAGGAGGGGACCGAGATCTATTACTTCTCCGCCGCGAGGCCTACTGGATTTATACTTTGGGCACGGTACACCCTGGGGGACTCAATACTAACCTGTCATTTACATGCTTCATTGATGAAAGATGACTGTTTCACATGTATGTTTTCTTTTCCACCCAGGATATGGTTATCATTATGATGTAAAACGTGCAATTTTGATCATCTTAATATCATTCTAGCAATTACTCATCGGATGTTTATACCTTGTATGTTTATATACCTGGTACTACTCTCCCCTTTGGGGATCTTTTACTGCTCTTTCATTTCTTTTTAAACATCTGGCATTTATCAGTGGTAATCATCCAGCGGGCACTCTAACCTTTTGTATTAATGCATTTTGACAATGAGTCCTTAAAAATACCGAATTCCCAACTACATTTATTGGAATTATCTAGCCCTCGGGCTCCCGCTGACGATCACATTTGATATCCCCAGATTCCTTCTTTCCTTTTCCTCCCCTTCCCCCCTCCCCCCCCTTCTTTTCCTTCACCTTCTCCTTCCTCCCCCCTCCTTTTGTTTATTTCCCTGTTCTTTCTTTTTTTCTTCCTTTTTTTCCCCCTTTTTTTCCCCCTTTTTTTCCTTTTTTCCTTTTTTTCCTTTTTTTTCTCCCTTTTTTTTTCTCTTTTTTCTCCTTTTTCCCCTTTTTTCTCTTTTCTTTCCTTTCTTCCTTTTTTTCCTTTTTTTTCCTTTTTTTCCTTGTCTTCCCCCTTTTTTTCCCCTTTTTTTCTCCCCCCTTTTTTTTCTTTTTTTCCTCCTTATTTTCTTTTTTCTTCTTTTTTTACCTTTTTTTCTTCCCCTTTTTTTTCCCTTTTTTTCCCCTGTTCCTCTTTTTTCTTTTTTCCTTTTATTCCTTTTTTTCCTTCTTTCCCCTCTTTCCTTTTTCTTCCCTTTCTCCTTTTCTTTTCTTTCATTTCAAATAATTTTCTCTGCCCTATGCACTGTAACTTGTCTTATATTCCCTTGCACACTGTGCTTCGTTTACTTTATTTTATCTACTCGATTTTATTTTGTTTTTTCTTCCCCTCTTCCCCCCCCCTTTTTTTCCCCCTTTCTTTCCCCCTTTTTTCCCCCTTTTTTCCTCCCTCTCCCCCCTTATGTTTTTTTCCTTCTTTCACCCTGACATGTTTGCCATGACATGGTTTTTATCGTTCTCAGACACTTTGTTCCGTTCTATTTTACACTTCTTTCCTTTTGCTATATTTCTTTGCTCTTGTCGCGGCATTTCTTTCCTTCACTCTTCACCTACACACTATTTCTTGCAGCACCTTCACATGCTCTTCCCCGCTATATCGCTTTTCTTTTCCCCTCTCTCCTCTCCCCGTATGCTCCCTCCTCCCCTTGGTTACCTGACATAGCGTCGGCCGCACGTCACGGGTTTCCGTGACGACGGTGGCCCCGCTGCAAGGCGTCCTTCCCATTCAGTGGTTGCCAGCGGGCCGGGCGCATGCGCTACACACGCGGCGCCATGCCATTGGCTCCCTGGACCTCCAGCTGACTGACAGTCGCTGGGTCCTAGGCAACAGTGTGCCCCGAGCGGGCGGAATCGGCGATCTTTGCCGATTGAGCACAATTTATGACAGTTACTGACGCCACTGGTTATTAAAGCAATGTATGCTTGCCAGTATGGTTAGGATTATGCATTATCTATACAAACTATGATTTTTAATGATTCTGGCGGGATTCTGACGTCAGATTGACGTCAGTGGGAGGGGGAGGGGACTATTTCTCTCACTCTGCACTTGTTGTTCTCATTATTGGTGACCACTATATATATATGTTGTATTTTACTGTGCACCCCATCACTTGCCTGACGAAGGGGTCCTGCGCGGCCCCGAAACGTTGCACCTCCCTTGTGATGTGACCGTTTTTCGATTAAAAACCTTTTTTGGACAATCTTGTTTGCTGATCCATGGTGTGCTGGCGAAGATGTACTTCTGTTTGATGCTTCCAGAACCCAACTGGTAATCGTTACAGCACCCGTTAATTCTCTATTGCCGTTTGTCCGGTAACGTGTGCGACTGGAATATTGAATTGACTTTTTCCATTCCTCCCTGTCTCGTCCAGCTTCATGAACACTAGGGCTGCTCAGAACCTCTGGAATAACTCTGGAATGAAGGGAAGAGGGTACCTGTTTTTGATAGTAATTTTGTTGAGTTCCCTGTAGTCAATGCATTGCCGGAAGGAGTGGTCTTTCTTAACAACAAAGAAGATGCCTGCTCTGACAGGTGAGGAAACCATTGGCTAGGTTCTCATCAATATATTGCCTGAGGGCCTCTAACTCGACCTCAGACAGTCGGAACATGCGCCCAAAAGGAATCTCTGCTCAATAGAGCAATTCGAAGGGCCAGTTGTAGGACCAGTGCAGAGGCAGGATATCCGCTTTCATTTTGTCGAAGACATCAAGGAAGTCATGGTAGACAGAAGGAACATTTTGACTGGTATCTGTTGAGGGTTGGATGGTTAGGCACACAGGAGAGTCAACTTGAGTGGGGATGCCACAATTTTGGTGACAGTAGCTGGATGAGAAGGTGACCTCCTCTTTGCACCAGTCAATCACTGGGTTGTGGGGCTGCAGCCAAGGTATTCCGAGGATGGCTGGGAATATGGGAGCTCTGATTACATCGAAGTGTAGGAGCTCCTGATTACCTGTGTCTGTGGTTACGAGATTAGGGACAGTCTCTTGGGTAACGGGCCCTGAGCTAGGTGTAGTGCCATCAGCAAGGTGTATGTCCAGTATTTGTCTCTTGAGATGGAGGGGAATCGGTAACTTTTTGGCAAGATTGATATCTAGGAAGCAGCTGCAAGCTCCTGAGACAACGTTTTTACCCCCCTTCCAGCCACCTGCAAAGAGGTAGGAAGAATGATGTGAGTAGACACAGTACCAGGAAGGTGGAGGTATGAAGGGTGTGGGTGCCTAGGCTTACTTGACAGTTTGATTGACAGACAGTTACGTAGGAAGTGGCCTGTAGCTCCACAGTAGATGCACAAGTTGTTTGGTCACCTGCGTTCTCTTTCTTCTGGGGTCAAGGTGGGCCGGAGAAGATCTATCTGCATAGGTTCTACATCAGAGGTGGTAGAGGAATAGAGGCAGGGACTGTTGGAGCTGGGACTTTGGGTAGTACCCAGGTTGGCTGAAAGTTCTGGAAATGCTCAGAGCGCTGCTCCTGCAGGCGCCTATCCAACTGGATAGAAACTTAGATAAGAGCCTTGATTGTCGCAATAGCCTCGGGACCTGGCCAGCTCATCCTTAAGGATCTCAGATAGGCCTAGACGGAATCGGTATCTTAAAGCCGCATCATTCTAACCAGTATCAGCTGCCCATCTACGGAACTCTCCAATGTAATCTTCCACAGGTCACCTACCCTGCACAAGGGAATGAAGGGCCCATTCGGCAGTGGCGGTTTTCTTTGGATCGTCATATAATGCCGCCATGGCTCCAAAGAATGCAGTGACAAAGTTTAACACCTCATCCTTTCATTCAAGCAGGTTATGAGCCCAGGACTATGGTTCATTAGATAGGAGGGAAATAATGAACCCCACTCTAACAGTCTCTAGTGCTGGGTTGCAAGGCAAAGGAAAGTTCGCAGGCATTCTTGAAGGCCCCGAACCTCCGTCGGTCCCCGGAAAAGCACTGGGGAGTGGGGACTCTGGGTCCTGGAGGAGGCAGTACCACAGCAGGTGGAGCTGCAGTCACTGAACTGGAAGGTACTGTCGTAGGGGAGGAGCTTGTGGCTAGTTTTGGCTCAGCAGAAGTCATTAAAGCAGTGAGGGTATGGAGACGCTCTTCAAGCTGGAAGTAGCCATCTTGCAGATTTGTGACTGCTTGTGTCAGGGCAGTCATCTGTTGACAGAGAGCTTCCAGCGTGGAAGCACCTCTCCCAGCCTCAGACATAATGGCTGTTTGATACTATCACGTACTGGGTGCTGGAGGCCAATGGAGAGAGGGCTTCCCTTGCAGCTTAGTTCCGGACTCCCCTGGAGGTGAGACAGGAGGAGTCAGGAGCAAAGTAGCACAGGTCGCCTGCCGAGTTGCTTACAGAAGGATTCAGGGATACTGCAAATGTATTGAGCAGAGGCTGCAGGCAGATGGCGCCTGTGAGCTGTGGCAGGTCTGCAGAATCACAGTGTCAGAAGGATAGTCAGTACAAGCCAGGATTAGAAGCCAGGTGAAAAACAGAGCAGACAAAGTCAGGTGGAAAGCTAAGATCAAACACAGAAGCAGGCAGAGGGTATCCGTAAGACAAGCCGGGGTCGAAGACTGGAGCAAGCAGGAGACAGGTCAGGAACAAGCTGGGTCAGTAACTAAGGATCACAGGAGCAAAGGAACACAGGTAGGGATGAGCTTCGAGTTCGAGTCGAACTCATGTTCGACTCGAACATCGGCTGTTCGCCAGCTCGCCAAACAGCGAACAATTTGGGGTGTTTGCGGCAAATTCGAATGCCGCGGAACACCCTTTAAAAGTCTATGGGAGAAATCAAAAGTGCTAATTTTAATGGCTTATATGCATGGCATTGTCATGAAAAGTATTTGGGGACCTGGGTCCTGCCCCAGGGGACATGGATCAATGCAAAAAAAGCTTTAAAAACGGCCGTTTTTTTGGGAGCAGTGATTTTAATAATGCTTAAAGTGAAACAATAAAAGTGTAATATCCCTTTAAATTTCGTACCTGGGGGGTGTCTATAGTATGCCTGTAAAGGAGCGCATGTTTTCCGTGTTTAGAACAGTCTGACAGCAAAATTACATTTCAAAGGAAAAAAAGTCATTTAAAACTACTCGCGGCTATTAATGAATTGCCGGTCCGACAATACACATAAAAGTTCATTGATAAAAACAGCATGGGAATTCCCCACAGGGGAACCCCGCACCAAAATAAAAAAAAAAATAACGTGGGGGGTCCCCCTAAATTCCATACCAGGTCCTTCAGGTCTGGTATGGATATTAAGGGGAACCTCGGCCAAAATAAAAAAAAAATGGCGTGGGGTCCCCCTTAAAATCTATACCAGAATGGATTTTAAGGGGAACCCCGTCCAAATTTTTTTAAAAAAAACGGCGTGGAGTCCCCCCAAAAATCCATACTAGACCCTTATCTGAGCACGCAACCTGGCAGGCCACAGGAAAAGAGGGGGGATGAGAGAGCACCCCCCCCTCCTGAACCGTACCAGGCCACATGCCCTCAACATTGGGAGGGTGCTTTGGGGTAGCCCCCAAAACACCTTGTCCCCATGTTGATGGGGACAAGGGCCTCATCCCCACAACCCTTGCCCGATGGTTGTGGGGGTCTGCGGGCGGGGGACTTATCGGAATCTGGAAGCCCCCTTTAACAAGGGGACCCCCAGATCCCAGCCCTCCCCCTTGTGTGAAATGGTAAGGGGGTACAAAAGTACCACTACCATTTCACAAAAAAACTGTCAAAAATGTTAAAAATAACGAGACAGTTTTTGACAATTCCTTTATTTAAATGCTTCTTTCTTCTATCTCCTTTCTCCTTCGGTTTCTTCCTCCATCTTCTTCTTCTTCTGGTTCTTCTGGTATTTCTGGTTCTTCCTCCGGTGTTCTCGTCTGGCATCTCCTCCGCGGCGTCTTCTTATCTTCTTCTCCTCGGGCCGCTCCGCATCCATAATGGCATGGAGGGAGGCTCCCGCTGTGTGATGCTTCTCTCTTCATCTTTTTCTTCATCTTTTCCTCTTCATCTTCTTCTTTTCATCTTCTTGTCTTCATCTTCTTTTCGGGCTGCTCCGCATCCATGATGGCATGGAGGGAGGCTCCCGCTGTGTGACGCTTCTCCTCTTCTGACGTTTCTTATATAACGGGGGGGGCTACCCGGTGACCCCGCTCCCCTCTGATGCACGGGGACTTGACGGGGACTTCCCTGTGGCATTCCCCGTGACGTCAGAAGGGGGTGGGGTTACGTAACGGGTGACCCCGCCCCCTCTGACATCACGGGGAATGCCACAAGGAAGTCCCCGTCAAGTCCCCGTGCGTCAGAGGGGGGGGCGGGGTCACCGGGTGGCCCCGCCCCCCGTTATTTAAGAACTGTCAGAAGAGGAGAAGCGTCACACAGCGGGAGCCTCCCTCCATGCCATCATGGATGCGGAGCGGCCTGAAAAGAAGATAAATACAAGAAGATGAAGACAAGAAGATGAAGAGGAAAAGATAAAGAAAAAGATGAAGAGAGAAGTGTCACACAGCGGGAGCCTCCGTCCATGCCATCATGGAAGCGGAGCGGCCCGAGGAGAAGAAGATAAGAAGACGCCGTGGAGGAGATGCCGGACGAGAACTCCGGAGGAAGAACCAGAAATACCAGAAGAACCAGAAGAAGAAGAAGATGGAGGAAGAAACAGAAGGAAGATAGAAGATAGAAGAAAGGAGATAGAAGATAGAAGAAAGAAGAAGTGTTTAAAAAAGGAATTGTCAAAAAACTGTCTCTTGTCATTTTTAACATTTTTGACAGTTTTTTTGTGAAATGGTAGATGTAGTTTTGTACCCCATTACCATTTCACACAGGGGGGAGGGCCGGGATCTCGGGGTCTCCTTGTTAAAGGGGGCTTCCAGGTTCTGATAAGCCCCCCGCCCGCAGACCCCCACAACCACCGGGCAAGGGTTGTGGGGATGAGGCCCTTGTCCCCATCAACATGGGGACAAGGTGTTTTGGGGGCTACCCCAAAGCATCCTCCCAATGTTGAGGGCATGTGGCCTGCCAGGTTGCATGCTCAGATAAGGGTCTGGTATGGATTTTTGGGGGGAACCCACACCATTTTTAAAAAAAAAATTTGGCTGGGGTTCCCCTTAATATCCATACAAGACCTGAAGGGCCTGGTATGAAATTTAGGGGGACCCCCCACATCATTTTTTTTTTTAAATTTTGGTTCGGGGTTCCCCTGTGGGGAATTTCCATGCCGTTTTTATCAATGAACTTTTATGTGTATTGTCGGACCGGCAATTCATTAATAGCCGCGAGTAGTTTTAAATGACTTTTTTTTCCTTTGAAATGTCATTTTGCTGTCAGACTGTTCTAAGCACGGGAAACATGTGCCCCTTTACAGGCATACTATAGACACCCCCCAGGTACGAAATTTAAAGTGATATTACACTTTTTATTTTTTCACTTTAAGCATTATTAAAATCACTGCTCCCGAAAAAACACCTGTTTTTAAAACTTTTTTTTGCATTGATCATTGTCCCCTGGGGCAGGACCCAGGTCCCCAAACACTTTTTATGACAATAACTTGCATATAAGCCTTTAAAATTAGCACTTTTGATTATTCATGTTCGTGTCCCATAGACTTTAACGGTGTTCACGTGTTCAAACAAATTTTTTGCCTGTTCGCAAGTTCTGGTGCGAACCGAACAGGGGAGTGTTCGGCTCATCCCTAAACACAGGTAACAAGCTGATGATCAAACAGCACTTCAGCCAAGGGCTGGTTTCCTTATAAAGGCCCATGTGATGTGCTGGTGGAGATGCTGGGTCCTAGAGTCCTCCTCCTGCCCTGACAGCTGGGCACTGCAAGTACTGATTACTGCTGGGCACTGCGAGTACTGATTACTGCTGGGCACTGCGAGTACTGATTACTGCTGGGCACTGCAAGTACTGATTACTGCTGGGCACTGCGAGTACTGATTACTGCTGGGAACTGTGAGTATTGATTACTGCTGGGAACTGCGAGTACTGATTACTGCGAGTACTGATTACTGCTGGGAACCAGAGTTGAAAACAAGATGTTATAGCAGGCGTCAAGTACCTGTATAGGGTGAGTGTGCACCTATGTATTGTAAGTACATGAGTGCTGCCAGTGCACATGGGCTGTATTGAGTATTAGTGTCAGGTAGTACCTATGTATTGTGAGTACCTGAGTGTTGTCTGAGTAGTGTGTGTGGATCGTTGGTACTTGTGTATTGTGTGTGTGCATGTTGGTCTGTGAGTTTATGTGGGTCTGCGAGTGCACGTGGGTCTGCGAGTACCTGTGTATTGTCTTGTTGAGTACCTGTGTATTGTCTTGTTGAGTATTAGGAAGCTAGTTGTTAGGTAATTTGGACAGGGTATAATCCCCAATCCTCAGTAAATTAGTAGGTACGATGCCCGGCGGGTGTGGATGTATACGTTCCTTGATCATCCCATTGAGGGCGAACACTGCTGTGCAAAATGTAAGCACATTGTTTCCCTGGAAGCCCAGGTTCTGAATCTGGGGAAGCAACTATCAGCACTGAGAAGACTCTCCATACTAAAGGAGAGCCAGTAACGTACATGGCAGGTGCCGGCAGGGGCCAGCACAGAGGCGGGTGGAGACAAAGAGGTGCAGGCTCTAGGAAAGAGCGGATGGGTGACAGTCAGGAAGGGTAGAGGGGTAAGTGCAAGGGAGGCTGATCCAGAGCTGGGGCATCCCAATAAGTATGCTCCATTGAGTGACATTAGTGAAACCAGTCAGGGACCAGCACTGCTGGAGCTGAGGGACTCTCCTAGTTGCCGGGGGAGAGTGGGAGGTAAGCGAAGGGAAAGGAAAGACAAATTCTGGTGGTAGGGGACTCATTTCTTAGAAGGACAGAGAGGGCAATTTGTAACAAAGACCTGAAGTGCTGAACTGTATGTTGTCTACCGGGTGCTCGGATTCGGTACATCACCAATCTGGTGGACCTGATTTTCCAGATACTTACACCACTTGTATTGAAAAAAAAAATACAATTAATAATGTATTAATGAATACAGAGCTCCAATAATTTGTCTCACTTATGAACTGGAGTTCAAGTGGTTGTAAAGGCTCAAGTTTCTTTACCTTCATGCATTCTATGCATGAAGTTAAAACATCTGCGTACAGCAACCCCACAATACTTACCTGAGCCCCATCTCAATCCAGCAATGTGCACATGAGCAACAGCTCTCAGGTCTTTTCTGCCTTATTGGCTGAGACAGCAGGGGGAGTCATTGGCTCCTGCTACTGTCAATTACAGTCAGTCAGCCAATGAGTAGAGATTGAGGGGCCGAGACATGGTCTGTGTTTGAATGGACTGAATGAGCAGTGGCTCGGGAGAAAGCTTGCTCAGGTGCCCCCATAACAAGCTGCTTGCTATGGGGGCAGGAGGGAAGGACCAGGGGGTCGGCAGGGGACCTGAGAAGAGGAGGATTGGGGCTGCTCTGTGCAAAACCATTACAGAGAGCTGGTAAGTATAGCATGTTTGTTATTAAAAAAAAAAAAAAAAACAGCCTTTAATATCAATTTTAGGTTTAATATTTGTTTCTGTGGTTCCACATTATTCTTTTTGACGTGTAAATATTTTTTGTTTCCATTTTTTTTGTATTGTATCTTGCAGTGCACTTTTTGGACAAGTGCTACATATATATCATTAGAAAGATTCAAGATGTAGACTTAGTTGTCAGTGATCTTCTGGCGCAAGAAGTGATTACAAGAGAACAGCATGAACGGGTGCTTCACAAGTCTTCCAACCAACAGAAGATGGAGGAGCTCTACTTGTGTATAAAACACCTTGGAAATGGTGAAAAAGACAAAGTGCGTGATGCTCTAAGGAATCACAACTATTCTCTTATCAGAGACATGGAACTTGCAATAAAAAATCTTCAACTGAGATTCCAACCACTCAGCCCCGGTAAGACTCAACAATTAGTTAAATATATTTCTACTAGTTATACATTTGTAGCCCTGTTATAGGGGGGTCATATGAAGTTGCCCTCTCCACACAGGCTATGGCGCTAACCTTTAGGTAACCAAATGAGCCAGAGCCTTCACTAAAGGAAGAGTGGACTATGAATATATAATTGGCAGTACCTCCACCTAGAACAGGGCTCCAGCGTATGTAGAGATGATCACTTTCTAGGACAATAACTAGTAACTCACCCAAAATAACTGACAGCAGTAGTACTAATACACCCAGCATAGATTTCTAAAAGTAAAGATATGCAGACATACCAGCAGGTGATTAGTGTATCTTTATATATGATAAAGTGATGGCATTATCACAGTGGTAAAAAGGGTCGCTGGTTCGAATCCCAACCATGACACTACCTGCCTGGAGATTGCATGTTCTCCCTGTGCCTGCGTGGGTTTCCTCCGGGTACTCCGTTTTCTAGACCAAAAGGGGACACTGTTGCTTTAAATAATAAAGTATACACTTCAACACAAACCAGTCATTCGATAGGTTATAATCAAATGAGCTCATTTGATTATAACCTATCAAGTGACTGGTTTGTGTGGTTCCACAGGACTTTCTATCTTTTTGGCAGATGGAGCTCGTATCAAATCCAGAGTAGTGACTCAGGAAACCCCTCTTCTGCTTGTAACTACCTACTAATACACCCAGCATAGATTTCTAAAAGTAAAGATATGCGGACATACCAGCAGGTGATCAGTATATCTTTATATATGATAAAGTGATGGCATTGCTGCCAGCATCACTGCCTGCCTCCACATCCCAGCATTTCTGGTTCTCTATTATGCCTGGAATTTGACTACTCCCAGGAGCTGAGATCCCCTTTGGACGAATCTCCCCTTTACCTGAACTGGAACTAGAGGTGCTAAAGGAATATGTAGATGAAAACCTCAAGAGGGGGTTCATCCGACCTTCCACTTCTCCAACAGGGGCAGGAATCTTTTTTTGTAGAAAAAAAGGACCACTCTCTTTGGCCCTGTGTGGACTACAGAGAATTTAATAAAATTACGGTCAAGAACCGATATCCGCTGCCCCTGGCGCTTGAACTTTTTCAAAGACTAAGGACTTCTTCTGTATTTACCAAGCCAAACCTGCGGGGGGGCTTACAACTTGGTCCACACCCCCTTTGGATGAATGGAAAACGGCTTTCCGTACCAGGTAGTCATTATGAATATCTGGTAGTGCCCTTTGGCCTATGCAATGCCCCTGCCACCTTCCAACATCTAGTCAATGACATTTTCAGAGACTGGATATCTACGTAATTGTCTATCTAGATGACATTTTGATTTTTTCCTCTTCTCGTGAGCAGCACCTGGAACATGTCAAGAACCTACTTTGTCGGCTCCGTCAGCATGGGCTATATGCCAAGCCAGAGAAATGTCAATTTGAGCTGCAGAGTATTCAGTTCCTCGGCCTAGTAATATCTACAGAGGGATTCAAGATGGATCCACAAAAAGTTGCAGTCATCCTGGACTGGCCTGCACCCTCAGACAAGAAGGGGGTGCAGGGCTTTGTCGGCTTTGCAAACTTCTACCGTTGATTCATCAAGGGGTTCTCCACCATTATCTCCCCGATTACGCAGCTAACAAGACAGAATAAATAATAAGGTGATTCTGCGCAGATATTAAAATAGTGCCAAAGTAATAAATTAAAATATTTTAGGAGAGTATCTAAATTATTTCCATATTGTGTAAAACCACGTGGTAATTAGGAAAAAATATATAAGGTATATAAAAAATATATAAAGTATATAAAAATATTTAAAAATATTATATCTCAAATGGGAAATATTCAATCAATAATCTATATGGCAATAATAATGTCCATATGTGAATTCTCAGTGCTTGGCAGGCAGTAGTATCAATAATAAACAAATAAATATATATCCAAACAAATGGAATTAGATGGATGAAATAAGTATAGTCTGAACTTGATAAGTTTCACTTTAAATGTCTATGACAGTGGTAAGGGGCAATCTGTAGGAAGTCCAACCAGTATTATAGTGGGTAGAGGATAATAAAGTCCTATGATTATAAGATGAGGTAAGGATGATTGTTCCAAATGTTTCTGCTGCAGCTCCTTTATGTGTCTGGTCTCCCAGAACTCTTACCTCGAGATTAGTGATAGCATGCAATTACCGCCGTCACCACTGGGGGGATCCCTCGGTTTTCCTAAGCAGTGATCATCTCTCCTCTGGATGGCATATCGTGATGCTGTTTCCTCTCTCCTAGCTACGTTCAGTCTCTCTCTCCTGTTAGATGGGATGGAACCTCCGTGAAGAGGAGACAGGGAGAGAGAAAAGGGGGGGGGGCTCCAATAGTGCAGTATGTCAAGTTTTTTTAAAAAAAACGTATTTATTAAAAGGCATATACTCTTACGCAAAGCAACATTAAAAAACACAGGGAACAAATTAGGCGTTGTTCCTTGCCTTTTCACGTCACTTCCGGTCGTGGCTCTATCCGGCCAATCCCAACATTTGGAACAATCATCCTTACCTCATCTTATATTCATAGGACTTTATTATCCTCTACCCACTATAATACTGGTTAGACTTCCTACAGATTGCCCCTTACCACTGTCATAGATATTTAAAGTGAAACTTATCAAGTTCAGACTATACTTATTTCATCCATCTAATTCCATTTGTTTGGATATATATTTATTTGTTTATTATTGATACTACTGCCTGCCAAGCACTGAGAATTCACATATGGACATTATTATTGCCATATAGATTATTGATTGAATATTTCCCATTTGAGTTATAATATTTTTAAATATTTTTAAATACTTTAGATATTTTTTCCTAAATACCACGTGGTTTTACACAATATGGAAATAATTTAGATACTCTCCTAAAATATTTTAATTTATTACTTTGGCACTATTTTAATATCTGCGCAGAATGACCTTATTATTTATTTCATTTGAACAGTGGTTTGTGTCACACTAATAGATTTTGCTGCATTTATTTATGCACTTTCACTTTTAAATTGTTTATGAATATTTTGCACTTATCCAGAGTAGCGCGAAGGCACTTTGCTCACTTAACAAGACAGAATATTCGGTTTCACTGGACTCCTGAGGCACAGGCTGCCTTTGCAACTTTGAAGGGACTTTTCACGTCAGCTCCTATGCTGAGTCATCCTGATCCTGCTTTGCCTTACCTTCTTGAGGTAAACGCCTCAGACAGTGGTAGGGGCAGTTATCTCCCAACGCCAGGGTTTCAAAGACTTATCTGAGCCCCGATTTTCCATGGGAGCGTCCCCTCCATCCTTCTCTCCTTGGAGTCCCAGCTTTGATTGGATATATTGATGGCAGCGCAGCCATTGACTCCCGCTGCTGTCAATCAAATCCAATGACGCGGGCACCAGGGGGCGGGGGCCGAGTCATACACTCTGTGTCTATGGATGCCTAGTGTATGACATAGGAGCGTGCCCGCAAGGTAAACCCCCGGGAAAGAGCTTCCCAGAGGGGGTTATCTAATGCGGGTCGGAGCCGCGAGAGCCGCCGTGGGACCCCAGAACAGGAGGATCAGTGCCACTTAGTGCAAAATGAACTGCACAGTGGAGGTAAGTATGACATGTTTGTTATTAAAAAAAAAAAAAAACGGGAACCTTTAGTATCACTTTAATGCACCCAATAGCCTTCTTCTCTTGTAAGCTCTCCTCTCTCCGGCCGAGAAGAATTACGATATGGGGAACCAAGAACTCCTGACCTTTAAGACTGCACTTGAGGAATGGAGGTATCTGTTGGAAGGAGCGGTGCATCCCATACTTATTTATACAGACCATAAGAATCTGGAGTACCCAAGAGCTGCCAAGCATCTGAGACCATGCCAGGCATGGTGGGCATTGTTTTTTTCCAGATTCTCATTTCACATTACCTACCGGCCCGGGTTTAAAGAACATCAAACCAGACGCCCTTTCTCGCATGTTTGATGATCCAAGAGAAGTGGCAGCTCCAGTTACCATCCTCAGAAGGTAACTTTCTACTCTTACAAACAAACCTGATGTCTGGCCTGAAGCAAGCTTCAGCAAGTATGCCCGGTCCTACTGGAATTACCCTGTTACCCAAGGATGGGCTGCTATGGAAGGATAATAAGATCTTTGTGCCAGAAGATATCCGAGTAACGGTATTAAGTCATGACCATCCCCTGGCTGGCCATTTCGGACTACATAAGACCCTGGAATTGATACAGTGCATGCTTTGGTGTCCGGATCTTGAAAAGAACTGCAGGGAATATGTGAATTCATGTCACATCTGTAACCGAAGTAAGACTGCTAGAAGCAAGGCCTGGGGTCTGCTCAGACCCCTACCGGTTCCTGACAGACCCTGGAAAATGATTGCCATGAATTTTATAATGGAACTTCCCCCATCAGAAGGTTTATTGGCTAATTTTGTAGTGGTTGACTGCCTGTCTAAAATGGCTTACTTCGTGCCACTAGAAAATTATCCCTCTGCCACTGAAACTGCCTAGGTCTTCATAAAGGAGATTGTAAGGCTACATAGGGTCCCAACAAACATTGCTTGGGATAGAGGGGTGCAGTTCACCTCTCACTTCTGGAAGGCACTGTGCAAGGTCCTAAGGATAGAACTGTCTATGTCCTCTGCCTATCACCCTCAGACTAATGGGCAAACCGAGAGAACGAACCAGACACTTGAGCAATATCTCCTGTGTTTTACCACATTTGTCCAGGATGACTGAGTAGCATTACTGCCCTTGGCGGAGTTCACCTTCAACAATGCCAGTTACTCGGCTACGGGTCAGTCTCCATTCTTCTCCAACTATGGATTTCAGCTGACCTTCCTACCTGATCTCATTCCCGACTCCACAGTCCCAGCAGTTCAGAACACCGTTGATTTCCTGAACCATAATAACAAATTATTACAGGAAGTCATGATCAAGGCACAGGTAACTAATAAAAGGATGTTTCACAGTAAGAGGAGAGGGGAATTGTGCCTTCAACAGGGCGATCAAGTATAGCTGTCTACCTCCAACCTTAGAATGACTTGCCCCGCAAGGAAACTGGCACCTAAATTCATTGGTCCCTTTCCGGTGAAGAGGAAATTAAATGAAGTTTCATATGAACTTTCCTTACCCGATTCACTGAAAATCCACCAAGTATTTAACTAGTCACTACTAAAGCCTGCAGTTCCGGATACCTTCCCAAATAGGGGATCGGGACCACCTGAACCAGTAATTATCAATGGGGATGAGGAGTTTGAGGTGGAGCCCGTCTTGGATTGTAGAAGAAGAGGAAACCAGCTTCAATACCTAAACAAGTGGAAGTGGTATGGTCCAGAAAAGAACTCCTGGGAACCCAAGCAGAACGTCCATGCCCAAGAGTTAATCCAGGCCTTTTTGCACAGCCACCCTCAAAAGAGAGCTCTCTTGGGCACCCCGAGGTTCCCCCTAAGGGGGGGCAATGTCAGGGATGTGCTGCCCGCATTAGAAGACGCGTGATAACGTGCATGCACAAATCCCAAACCGTGTGCACGGATGTGCGCACGTGCTAATCACGGACAATGCGCACAAATGTGCGCATGCGCTCACGTTAGACGTGCTTTGGTGCCTAGTGGCCTATAAAAGATGCTCCAGGGGCACTAGGTCCTTGCGGTTTGATCCGCAGCTGTCCCCTGAAACTTGACTCTGTTTTTGTATCCTGTTCCAGTGTTTGACCTGGCTTCATGACCACGCTACTATCTCCAGTCATGATCTTGGCTTGTTTGACCCTGCTTTCTCCTGTCTGCCGGCCTAATTACCTGTTGCCAAAACCCAGCCTGGACTCTGACTACTCTCTGCCTGCTGTTTATGCTGATTGCTCTTCTGTGTATGACCTGGCTTGTCTGACTCTGCTCCAGCCAGCTGTCCTGCATCTTCTGCTCGGCATCCACAGCAAACCTGCACCTGCTGACCTGCACCCGCTGCCCTGCATCCGCAGCACTCCTGCACCAGCTGTTCCGGCTTTTCATCTGGCACCACCACTTCCAGTGAAGAGAACCCTGCAGGCACTCTTACTCCACCGTGCTTATACTACCACTGTCTCAACTCCAGTGGTCTCTGACTCGGGGTGTATGAGAGTAGGGATGAGCTTCGAGTTCTAGTCGAACTCATGTTCATCTCGAACATCGGCTGTTCGCCAGTTCGCTGAACAACGAACAATTTGGGGTGTTCACGGCAAATTCGAAAGCCGCGGATCACCCTTTAAAAGTCTATGGGAGAAATCAAAAGTGCAAATTTTAAAGGCTTATATGCAAGTATATTCCATAAAAAGTGTTTGGGGACCTGGGTCCTGCCCCAGGGGACATGGATCAATGCAAAAGAAAGTTTTAAAAATGGCCGTTTTTTTAGCAGCAGTGATATTAATAATGCTTAAAGTGAAACAATAAAAGTGTAATATTCCTTTAAATTTCATACCTGGGGGGTCTGACAGCAAAATGACATTTCAAAGGAAAAAAAGTCATTTAAAACTACTCGCTGCTATTAATGAATTGCTGGTCCGACAATACACATAAAAGTTCATTGATAAAAACGGCATGGGAACCCCGAACCAAAAAAAAAATGATGTGGGGGGTCCCCCTAAATTCCATACCAGGCCCTTCAGGTCTGGTATGGATATTAAGGGGAACCCCGGACAAATTTTTTTTTGAAAAATAGTGTGGGGTCCCCCTCAAAATCTATACCAGACCCTTCAGGTCTGGTGTGGTTTTTAAGGGGAACCCCGCGCCAACATTTTTTTAAAAAATGGCGTGGGGTCTCCCCAAAGATCCATACCAGACCCTTATCCAAGCACGCAACCTGGCAGGCCGCAGAAAAAGAGGGGGGGCGAGAGAGCCCCCCTCCTGAACCGTACCAGGCCACATGCCCTCAACATTGGGAGGGTGCTTTGGGGTAGCCCCCCAAACACCTTGTCCCCATGTTGATGGGGACAAGGGCCTCATCCCCACAACCCTTGCCTGGTGGTTGCGGGGGGTCTGCGGGCGGGGGGCTTATCGGAATCTGGAAGCCCCCTTTAACAAGGGTACCCCCAGATCCCAGCCCTCCCCCTGTGTGAAATGGTAAGGGGGTACAAACGTACCCCTACTATTTCACAAAAAAGTGTCAAAAATGTTAAAAAGGACAAGAGACAGTTTTTGATAATTCCTTTATTTAAATGCTTCTTCTTTCTTCTATCTTCTATCTTCTTTCTTCTATCTTCTATCTTCCTTCGGTTTCTTCCTCCATCTTCTTCTTCTTTTAGTTCTTCTGGTTCTTCTGGTTCTTCCTCCGGTGTACTCATCCAGCATTTTCCTCCGCCGCACCGGCGTCTTCTTCCCTTCGTCTTCTCGGGCCGCTCCGCATCCAGCATGATGAAAGGCTCCCGCTGTGTGACGCTTCTCCTCTTCTGACTGTTCTTAAATAACGGAGGGTGGGGCCACCTGGTGACCCCTTCCCCTCTGACGCACGGGGACTTGACGGGGCTTTCCCTGTGGCATTCCCCGTGATGTCAGAGGGGGCAGGCATGGAAGTCATCGTGCATCAGAGGGGGCGGGGTCACTGGGTGGCCCCGCCCTCCGTTATTTAAGACCTGTCAGAAGAGGAGAAGCGTCACACAGCAGGAGCCTCCCATCATGCTGGATGCGGAGCGGCCCGAGAAGACGAAGGGAAGAAGACGCCGGCGCCACGGAGGAAGATGCCGGACTAGAACACTGGAGGAAGAACCAGGAGAACCAGAAGAACCAGAAGAAGAAGAAGATGGAGGAAGAAACCGAAGGAAGATAGAAGAAAGAAGAAGCATTTAAATAAAGGAATTGTCAAAAACTGTCTCTTGTCATTTTTAACATTTTTGACACTTTTTTTGTGAAATGGTAGGGTACCCCCTCACCATTTCACACAGGGGGAGGGCCGGGATCTTGTTAAAGGGGGCATCCAGATTCTGATAAGCCCCCCGCCCGCAGACCCCCACAACCACCGGGCAAGGGTTGTGGGGATGAGGCCCTTTTCCCATCAACATGGGGACAAGGTGTTTGGTGGGCTACCCCAAAGCACCCTCCCAATGTTGAGGGCATGTGGCCTGGTACGGTATAGGAGGGGGGGCGCTCTCTCGTCCCCCCCTCTTTTCCTGCGGCCTTCCAGGTTGCGTGCTCGGATAAGGGTCTGGTATGAATTTTTGGGGAGACCCCACGTCTTTCTTTTTTTTAAATTTTGGCGCGGGGTTCCCCTTAAAATCCATACCAGACCTGATGGGTCTGGTATACATTTTGAGGGACCCTATGCTTTATTTTTTTTAATTTTGGCCGGGGTTCCCCTTACCCACTTCCCGCCCGGCCCATAGCAGATGACGGCCGGGCGGTGGTTCAGTTATCCTGACTGGGCATCATATGACGTCCAGCAGGATAACATGCCACCGCGCGCCTGCGGGGCGCATATCACGACGATCGGTGAAGCGGTGTTTTGCTACACCGATCTTGGTAAAGAGCCTCCTGCGGAGGCTCTTCACCACGTGATCAGCCGTGTCCAATCACGGCTGATCACGATGTCAATAGGAAGAGCCGTTGATCGGCTTTTCCTCACTCGTGTCTGACAGACACGAGTAGAGGAGAGCCGATCGGCGGCTCTCCTGGCAGAGGGGGTCTGCGCTGATTGTTTATCAGCGCAGCTCCCCCTCGGATGCCCACACTACACCACCAGGGAAGCCACCAGGACCACCAGGGAGCCGGGCAACATGTGGATGGCCAGGTATGTACCCCATGGCCATCCACATGTGCCCAATGTGCCCAATCTGTGCCAATCAGTGCCCACAAATGGGCACTGATTGGCACCATTTTAAATCAGTGATGCCCAGCAATGCCAACCATCAATGTGATCAGTGCCACCAATCAGTGTCAACAGTGCCACCCATCAGTGTCCATCTGTGCCACCTATCAGTGCCCATCCGTGCCCACCTATCAGTGCCCACCTATCAGTGCCCATCCGTGCCACCTATCAGTGCCACCCATAAGTAACCATCAGTGCCACCCATAAGTACCCATCAATGCCACCTACGAGTGCCCATCAGTGCCGCCTATGAGTGCCCATCAGTGCCACCTATGAGTGCTCATCAATGCTGCATACCAGTGCCACCTATCAGTGCCCATCAGTGCCACTTATCAGTGCCCATCAGTGCCGCCTATCAGTGCCCATCATCAGTGCCGTCAGTGCCAGCTCATTTGTGCCACCTTATCGATGCCCATCAGTGCCGTCGTATCAGTGCCCGTCAGTGCAGCCATATAAGTGCCCATCATTGAAGAAGAAAACGTACTTATTTACAAAAAATTTTAACAGAAACAAAGAAAAACTTGTTTTTTCTCCAAATTTTTGGTCTTTTTTTATTTGTTGCGCAAAAAATTAAAACCGCACATCATTTCAGAGATATTCCACAGCAGAGGTGATCAAATAGCATCAAAAGAAAGCTCTATTTGTGGGAACAAAATGATAAAAAATTTGTTTGGGTACAGTGTTGCATGACCGCGCAATTGTCATTCAAATTGCGACAGCGCTGAAAGCTGAAAATTGGCCTGGGCGGGAAGGTGTCTAAGTGCCTGGTATTGAAGTGGTTAATATCCATACCAGACCTGAAGGGCATGGTATTAGGGATGAGCCGAACACCCCCCTGTTCGGTTCGCACCAGAACATGCGAACAGGAAAAAAATTCGTTCGAACACGCGAACACCGTTAAAGTCTATGGGACACGAACATGAATAATCAAAAGTGCTAATTTTAAAGGCTAATATGCAAGTTATTGTCAATAAAAGTGTTTGGGGACCTGGGTCCTGCCCCAGGGGACATGAATCAATGCAAAAAAAAGTTTTAAAAACGGCCGTTTTTTCAGGAGCAGTGATTTTAATAATGCTTAAAGTCAAACAATAAAAGTGTAATATCCCTTTAAATTTCATACCTGGGGGGTGTCTATAGTATGCCTGTAAAGGGGCGCATGTTTCCCGTGTTTAGAACAGCCTGACAGCAAAATGACATTTTGAAGGAAAAAACACATTTAAAACTACCGCGGTTATTGCATTGCCGACAATACACATAGAAGTTCATTGATAAAAACGGCATGGGAATTCCCCACAGGGGAACCCCGAACCAAAATAAAAAAAAAAAAAAAATGATGTGGGGGTCCCCCTAAATTCCATACAAGGCCCTTCAGGTCTGGTATGGATATTAAGGGGAACCCCAGCCAAAATTTAAAAAAAAAATTGACGTGGGGTTCCCCCTAAATTCCATACCAGACCCTTCAGGTCTGGTATGGATTTTAAGGGGAACCCCGCGCCAAAAAAAAAAAACGGCGTGGGGTCCCCCTAAAAATCCATACCAGACCCTTATCCGAGCACGCAACCTGGCAGGCCGCAGGAAAAGAGGGGGGGACGAGAGTGCGGCCCCCCCCTCCTGAACCGTACCAGGCCACATGCCCTCAACATTGGGAGGGTGCTTTGGGGTAGCCCCCCAAAACACCTTGTCCCCATGTTGATGAGGCAAGGGCCTCATCCTCACAACCGTGGCCGGTGGTTGTGGGGGTCTGCGGGCGGGGGGCTTATCGGAATCTGGAAGCCCCCTTTAACAAGGGGACCCCCAGATCCCGGCCCCCCCCCTGTGTGAAATGGTAAGGGGGTACTTACCCCTACCATTTCACTAAAAAACTGTCAAAAATGTTAAAAATGACAAGAGACAGTTTTTGACAATTCCTTTATTTAAATGCTTCTTCTTTCTTCCTTCATCTTCTTCTTCTTCTGGTTCTTCTGGCTCTTCTGGTTCTTCCTCCGGCGTTCTCGTCCAGCATCTTCTCCGCGGCGTCTTCTATCTTCTTCTCCTCGGGCCGCTCCGCACCCATGGCATGAGGGGGGAGGCTCCCGCTCTTCTCTTCATCTTCTTCTCTTCTTCATCTTCCTCTTCATCTCTTCTTCCTTCTTCTCTTCTTCATGTCTTCTGCGGGCCGCTCCGCAGCCATGCTGGCATGGTGGGAGGCTCCCGCTGTGTGACGGCGTCTCTTCGTCTGACGGTTCTTAAATAACGGGGGGCGGGGCCACCCGGTGACCCCGCCCCCCTCTGACGCACGGTGACATGACGGGACTTCCCTGTGGCATTCCCCGTGACGTCACAGGGAAGTCCCGTCATGTCACCGTGCGTCAGAGCGCCCCCCCGTTATTTAAGAACCGTCAGACGAAGAGACGCCGTCACACAGCGGGAGCCTCCCTCCATGCCAGCATGGCTGCGGAGCGGCCCGCAGAAGACATGAAGAAGAGAAGAAGGAAGAAGAGATGAAGAAGAAGATGAAGAAGAAGATGAAGAAGAGAAGAAGATGAAGAGAAGAGCGGGAGCCTCCCCTCATGCCATGGGTGCGGAGCGGCCCGAGGAGAAGAAGATAGAAGACGCCGCGGAGAAGATGCTGGACGAGAACGTCGGAGGAAGAACCAGAAGAGCCAGAAGAACCAGAAGAAGAAGAAGATGAAGGAAGAAAGAAGAAGCATTTAAATAAAGGAATTGTCAAAAACTGTCTCTTGTCATTTTTAACATTTTTGACAGTTTTTTAGTGAAATGGTAGGGGTAAGTACCCCCTTACCATTTCACACAGGGGGGGGGCCGGGATCTGGGGGTCCCCTTGTTAAAGGGGGCTTCCAGATTCCGATAAGCCCCCCGCCCGCAGACCCCCACAACCACCGGCCACGGTTGTGAGGATGAGGCCCTTGTCCTCATCAACATGGGGACAAGGTGTTTTGGGGGGCTACCCCAAAGCACCCTCCCAATGTTGAGGGCATGTGGCCTGGTACAGTTCAGGAGGGGGGGGGGCGCACTCTCGTCCCCCCCTCTTTTCCTGCGGCCTGCCAGGTTGCGTGCTCGGATAAGGGTCTGGTATGGATTTTTAGGGGGACCCCACGCCGTTTTTTTTTTTTTTTTTGGCGCGGGGTTCCCCTTAAAATCAGGTCTGGTATGGAATTTAGGGGGAACCCCACGTCAATTTTTCTTTTAAATTTTGGCTGGGGTTCCCCTTAATATCCATACCAGACCTGAAGGGCCTTGTATGGAATTTAGGGTGACCCCCACATCATTTTTTTTTTATTATTTTGGTTCGGGGTTCCCCTGTGGGGAATTCCCATGCCGTTTTTATCAATGAACTTCTATGTGTATTGTCGGCAATGCAATAGCCGCGGGTAGTTTTAAATGAGTTTTTTCCTTCCAAATGTCATTTTGCTGTCAGACTGTTCTAAACACAGGAAACATGCGCCCCTTTACAGGCATACTATAGACACCCCCCAGGTACGAAATTTAAAGGGATATTACACTTTTATTGTTTGACTTTAAGCATTAATAAAATCACTGCTCCTGAAAAAACGTCAGTTTTTAAAACTTTTTTTTGCATTGATCCATGTCCCCTGGGGCAGGACCCGGGTCCCCAAACACTTTTTATGACAATAACTTGCATATAAGCCTTTAAAATTAGCACTTTTGATTTCTCCCATAGACTTTTAAAGGGTGTTCCGCGGCATTCGAATTTGCCGCGAACACCCCAAATTGTTCGCTGTTCGGCGAACTTGCGAACAGCCAATGCTCGAGTAGAACATGAGTTCGACTCAAACTCGAAGCTCATCCCTACATGGTATGGAATTTAGGGGGACCCCCCACGTCATTTTTTTTTAAATTTTGGTTCCGGGTCCCCCTGTGGGGAATTCCCATGCCGTTTTTATCAATTAACTTTTATGTGTATTGTTGGACCGGCAATTCATTAATAGTAGTAGTAGTTTTAAATGACTTTTTTCCTTTGAAATGTCATTTTGCTGTCAGACTGTTCTAAACACGGGAAACATGCGCCCCTTTACAGGCATACTATAGACACCCCCCAGGTACGAAATTTAAAGGAATATTACATTTTCATTGTTTTACTTCAAGCTTTAAAATCACTGCTCCTGAAAAAAACGTCAGTTTTTCAAACTTTTTTTGCATTGATCCATGTCACCTGGGGCAGGACCCAGGTCCCCAAACACTTTTTATGACAATAACTTGCATATAAGCCTTTAAAATTAGCACTTTTGATTATTCATGTTTGTGTCCCATAGACTTTAATGGTGTTCACGTGTTTGAACTAATTTTTTGCCTGTTCGCATGTTCTGGTGCGAACCGAACAGGGGGGTGTTCGGCTCATCCCTATATGAGAGGTCTCCCTCTGCTCGTCAGGCTCACACCTAAGGTACGTGACAATATTGCAGTATGCAAATGGAAAGTTTTAGTGAAAAAGAGAAGCATTTGACAGCTATCTCTGATCCCCACACAGAAGTGACAGCAACCTCTGCCAGGTTAGCCCCCCATATCAAAATTTTTGAAAAAATCTTATGCAGTTTGTTAGATCTTTGTTAGATCAGGTTAGATCAACCGTTCTTTGCGTTAGATCTCACACAGAAGAAGCAATATTAACAGTTATTTGCTGGGGGGCTAACCCATCATCAGCCCCCCTTATCAAAAAATTGACCAAACAGTTAGCTATTTTGGAAGCTATTTGTTAGATCCGGTAAGATCAAGTGGTTTTAACGTTAGATCTCACATCATTTCAGAGATATTCCACATCAAAATAGAGATATTAGGTGGTACATGTGGACGGGTTAGCCCCCCCTTATCAAATTTTCTGGCCAAAAATCATTCAGCCTTATATAAATTTGTTCGATCCAGTAAGATCAAGTGATTTTAACGTTAGATCTCGCATCATTTCAGAGATATTCCACATCAAAATAGACACATTAGGTGGTACATAAGGACGGGTTAGCGCCCCTTATCAAATTTTCTGGCCAAAAATCATTCAGGCTAATAGATATTCGTTAGATCCGGTAAGATCAAGTGTTTTTAACGTTAGATCTCACATCATTTCAGAGATATTCCATATCAAAATAGAGATATTAGGTGGTACATATGGACGGGTTAGCCCCCCCCCCACATGCAATTTTCTTTCCAAAAAATAATTCAGGCTAATAGATATGCATTAGATCCATTAAGATCAAGTGGTTTTAACATTAGATCTCACATCATTTCAGAGATATTCCACATCAAATAGAAATATTAGGTGGTACATAAGGACAGGCTGGCCCCCCACATGCAATTTTCTGGTCAAAAATCATTCAGGCTAATAGATATTCGTTAGATCCGGTAAGATCAAGTGGTTTTAAAGTTAAATCTCACATAATTGAAGACTTATTAAGTGATTAATGAGGGGGGCTGGCCCCCCCTTATCAAATTTTCTGCCCAAAAATCATTCAGGCTAATAGATATTCGTTAGATCCGGTAAGATCAAGTGGTTTTAACGTTAGATCTCACATCATTTCAGAGATATTCCACATCAAAATAGAGATATTAGGTGCTACATATGGACGGGTTAGCCCCCCACATGCAATTTTCTGGCCAAAAATCATTCAGGCTAATAGATATTCGTTAGACCCGGTAAGATCAAGTGGTTTTAACGTTAGTGATATTAGGTGGTGGTACATAAGGATGAGATTAGATCTCACACAATTAGAGACTTATTAATTGATTAATGAGGGGGCTGACCCCCTCTTATCAAATTTTCTGGGCAAAAAATCACCCCGGCTAATTGATATTCATTAGATCCGATAAGATCAAGTGATTTTAATGTTTGATTATCCATAATTACAGGGATATTATATATATTTGGTAGCGATGCACGGATATCCATACTAGTGTCTATATCGGAGCCGATCAGTGGCAGAAGTATAGGGGTCGCTGAGGTCGCCATGGCGACTGGGCCCCATGTGCTCTTTGTCTCCCCCTACAGTGCAGTACCCAGCAGGAAGAGGTGAGGTAAAGCACTGCCGTTTTTGAAAAGGCTTTCTGTATATGTGTGTTTGTGTGTGTTCATGTATGTGTGTTCATGTATGTGTGTTCTTATATGTGTGTTCATGTATGTGTGTTCTTATATGTGTGTTCATGTATGTGTGTTCTTATATGTGTGTTCATGTATGTGTGTTCATGTATGTGTTTGCATGTGTTCATGTGTGTATTTATATATGTGTTTGTGTGTGTATATACAGTATATGTGTGTGTATATTATGTGTGTGTTTATCTATGTGTGTGTGTGTTTAGATGCAGTGGCGGCCCGTGCATTAAGGGCGCACGGGCGCCGCCCCCTCTCTCCAGCCACCCCTCTATCACCAATAGATAGATTCATGCATTGCATGAATCTATCTATGGCCGCCGCTGCCACCCCCTATTCAGGCGCCCGGCCCCTTTTTGGGCGCAGGGAACCTGAATTACAGCGGCGGGGGGTGTTTTTGAAGCACCGGATTAGAGCCATAGACTCTAATGGGCGTCAAAAAAGGTGACCTCACAGGTCACTCAGCTGTGTTAGAAAAGCGAATGACTATTCGCTCTACTAACACTAAACTGCCTCTCCGCCAATCAGGTGCTCGGATCTGTTACCCATCACCTGTTTGGCTGAAACGACAGGCGCCGCTATTGGACGCCTATCAGGAGGAGAGGACGGGAGATGAGGACAGCAGGAGACGCATGGAGGACCCAACTCGTCGCAGTCACCCGCTGCCCCACCAAGACAGGGTAAGTGCCGGTGAGCGGTCGGGGGTCACACTGGGGGCATTCAAGGGCACACTGGCAGCATTTGATGGGCACATGGGCAGCATTTGATGGGCACACGGGCAGCATTTGATGGGCACAGTGGCAGCGGTTGGGCACAGTGGCTGCAATTGATGGCACAGTGGCTGCATTTGATGGAGTACTGGCAGCATTTAATGGGCACAGTGGCAGTGTTTGATGGCACAGTGGCAGCATTTAATGGGCACACTGGCAGCATTTGGGCACACTGGCAGCGTTTGGGCACAGTGGCTGCGTTTGATGAGCATAGTGGCAGCGTTTGGCACAGTGGCTGCAAATGATGGCACAGTGGCTGTGTTTGATAGCACACTGGCAGCATTTAAGTGGCACAGTGGCTGCGTTTGATGGGCACAGTGGCAGCGTTTGGCACAGTGGCTGTGTTTGATGGCACACTGGCAGCATTTAAGTGGCACAGTGGCTGCAATTGATGGCACAGTGGCAGCGTTTGATGGGCACAGTGGCTGCATTTAATGATTTTTTTTCAAAAAATGTTTGCGCCCCCAAAAAAATTTTGAGCACCAGCCGCCACTGTTTAGATGTATGTATGCACATTTTATGTATGCACGTTTAATCCTGACACCCTATATGTGTACAATCAGGACTGAATTTTTTTTTCTTGCTCGTTCAAAGTACCAGCAACAAAATGCTGTTCCTCTGAAAAGCGATCCATGCTCAGATCACTTTTCAGAGGCATTTGACAGCCGGTAAAGAGGCAATATGTTGCCTCCTGACCACCTGTTTTAACCCCTTAAAGTGATTGTAAAGGTTTTTTTTTTTTAAATAACAAACATGTCATACATTCATTGTGCAGTTAGTTTTGCACAGAGTGGCCCCGAACACCGACTTCTGGGGTCCCTCGGCGGCTCTCGCGGCTCCTCCTCTTATCAGACAGCCCCCTAGGAAAAGCGCTGTCCAGGGGGCAGGGGGGCCCTTCATGATTTCTTGCATCGGGGCCCTGAAGGTTTTAGTTACGCCCCTGGAGCCAATAATGAGCATTTTCACGTGTACCAGTGAGGAGTGCCATTGAGCATACCGAGGTATGCTGAAATTATGTGGGACATTAATCCACAGGTGTGTCCAAGCCCAGTGAAGCCTGAAGCACAGTGCCAGAAGCCAGAGGGAAACTTCGGAGGGCTTTTGTGAAGGAGCCAACCGGGTGCCCATCTATGGTAGCTGGCCCAAAACCAATGACACGAAGAGACAGCAGCGAAAGTCCAAACCCTTGCAGAGGGCCCCCCGTTGTTGCCTCCAAGCAACCCAGTGTCTTGTTTCCTTTGACACATGCTGCCTGGTGTCATAGATTCAATGCACACCAGACTCCCTGAACTTAGCACAGACTTAAGCCCGATCAAAATCTCCGCAGACAGGAGTGCGGATACAAACCACCGAACAGGCCAGGGCCACCACTTCCTCTATGCTCCCTGACAAGCTGGTGGGCCCCTCTCCTGTTGTTCCCATCCAAGTAAAGGGAGTCTACACCAAGGCCCTTCTGGATACTGGAGCTTAAGTGACCCTTCTCTACAGAGACTTTTATGACAGACACCTCAAGCACCTGCCTTTGCAGAAGTTGGAAGATCTGCAGATATGGGGCATTGTGACTCAGAACTTCCCCTATGATGGCTATCTACCGGTCAAGCTGACCTTTGATCGCCCAAAATGACTGGTTAAGCCGAGACTTTTGACACTCAGGCAGTGGTCTGTCGTCGCCCACCAGGGGCCAGTAAGAGTTCTCTCATCACAGGGACCAATACTGATCATGTCAGAAGGCTGTTGACACCTCTTGTTCTGGAGCCGCGCACTTCAACTACAAGTGTGCACCCCATGCTGAGACAAGCCTACCAGCACCTGGTAAAAAAAACAGAAGGCTCCAGCTGAAGGAGTGGGAAAGATCTGGCACTTGAACCAGTGTGAGAGGTGTTACAGCCTGGTAAAGTGGCCTATTTAAGAGCATCTGTCAAGCTAAATTGGAAGCAACCAGGCCCTTTCATTGTCCTTGAATTGGACGGACAGAGAGAAGACATGGGAGTGGAGATAATTCCCGAGGTGGTTTCAACCAAAGGGTTGCAAAGAAGTCACGGTAAGATCTTGGTTAGTGTCCACAACATAACAGCCTCGCCAGTGAAGATGTCGGCTCAGATGTTGCTGGGACAAGCTGGAACACGGAGGAGAGATGGGTTTGCTTTAAGAGCATATTAAATAAGGGCATTAGACAATGCATCCAATTGGGTAATAAATTTAAAAGAGCGAACAGAAGTCCTGGATGGCTTAACTCCATTGTAAAAATGCATATAAAAGCCGGCTAAGATAAAACATGAAAGACACATAGCGGAGGAGAGCAAAAAAAATCCCAATAAATTCTTTAAGTATGTAAACAGTAAAAAAGGGAGGACAGACCATATTGGCCCCATAAAGAATGAGGAAGGACATCTGGTTACAAAGGATGGGGAGATGGCGAAGGTATTGAATTTATTCTTCTCCTCAGTCTTCACGAGGGAATCGGGGGGCTTCAGTAACCAAAACTAGCGTATTTATCCTCATGACACATCACAGGAAGCACCTCCATGGTTAACAGAGGACAGAATTAAAATTAGACTTGAGAAACTTAACATTAATAAATTACCTGGACCAGATGGCTTGCATCCGAGGTGTTTTGGCTATGTTTATACCTCACTTAAATGATTAACGATATAAATATAAGTGATTAAACCTTTGTCTATATAGGAATAAAAACGAACGATAACAGGGCAAAAAGATAAACAATTACTTTTCTTTACGCAGAGAAGAAAGTTAGAATAATTAGAATTTATCATATATCTCCAGTGATGCCACAAGTACAGTGTTGCTTTAGACTGCAAAGATAATCTAGGCCAAACTCAGAAATGATTACAATGAACATACACAGGATATACAATATCATAAGACAACTCCTAGGATACAAAAGGTTAGGAAGAAACAGAGAGATACAAGTATACTTTACGTGGACAGCATGTCCCCTCGATGGTCTGGGGCTGGACACAGAGACTGAACCTTTAGCTCTCTCCCTCTTTTATATGCATTCTCCACCAATCAACAGATGCCACACATTCATTGGTTCAGAGTTGCCTCAAAGTCTGGTTGGCTACATTTGAAGCCTTCTTGCTCATTGGTTTACAAATTCTGATTGGCTGTAATTTCAAGTCAAGTTAAATACCATGCTAGGACATTAAAACCTTCGGTGCCTCTTAGTCTATGAATTAATGAACAATCTCCTTTGATCTCCCAGCCCAAACAGTCCTGACATTAGCATGTTAATGGCCTCCTGGGGAGGTGAAGCCTTAATGTCTGCAAATACTCTTTGGTTCCAGTAACACCTGGGGACCTTCCCTGGTTCCCACCAGTATACTGGAAGTACTGCATTCCTAACAAGGTGAGCTGGGCCCTATCATGATATTAAAAACATATACCCATATATATATATATATATATATATATATATATATATATATATATATATATATATATAATATCTACACATAGATACATATATATATGTATATATAACTCTATATATATATATAGAGTGATATATATATATAGATATATATATCTATATATATATCTATATAGATATATATATATATATATATCTATATAGATATATATATATACACATATACACATGCCCGCATACCTACACACATATATACATACATCCTATGGGGCAAGGCAGTTTAATTGGAGTCCTTGCAATGGTCCGCTTGGATCTCATTGATATAAATATGGAATTCAATATCTCCATCACATCCCCCCCAAAGTTCATTCTTGAACTTATGTCCTCCTTCAATGATCTTGCACCCACCCACAACAGCCCAGAAGCCCCGACCCTTCCCCACCACCACTGCTGCCTCCTCTTCCTTTCTTGAACACGCCGGAACTCCTCAAGGTAGGCTTAAGACAGCAAAGAAATCCTGGTGCCTTTGAGACTTCACATCTAAACCATGAGTGTCTGTACTGCAATGTTTCATCACCCCTCTGCCTTGGAAGAGCGGAACTCCAACATTGATGGCGGGATCCTGGCATATCTAGTCCTGTAACTTGGCAAGACCATGTAATGGTTGCACCGATTGGATCGGACCACGAGACAGCACTTTTCAGCATGGTGAAGGAAAGTTCAGGAGAGTCTTATTCGTGGCACATTTGTCTCAAAAAATAACTTGGTTGTCGTTGCTTCTTCAGGTGGTGGTCGGGCGGGCCTCTGGACAGTCGTACATGAATACAAAAAGAGAGAGGAGAACGCTAGTGTACCATTATTGGAGGAATGCCAGACAGGAGCAGAGTGTTGGTCATTAAGACTAAATACTTGTAAGGGGTGTAATGTGGATGAGTAGAGTGGGATCCCCACAGGGTACAGAGTCTGAGCAACAGCCAGTATCATCCATGGCCCTTGATGGTAGGGATAGTCAACACTGCCTGTTATTGCCAGGTCCCTGGGTTCACCACACCTGCTCACAGGGCTCAAGTTTAGGCAGACTAGAGGAGGTAGAATTACATTAAGACATACAAAACAGAGTCAGGTAGAAACGGTAAAGCCTTACAATTCACAGCTCATCTTTGATATTCAAACAAAAGTTCAAGAAGACTACTACATTTACTTTAAAAGATATAGAAGTTAAAACATTATCAGCTAATGGACTGGTACCATCACTTAAAGTAATTAAAGATAAGAATATGAAACAAAGAAAGTAGGAACGAGAAAGAATAGAAAAAAAAATAAAATAAGCAAAAAACAAACACAGGTTTAATGCTACTTCAACCCAGCACTTTATGTCAAAGAGCACCGAATCTGTATTAAAAAAAAACGAATACATCGGTTGAGAAAGAAAAAAATTAATAAATAAAATAAAAAAATAAAAAAAAATAAATAAATAAATAAAATAACAAATATAGTTCCTTTTTTAAACAAAAAAAACTCCTCTCCCGTACTAGTAATTAGCAGTATTTTTGCAGGTCAGGTACACAGATACCCTGTTTCCCCGAAAATAAGACCTAGCGTGATTGTCAGTGATGGCTGCAATATAAGCCCTACCCCCCAAATAAGCCCTATTTAAATAAAAGGGAGAAAATAAAAAATAAAAAAAAATAAGAAATGATTAAAACTTTTAGAATTTAGGTAAACCTGACTGCATTTATTACTAAAAATTGAAGAGGCTTATCCCTAGAACAAGAAAAATATAGTTCTAGGGTCCTCTCTTAAATGCGCAACTTCTTTGTACTGGTCTGGATTGGATCAGGCTTCCTCAGAGATTTGTTTCTGAGTTAGTGGCCTTTCTGTTCCTTGAGAGAAGATACCTCGTTGAGGTACACATTCTCATAGCTTTGGCGTTCATTCTCCTGATAGTAATGCACATTATTACCTGCATCAGGAAAAGCAATAAGGCTGCACAGGTTAGGACAACAGGGTGGAGCAAAATGTTTAGGAAAGCTGTAGCGTTAGGACTGTACCCAAATAAACTTTCCCACCAGGAAATCTTAGCGTCTGTGTCTAAAGCGTGGGATACTTGGATCAATCTATTTTGATCATGGGTGAGTCGTATGGTGGCTTGTTTCTCAGCATCTCTTAGCACATTTAATATCTCATCCTGTTGTCCGAAATCCATCAGCCAAGCTTTTAACTCAGCCCCAAATCCCAGAGGAAGTTTCTGTAAATGTATGGGGGTATTAGGTTTGATATCAAGCCTTTTCTCTGGGGTGATAGGGGTCCGCCCTTGTGTCCCTGCTATATCTATTCCAAGGACAGGGGAAGATGTGCAGTAGACTCCCTGAGGTAGTGTACCACGCTGAGTACAGTTCAACCGGCATGTAGAATATAGGGCGTCACTGGACGTTTGATACCAGCACCAGTACCCTGGTCTCAGGTCTCAAGAATTTTTAACTTTGTTTAGGATGAGTTGAGACACTACCCCGGCATCCACTAGACATGACCCCCTCCTGTGCCAGCATTGTTGCTTTTTCCCATAGCACAACACCTTCCTTTCTCCAGCACTCATTAGTACCAGTCATCTGAGGCTGTCCAGACTCAAACCATCAGAACAAGATGGACTCCAGGGTGTAACCCAGTAGAGTCCGATAGGATAGTACCCAGATCGACCGTGTTTTCAGCACAATGTTCTATCCCTGCCATTAGGGATGAGAACAGTGCAAGTTAGATTTTTGACGATCCTGTAGTCATCCATCAATCTATTGCGACTCATAGATACTACCCTCACCTGCCTGTCCTTGCAAAGTGATGCTGGACAGAGCAAGTTGGCTTTTCTAACCCCTTCCCTGATATGTAGCACAAGACCCCCCCAATGTGATCCTGAGTATCTCCAGCTCCATAGGGTTTTAAGGTACCCAGTGCCCTACTTCCAGCTCCAAAGACAGCTCCATTAAGCCTCTCTTTCCTAAGGATGGGAAATAGTCTGAATACCCGGATTGAAAACCACCTGCCACCAGGTACACTTGTTTCTTTATAGAGGCTGCACACCTTATGGGGCACTGGTCTTCCTGTCATGCAGGACACAGACCACTAGTTAAGGTACGCAAGGAGTCTCGGACAGGAAGGACACCTATGGGTATTAAATGAGGAGAATACAGAACCCACACAACTCCATCCCTGTGCCTTGATTTCAGAGACCATGCCCAGGGTATACAATGCACCTCTACCTATGGTTAGGTCCAAGGAACCCTCTAGTTCCATGACTAACATTACATCGGTATTCTTTAGGACACAGAAACAAACTCGTCTATGTCCCAAATAATACCCAGGTGTTTCCTTCCCAGCAATGACCTCTCCATCCAGAACACAGAGTGCAATATCTTCCCAACATTTTTTGCTCACCACCATGTATTGACCTGGCCTATAAAGGACATCATGGTCATGCTTCCGACAGAGGGAAGTATCAACCTGCCTCCAGCTTCCATTTTCTCTGATCCCATGTGGGTAATTTAGCCTCAAATGCAACAAGATAGAATCCTCAGTCAGTAAGCCCATTGATGCCACCAAATATACAGACCGAGTCTGCACTTCTGTATATGGGATCATACAGCATGACACCTTTCACAATCCAAACTAGTGCAGCCCATCCAGGCATCCGACCACCACGTTAGATTAGTGTAAGCAACGTGTTTTGGCAAAGTCTTACTGAGCGGTGATGCTAACTCATCAGGCTACTGCCCCTCATACAGAGACTGTACAATCAGCTTAATGTTGGTTGATAATTCCGCCTGCCGCTGCGTGCACGCCAGAGGCAATGACAGATTTCTGTCCTATTCCATCACACTGTCTACCAACCTCTCAACACGGTTGAGAAAATCTGGAGCCACTTTACCCTGGGTATTTATGTGACTTTGTTGATTGTTATCATGGATGCCACCAATCTCCCTGAGTAATAAAGTCCCACTTACTGTCTGAAGCTATGGCTGCGAGTTTGTTCCTCAGGAGGCCGATGTCCACTCGATTAACAACACCCATCCCAGCTCCTATTCCCCCAATATAGTGCTGAATACATCCCTCCTCTTCCGGTTACTCCTCAGACATATGCGTCCTGCATGAAACTCATTCTGTGTCTGCACATCTCTGGGAGTAGGTCACTGGTACAATGACCGCACTTGATTCAGTGTATACTCAGCACATATAGGGTAATAGGTTTCTAGCAACCACTGTGAGATGTTGCAGCACCATGTGGTGAAGGAATACTGTACCCTGGTAGCCAGCGTTTGTTCCCTTTATTGAATGGAGCATGCTCCTGTGTGTACTCACTGGCATTACCTGTGCAGGGTTTCAACCTCTCAGGTGAGACATCAACCAGGTGCATCTCCCCCATGTCCAGTAACCAAGAGCTTCTCTGTAGGACTGATAAGACTGAAATACTGCCCCCACAAGGAAGTTTTCACCCTGTTGATGTGTCACCTGGCCCCCTCTAGTCTGGCGAACTAACACCTTATTATGTATAAGTGCCCGTCCCCTGGGTACCTGCACCATATTACTTCCGTTACGTCAATACATGTCTTTCAACTTTATATCGGAAGTGAGGACCCTTGGAACAGCCAAGAGCTGGGAACACCCCATACAATCTTCCTGCACAACTCTTCTCCAGACTTACTCAAAACTCTGCAGGTAAATCTAAAGGAAATTGGAAAACAAAAATTGCATAATGTGTATCCAGCTCGAGGAACTGCTGCTACCAAACACAAAGAAAAATCCCTTGCAGCACTGAGGCGCCGGGATCACTGAACAGTAGAGGGTACATGAGCCGACCACTGTGCCTTGAAACACACAGATATTAGTGACAGATACGCCACAGACACATTAGACAATTGGTAACACATAGCCACTTACAAACAGTGTCACTGGACAGGAAGCAGGTTTCAAATACACTTGGGGACACACAGGTTGTTAGAGACATTAACATACCTTAGCCTAAGGCAAAGAGCCACTCTTGAAAAGAAAGCACTGGCTGGGCGTGTAACTAATTACAATAACCGCAGGGGGGGGTTAAGCAGTCTTATACAAATCTACACAAAACTCAGCATAACCACTGATTTTCTAGAATTGGATCAGAACATACAACACTTAGGCAGTCAAAAACACAGCTGAATAGGCTGACAAATAGAAGCATCCACTAGATAATGGTGCTGAAACCAGGAAAAAATAAAAAATTGTCTATGGAGGCTTTGATATTCTTTGTTCTGAAAGCCATGAAACCCAATTATCGAATCTGAGGGATAAAACACTAATAAAATGTAGTAATAAACATTCCATTTTTTGCCTAGAAACAACGAATCAATGGTTATATACCTGTAATAGGGATGAGCCGAACACCCCCCGGTTCGGTTCGCACCAGAACCTGCGAACGGACCGAAAGTTCGCACGAACGTTAGAACCCCATTGACGTCTATGGGACTCGAACGTTCGAAATCAAAAGTGCTCATTTTAAAGGCTAATTTGCATGGTATTGTCCTAAAAAGGGTTTGGGGACCCGGGTCCTACCCCAGGGGACATGTATCAATGCAAAAAAAACTTTTCAAAATGGCCGTTTTTTCGGGAGCAGTGATTTTAATAATGCTTAAAGTGAAAAAAAAAAGTGAAATATTCCTTTAAATATCGTACCTGAGGGGTGTCTATAGTATGCCTGTAAAGTGACGCGTGTTTCCCGTGTTTAGAACAGTCCCTGCACCAAATGTCATTTTTAAAGGAAAAATCTCATTTAAAACTGCTTGCGGGTTTAATGTAATGTCGGGTCCTGGCAATATGGATGAAAATCAGTGAGACAAACGGCATGGGTACCCCCCAGTCCATTACCAGGCCCTTTGGGTCTTGTATGGATATTAAGGGGAACCTCGCACCCAAATTAAAATAAGGAAAGGTGTGGGGCCACCAGGCCCTATATACTCTGAACAGCAGTATACAGGCGGTGCAAACAAGACAGGGACTGTAGGTTTGTTGTTAAGTAGAATCTCTTTGTAATTTTGAACGGGTACATTTTTAACGTGTTTAGCTCCAGCCAAAAAATCTTTTTTAAGCTTTTTGGAAAACATAGGGAAGGGTTATCACCCCTGTGACATTTGTTTTGCTGTCTTTCCTCCTCTTCAGAAGATTTCACCTCACTTTTTGTCCCAATGAAAAATGTTTTTTGAAAATTTGGGTTTTTTTGTGGAACAAGGATTGGAAAGCATCAGTGGAAAGGAGAAATGTTTTTCCCATATTAACTCTTACAGGAGAGAATTTCCCTTCCTAGGGGTAGATTACATCTCACTTCCTGTTGTCTCCTTCCGTTTGCAAGTAGGAGTCGTTTGTAAGTTAGTTGTTTGAAAGTAGGGTCCTGCCCTATATACTCAGCAGAAATTTGGAACTTAGATGTTGCTGTGGCCACAACACTGTAAGCCCTCACAGGGCCCTGCTGTGAAATATTAGATCAAGAATTGTAATTACATGCCCCTGTTGAACAGGAGCTGAAAAATTAGGCCTTAGGCACTGGTGCTGGTGCCACAACACTGCAACCCCTCACAGACACTCTAGTTGGAATGCAGGAACGAGCCCTGCTGCAAAGTATTGCATCAAAAATTGTATTTACACGCCCCTGTTAAACAGGGGCTGAAAAATTGTGCCTTAGGCACTGGTGGTGGCGCCCAGAACCAAAAATGTTCTTACAAGCTATCAGCATGATGATTGAGGAGAAAGAGGATAATTACTCAGGGATAGTCACTCAGCATCAGCATAGGCAGTCTTTGAAGGGATCTGAGATTTCAAAAATTATTCGGTTACATCAGCATCAGGTGCTTGGTAGCTGGTGGTGATCCAAGACTGATTCATTTTTATGAAGGTCAGTCGATCGACCGAGTCAGTGGACAGACGTACCCTGTGATCGGTTACCATGCCTCCAGCAGCACTGAATGTGCGTTCCGAAAGAATGCTGGATGCAGGACAGGCCAGTAGCTCAATTGCATACTGTGCAAGCTCTGGCCAGTGATCCATCCTCAAGACCCAGTAACCCAGAAGATTTTCGGTGGGAAAGGTGTCCAAGTCTGATCTTGCCCCTAGGTATTCCAGCACCATGTAAAACAGACGCTGGCGATGGTTGCTGGAACTGATCATACCTTGGGGCTGCGGACCAAAAAATTGTCTGAACGCATCGGTCAGACGGCCACCTTCTCCACCGCTCCTTCTTTGACTGACCGAAGCCTCAGCAACACGTTGTCCAGAAACAGGAGTTTGTAACCTCCCAGTCTCTGGGAACGTGTTGCACAGACCTTTCTGCAAGGCCTCCCGAAGATGTTTCATCCTCTGCTCCCTCTGCAATGGCAAGATAAGGTCCGCAACCTTACCCTTGTAACGTGGATCAAGGAGGGTTGCCAGCCAGTATTGGTCCTTCTCCTTGATACCACGAATACGAGGATCCTTACGCAGGCTTTGCAGGATCAGGGAGGCCATGCAGCGTAGGTTTGCTGAGGCATTCCGTCCGGAGTCCTCTGGGTCACTAAGGACGACATGGAATATAGGAAGGACAGAGATACTCAACTGTAAGCACCACATCCTATGATAAAGTACTAAATAAGGGATAAGGGCTAAATTGCCCAGGAGGATGGGGAAAAAGGACTTTTAAGGTGCTGTTTACATCAAAGATATAGTCAAAAAATTCTATACAATCATATTAAAAAATGAAAATTTTTATTGAGTTAGAATTAAAATAATTTATGTCTCTCATAGAAAAAGGGACATGCTTTTAAGAACAATATGACATTAATGAATATCACCCAAAATTGTTCACATTGGACAATGCAACATAAAGCAACTACTTAAAGGTGCCATGACAATCTGCCGCTCGACATGTTTCGCTCTAATACGAGCTTCTTCAGGAGTTTAAAGGCTATGATTGTAGTGGACTCTATAATGATGGGAGAATAGACAATGAATCAATACATGTGTACAAACATATTAAAAATACATCCACTGGATGAATAAACTAGCTTATCAGAAAACAGATTGATACAGAGCATATAAATGCATATATATAAGTAGAAGTTTGGAGAACAGACCGTTCCACCAACTATATATGGAAAATCATAATTTGTATATCTTACCAGGCTGTAATGCATCAATGCGACATAAATGTTTCAATTGAGTGGCGACATAAATGTTTCAATAGAGAGGCAAATTAGTGCTGATTTTGAACCGGGAGGTTCTATCATAAATGTAGGGACATCGCTGCCATAGTGTGACCACAGGGGAACACAAAGTTATATGCTGGCCCTTTAAAAGAAACAACAAGATAGAATTAGTAAGGGAGGGGGGATGGGGGGGATGTCTGGGAATGAGGAGATCAGACTCAAAACATCCCTGTTTGGTTTTAAGGTGTATTTATAGGGTAGAGCCAATTAGGAGTGAATTACCTGAAGCATAAAAGTATCACGGTATATGTGTTGAATAGATATGGCTAAATACCGTAGTTTCGTCAAACCAGTCAATGGTGACTACAGAAACGATAACCAATCGCGATATTTTCTAAGTAGAGAAGAGATATAGTATAAAGGACCATAAAAGTTCCACAAGTGCGGCTCACTGCCAACTGACAGTAACGCTGTAGAGGGAGAACTTACTTTGTGGGCAGTAGTCCGGCATGCAGATTAAGGAGAGCCTCATGCTGCCTCCATTGAATGGCGCCGGTAACAGAGCTGTGGGCGGTGTGTGACCGCCTTTATGTACCCCCACCACGGCGGCGTCTGATTTCGCCGCCGTGATGCGGACGCTTGTTGAGGCTGGCTGCGTCATGCCCTGGGGGAGGAGGAACGCGGCGGCGTCATTCTGACGTCCGTAGCGTGCCAAGAGCGTAGTGCGCATGTCTCTGGATTCATTGAGCCCGTGAGATATCCGGATGCCGACAGCGCCATGTTGGTAATGGGAAAAGAAAAGGTATAAAGTATTGGAACTAGACTTAAAGCATTCCGCCTATCTAGCAACCAATAAATGAAAATACAGGCTCCTGAAGAAGCTCGTATTAGAGCGAAACATGTCGAGCGGCAGATTGTCATGGCACCTTTAAGTAGTTGCTTTATGTTGCATTGCTTTATGTTGCATTGTCCAATGTGAACAATTTTGGGTGATATTCATTAATGTCATATTGTTCTTAAAAGCATGTCCCTTTTTCTATGAGAGACATAAATTATTTTAATTCTAACTCAATAAAAATTTTCATTTTTTAATATGATTGTATAGATTTTTTTGACTATATCTTTGATGTAAACAGCACCTTAAAAGTCCTTTTTCCCCATCCTCCTGGGCAATTTAGCCCTTATCCCTTAAGGACGACATGGTCCGCAGCCACCTCCTCCCAGCCACGTACAAGTCCATGTGTTTCTTGGGACTGATCCCTTAAAGACTGCTGCTGATGCTGAGTGCCAGGCTCCACCTCCATACTGACACAATCTTCCTCCTCCTCCTCCTCCTCGTCCTCTTCCTGTGTGATCGGCGGGCATGCAGGAACACTGTCTGGATAAAGGGAGCCTTGAGAGCTAAGGAAGTCCTCCTCTTCCTGCCTCTGTTCTGCCTCAAATGCCCTGTCCATTATTCCACGCAGCGTGTGCTCCAACAGGTGGACAAGGGGGACAGTGTCACTGATGCATGCACTGTCACTGCTCACCATCCTCGTGGCCTCCTCAAATGGTGACAGGTAGGGATGAGCCGAACACATGCGAACAGGAAAAAAGTTCGTTCGAACACGCGAACACCGTTAAAGTCTATGGGACACGAACATGAATAATCAAAAGTGCTAATTTTAAAGGCTAATATGCAAGTTATTGTCATAAAAAGTGTTTGGGGACCTGGGTACTTCCTCAGGGGACATGGATCAATGCAAAAAAAAGTTTTAAAAACGGCCGTTTTTTCAGGAGCAGTGATTTTAATAATGCTTAAAGTCAAACAATAAAAGTGTAATATCCCTTTAAATTTCGTACCTGGGGGGTGTCTATAGTATGCCTGTAAAGGGGCGCATGTTTCCTGTGTTTAGAACAGTCTGACAGCAAAATGACATTTTGAAGGAAAAAACTCATTTAAAACTACCCGCGGCTATTGCATTGCCGACAATACACATAGATTACACAATACACAATACACTCGTCCCCCCCTCTTTTCCTGCGGCCTGCCAGGTTGCGTGCTCGGATAAGGGTCAGGTATGGATTTTTGGGGGGACCCCACGCCGTTTTTTTTTTTTTTTTGGCGCGGGGTTCCCCTTAAAATCCATACCAGACCTGCAGGGTCTGGTATGGAATTTAGGGGGAACCCCACGTCATTTTTTTTTAATTTTGGCCAGGGTTCCCCTTAATATCCATATCAGACCTGAAGGGCCTGGTATGGAATTTAGGGGGACTCCCACATCATTTTTTTTTTTAATTTTGGTTCGGGGTTCCCCTTTGGGGAATTCCCATGCCGTTTTTATCAATGAACTTCTATGTGTATTGTCGGCAATGCAATAGCCGCGGGTAGTTTTAAATGAGTTTTTTCCTTCAAAATGTAATTTTGCTGTCAGACTGTTCTAAACACAGGAAACATGCGCCCCTTTACAGGCATACTATAGACACCCCCCAGGTACGAAATTTAAAGGGATATTACACTTTTATTGTTTGACTTTAAGCATTATTAAAATCACTGCTCCTGAAAAAACGGCCGTTTTTAAAACTTTTTTTTGCATTGATCCATGTCCCCTGAGGAAGTACCCAGGTCCCCAAACACTTTTTATGACAATAACTTGCATATTAGCCTTTAAAATTAGCACTTTTGATTCCTCCCATAGACTTTTAAAGGATGTTCCGCGGCATTCGAATTTGCCGCGAACACCCCAAATTGTTCGCTGCTCGGCGAACTTGCGAACAGCCAATGTTCGAGTTGAATATGAGTTCGACTCGAACTCGAAGCTCATCCCTAGTGACAGGACAGTGCATGCATCCCTGATCATGGCCCACTGGCGTGGGGAAAAAAAAACAAGCTCCCCTGACCCTGTCCTGGTGCCATAGTCGCACAGGTATTAATTGATGGCCCTCTGCTGCGTGTGCAGCCGCTGCAGCATGGCCAACGTTGAGTTCCACCTGGTGGGCATGTCACAGATTAGGCGGTTCTTGGGCAGGTTAAACTCCTTTTGGAGGTCCGTCAGCCGAGCACTGGCATTATATGACCGGCGGAAATGCACACAGACTTTCCTGGCCTGCCTCAGGACATCCTGTAAGCCCGGGTACCTGCCCAAGAACCGCTGCACCACCAAGTTAAGGACGTGAGCCAAACAGGGCACATGGGTCATTTGTCCCTGTCGGAGGGCAGAGAGGAGGTTGGTGCCATTGTCGCAAACCACCATTCCTGCCTTAAGTTGGCGTGGCGTCAACCACCTCTGAACCTGCCCCTGCAGAGCTGACAGAACCTCTGCCCCAGTGTGGCTCCTGTCCCCCAAGCACACCAGCTCAAGCACCGCATGGCATCTTTTGGCCTGCGTACTTGCGTAGCCCTTTGAACGACTACGGAGCACCGCTGGTTCAGAGGAAGAGGCCATGGAGGAAGAAGAAGAGGAGGGGGTGGAGGAGAGAGGTGTGTCACAATCATTAGCATTTTGGAGGCGTGGTGGCGGAACAACCTCCAACACTACTGCACCTTGTCCTGCATCCTTCCCAGCTGCCAGCAGAGTCACCCAATGCGCCGTGAAACTTAGGTAACGTCCCTGTCCATGCCTGCTGGACCATGAGTCAGCGGTAATATGCACCTTACTGCTGACCGCCCTGTCCAGCGAGGCATGGACATTGCCTTCCACATGCTGGTAGAGAGCCGGAATCGCCTTCCGTGAGAAAAAGTGGCGTTTGGGTACCTGCCACTGAGGAACCGCACATTCCACAAACTCACGGAAGGGGGCAGAGTCTACCAACTGAAAAGGCAGCAGTTGAAGTGCTAGCAATTTTGCCAAGCTAGCATTCAACCGCTGGGCATGTGGATGGCTGGGAGCAAACTTCTTTCGGCAGTGCAGCAGCTGGGGCAGGGAAATTTGCCTGGTACAATCTGACGTCGGTGTACCAAAAGCAGATTGCCCACAAGTACTTGGCTGTGACACACCTAATTCTACACCTTCATTCCTCTCAGTGCAGGTCTCAGAGAGGACTGAAGGTCTAGTGGGGTTGGAAATCTCAGCTGATGAGGAGCAAGGAGAGGTCCTCTTTGTTCTTTGGTGTGGGTCTTTTAGATACGCTTTCCAACGAACTGCATGGCAGGTCAACATATGTCTGGTCAAGCATGTGGTACCCAAGCGGGAGATGTTTTGGCCACGTGAGATACGCTTGAGACATATGTTGCAAATATCAGCGGTGCGATCTGATGCACTCGTCTCAAAAAAGGCCCACACCAAAGAACTTTTTGAATAATGCGCAGAGACTGCAGTGCCCTGCACATGTGGAGCTTTGGGGTGTGATGCAGTCAATGTGCTGCCCTTAGGCTGGCCCCTGGAGGGCATCCTACCTCGTTGGTGATGTGCCGCCTCCTCCTCTCTCCTATCAGGCACCCACGTTGAGTCAGTGACCTCATCATCCCCTCCCTCCTCATCACTGGAGCAAACCTGGCAGTATGCTGCAGCAGGGGGAGCATGACTGCCAAATTTCTGTCCTTCTTGGGCACCCCCTCTGTCCGTGCTCATGTTACTGCCTTCATCGAGCTCAGTATCATCATCAGAGCCTTCCAAACGCTGGGCATCCTCCTGGAGCATGTACCCAACACTGTGGTCAAACAGTTCGAGGGACTCCTCAGGAGGACATGGTGGGGCTAGGGAAGGAGTCACTGATGACATTGAGCCGAGGGAAGAGGCCGCTGCTTTGCCAGACAAAGTACCCTGGGCATGGCTGAGAGAGGATGAGGAGGATGAGGACGGCTTGGTCATTCACTCGACCAAGTCTTCCGCATGTTGCGGCTCAACATGGCCAGCTGCCGAAAAAAAGGCCAAGCATGTCCCATGGCCACGTGCTGATGAGGATGCACCATCTCCACGACCAGCACTAGACACGGAGCCTGCTTGCCCTCTCTTATTGGCTTGTGACTGTCTGCCTCTCCTTCTTGGCCTTCCAGACATACTAATGGCCTGTAGCTGCACTAAGCTGGGATATATATATATATATATATATATATATATATATATATATATATATATATGTACTGATACTGCAGCTAGCAAAATCAACTGCCTGCCTGTAGTATGAGAACACCACCAACCTTCTACAGGTAGCTTTAGCTGAACACTGCGAGCAGGACGCACCCCACTAACTTGTAGGTTTAGCTGAACACTGTGAGCAGGACGCACTGCACTAACTGTAAATAGTCTAGCTGCCTGACTGTGGTACTAATAGGATCAAAAGAACACCAGCAATTTTCTTCAGGTAGCTGTATTTACTGTAACAAGACAAGCCTGCCTGTCAGTAAGAAGATAACAGAAATAGATCTAGCTGAACACTGTGAGCAGGACGCACCCCACTAACTTGTAGGTTTAGCAGAACACTGTGAGCAGGACGCACTGCACTAAATGTAAATAGTCTAGCTGCCTGACTGTGGTACTAATAGGATCAAAAGAACACCAGTAATTTTCTTCAGGTAGCTTTATATACTGTAACAAGACAAGCCTGCCTGTCAGTAAGAAGATAACAGAAACGGATCTAGCTGAACACTGTGAGCAGAACGCACCCCACTAGCTTGTAGGTTTAGCTGAACACTGTGAGGTGGACGCACCCCACTAACTTGTAGGTTTAGCTGAACACTGTGAGCAGGACGTACCCCACTAACTTGTAGGTTTAGCAGAACACTGTGAGCAGGACGCACTGCACTAAATGTAAATAGTCTAGCTGCCTGACTGTGGTACTAATAGGATCAAAAGAACACCAGTAATTTTCTTCAGGTAGCTTTATATACTGTAACAAAACAAGCCTGCCTGTCAGTAGGAAGATAACAGGAATAGATCTAGCTGAACACTGTGAGCAGGACGCACTCCACTAACTTGTAGATTTTGCAGAACACTGTGAGCAGGACGCACTGCACTAAATGTAAATAGTCTAGCTGCCTGACTGTGGTACTAATAGGATCAAAAGAACACCAGTAATTTTCTTCAGGTAGCTTTATATACTGTAACAAGACAAGCCTGCCTGTCAGTAGGAAGATAACAGGAACGGATCTAGCTGAACACTGTGAGCAGGACGCACTGCACTAAATGTAAATAGTCTAGCTGCCTGACTGTGGTACTAATAGGATCAAAAGAACACCAGCAATTTTCTTCAGGTAGCTGTATTTACTGTAACAAGACAAGCCTGCCTGTCAGTAGGAAGATAACAGGAACGGATCTAGCTGAACACTGTGAGCAGGACGCACCCCTCTAACTTGTAGGTTTTGCAGAACACTGTGAGCAGGACGCACTGCACTAAATGTAAATAGTCTAGCTGCCTGACTGTGGTACTAATAGGATCAAAAGAACACCAGTAATTTTCTTCAGGTAGCTTTATATACTGTAACAAGACAAGCCTGCCTGTCAGTAAGAAGATAACAGAAACGGATCTAGCTGAACACTGTGAGCAGAACGCACCCCACTAGCTTGTAGGTTTAGCTGAACACTGTGAGGTGGATGCACCCCACTAACTTGTAGGTTTAGCTGAACACTGTGAGCAGGACGTACCCCACTAACTTGTAGGTTTAGCAGAACACTGTGAGCAGGACGCACTGCACTAAATGTAAATAGTCTAGCTGCCTGACTGTGGTACTAATAGGATCAAAAGAACACCAGTAATTTTCTTCAGGTAGCTTTATATACTGTAACAAAACAAGCCTGCCTGTCAGTAGGAAGATAACAGGAATAGATCTAGCTGAACACTGTGAGCAGGACGCACTCCACTAACTTGTAGATTTTGCAGAACACTGTGAGCAGGACGCACTGCACTAAATGTAAATAGTCTAGCTGCCTGACTGTGGTACTAATAGGATCAAAAGAACACCAGTAATTTTCTTCAGGTAGCTTTATATACTGTAACAAGACAAGCCTGCCTGTCAGTAGGAAGATAACAGGAACGGATCTAGCTGAACACTGTGAGCACGACGCACTGCACTAAATGTAAATAGTCTAGCTGCCTGACTGTGGTACTAATAGGATCAAAAGAACACCAGCAATTTTCTTCAGGTAGCTGTATTTACTGTAACAAGACAAGCCTGCCTGTCAGTAGGAAGATAACAGGAACGGATCTAGCTGAACACTGTGAGCAGGACGCACCCCTCTAACTTGTAGGTTTTGCAGAACACTGTGAGCAGGACGCACTGCACTAAATGTAAATAGTCTAGCTGCCTGACTGTGGTACTAATAGGATCAAAAGAACACCAGTAATTTTCTTCAGGTAGCTTTATATACTGTAACAAGACAAGCCTGCCTGTCAGTAGGAAGATAACAGGAACGGATCTAGCTGAACACTGTGAGCAGGACGCACTGCACTAAATGTAAATAGTCTAGAAGATAACAGGAACGGATCTAGCTAAACTGAATACAGTGTATATATATATATGCAACACCTCGGATGCATATATATACACAATACACTTTAAGTGCAGCTAACTGACTGACTGTCCTGCCTAATCTAGCTAACTCAAATGAAATGACACTGTCTCTCTCTCTCTCTCTCTCTCTAAGCACACCGGAACACACTGCACAGGGCCGCTGTGCAGGCGGCCTTATATAGTGTGGGGCGTGTACTAAATCCCCTGAGCCATAATTGGCCAAAGCCTCCTTGGCTTTGGCCAATTACGGCTCTCTGTTAAGGCGGCGCTGTGATTGGCCAAGCATGCGGGTCATAGTGCATGCTTGGCCAATCATCAGCAAGCAATGCACTGCGATGCCGCAGTGAATTATGGGCCGTGACGCGCCACACGAATTTGGCGCGAACGGCCCATATCATTCGCAATTCGGCGAACGACCGAACAGCCGATGTTCGAGTCGAACATGGGTTCGACTCGAACACGAAGCTCATCCCTAACCTGTAACAAGACATTAGCCTATGACACCCAAATATACATTACATTACATAAACAGTGCACTTTTTTTAAAAAAATACCAAAAAATTGTTGAGCTCAACTTATCATTAATATGTATTACTTAATACATATTAATACCACGTGGATTTTTGTTTTATGGTATACCAATAATTCCCCCCAAAAAATGTATTCACCATGGTGGAAAAAAAATTAGCAATTCCTAATAAACCTTTTAGCAGTACCATTTATCAACAGATCATGATACCTCACTACAAAGAACCTCTCCAGTACTGTTTTCCTGGAAAACAAACCCATTTTAGTAAATGTATTTTTCAATGCACTAGTGCAGATAATTATCTTGGCTCAGGCCATTTGCATGTCAATACAGTTCGCTGTACATTTTCACAGACCTGATCAGGTAATTTGGGTGGGCTGTCACAGCAGCTGAGACAACAGACCTCAAAGTTAGACAACACAACATATATTCCATATTCCACACACACACTCACACAATTAGCTAGGTCAAAGCTGACCTCTAGACATCACACATCAGCATGTTTTCTATAATAACCTGTACTTCTTCTTAAACCCATAACATCTGTTTGGTAAGGTTGAAATTCTTTCAGAGATCCATCCCATTTCCTTAGCCCCTTCTCAGCCTGTATGGACGCCTTCTCAGGAGTTTGGAATGGGACCTGCGGCTTACAAAATATAGGGGCAATTGTTAAAGAGCTCTTACCTTCCTGGGATTTATTCTTGTTGGTACATACCTTAGGTGTGGAGGACATCCCTCTGAATTCAGACCTACCCAAATCAGTTACCCTATTATCTTCTCTATCTGAAAACTGAGCCAACGGCTCCTGGCAGCTGACAGATAATGGTTTCACTTTACCTTCTGCATCCTTCAGTCTTTTTCCCAACTGATGAACGTCTTCCTGTAATCTTTGGTTTTCTAGTACTAATTGCTGGTGAATAGCCTCAGAATTTAACATAGAAGCTTCTAAAGTACGGATGGTACCTTTGGTCATTTCTAGCGCTTCTTCTAGGGATGTGTTTTGCACTTTAAAATGTTCATACTGTTTCGCTAACCACCTGGCCACAAAGATTAGTGGCGGTTTTCCTGTGCGCTTACTACAGCTTCTTTCAGTGAAATTTAATTTCACATCCTCTCCCGTCAGCGGGACAGAAAGTTTTCCTTCTGCCTGGAGGCCTTCCTCCCTTAATGCCAGCATGTCCATTTCGTCTCCATGTCCTGTTACTCTGCCTTCCTCTTCCTGTACCTCCCAATCCCCCTGTAATCCACATTTTACTGAGGTATCAGACTTGTGTTGTGGCTCTCCCTTTTTGTCCACCAAAGGTGACAATTCATGTCAGCCCATGAGCACTCTGCTGACAAGGGCTGGGCAACTGCATAAGGCCCAAGTCCTGACAACTGCTCCTTGTCTCCCTGAAAATCACTGTCACAACTTGTTGGGGGTTGTGATGGTTTCCACTTGTCCCTACGTTCAAGCATTGTTTGGAATGATTTCTCCTTAAATCCCATAGTAATAACATTCATTTCCTCTGTTTTATTCGCTGACTCCAGCATCCATATAAATAAAGTATCTTTTTCATATGGCCGTGTCATCTTTCTGTGGTGAGCACGGTACAAATCTTCCCAAGTTTTTGGCTTAAAAGTACCTCTTTTAGAATACTTTTTCCCAGTCCAGCGATTCCAATCTTAAATATATTTTACAACCCAAGGTCCATATTTATCTATCATCTCTTCCCTTGGGGTCATTTGATAGGGTTTACCCCATTCAGACCCCCTCTTTGAAGCAATTCGATTACCCATCCTTTACGGACTCCGGACCTTGAACTGATTCCCCAACCTTTTTACAGGTTGCCTTTACTTCAGAGGTAGCTACTCTCTGACCAAGAATTGGGGTGACAGGTCCCGCCCCTGTCAATGTTGCTTCTTTTTTTCACTACTTGCCAGAATAATATTTTCCCTGTCCTGGCTATAGTCCTTCAAAAAATTAGCCTGGAGATTTCCCAAACTAAATAATAGTTTAACCACTAGCTTACTGGGCACTTAAACCCCCCTCCTATCCAGACCAATTTTCAGCTTTCAGCGCTGTCGCACTTTGAATGACAATTGTGCGGTCATACAACACTGTACCCAAATGAAATTTTTATCATTTTTTTTCCCACAAATAGAGCTTTCTTTTGGTGGTATTTGATCACCTCTGTGGTTTTTATTTTTTGTTAAAAAAATGTAATAAGACTGAATTAAAAAAAAAAAAAAAAAATTTATATTTTGTTATAAAAAAATTAAAACAGGTAATTTTTCTCCTTCATTGATGTATGCTGATGAGGCGGTACTGATGGGCACTGATAGGCGGCACTGATGGGCACTGATGAGTGGCAATAATGGGCACTGATCTGTTACACTGATAAAAATCTTCAAAGTTGTGAGCATGTTCTGTAAATTAAATTAAATGATGCAAATCCTCAAACAATCCATGTTAATTCCAGGTTGTAAGGCAACAAAACACGAAAAAATGCCAAGGGGTGAATACTTTTGCAAGGCACTGCATATACTTTAGAAAGTCTAGATCGCCTTACATATTTTCGCTTCCTGTACATCACTGAGTGTGGAGTATGGGCTACTGTGAGAGGCAAGCTGTCTGCTAATCTATTAATAGCAACCTCCCACGACACAAACTTCAGGCTCCTTTTATCTCCGGTTTTCTGAGAACTTGTCAGAAGTTATCAGGCTGGTAACAGAGCTACAGAGCAAGAGAAAGCCACGAGACTCAGTGCTTTGGAGAGGGATAAGAAAGCACTGCAGAGCGCATGCACAGGGGAGGCCATCATATGACGGCCTCCCGGGAATTCAGGTCCGCACTGTGGCCGTCATTCGGCCATAGTGCTGATGGCAAGTGGTTAATCCCTCCGTGGACTTTTCTGAAGTATTCTAAAAGAAATGCTTAACGAAAGGCTATTACTAATGATTAGCACAAACTTGGACAATCAGGACCCTATGCGTGCTTGTAGTACAGGAGGCAGTTAACTGATGCACACCTAATTGCAATATGATTTGTATCTGTTACATTATAGCCACTGTTCTCAGGTTTACTTACAAAGCTTACAATCCCCAGTTAATAATTGCAAAGAAGAAAGATTCATACCTAAGATCATTCAGTGTGATTTAGTCTCTGTTTCCGCTGATGCAATTTGTCATGCGACTTTGGACACAAAGTCGCATTACAAGTCGCAGCCCATTGATTTCAAAAGCACCCGGTCCATTCTATGCTACTCAAAGCTGCAGTGACTCTGAAAGGGTACCTGCATGACTCTGATGCGACATTGGATCAAAGTCGCATTCAAAGCCACACCACAGTCGCATTAAAGTACTCAATCGTGCGACCTTAGAGTTGCATCAGTGGAAACGTAGCTCTATGCCCACCGGTGCGTTTCAATCACAGTGATTAGCCTAATCTCATTCAAAGGGTCAACTGAAATTGCTTTTTGTCAGAGAACACATATCCTTTTCCACTGCCTCCAAGATTCCAAATGGAGCACTCATCATTCGCACTTACAATTTCATTTTTTATATACACAATATTCAAAATCAGTCTCATCAAAGTATTAGTACAAACAAATGGTTATATATATATAAAAACAATGTTCAAAGAAGCTTGCTAGTTTGGGTGTTCATACAGGGGAGACAGACATGCAAACAAGGACATAAAAATGCTTACCGTTTTTGGAGTTAGACTTGTCCTCCACCCGCAAAACCACAAATCACTCAAACGTGAAGCTTCCTCACACCAAGGGCACCATATGTTTTGGCTATGTTTATACCTCACTTACATGATTAATGATATAAATATAAGTGATTAAACCTTTGTCTATATAAGAATAAAAACGAACGATAACAGGGCAAAAAGATAAACAATTACATTTATTTACGCAGAGAAGAAAGTTAGAATAATTAGAATTTATCATATATCTCTAGTGATGCCACAAGTACAGTGTTGCTTTAGACAGCAAAGATAATCTAGGCCGAACTCAGAAATGATTACAATGGACATACACAGGATATACAATATCATAAGACAACTCCTAGGATACAAAAGGTTAGGAAGAAACAGAAAGAGAGATACAAGTATACTTTACAGCATGTCCCCTCAATGGTCTGGGGCTGGACACAGAGACTGAACCTTTAGCTCTCTACCTCTTTTATATGCATTCTCCACCAATCAACAGATGCCACACATTCATTGGTTCAGAGTTGCCTCAAAGTCTGGTTGGCTACATTTGAAGCCTACTTGCTCATTGGTTTACAGTTGCCTCAAATTCTGATTGGCTGTAATTTCAAGTGAAGTTAAATACCATGCTAGGACATTAAAACCTCTGGTGCCTCTTAGTCTATGAATTAATGAACAATCTCCTTTGATCTCCCAGCCCAACCAGTCCCGACATTAGCATGTTAATGGCCCCCTGGGGAGGTGAAGCTTTAACCACTTGACGACCGCTTCACGCCGATTTACGTCGGCAAGGTGGCCCGGACAGGCAAAATCACGTACATATACGTGATTTGCCTTCCGCGGGTGGGGGGTCCAATTGGACCCCCCCCCCGGTGCCCGAGGCGGTCGTCTTTTGTCCCACGGCGATCGGAGATGAGGGGGAGGCCATCCGTTCGTGGCCCCCCCCTCGCGATCGCCGCCGGCCAATCACATCATTCCTTTGCTGCTGTATGCTAAACAGCAGCAAAGGAAATGATGTCATCTCTCCTCGGCTCGGTAATTTCCGTTCCGGCCCGAGGAGAGAAGACAGGTATGTGAGTGCACCAACACTACACAACACAGTAGAACATGCCAGGCACACTAAACACCCCGATCCCCCCCCCGATCCCCCCCCCAATCACCCCCCTGTCACAAACTGACACCAGCAGTTTTTTTTTTTTTTTTCTGATTACTGCATTGGTGTCAGTTTGTGACAGTTACAGTGTTGGGACAGTTAGTATTACCCCCCTGTAGGTCTAGGATACCCCCCTAACCCCCCCTAATAAAGTTTTAACCCCTTGATCATCCCCCTGTCACCAGTGTCGCTAAGCGATCATTTTTCTGACGCTAGTTAGGAACGTAAACATTTAGGTTCACCGTCAGCGTTTTATAGTGACAGGGAACCCCATATACTACCGAATAAATGTTTTAACCCCTTGATTGCCCCCTAGTTAACCCTTTCACCACTGATCACCGTATAACCGTTACGGGTGACGCTGGTTAGTTTGTTTATTTTTTATAGTGTCAGGGCACCCGCCGTTTATTACCGAATAAAGGTTTAGCCCCCTGATCGCCCGGCGGTTATATGCATCGCCCCAGGCAGCGTCAGATTAGCGCCAGTACCACTAACACCCACGCACGCAGCATACGCCTCCCTTAGTGGTATAGTATCTGACGCATCAATATCTGATCCGATCAGATCTATACTAGCGTCCCCAGCAGTTTAGGGTTCCCAAAAACACAGTGTTAGCGGGATCAGCCCAGATACCTGCTAGCACCTGCGTTTTGCCCCTCCGCCCAGCCCAGCCCAAGTGCAGTATCGATCGATCACTGTCACTTACAAAACACTAAACGCATAACTGCAGCGTTCGCAGAGTCAGGCCTGATCCCTGCGATCGCTAACAGTTTTTTTGGTAGCATTTTGGTGAACTGGCAAGCACCAGCCCCAGGCAGCGTCAGGTTAGCACCAGTAGCGCTAACACCCACGCACGCACCGTACAGCTCCCTTAGTGGTATAGTATCTGATCGGATCAATATCTGATCCGATCAGATCTATACTAGCGTCCCCAGCAGTTTAGGGTTCCCAAAAACGCAGTGTTAGCGGGATCAGCCCAGATACCTGCTAGCACCTGCGTTTTGCCCCTCCGCCCGGCCCAGCCCAGCCCACCCAAGTGCAGTATCGATCGATCACTGTCACTTACAAAACACTAAATGCATAACTGCAGCGTTCGCAGAGTCAGGCCTGATCCCTGCGATCGCTAACAGTTTTTTTGGTAGTATTTTGGTGAACTGGCAAGCACCAGCCCCAAGCAGCGTCAGATTAGCGCCAGTACCGCTAACACCCACGCACGCACCGTACACCTCCCTTAGTGGTATAGTATCTGAACGGATCAATATCTGATCCGATCAGATCTATACTGGCGTCCCCAGCAGTTTAGGGTTCCCAAAAACGCAGTGTTAGCGGGATCAGCCCAGATACCTGCTAGCACCTGCGTTTTGCCCCTCCGCCCGGCCCAGCCCAGCCCACCCAACTGCAGTATCGATCGATCACTGTCACTTACAAAACACTTAACGCATAACTGCAGCATTCGCAGAGTCAGGCCTGATCCCTGCGATCGCTAACAGTTTTTTTTGTAGCTTTTTATTGAGCTGGCAAGCGCCAGCGGCCTAGTACACCCCGGTCATAGTCAAACCAGCACTGCAGTAACACTTGGTGACGTGGCGAGTCCCATAAGTGCAGTTCAAGCTGGTGAGGTGGCAAGCACAAGTAGTGTCCCGCTGCCAAGAAGACAAACACAGGCCCGTCGTGCCCATAGTGCCCTTCCTGCTGCATTCGTCAATCCTAATTGGGAACAACACCGCTTCTGCAGCGCCCGTACTTCCCCCATTCACATCCCCAACCAAATGCAGTCGGCTGCATGAGAGGCATTTTCTTTATGTCCTCCCGAGTACCCCTACCCAACGAACCCCCAAAAAAGATGTCGTGTCTGCAGCAAGCGCGAATATAGGCGTGACACCCTCTATTATTGTCCCTCCTGTCCTGACAATCCTGGTCTTTGCATTGGTGAATGTTTTGAACGCTACCATTCATTAGTTGAGTATTAGCGTAGGGTACAGCATTGCACAGACTAGGCACACTTTCACAGGGTCTCCCAAAATGCCATCGCATTTTGAGAGAACCGAACCTGGAATCGGTTACCGTTATAAAAGTTAGTTACAAAAAAAGTGTAAAAAAAAAAAAATATATAAAATAAAAAAAAATAGTTGTCGTTTTATTGTTCTCTCTCTCTCTCTATTCTCTCTCTCTTGTTCTCCTCTTTTTTACTGTATTCTATTCTGCAATGTTTTATTGTTATTATGTTTTATCATGTTTGTTTTTCAGGTATGCAATTTTTTATACTTTACCGTTTACTGTGCTTTATTGTTAACCATTTTTTTGTCTTCAGGTACGCCATTCACGACTTTGAGTGGTTATACCAGAATGATGCCTGCAGGTTTAGGTATCATCTTGGTATCATTCTTTTCAGCCAGCGGTCGGCTTTCATGTAAAAGCAATCCTAGCGGCTAATTAGCCTCTAGACTGCTTTTACAAGCCGTGGGAGGGAATGCCCCCCCCACCGTCTTCCGTGTTTTTCTCTGGCTCTCCTGTCTCAACAGGGAACCTGAGAATGCAGCCGGTGATTCAGCCAGCTGACCATATAGCTGATCAGAGACCAGAGTGGCTCCAAACATCTCTATGGCCTAAGAAACCGGAAGCTACGAGCATTTTATGACTTAGATTTCGCCAGATGTAAATAGCGCCATTGGGAAATTGGGGAAGCATTTTATCACACCGATCTTGGTGTCATCAGATGCTTTGAGGGCAGAGGAGAGATCTAGGGTCTAATAGACCCCAATTTTTTCAAAAAAGAGTACCTGTCACTACCTATTGCTAATATAGGGGATATTTACATTCCCCGAGATAACAACAAAAATGATTAAAAAAGAAAAAAAATGAAAGGAACAGTTTAAAAATAAGATAAAAAAGCAAAAAAATAATAAAGAAAAAAAAAAAAAAGCAGCCCTGTCGCCCCCTGCTCTCGCGCTAAGGCGAACGCAAGCGGCGGTCTGTCGTCAAATGTAAACAGCAATTGCACCATGCATGTGAGGTATCGCCGCGAAGGTCAGATCGAGGGCAGTAATTTTTGCAGTAGACCTCCTCTGTAAATCTAAAGTGGTAACCTGTAAAGGCTTTTAAAGGTTTTTTTTTACTTTCAAAATCTTTTATTGGTTTTGTACAAAAATAAGAAATTATAAAACATAAAATAAAATACAATACAGGATTACAAATCACATATCTTGTAACATCCTCTGGTGCATAAGATACGCCTACTGGGGCTAGAGCTTTATCATTTATAAGGCACATTGAGTATGGAAAACTCTGGTGTATAGTAATCAAAACTTGAAACCTAGCAACTGATGCGAACCTAGAACGTTTTCCCTAGGGGGATTGTCTGGCGTCTAGTGAGGTGCAAGGGGATCGCACCGGCACCCCTGACGGGATCTTTCTGTGCACAGTGCGAGCCCCCCTCCCCTCCTGACCCGGTATTGACCAAGGGTCCTAGGTTCTCAATGAACAATATAATAATGCAGTGGAGATTACCACCTATCTAAGAGGAACAGTCTACGAGATGAGTAATGATTGTCTTGAAATGAAGAAAAACTGGTCAGAAAGCACAATACAGTCATTACCCATTGAATTATCCTAGTTTCCCCCAGCAGAGGGACTGGATCAAACAAAGTACATTTGGAAGGACAGAAAGGAAGAAGAGGAGAAAGGAAGAGAGTGAGAAAAATGTTAGCCGTCCGTCTGGAGGGGTCCCCGCCTCATAAGATGATCCCTGTTAGTTTTGGGGTGGGACTCCTGGTATGAGAGAGATGCCGACGAATTTTGCCCAGGGCTCCCATATAGCTTCAAATTGCTTAGTTTTGTCATCTAAAATGCTAGCCAGTTTCTCTTGGGACATGATCCATGATATTTTGTGGATAGCTGCTTTCACCGAGACTTTGTGCTGTTTCCAGGCCTTGGCGATGGTGAGTTTTGCACCTAAAGATTTGGATCTGCGTCGTTTTCCTTATCAGGGAAAAAATCTTGTTCCAGAAGGGCTTAGTCTGGGGCATTCCCACCATACATGGGCCATTGTGCCCTAGTAACCCAATTGGGACTAGTGTGAGGTACCACCTAGTCCGCTTAGTCTGGGGCATTCCCACCATACATGGGCCATTGTGCCCACTAGCTGACACCCCCGAAAGCACCTGGGGTCAGCTGTTGGGTACATTCTGGAGAGCTTGACAGGTGTGAGGTACCACCTAGTCAAGACCTTAACCCCTCCTTCAATTAAGGAGATGTTTTTGATGCCTTTAAAGGCCCTGTCGAAGGAGCGTCTCCATTTAGTTGTCTCCCATTCAAAGGCCAGATCTCTCTCCCAATCCAGCATATAGGGGGTTTTTTGGGGGTGCAAGGCTAGAGACTGGTAGATGACGGAGATCCCCCCTCTCTGTTCACAGGAGCGACCACACCATGATTCGTATGGCGTAAGGGCGTTGTGTGAGGGGATTCCCCTTTTCCAACGTTGACATAGGAAATGTCTAATTTGGTGGAATCTGAAGTGCTCAGACCGTGGAATTTCCAGTTGCCTTATTCCTTGCTCCAAGGAGATAGGGCCCTCATTCGTGAAGAAGTGTCCGATTCGATACAGTCCCTTGTCCAGCCACCAACGAAAAGCCTTAATATCCAACCCAGGGGGAAAGTCAGGGTTGTTGAATATGTGTGCTAAAGGAAGACATCTAGAGATTAATGCCGGATTTTTCCTTAAATTATCCCATAAATGGAATGATTGAGATAAGGATGGGGAGAGAATTGGGGGTCTCTGTTTGGGGGGGGTCCAGAGGAGATAATCCAGGGTGTATGTGGGGACAGCCTGTCGCTCTATTTGGATCCAGTCTGGTTTCTCTGTCCTGGAGTAAACCGTGGATAGTTGGGCCAGCCTGGCCGCTTGAAAGTACCAGTGAAGCTGCGGGGCCCCCATGCCACCCTGGTCTCTTGGAAGGAATAGGGTTTTTTGTTTAAATCTATGTCCTCTCCCCCCCCAGATAAATTTGGTGATCTTCTTTTGGAAATTGGAAAGGTGTTCTTTGGTTATATTTATCGGGATGGCTCTGAAGAGATATAGCAGTCTGGGAAGAAGAGTCATCTTCACAGCATGTACTCTGCCCAGCCAGGAAATTTCACCCTTGGACCAAGTTCCCAGATCAGCTGATAATTTCCGGTACATAGGTGGGAAGTTTAGGGGGTATAGTTGCTCTATCCTAGCTGGAAGTTTGATTCCTAAGTAATCTATCCATTGGTCGTTCCATTTGAAATCAAAGGAGCTTTTAAGAGCGGCAAACGTACCCGGCTGCAGGGAGATGTTTAAGGCAAAAGATTTAGAGTAGTTCACTTTGAGGCCAGAGGTGTTAGAGAAATCTTTCAGTAATTTGCATAAATTAGGGAGTGAGGTGATGGGGGACGTTATGAATAGGAGCACGTCATCGGCGAAGAGCCCACACTTGTGAACTTGTTCCCCACAGGATACGCCGTGAATGTTAGGGTTTGATCTAATCGCTATTGCCAGTGTTTCGATGGCCATAGCAAAAATGAGAGGGGAGAGAGGGCAGCCCTGTCTCGTCCCTCTCGTTATTTGAAGGGGTTTGGAGTATTGTCCCTGCAGTCGGATTATTGCCGTCGGATTGGAGTAAAGGGATCTTAGTACCCCTAGGAAGCTAGCCCCGAAACCCCATCTTTCCAGGATGGAGAAAAGGTAAGGCCATTCGATCGAGTCGAAGGCCTTATGTAAATCTAGTGACAACAACATACCTGCTTGTTTAGTGCCTCCATCCCAATTTGATTGGAGAATGGAAACAATGTCCACCGCTCTCCTAATTTGATCTGGACCCTGCCTTCCTGGAATGAAGCCTACCTGATCTTTGTGAATGTACTGTTTGATGAAGGAGGCTAGACGGTTGGCTAAGATTTTGGTGAGTATCTTGAGATCGTTGTTGATAAGGGAAATGGGCCTATAGTTCTCTACTTCTTCGTGGTTCTTATTTGGTTTGGGAATTACTGTTATGAATGCTGTATTTAAGTGGGGGTCTAATGGGGGTCCCATTCTCTTAGAGTTGAAAAATTTGGCCATGTGAGGGGCCAGTATATCCCCGAACTTTTTGTAATAAGGGACTGACAAGCCGTCCGGCCCAGGGGCCGAGCCTGTCTTGAGGTTTTTGATGACTTCCTTAATTTCGTCTGAGGAGAAGGGCTCCTCCATCAGGTCTCTATGGTCTTTGGAAAGAGATGGCAGTTTGACACTCTCGAGGAAGGAGACGGTCGAACTGTCGCTCTGTGTTTGTGTGGCTTTGTATAAGCCTGAGTAGAAGTCATGGAAGGCTGTCATGATTTTGGATGGATTGGCCGTGGGGGGTTGACCCGCTATGCGCACTTTGGGGAAAGTGCGAGATTGGAATTTGGGGGAGAGCTTCGCGGCTAGCATTGTCCCTACTCTGTCTTTGTGGCAGTAGAATTTAGCACCGCTCCATCTAATGTGTTTTTCAGCTTTTGCCGTTAAGGCTAGGTTGAGTTCCAATCTAATTGTATCTAATTTGTCATTGAGGTTTTTAGATGGGGATTTTTTATGTTCGGTTTTTAAAGCTATATATTTTTGTTCCAGCCTGAGAATGTCTATCATCCTTTCCTTTTTAACTTTAGTGGCTAATCTGATAAGCTCACCACGGACCGAGGCCTTGTGGGCTGCCCATAGTGTTTCGGGGGAGATATTACCCACATCATTCAACCGAAAATATTCCCTGATCGCATCTGCTACTAATTTGGCTTGAACTGGATCCCCTAGGAGAGACTCGTTCAGTCTCCAGTAAGAGCCTCCACTACGTGATAGCACATTTTTCAGAGTCAGGAGGACCAATGAGTGGTCCGACCAGACTATGTCTAGAATTTTGGCTTTGGTGGCCATAGGAATGAGATTAGTTTGGATAAGAATGTGATCTATCCTTGCGTAGGTCTGGTGGGGTGGGGAGAAGTGTGTAAAGTCCCTGGAGGAGGGATTCAGCTCCCTCCAAATATCTGCTAACCCCTGGGAGTGGATCATTTTAGCTATTCTAGTGCTTAGTTTGGTGGGGCGTGTTAGTTTTCCTTTGAGAGGGTTGGTTTTGTCTAGACCCTGGTCAAACGCTACATTTGAGTCCCCTCCCCAAATGACTTTCCCCTCCAGGAGGGGGCCAAGAGTTGCAAAGAGGTTCTGGAAGAAGGATGCTTGGCCCTTATTAGGGGCATAGTAAGAGATTATGGAGTATAGTACTCCCTCCAGGGTGCCCTTCACAAGGATGAACCTACCCTCTGGGTCTTTAAAGTCAGAGATATGGTTAAATTTGCTATTTTTAGAGAAAAGTACTGCTACCCCTTTGGTTTTGTTTGGAGCGTTGGCTATGAAGAATGATGGGTAGAAGGCGTGTAAAAACTTGGGACTGTATCGAATCGGAAAGTGGGTCTCCTGAAGGAGCACTACGTCCAGTTTGAGGGATTTATAATGGTCTAAGGCGACCCTTCTTTTCCTAGGAGAGTTGAGTCCCTGTACATTGTGAGAGGCGACCCTAAGGTCCAGGCCTCTAGACATTTGATCAGTCATGGGAACAGAGAGAGGAGTGATCACCGGCCCAGCAGCCGCTTACCTTGTGATGGGGATAGCTCCTTGACAACGAGAAGGTGGGCGGGTCCGTGCTATAGTAGCTTGTGGGAGGGATCGGGGGGTCTCCAGACGGCCAGCTAGGAGGAAAAGAAAAGGTGAGAGGAAGAGGAGGGAAGAGGAAGGAGAGACTAGTAAATAAAAAAAACAACAACAATAAAGACAAAAACTGTAGCGACAAGGGTCTTCTAGAAGGACCCGTGGAGGAAAGCGGTGTGTCAGGCCGCTTAAACTCCAATTTAAGTCTTCCCTCGTCCATATTGGACAAGAGAAGTCTCACTCTTCGGGGGCTCAGTGGTTGCCCTCGAGGTGAGAGGAGGCGCATGGGTACCACCCCGGACCCATACTTCTAAGGAACCGTAAATATATACTATTTGCATAACGTAGTGTAAGATCTACAACTCAATAAGTGCAATTTGATACTGCTGTTTCCGTACAAAAAAAAAAAAAAAAAAAAAAACACAAAAATGAACAACGGGGAGAAGGTAATTCAATGTCGTGGGAGGAGCATGACCTTCAACCATAGGTGACCTGCAACCTGGATCCTGGATCTGAAAAGGAAATTGGTTATTGAGGGCTATTAGGAACTGAGGTCTCGTTGGTAAAAGTCTCAGATTGGGATGGGGAGCGAACTCTCCTGGAAAAAGGCCAAGTGATCGCGAGGACTGTTCTCCATATGATGGATACTGTATAGGATTTCATCCGTAGACTTAGTCCCGTCTGTAGAAAAAAAGAAAATTTTAGGATCGAGGATCTGTGCCTGAGATCTCGTTGGGGTCTTGGGATTGAAAAAGAGGAGCGTTAGCTCATTCAAAGAAGGGGGAACGTCCCCCACAGGAGAGACCGTGAAAGGCCTGGGTGTGAAAGAAGGGGGTCTTCTTGCTCCGTTAAGGGGGCTTGCCATCTTTGCTCCTCTTAGTGTGGCCCTTGTTCCAGAGAGGAGAGACTGGGCTGCTTGGGGGGGGTCGTTTGGATGATCCCGAGGCAGATGAAGAGAGCTCCATGGGGGCTTCCTGGGAGATCAGCTTGAGGGAGAGGAAAAGTTTTTCACCTTCCGGGAGATTGGAGAAAGTGTGGGTCTTGCCTTGTATGGTGAACTTTACCGCGAAGGGGAATGTCCAGCGGTATTTGATGTCTCGTTCCATCAACACTGACAGGAGGGGTTTGAGGGTGCGTCTTCTTTGGATGGTGGATTGGGCGAGGTCCGCAAAAACCTGAATTTGGTGGCCCTGGTGTTGAAGCTTGGGCTTCAGGCGGGATTGTCTCATTACCTCCTCTTTTACCGCGTAGAAGTGCGGTTTAACTATTATGTCCCTCGGGGTCCCGTCTTTCCTCGGGGGACCCAGGGCTCTGTGGGCCCTGTCCAGCTCCAGCCTATGGGGCGGGATGTTGGGGATGAGGTCCGAGATAAAGTCCTGCACCGTGAGGGGGATATCCGTGAAGGATTCAGGAAGGCCTCTAATTCGGAAATTGTACCTCCTGGACCTGTTCTCAAGTTCGTCAATTCTTGATAGGGCCGTTTCTAGCTGTTCTTGGACTGACTGGAGGTGTGCGGCGTTCTGGTTGGTTCTGGCGACAGTATGATCAATTTTGTCTTCCATCGCCTCCATCCTAGAGCCCAGGTTAGAGAGGTCTGATTTGATAGCATTTGTGATCTGGGAGGCAGTATTGGCTAGGCCCCTTTCCAAGAGGGTAGAAAACTTGGAGAAGAGTTCCTCTTGCATGACAGATATGTCCTGAAATGAGTATCCAGGTGGGAAGCCTGTATAGGAGGAGAGGTGAGGGGGAATGCCTGAGGGAGAAGCGCCATCATCCCCCTGCTCTCTGCTGTGAGAGGCTCTGGGAGCAGCCTGTGGAGCTTGGTGCTGGTGCTCGGTCTGGAGCGTGTTGTGGCCTCCCTGTGTGGCCTGGGCATAGGTCAGGGTCGGAGGGGTGAGGATGGGACGCTGTTCTGATCCCTTATGAAGAGAGGCTGTGTGAGGCCTAGCAGTGTCCCCGTCGGCGGCCATCTTGGAGGACCCGTCCGCCGCTACCGCTGCAAATTGCGGGCCCAGATCACGGCGGGCCTGTGCGCCGGCCATCTCACCGTGTTCCCCCGCTGTTCCGCGAGCGGGGGGAGTGCTTGAAATAGTCCTCCTTCTGCTGGGGCTGGGGATATGCCGCTCGTCGGTCCGGGGTGGTGCGGAGCTCCGGGCTTAGGCGGCCATTACGGAGCACTCGCGCATGCGCACTGGGCTTTTAAAGGTTTTTAAAAATGTATTTATTTTGTTGCCACTGCACGTTTGTGCGCAATTTTAAAGCATGTCATGTTTGGTATCCATGTACTCGGCCTAAGATCATCTTTTTTATTTCATCAAACATTTGGGCAATATAGTGTGTTTTAGTGCATTAAAATTTAAAAAAGTGTGTTTTTTCCCAAAAAAATGCGTTTGAAAAATCGCTGCGCAAATACTGTGTGAAAAAAAAAATGAAACACCCACCATTTTAATCTGTAGGGCATTTGCTTTAAAAAAATATATAATGTTTGGGGGTTCAAAGTAATTTTTTTGCAAAAAAAAAATAACTTTTTCATGTAAACAATGAGTGTCAGAAAGGGCTTTGTCTTCAAGTGGTTAGAAGAGTTGGTGATGTGTGACATAAGCTTCTAAATGTTGTGCATAAAATGCCAGGACAGTTCAAAACCCCCCCAAGTGACCCCATTTTGGAAAGTAGACACCCCAAGCTATTTGCTGAGAGGCATGTCGAGTCCATGGAATATTTTATATTGCGACACAAGTTGCGGGAAAGAGACAAATTTTTTTTTTTTTTGCACAAAGTTGTCACTAAATTATATATTGCTCAAACATGCCATGGGAATATGTGAAATTACACCCCAAAATACATTCTGCTGCTTCTCCTGAGTACGGGGATACCACATGTGTGAGACTTTTTGGGAGCCTAGCCGCGTACGGGACCCCGAAAACCAAGCACCGCCTTCAGGCTTTCTAAGGGCGTGAATTTTTGATTTCACTCTTCACTGCCTATCACAGTTTCGGAGGCCATGGAAAGCCCAGGTGGCACAAAACCCCCCCAAATGACCCAATTTTGGAAAGTAGACACCCAAAGCTATTTGCTGAGAGGTATAGTGAGTATTTTGCAGACCTCACTTTTTGTCACAAAGTTTTGAAAATTGCAAAAAGAAAAAAAAAAAAGTTTTTTCTTGTCTTTCTTCATTTTCAAAAACAAATGAGAGCTGCAAAATACTCACCATGCCTCTCAGCAAATAGCTTGGGGTGTCTACTTTCCAAAATGGGGTCATTTGGGGGGGTTTGTTCCACCTTGGCATTCCATGGCCTCCGAAACTGTGATAGGCAGTGAAGAGTGAAATCAAAAATTTTCACCCTTAGAAATCCTGAAGGCGGTGCTTGGTTTTCGGGGCCCCGTACGCGGCTAGGCTCCCAAAAAGTCCCACACATGTGGTATCCTCATACTCAGGAGAAGCAGCTAAATGTATTTTGAGGTGCAATTCCACATATGCCCATGGCCTGTGTGAGCAATATATCATTTAGTGACAACTTTGTGCAAAAAAAAAAAAAAAGTGTCACTTTCCCGCAACTTGTGTCAAAATATAAAATATTCCATGGAATCAATATGCCTCTCAGCAAATAGCTTGGGGTGTCTACTTTCCAAAATGGGGTCATTTGGGGGGGTTTTGTGCCACCTGGGCATTCCATGGCCTCCGAAACTGTGATAGGCAGTGAAGAGTGAAATCAAAAATTTACACCCTTAGAAATCCTGAAGGCGGTGCTTGGTTTTCGGGGCCCCGTACGCGGCTAAGCTCCCAAAAAGTCCCACACATGTGGTATCCCCATACTCAGGAGAAGCAGCTGAATGTATTTTGGGGTGCAATTCCACATAGGCCCATGGCCTGTGTGAGCAATATATCATTTAGTGACAACTTTTTGTAAATATTTTTTTTTTTTTTGTCATTATTCAATCACTTGGGACAAAAAAATAAATATTCAATGGGTTCAACATGCCTCTCAGCAATTTCCTTGGGGTGTCTACTTTCCAAAATGGGGTCATTGGGGGGGTTTTGTACTGCCCTGCCATTTTAGCACCTCAAGAAATGACATAGGCAGTCATAAACTAAAAGCTGTGTAAATTACAGAAAATGTACCCTAGTTTGTAGACGCTATAACTTTTGCGCAAATCAATAAATATATGCTTATTGACATTTTTTTTACCAAAGACATGTGGCCGAATACATTTTGGCCTAAATGTATGACTAAAATTTAGTTTATTGGATTTTTTTTATAACAAAAAGTAGAAAATATCATTTTTTTTCAAAATTTTCGGTCTTTTTCCGTTTATAGCGCAAAAAATAAAAACTGCAGAGGTGATCAAATACCATCAAAAGAAAGCTCTATTTGTGGGAAGAAAAGGACGCAAATTTCGTTTGGGTACAGCATTGCATGACCGCGCAATTAGCAGTTAAAGCGACGCAGTGCCAAATTGGAAAAAGACCTCTGGTCCTTAGGCAGCATAATGGTCCGGGGCTCAAGTGGTTAATGTCTGCAAATACTCTTTGATTTTTTTAACACCTGGGGACATTCCCTGGTTCCCACCAGTATACTGGAAGTACTGCATTCCTAACAAGGTGAGCTGGGCCCTATCATGATATTATGATATTAAAAACATATACCCACATATATATATATATATATATATATATATATATATATATATATATATATATACATAGATACACATGTATACACATAGATTTTATTTATATATATATATATATATATATATATACACACATATACATATACACATGCCCGCATACCTACACACATATATACATACATCCTATGGGGCAAGGCAGTTTAATTGCAACCGCTTGGATCTCATTGATATAAATATGGAATTCAATATCTCCATCACAGAGGGTACTTAGGGAACTCAGTCAAGTGATTGCCAGATCGTTGTTCCTAATTTTTACAGACAGTCTACTGACTGGAATGGTACCAGATGATTGGAGAAAAGCCAATGTAGCACCAATATTTAAAAAGGGCCCAAAATACATCCCTGGGAATTACAGACCAGTTAGTCTAACATCAATAGTATGTAAACTCTTGGAGAGGATGAAAAGGGACTATATACAAGATTTTATTAATGAGAACGGTATCATTAGCAGTAATCAGCATGGATTCATGAAGAATCGTTCTTGCCAAACCAATCTACTAACCTTCTATGAGGAGGTGAGTTGCCAGCTAGACAAAGGAAAGCCCATAGATGTGGTGTATCTGGATTTTGCAAAAGCATTTGACACAGTTCCCCATAAACGTTTACTGCACAAAATAAGGTCCGTTGGTTTGACCATAGGGTGAGTACATGGATTGAAAACTGGCTATAAGGGCGAGTTCAGAGGGTGGTGATAAATGGGGAGTAGGTATGGATGGATGAAGAGATCTGGACAGTCGCACACCGGAATAAATTATGTTTGTCTTTATTTGTAAAACAGGATCATGGGGTACGCAGGGCACCACTGTGGGTGGTACAGAGCAACATCTGACGCGTTTCACACTTACATTAAGTGCTTACTCATAGCTGACTAACATGGGAATGAAAACCACATATATACTCAGAATGTTTAAAACATGTGATCAAATGAAGGTGAGATAATACAAAACAGCTGAAAACCAACCGTAAGAGATGTCTGTCGCACCTGTTGTTGAGTGACGAGTATAGAGTGGGAACACCCATGGTTAATAGGTATAAAAACAACGGAAAAAACAAAATGAAAGTAAAATAAATTGAAGAATAAGCTTCATCACCTCACTTATTTACTACATATATTCATTACATAATGTTTCTTTTTTATTTTTTTTTCGTTATTCTTCAATTTATTTTACTTTCATTTTGTTTTGTCTGTTGTTTTTATACCTATAAACCATGGGTGTTCCCACTCTATACTCGTCACTCAACAACAACAGGAAGCCAACAACATGGCACATAGATTCAAAGTTCGGGGTTATTCTGACACACTCATTCATAAAGCACTTGACACTGTGAGGGCCATCGCCAGACATTCACTTTTAAAAGAAAAAACAGATAAGAAGACAAAACATAAACCATATAAATCTTTTAACACTCCTGTCTTCTCAATGCCTTACAGTTCAGAATTTACTAAAATAAAGGGAATCACCACCAAGTACCTTCCCATTTTATTTAATGACCCGGCCTACAGTAGTATTCTCTCTAAAGGAATTCAGATGGTCTCTCATAGAGCACCCACATTGGGTCGCTCCCTTTCACCCAGTTTATTTCTTACGAGTCAATCAAGGTTTAACTGGCTAAGTTTCACAGGTAATTTCAAATATGGTATAAAGAGCTGCAACTATTGCGGCCACATTAAAACGGTAAACAGATTCAGTCTTGCAGTAATGGCAGAGAGTTCCATGTTTCCTCTTTCATTAATTGCAACACTCAATATCTGATATATGTTATTACCTGAGAGACTTGCCAGATCCAATATGTAGGTCGCACAACGCGTCGCCTTAGTGACTGCTTGTATGACCACTTATACGACATTGAAAAGGATAAATTAACTAATGTAGCCAAACATAGGATTTCTGAACATCATAAAGATACATCGAGTCTTTTCATTCAAGGTATCGAAAGGGTTGTGACTCCAGTAAGGAGAGGTGACAGGTTCCAATTACTGTGTAGACGTGAAGTATATTGGATTTCTTCTTTGAATACTAGAATTCCGTCAGACTTGAACTTTGAGTGGGATGTTTCCCATTATTATGATTAAACCTTTCCTGACACCTATTCTTTTTCCTTCTTTCCCTTGTTTTCCTTTCTTTCCTCTCCCGTCCTCCCCCTTCCCTTTCCTCCCCCCTTTCCCTTTCCCTCTCCTCCCCCCTTTCCCTTTCCCCCTCCCCCCTCTTTCCTCCTTTTTCTATTCTATTTTGATCTTCACATGAGTGTACCTACATTTATATCTATATAACCCCGGGATTTTACACATATGTGTACGCCCTTGTGCGTACACACATCACTTCGTTGTCAATATCGCCTCTCTCAGTTCATTTGATACCTCAATGGCCTTATTAGTATTCACCGATTCATAACCTCATCAGTCATATTGATAACAACATTCAATTTAATTTATGCAAAAAGCCAAACGACTTAGGTTTTAATTTTAATTTTACCTGACTGAGTGTTGCAATCAATCATATGTCTTTCCATACTCAGACATTGCTGCATCTATCGACATAATAACACCTGTCTATCATTTTAACATATAACAATGGCTTTTTCTCTTCTTCTATTGCTCCTTTTTCCAGTTTCATGTTATTTTTTTTCAAGGTGCTGTTCTTTGGATTTCCTTTTAGGTTCTCATATTGGTGGCTTCTATGTTCACAGCACAGCCGCTTAGTTTTATTTTTATATTTACAATTTAGGAATCGTATGTCCTCTTCATTGTTGTATATGGCGAACCATTCAAGAGAGTTTGTATATGGTGTTTAGTAAGATCTCATTGTTCATATACATCATCCAGACACCCCATACTTCCCATTCAGGTTTCGGACTAACATACTTTCTGTATATCTTATATTGAAGAAATTTTAACAATATATCTGTGTTGGAATGTTAAAGTTCACAGTTTATCATCGTTTTATAAGCATGGTGCTTATTCTTGTATATGATGTTCTCACATAGCCAACAAATTTGTCATTATTTATTGATCCTCCCTCCTTACACTATTGTTTTGGAGTGTCTGTTTATGATACATTTGTTTGCTATTTTTCTTTCAGATCATGGGCCGAATGACTAAGGACTATTTATATTAATTATTGTCTATCTATATTCGCCGTTTGAGATCACGGCACTTGTTGTAGTGATTTATTGTAATAATTTTCTCTTTAAACACACCACATATCTGTTTACTGTTTTTCATCATTTCAATACCTATGTAATTTTTTCCAGTAAACTGAATTTTTATCTCATTCTACTATCACCATCAGACACTCTTAGATATTCATTCTCTTCCTTTGTATTTATGTTTTTTGACATATTGATTTACATTTAATCAGTCACTTAATAACATATTCTTTTGTGCCCGTTTTTTATTTCTAAACACATTTAGTTGCCAATACAACTTCTATTAACACATGTTTGTCATTGTATACATCTCCATCTTTAATTATTTTTTACTTATCATTCCATATTGGTGATACTGTACACTTGTTGTATTTCTTACATTTTTCACTTTTTATTTTTTATTTTTATTTATCTTGGCCTAGTTTCTCTAGGAACATTACACTTCACTTGTTCATCATTTAGTTTACTCACAATTCATATTTTTGCATCACATGAGATGATTTCATTTGGGACTTATTGTTCCATGGAATATTATCCTTGCATTAAAGAACTCATTATTTTTTCACTTTTACATCACTTGTATATTGCCATCCCACATATGTTTCACTCTTATTTTTATATCATCACTTTCCCTCTTTCCTCTTTTTTTGAGCTTCATCACCTCACTTGTTTACTACATATATTCATTACATAATGTTTATTTTTTATTTTTTTTGTTATTCTTCAATTTATTTTACTTTCATTTAGTTTTGTCCGTTGTTTTTATACCTATTAACCATGGGTGTTCCCACTCTATACTCGTCACTCAACAACAGGTGCAGAGATCTCATACGATTGGTTTTAAGCTGTTTTGTATTATCTCACCTTCATTTGATCACATGTTTTAAACATTCTGAGTATATATGTGGTTTTCATTCCCATATTAGTCAGCTATGAGTAAGCACTTAAGGTAAGTGTGAAAAGCGTCAGATATTGCTCTGTACCACCCACAGTGGTGCCCTGTGTACCCCATGATCCTGTTTTACAAATAAAGACAAACATAATTTATTCCGGTGTGCGGCTGTCCATATCTCTTCATCCATCCATACCTACACTAGCAATTGCCAGCACCTGGGGCTCTCTTTTCTCTGGAGGTGGAGGACATACACACCTTGGTTTGGATCGTCCTGAGCGGTGGTAAATATATTGCCTCAGATAAATGCGGAGTACTCGGAATGGTCAGGGGTGGGTAGTGGGGTCCCCCAGGGTTCTGTGCTGGGACCAATCCTATTTAATTTGTTCATAAACGACCTGGAGGATGGGGTAAACAGTTCAATCTCTGTATTTGCAGACAATACTAAGCTAAGCTGGGCAATAACTTCTCCACAGGATGTGGAAACCTTGCAAAAAGATCTGAACAAATGAATGGGGTGGGCAACTACATGGCAAATAAGGTTCAATGTAGAAAAATGTAAAATAATGCATTTGGGTGGCAAAAATATGAATGCAATCTATACACTGGGGGGGGAGAACCTCTGGGGGAATCTAGGATGGAAAAGGACCTGGGGGTCCTAGTAGATGATAGGCTCAGCAATGGCATGCAATGTCAAGCTGCTGCTAACAAAGCAAACAGAATATTGGCATACATTAAAAAGGGGATCAACTCCAGAGATAAAACGATAATTCTCCCGCTCTACAAGACTCCGGTCCGGCCGCACCTAGAGTATACTGTCCAGTTCTGGGCACCAGTCCTCAGGAAGGATGTACTGGAAATGGAGCGAGTACAAAGAAGGGCAACAAAGCTAATAAAGGGTCTTTATGATATTAGTTATGAGGAAAGGTTGCGAGCACTGAACTTATTCTCTCTGGAGAAGAGACGCTTGAGAGGGGATATGATTTCAATATACAAATACTGTACTGGTGATCCCACAATAAAAATAAAACTTTTTCGCAGAAGAGAGTTTAACAAGACTCGTGGCCACTCATTAAAATTGGAAGAAAAGAGGTTTAACCTTAAACTACTTAGAGGGTTCTTTTCTGTGAGAGCGGCAAGGATGTGGAATTCCCTTCCACAGGCGGTGGTCTCAGCGGGGAGCATCGATAGTTTCAAGAAACTATTAGATAAACACCTGAATGACCGCAACATACAGGGATATACAATGTAATACTGACATATAATCACACACATAGGTTGGACTTGATAGACTTGTGTCTTTTTTCAACCTCCCCTACTATGTAACTATGTAACTAAGTCAATCTGGCCACCCCAGTCTGATTTGGTGGGGGGAACAAAGGATGGGATCTCTGTGGAGGAGTTCTATCCGAAAAGAAAACTCCCCTTTTGCCTGAATGGAAAGAAAGGGACAAGACTCAGCTCCTGAGATGGCAGGCTGCATTCTCCAAGAGTGCAAAAAGTGCCCAATACTGGATCCATCTCTTTGAGTGCATAAGCCGTTCAGGGGAAGAGTTTGATGGATTCCTTTAGGGCACTTGGAGGATCTGCGTGAACAACTGGCAGAGTTGAAGAGGGCAGGTATCATCCGAGAGTCCCAGAGTCTATGCGCTTCCCCAATAGTGGTAGTACAGAAGAAGAATGGGTCACTGAAGCTGGGTATTGACTACCGGACGCTGAACCAAAGGACCATTCCCGTCCAATATACCACCCCAAGGATAGAAGATGCCTTGCAGAGCCTGTCAGGAGCGAAGTGGTTCAGCATGCTGGAATTGAACAGTGGGTATTACCAAATCCCCATGCACTCTGAGGATCAGGAGAAGACCATTTTCATTACCCCGGAGGGGATCTTTGGATTGGACCGTATGCATCAAGGCCTATCTGGTGCCCCAGCCACCTTCCAAAGGCTAATGGAGAAGACCATGGGTGACAAGAAAACTGATCAAGGTGTTGGTGTACTTGGACGACATCATCGCTTTCGGCAAGACCCTGGAAGAGCATGAAGAGCGCCTGCAGAAGGTCCTGAAGAGACTCCATGATGAGGGGGTTGAAGCTGTCTCTGGAAAAGTGCCAGTTTTATCAACCCTCAGTCAACTACCTTGGCCACATTGTGTCTGCTGATGAAATGGCCACCGACCTTCAGAAGCTGGAAGCTGTAACCTCCTAGCCGAGGCCTACCAACGTGACTGAGCTTAGGTCATTTCTGGGATTCTGCTCTTATTATAGGAGATTTGTGAAGGGATTCGCTAAGTTGCTGACCCTGATCTGGTGAAACCTGTCAGACCAGCTGGAGGGCCCAGAAAACCCAGAGAGTCCATTCAGGAACAATAGACTCCGAAGTGTGAAGAGGTTTTAGGCAGCTGAAGTGAAGCCTAACAACCGCTCCAGTCGTGGCCTATGCAGATAACTTTTTTCTTTAAGGTTCAAAGCTTGAATGCCATAACCCCACTCCACCAGTGCACCCAACTGGATTTTATACTCATTTGGAGGATCAGACGGTAATCTGCAATACGTAGTTCGGTCACCCAACATATCTAACAACTGGTTATGGTAGAACGCTTTCTCCAAAATAACCACACCTCCCCCCTTATCCGCCGGTCGGATAATGATGTCATTCTTATCCTCTAATGACTTAATTCCATTTACAATATAATCAGGATTCACCCTTTTAATAGGCTTTAATTGTTCTATATCACTTAGGACCAAATTCTTAAAGACCTCGATGAAGTGGTTACTAGAATTCTGGGGATTAAACAATGATTTGTTCCTCAAACCTGTATCTATTCTGGTGGAACTGATGACAGTTCCCCTCCTCGGGGCACCCAGATGACTCAGAAAATGTTCAAAGTGCGAATGAATTTATGGGTGTCTATATACACCTCAAATTTGTTAATCGGTTTCCTTGGTGTGCATTTAAGCCCCAAGCTCAATATGTTCAATTCATTATTAAATTGTGTCTCAGTTAAATTAAAAATTCCATCCTTCAAGTGTCCCTCATTCGCTTTTTTGGGTTGTTTGTATCCCCCTGCTCAACAACCCCTTCTTCTCTTGGGAAGGGTATGGGTTCTCTGTTTGAATGCTGGTCCATTCCATTCCTCCCTATTAGTTTACATTAGAGTGTCACAGTTCATTACTATTTTTTTTTGTTTTATAAGAGTTATTGTCAATTTATTTTTCTATCACTTTGGAGGGTCAGCACACCCCCAACTCACTTCATAGTAGTAAGAACGGTGGTTTCTGACCCACTCCTACCACTATTAAAGTTAGCGCCACTATCCATCTGTACCATTGGAGGGTGGATTTAGCTTTTACATATCTTGATTATTTAAGTGGCAGCTTTGTTTGGGTATTCCATTGTATGTAGCGTGGAGGTGGTAATACAGGCTTGGGTGGGCGAAATCTCCTGGTTACCTTTCAGTTTACAGTGACTGACCATTCCCCTCGGTATGCCCAGGCATTTTCCACGAGGGACCAACAAGCATCCACGGTGGCCAAGATCTTCGCTGAGCAATTCTTTGTGCACTATGGTCTGTCCCAATGCACCCACTCTGATCAAGGGAGAGATTTCGAGAGTAGACTCATCAAGAGACTTTTAGACCTGTTGGGCATCAGGAAGTCTAAAACCACCCCGTATCATCCTCAAGGAGATCCTCAACCAGAGAGACCGAACCCTCCTGGATATGCTCGGAACTGTAAGTTCAGAAAAGCAGCAATGGAGCAAGCATATAGTGGCTATTGTGTATGCTTATAACAGCACCGCCAATGATGCCACAGGTTACTCTCCCTATAGTTTGATGTTCGGACAGTAGGCCTGGCTGCCAGTAGACTTGGCCTTCGGCACATCACTCGACCATACCTCAGCAACTTCCCACAGAGGGTATGTGGATCGCCTGCAGAGACGTTTGAAAATTGCCTATGATAAGGCTCAAGCTGCCTCATATGCCTGAGGACAGAGAAACAAAATAAACTTTGACCTCAGGGTACGAGTGCAGGACCTACAGCCAAATTACAAAGTACTGCTGAGAAACCTGGGTGTCCCTGGAAAGCACAAGTTGACTGACCACTGAAGGTCGCAGCCCTATGTCATTTGCAAGCATCTGCCAGGACACCCAGTATATCAAATCCAGCCAGAGGGAAGCACAGGCCCGCTGAAGACTTGGCATCGCAATCATCTGTTTCCTCTGTCAGAATCAGTTCATGTACAACCACAGCCAGATTTACAGTCCACACCTATGGCCTCTCAAAGATCCCGGCCAGTGACTAGATCCACCCCCCCCTTTTTCTCTGAGCTGGCCGCTCAGCTGTCGGCTAATTGCCAGCTCCTATCTCTCCACAGTTACTCAGCTGTTGATGATATCCTTCTCATCAGTCCTGCCTACTTCGGTCATCCAGTTCAGAGGATCTCTGCCTTCGCCTTGGTCAACATCACAGAAACAATCTCCTGCGATCCTGTTCAAGACTTGCTTTGCTGACATCCCTTCTGGCTCCAGATCCTGCTTGCTGTTCCACTACATGGATCCCTGACTTCTGGCTTGGCTGACTATCCATTCCGGTTACTGAACTTTGGCTATGTTTTGACTACTTTTGTTCTTTTTACTTTTTATTATTAAACAAGTGTGATTTATTGTACTTCTGTCTCAGCCTGATTTCTTAGTTTCTGACATTCACCCCCTGGCACATCTAACTAGGCCATTCCAGTTAAGGTGGCCTGTAGGCAGGACAACCTCCCCTCCTATGCTAATTGGTGGGATGTTCCTCTGCCAGGGTTTTTTGCATATGTAAATTGTATGGTTTCCTGTGCACACTAACCTGTTTTTTTTTTCGTGTATATTTCAAAAGCATGTAATAAGTCATAGACTCTTTACCTCCTTTGACGGACCAAAGGTTCTTTGGTGGGGGGAGTGTGTATTGGGGGCTACTCTATCACCTGTGAGCCCGCACCTCCTGCCATTCCTGCCAGCGACCGCTGGACTGAATAGATAATGACACAGGCACTCACTGAGGGAGAGCACACCTGTCAGTCCCTGTGGAGGATTTCTCCCCCCCCTCTCCTCTTCCTGTGTCCCTATTGGCAGGGAGAAGGAGCCAATCAAGCAGCAGCAGAGGACCACGGGACTTGAAGTCTCAGCACAATACAGCCCCATTGATTTCTACAGGGGGTGGAACTACCAAGCCCAGCCTGCTTTGCAAGAAGGGGGGCTAGCTAAAGACTTAAGCTTGTTTGTCTGAGGAGAGATCACCATGAGACAGGGAGGTGAACGGAGGTGTGAGGAGAGACTACAGGCACCCACTAAAGAACCATCCAAAGACGGTTCCAGAGACCATCCAGAGACGGTTGAAGATGGATATACCTTCTGTACCACCTACTATCTCTATTTTTATGTGGAATATCTCTAAAATTATGTGAGATCTAACGTTAAAACCACTTGATCTTACTAAGGGGGGGCTAACCCGTCTTTGTGTACCAACTAATATGTCTATTTTGATGTGGAATATCTCTGAAATTATGTGAGATCTAACGTTAAAACCACTTGATCTTACCGGATCTAACGAATATCTATTAGCCTGAATGATTTTTCAACAGAAAATTGCATGTGGGGGGGGGCTAACCCGTCCATTAGTTCCACCGAATATCTCTATTTTGATGTGGAATATCTCTGAAATTATGTTAGATCTAACATTAAAAGCACTTGATCTTACCGGATCTAACGAATATCTATAAGCCTGAATGATTTTTGGCCAGAAAATTGCATGTGGGGGGGCTAATCCGTCTATATGTACCACCTAATATCTCTATTTTGATTTGGAATATCTCGGAAATGATGTGAGATCTAATGTTATAACCACTTGATCTTACCAGATCTAACGAATATCTATTAGCCTGAATGATTTTTGGCCAGAAAATTGCATGTGGGGGGGGCTAACCCATCCATATGTACTACCTAATATCTATATTTTGATGTGGAATATCTCTGAAATGATGTAAGATCTAACGTTAAAACTACTTGATCTTACCGGATCTAATGAATATCTATAAGCCTGATTGATTTTTGGCAGAAAATTTGATAAGGGGGGCCAGCCCCCCTAATTAATCACTTAATAAGTCTTTAATTATGTCAGATCTAATGTTAAAACCACTTGATCTTACCAGATCTAACAAATATCTTCGAAACTAGCTAACTGTTTGGTCAATTTTTTGATAAGGGGGGCTGCAGACAGGTTAGCCCCCAGCAAATAACCATTAATATTGCTTCTTCTGTGTGAGATCTAACGCAAAGAACGGTTGATTTAACCTAATCTAACAAAGATCTAACAAACTGCATAAGATTTTTTCAAAAATTTTGATATGGGGGGCTAACCCGGCAGGTGTGACAGCAACATAACAAACAGTGAGCTACACAGTGCAGTAACACTTGCCTATAGTTTGTCCCTTTTTAGTCTGAATGGATACAGCACAATATCAGCCTCCAGCACCTCCTGGCTTGCAAAGCATGTCTGGACATGCCTTCTTTTACTTCCTGTAAGACATCCACATATATAGCCTTGAGGGGCTTCCTGACCTTTAAGCAGGGTCAGGAAACAACCTCTTAACAGTAAGAATCTGTTTGTAGCAAGAACTCTATGGTAGCTACCAGGCATAAATGTAAACAACCTCACAGACAGTGTACCAAAGAACACTTCCCTACACACTCCCCCTGGTGAAACCTTTATGCCCCATCAAAGACAAGATAGCATATATATGCAACACCCCCACCAAAAAACAACATTGACCCTCTCTTCATTACAATGGTTTGCAGAGGGAGAAAGCAAGTTAGTAAATCATTCCAGGTGAAGCAAAAACTGGTAACATACTGACCAAATTAGAAACTGCTCCTACCCAGGCATGATACAAGTGAAGCTGAGTAATGAGTCTGGGATCCCCCAAACTATCATTAGTCAAGATGAGTGGGGATGCTTAGCTCGTTCTCCTCTTCGTACTTCTCTCCGAGCTAAAGCTGTGTTCCCAGGCCCTGAACTGGTGCTGGCAACATCAGGGGTCACATTCCACTCACTCACTGACATCAGGAAGATCAGATAAGCCATTTGCCTGAATAGGAGGCAGGTTATTTACTGGAGTGTTATCTGTGATTTCCTCATCACTGACTTGAGGAATAGGCAGTAAATGGTTGCAATGCCAAGCTTTAAATTCTCCTTCTGGCCCCTTTATCTTGTATAAAGGTATCCCAGGTAACTTATCCACCACTGTGAAGATTTCTTTCCTCCATCTGTTAGCTAATTTATGCTTTCCTGTTGCACCGAGGTTTCATAGTAGTATTATATTCAAGTCTCTGTATCTCACCCGAAGATCAAACCTTCTTTTGATTCCTTCATTAATTTTGGCCGCATTTTCTTCAGCCAAGCGGTAAGCAGTCTTAAAGTGGTTGTAAAGGTTCAGTTTTTTTTTTTAAATAACAAACATGTCATACTTACCTCCACTGTTCAGCTAGTTTTGCACAGAGTGGCCCCGATCTTCCTGTTCTGGGGTCCCATGGCGGCTCTCTGCTCCTCCCTGCAATAGATAACCCCCTCTGGGAAGCTCTCTCCCCAGGGGGTTACCTTGCGGGCCCACTCCTGAGTCATACTCAGCCCCGCCCCCCCAGCGCCTGCGTCTTTGGATTTGATTGGCAGAAGCGGGAGCCAATGGCTGCGCTGCTATCAATCTATCCAATGAAGAGCCAAGAAGCTGACGGAAATTCGAGGCTCAGGTAAGTAAAACGGGGGGCTGGGAGGCCGGACACTGCAAGGTGTTTTTTCACCTTAATGCATAGGATGCATTAAGGTGAAAAAACACAAAGGTTTACAACCCCTTTAAGGGTATCTTTCAATCTAGCCACATATTGGTAGTGGCTTTGGTGATTGATCCCATCAGTGGATACCCCTAGTAGAAGGTCAATTGGTAATCTGGGCTCTCTTCCAAACTTAAGGGAAAAACCCAGCGCTCTCATGCCTTGTACTGCTATATGCATGAACCATGACTTCAACACTATGACTCCAGGTATGTTTGTCATCAGCCTGTAGAGTGCCTAGAATATCAAGCAAGGTCCTGTTAAATCTTTCAGGAAGAGCATCACCCTCAGGGTGGTAAGGTGTAGTCTGACTCTTGTGAACGTTTAGCAGCTGAAACAATTCCTTGATTAACTTGCTCTCAAAATCCTGACCCTGATCTGAGTGTATTCTGTGGGGGAGGCGTAGTGGATAAAATATTTCTCCCAAAGCACTCAAGCAATCGTTGCTGCCTTTTGTCAGCAGCACTCATGCAGCCCCAGACCATGACACTCCCACCACCATGCTTGACTGTAGGCAAGACACACTTGTCTTTGTACTCCTCACCTGGTTGCTGCCACGCACGCTTGACACCATCTGAACCAAATACGTTTATCTTGGTCTCATTAGACCACAGGACATGGTTCCAGTAATCCATGTCCTTAGTCTGCTTGTCTTCAGCAGACTTTTTGCAGGCTTTCTTGTGCATCATCTTTAGAAGTGGCTTCCTTCTGGGACAACAGCCATGCAGATCAGTTTGATGCAGTGTGCTGCGTATGGTCTGAGCACTGACAGGCTGACCCCCCACCCCTTCAACCTCTGCAGCAATGCTGGCAGCACTCATACGTCTATTTCCCAAAGACAACCTCTGGATATGACGCTGAGCACATGCACTCAATTCCTTTGGTCGCCCATGGCGAGGCCTGTTTTGAGTGGAACCTGTCCTATTAAACCGCTGTATGGTCTTGGCCACTGTGCTGCAGCTCAGTTTCAGGGTCTTGGCAATCTTCTTATAGCCTAGGCCATCTTTATCTAGAGCAACAATTCTTTTTTTCAGATCCTCAGAGAGTTCCTTGCCATGAGGTACCACGTTGAACTTCCAGTGACCAGTATAATGCCCCATACACATGGTCGGATTTTCCGATGGAAAATGTCCGATCGGAGCGTGTTGTCGGAAATTCCGACCGTGTGTGGGCTCCATCGGACATTTTCCATCGGATTTTCCGGCACACAAAGTTGGAGAGCAGGAGATAAAATTTTCCAACAACAAAATCCGATCGCGTCAATTCCGACCGTGTGTGGCCTGTTCCAACGCACAAGGTGCCACGCATGCTCAGAAGAAATTCCGAGATGGGACAGCTCGTTCTGGTAAACTTAGCGTTCGCAATGGATACAGCACTTTTGTCACGCTGCAATGTTAAAAATGGTTTAATACAGCGCACTCTCTTCTTCTTTATAATGTGACAAGAATTAAGTAGTTTTGCTGCTCATATTCACACACACTTCTCACAAGCTTATTTCGTTACTATTTATCGGGATTCCCTCAATATATTTTGATTTCTCACATCTGACAACATATTTTTGTATATTTTTTATTTATTTTTTGGCTTTAATGTAGAATCTTTTTTTGTGTTTCTATTTTTTTTTTTTTTTTTTGCGATTTTGATTTGTACTCCAGAAAATGTTTGTGTGTGTTTTTTGTGACAAGTTCCCACAACACCATTGATATGTTGTTCTATTTAATCTGTAGGAGATTGTTTGGTGTTGTTGTCCCTTGTTAATTTCACATTTTATGTTAGAAATGTACCTGAATCGTCACCAACAAACTGTCCTTTTTGGATGAAAACACACACAGGAGAGTATAATTTACCTAAAAAATGTATTAAGGGGTCACAACTAAACAAAGAGGGAGGCAACGCTGGAGAAACTGCAGAAGTGGGTGAAGCCTTGGACCCCCAGGGCAGACATCAATTATTTAAAAGCAAAATTGGTGGCCTGAGGAGTCCATATCTAAGGGAGGGCAGTCTGGTCCAGAAGTCCCAGAGATCCGGAAAGCAGCAGATGACATCTGTGTCCCCAGGCTGTGGTCATACGAGAGACTGCATCTTCTGTCAGACCAGACTGAACCCAGGGTCATCACTCTTTGGTCTTCTTTCCACGCCTCCTTCCACGCGGTGGCTGTGGTGGTGGAGTTGTGGCAGCAGGAGGAGGAGGATCGTCCATCTCATTGACATCCGTCTTGGGTGTTAGTTCCCCACTCAACGCCTTACGTAGGACTTTATAAATCAGGTCCTCAGAGAGCCTGCATTGACCCTCCTGCATGCCCTGCAATTTGGTGGCAGCCATGCAGGAAAAGGCCTCTTCAGGACTGGGGAAGGCTCGGAGGGACGCAGAAGCCTCCTGGATCAGCCTGTACGCTGAATCCTGCACGGGACTCGGAGTCGTCTTCCTGGCTCATTTATGTGGCAGGCGGAGGGGAGGGACTTGAGACTCAGTCAGGCTGCGACTGGTCCCAGGCGTCTCTTGGCTGACACTTAGCCCCGCCTCCTCCTGGCTGCCACTAATCCCCGCCTCCTCCTGGCTGCCACTAATCCCCGCCTCCTCCTGACTGCCACATTCCACAACCTCCTCCTGGCTGAGGTCTTCCTGTGTATGAAAAAGGGACATAGTTTTAGTATTTGTTTCATCAATCACACACAATTTTCACCTCCTGACTGTTGCAAATTGAATGTTAACAAATATAACAGACTATCATTCTGAGCCCAGCATTTTTCATTCTTGTCCCAATTTTGGGTGCCCACTACTGTCTATTGATATGTAAAACACTTTTTTCAATCAGCAATTAGTGATCAATACTAACATCTAGTAAACATCATTTATTTATTGTCCTGAAATCTGTAGAAGAATGCTATACCTGACTCCAGCTGGGCTCCTCCATTTCTTCCTGGCTGGAAGGCCCAGGTTGGACATCGGAAGCCTCAGCTGGGGTGGAAGGAAGAGTGGAAGGAAGAGTAGAGAGGGATTCCCTGACTTCAGTGTGGTCTGACAGAAATCGCAGTCTCTCGTAGTACCACAGCCTGGGGACATAAACGTCATCTGCTGCAGCTCCGGACCTCTGGGAATCTGTGACCTTTTTGCGCTCCCTAAGATACGTGCTCATCAGGCCACCAATTTTAGCTTTTAAATAAGGGATGGTTGCTGTGGGGACCACCGGCTTCACCAACTCCAGCAGTTTCTCCAGCGCTGCCTGCCTCTTTTGTTTGTGGTTATAGTGGGGGTGTCTCACTTGCAACAGACAGGGCAGCTCCCTGTACTTGTCTATGAACAGGGGCAGGAAATTGTGGTCCTTGAACCCATCCATTTTCTCTGCAAGACACAACACAAGACAAACCCTAATGTCAGGCCAAACTCCCCTAATCTTGTTACAATATAGGCTTCCATTTCGAAGCAGTATAGGCGCAAGTTTAGATCTTACCTTCGTTATCACGATCGGCGTCTCCGATGCTCCTTCCTCCGCTCACAGATCGTACGTAAGACGCACGTGTGTTACGCTTTATACACACTGCGCATGCGTATAACTCCGCCCGCCCCTGACGTTCTTTCTAGTCTATTCCCCGCCCCTTTTCGTTCGGCGCAGTGGGGGAAGAGCACATGGCGGATAGACAGCAGGTGCGTGCTAATTGTAGCAACGAGGAGGAGGAGGGGGAGGGAAGGCCGGAACCTGAAACGTCCCGATCCAGAAGGAGATTGAAGGACTCAAATATGTCCTTTGGGGAGATGTTGGAAATGGTGGACATCCTGAAGAAGGCCGGCTATGATGGAAAGTATGGGCCTTACCCCAACCACAATCTCAGAAAGGCCAAAATCATGGCGAAAGTGGTCAGGAGTCTGCACCGGAAATTCGGGGTACGACGATCGAAAGATCAGCTCAGGAAGCGGTGGTCGGACCTTACGAGAACATGAGCAGTACAGAAAGATCCGGAGAGTGCTGCAAAAAAGTAAGTAGTTGTGCTGTGCTCCTATTGTTTTTGTGTTTATTACGTTCGTGCTGCTCCATGTGCTTTTAGGAACTGTTGTACAGTTTAAAATGGCAACTTTCATGTTCATGGGCACATTATTCGTTCGGATCAAACATTTTTCGTTCCAAATATAAAATAACATTGTTTAGCCCATATGCATTTGGCCACCATTTTGATGCCCTATACTTGTCTTAAAAGAATTGGGTTGTGTAGATGGCTTTGTTACTAGAATGAAATGCAAACTAGATTGTGTGTAAGGAGAGGACACTGAGCAGCTGTTTTCACATCTGGACACTGGAGCACTAGTGTGGGACAAAAGAACACCATTTTTATTAGGGGGGCCACACAGGTGCTCCAGTGTATACTATAGGGGGGTCTCCATCTGTGAAGCTTGTACCAAACAGGTAAAGTATTGCAGGTTGACAAAGGGCATTAAAAAAGCTACATGTTGGAACTCTGCTAAAATACATAATTGTACTCCACTTCCAAGCAATGTTTCATCTTTATAGTTCTGACATTAAATATCTGTGTGCTAATTATACCATTTTGTTTGACATAGGGGAGAAAAGACTCGGAGGACACCCCTCATCTGAGGAGACCAGAGCCCCCCCCTCTGGAAGAAGGTGAAATCCCCCCCAACACAAGCTGAGCAGGAGGATGAAGATGTGGTGGAACTAGTCACCACAACAGGTGAGTGTCTGCGACCACAGGCTCCGATAAGAGATGGATGGCGGCATTTTTTTTAAACCAAATTTATTTTGGGGTTCCTCTCTTTTTAGGTGATCGTGAGGTTGTGGATGAAGATCCTTTCACATCCGAAAGTGCCCAGATCCTGATCGGGGAGATCATGGGGTGTAATTTACAATTGGAAAACATCAAGCAAAACATCAATGATGTTATTCCAAAATATAAAAACATCATTGATGTTTTGGGGCGAGTTTAAAACCCCTCCAAATCACTTTCTTCTTTTGTGTGCTACAATGTGCTAAATGCTTTTGTGATTTTTCCCAAAGCCAAATTTGGAGGATGCACACAGTGTGTCAACATGTGCTATCTGCCATCACGGGAGATCAATGGACGCGTTTTGGGGGGTGCAACCCCTTCCTCAATAATAAAGTAGCGGTGAGGAAGGGCTTGCTCCCCCAAAACACATCCCTTGATCCCCCGTGATGGCAGCTAGCACATGTTGACATTGGGAAATTTGTGTGCATCTTCCAAATTTGGATTTTCCAGGGGTGATTTCCCCCCATCTGAACGCAATATCAAACACAGTTCCTACATACTCATGTCTGATATTGCCTTCAAGTTCTACCAAATGTGAACTTTGTAAGATCAAGATTTGTGTCTTTCTTGTTGGTTTTACACAGGCCTGTTTTCTATAAAATGGACATTTTAATTTTGGATAATGCCACCACCAAAATTGGTATACAACAAACATGTTGGTTTGTCAGCAAAACCTTTGGTAAATGCACATGTGATTGTGCAGGTATTAAAAAGATTGTTAATCAAGAATGTGTGGATTATTGTCTCAACGCTACAAGACTTTTGGGGTGATGTAATTGTTGTTTTATGAGAAAATGGGGGTTATTTCCTAAGGGCAAATCCTCTTTGCACTACAAGTGCAGTTTCAGTGCAGTTGCAAGTGCACTTGTAGTGAAATGTGTTTTTGCATTTAGTAAATAACAGCCAACAGTGCTTTGTATAAGGTTACACAATCACGCCATTTTCTGCACTCAACACATTTCTGTCAGTGTCAGCTCAAACAAACACAAGCAGTAAATGTCCAGAAAGATTTTTTTTTTTTATTTGAAAAAGGCTTCACATATTGTCTGGCATATTGATAGCCCCCCTACCCGCAAAGAACTCCAGGTAGCGTAACCGGACATCACGGGCACTCAGGGAGGGCAAGCCAGGACGGCCACTTTCAAGCGCCGTCAGTGTGGTTTGATGTAGGATTCCGGCCTCAGGCCCAACTGAGCCAGCATAGTTGGCCGAATGTTTCCGTAAAAAGTTATGGAGAACACAGCACGCAAGTTATATATGGTTCAGTTTATACTCCGCCATATGGATAGGTGTCAGAAATAGGTGGAACCGGCTGGCCAGGATTCCAAATGTGTTCTCCACCACTCTTCGGGCTCTGGCCAGCCGGTAATTAAAAACCCTCTGTTCCGGGGTGAGGGTCCTCATCGGAATGGCTGCATCAGGTGGTCCCCCAGCGCAAATGCTTCATCAGCAACGAACACAAATGGGAGTCCTTCCACATTGTCCTCTGGAGCTGGCAAGTCCAAGCTGCCATTCTGGAGACGCCTGTAGAACTCCGTCTGGGCGATGACTCCACCATCGGAAATCCGGCCATTCTTCCCCACGTCCACATACAGGAAGTCGTAATTAGCCGACACCACCGCCAACATCACTATACTATTGAACCTCTTATAGTTGAAATAGTACGACCCCGAGTTGGGTGGTGGGACGATGTGGACGTGTTTCCCATCAATTGCCCCTCTGCAGTTAGGAAAGTCCCACCGCTGGGCAAAGTGGGAGGCCACAGTCTGCCATTCCTGTGGCGTGGAAGGAAACTTTTGAGGAAAAAAAAATAAACATTACTATTTTTACTCTGAAACATGGCAAGCAGATTAGACACAAACATTATGGGGCAACCTCCAGATAGAATTTAGTAAGGGGAATTTAACAAGGCCAAAGTATAAGGTACACCTATCATATTCCCCCTCCCCTCCTCTCATGGGCCATTTCTAACATTATGGGGTGTGTGTAAATCTTGGACAGGCAACCCTCTTCACTTCATTGAGAGATGAATGCTTAAATAATGGGTATTACTTGGAACAGCCCCTCCTTAGTTACACTATTGGCAGCCCACTGGACAGGTAAGAAGTGTCATAATACCAAGATAGAAATACACATTGTACACATTTGAGGACATTTGGACATTCTGCTATTACCTATCAAGATAATAATAGGATACTCAAACTTTAAACAGTACCATTGGAAAGTATACAGGCAGGCCCTTGCACTACATGCTTTGGGGAATTCATCCATAAATCTGAGCACTAAAGAGGTGGGTATAGTGTGCATGGGTTTGGCAAAGTCAGCAGATAGATGATTGTGGATAGAGAATTGGGATCAGCTGACTTAGCAGTTGGGGGAGGGAGGGTTACTAAAAAAATGATTTGGGGACACCACAAAAAAAAGCCTCTGCCGCTCTGCCTGAATTTAAATCAAAAATTACATTTCCAAACATTTTAGGGGGTGTTTGGGGTAAAGCACTACTATGGAGCTGATAAAATACATTGTTAAGTGACTACATGAGGTGAATATAGGGCAGGAGACACCATGCTGGGAAGGTTAGTGAAGGACAAATATGTATGAAGGACCTAAAATAATAATTACCTAAAAATCCAGCATGCATGAGGACAAAGGGGACATTCACAGCATATTCCAATCATGGTAATTAGGGAATAAGGAAAGAAATACAATATATTATCAAACATTTAATACAATAAAATGTGATATAAAAGGATAAAAATCTTACCTTCATATACTCCTTCTGCAGGACCTGTATGATGGCAGAACAGGTCTCTGGGATAATGATCCCCAGAGCCTGGGGTAGATGCCTGTCGAGAACTTCAAGTCCTGTAGACTTCTCCCTGTGGCCAAATACCGCAAGGTAGCGACCAACCTCTGCTCCGGAGTGATGGCTTGCCTCATGCAGGTATCCTGCCTGCTGATATAGGGGGTCAGCGAAGCCAACAGACGGTGAAACATGGAGTCCGTCATCCTGAGAAAGTTCCTAAAATCATCAGGATTATTCTCACGGATCTCACGGAGCAAAGGCATATGACAGAACTGGTCACGCTGAAGCAACCAATTCTTGGTCCATGAACTCCTCCTCATCCTGTTCATGGACTGGACTTGTGTCAAGGTCAGGACCCCAACACCAAGCCCCCGCACAGCACGAACTCTACGAGGAGTACGCATACGAAACATGGCTAGAAAACGGTCGGCTGCTCAGAACGAAGTAACAGAACGCACTGAAGAACAGCAAGGCCTGTGAAGAGCGACCTGAAAACAGCAACGAGCAGGCAAGATCACACAGAAAACTCCGATACGAACTGACTGCACGCACTGAAGACCAGATACAAACCTCACAAGCACAAACTGAACAGCAGAAAACGATCTGAAAGCCACGAGTCTGAAAAAGCGTGAATCGTCTCTCACCAAACTTTTATTAACACGAGATTAGCAAAAGGAGCCCAAAGGGTGCCGCGCTTGGTTCTGAACCGGCCTTTTCTAGTCTCGTCGTACGTGGTGTACGTGACCGCGTGGTTGGCGAACGGAAATTCCAACAACTTTGTGCGACCGTGTGTAGGCAAAACAAGTTTGAGCCAACATCCGTCGGAAAAAATCCTAGGATTTTGTTGTCGGAATGTCCGAACAAAGTCCGACCGTGTGTACGCCCTATAAGAGTGAGAGCGATAACACCAAATTTACCACACCTGCTCCCCATCAACCCTTGAGACCTTGTAACACTAACGAGTCACATGACACCGTGGAGGGAAAATGGCTAATTGGGCCCAATACGGACATTTTCACTTAAGATGTACTCACTTTTGTTGCCAGCAGTTTAGACATTAATGGCTGTGTGCTGAGTTAATTGGAAGGGACAGCAAATTTACACTGTTATACAAGCTGTACACTCACTACTTTACATTGTAGCAAAGTGTCATTTCTTCAGTGTTGTCACATGAAAAGATAAAATAAAATATTTACAAAAATGTGAGGGGTGTACTAATTTTTGTCTGATACTGTATCTAACAAATTATTTTTTTCAGTACTTGCATTTGCGGCATGCTCTGCAGAATCAAGCAGCAACTTTCCCATTAAAATATAATCCTTCCACAAGTTTAACTTTAATACAAAGGATGTTAGTCTTGAGCGGTGGCATAGGGATCTGGAGACTATTAGTGATGCGGAATGGAAGCAAGCTTTGGAGAATTTGACCAGAGTCTCCTTATCCTCCTCACAGTGTTTGACTCAGCTATTTATTATTCACAGGTCTCACTATACTCCTAAAAAATTACATACTTGGGGTAAAGCAGCTACACCAAACTGTCCCAGATGTACTACTAAATTGGGCACACTTATACACATGATGTGGCGTTGTCCTAAACTGCATCGATATTGGGAGTATATATTTGATATCTTAAATACTCTAAGTTCTACAAATATTCATTCTGATCCAAAAATAGCTCTGTTAGGGATTATACCAGAAGAGATTCTTCCATCTGAAATGCATGTGATGTGGCTGTGGTCCATGTACGTAGCCCGTAAACTTGTATTGCAGAAATGGATATCTCCCAACCAACAATTGCTCAATGGACTGATGCGATTAATATTAATTTAAGAAGGGAGGATTGACATATAAACAGAAAATACCCCCAAAAATTTTGAAAAATTTGGTCTCCATGGTTGGACTCCAATTTATTTGCGTAAACAAGCTGAGCAGACCATTGAATTTACTGAAAGTTAGTGGAGGGATAGACTTCTGGTAGGGGAAAGACGTACATATAATCCATTAACGTGTAATTGTTAAACTGAATATAATGGCTTGTCCTACAATGCAGTCCAATGTTATATATGAAGTGTGTTTTCATTATTTTACTGTTATTTAGAAAGATCTCGAGTAACAAAGATTGCATAATCAGGAAGTTGTACAGTTTATCAGGATATTCTTTTCATTTTTTTTTGTTTTTTGTTAGTGAAAACTACTTTTTCAATAAAATATATGGTTAAAAAAAAAAATAAAAAAGAATTGACAGACTCGATTAAATAAAGGCTTAGGTTTAATGAATTTTGTTTGTTTGAACTGCTTTTCTTCCCCTTAAAAGTCAGTGTGACTGAACAAAAACATTTAGAAGCAGCTCATTGCATCTCAGAAGCAGCTCAAAGCAGCCCCTTGAGCAAATACAAACTCAATGCAAGAAGTTGATAGCAACATTCTTTTTCATAAATTCTGTCTATAGCTGAATGGTTCTTTAACGATATACTTGTAAGAGACTGAACCCACATGCACACAAATGCAAATGACACCACAATCAGGTTTGTATTAAAAGAAATAATTCTGTAAGGTTGCCATGTATTAACATTTTACTAATCAATTTGCACAGGAAAATGTATGCTATGAATATCTTTAAGAGGATAATATAAAATTTAAACTCGCGCTGAATGCAAAAACAGTGAAAACGAAAACTAAACCAGCTGCCACACACAAAGTGCTACTCACTAGAAATGTAAAATTATGAAAATGTGGCACTCGCAAATGTTATTAAACATGTGTGACTAAGTGTAGATGACTGCAGATGTGAATATACAAAGCAAAAAACATATAAATAAAGTCCAAATAAATGTGCTGAATGTTCTGATGCGCAATGGAAAAAAATGTTTGAAGTGCAATGGACCACAGACACTCCAGGACTTTTCAGGTGCAGAAACGCCACTCCCACATGTGTCCCCACTCACCAAATGGCAAAGACCCCCAGCTTTGCAGTTTGGGGGTCACTTTAGGCTTATGTGATGGTATCCAGAGAAGCTCAGGAGTGGTGTTGTGCACATCAGATCAAAGGATTTCTTGTTGGAATTTCTCAGCAGAATCACCAGGCACCAAAAAAGGGTAAAAAAATGGAACTAATAGTGAAAAGTACTGTTTGAAAACGGATTTATTCCATATACAAATGGGTACTTACAAAATAGTTGATAAAAACAAGCATGTAAAGGGATTAACGATGGATCCGGACGCTGCTCAGGGCATGCTGGATCAGTCCCCTGTGTGGGGATGTTTCCTCCTTTCCTCTATTTAAGACGGTCGAGTGGGCCGGGAATTAGGTCTTTAATAACGCCCTGTAGGTTGTCGAAACACGTTGACGTATTTCCGGTGGCACTGAAGTCATTTCTTGCTCCTTGGAATGCACTTCCTGGTTTCTGGAACGCACGCCCTGAGCAGCGTCTGGATCCATCTTTAATCCCTTTACATGCCTGATTTTATCAACTATTTTTTAAGTACCCATTTGTATATGGAATAAATCCCTTTTCAAACGGTGCTTTTCACTATTAGTTCCATTTTTTTTATCCTTTTTTGGTGCCTGGTGATTCTGCTGAGAAATTCCAACAAGCAATCCTTTGATCTGATGTGCACAATACCACTCCTGAGCTTCTCTGGATACCATCACATAAGCCTGAAGTGATCTCCAGACTGCAAAGCTGGGGGTAATCGCCATTTGGTGAGTGGGGACACATGTGGGGGTGGCGTTTCTGCACCTGAAAAGTCCTGGAGTGTCTGTGGTCCATTGCACTTCAAACATTTTAATCCATTGCAGATCAGAACATTCAGCACATTTATTTGGACTTTAATTACCATATTTATCGGCGAATAACACGCACTTTTTTCCCCTGAAAATCAGGGGAAAATCGTGGGTGCGTGTTATATGCCGATCCCCCGCCGATTGTAAGCTTTTCGGCCGCTCTCAGCGGCTTTTAGCTTTTCTCGGCGGCTTTGAAAATGGCGCCGCCGTTCTCGGCCGCTTTCGGCCATTCTCGGCGGCTCTCGCCCACCTTCGGCCATTCTCGGCAGCTCTCGGCCGCTTTCGGCAATTCTCGGCGGCTCTCGGCCATTCTCGACGGCTTTCGGCCGCAGTCCCGCGGGAGCCGCCGAAAGTAAAGTGCGTCCGAGAGCAGCCTAGAGCGGCCGAGAGCCGCCGAGAATGGCCGAAAGTGGCCGAGAATGGCGGCGCCATTTTCAAAGATGCACAGACTACAGATGGACACTAACAAGGCTGCAATGGGGACAAGGCTGCAATGGGGGACAAGGCTGCAATGGGGACAAGGCTGCAATGGGGACAAGGCTGCAATGGGGACAAGGCTGCAATGGAGGACAAGGCTGCAATGGGGGACAAGGCTGCAATGGGGGACAAGGCTGCAATCAGGGACAACACTACAGATGGACACTGACAAGGCTGCAGATGGACACTGATGAGGCTGCATTGATGGGCATTTAAATGTAAGTTTTTTTCCTTAAACTTTCCTCCTAAAAGTTTTTTTCCTTAAAATTCCCTCCTAAACTTGGAGTGCGTGTTATATGCCGGCGCGTGTTATACGCCGATAAATATGGTATATGTTTTTTGCTTTGTATATTCACATCTGCACTCATCTACACTTAGTCACACATGTTTAATAACATTTGCGAGCGCCACATTACCATAAATTTATGAATATCTTTAAAGCCCATCTGGCAAGAGTTTAGCATTTCAATATACAAAATAACCCCACCTTTATCTTCTTTTCTTGCAGCCAAAGAAAACTTCCTGACAGATCACAAAATGAATCTTGTAGACTGCATTACTATGGTAGATCCAGTTTTAGATGACCTCTTGGATAAAGGTGTCCTGGAAATAAAACAGTATGACAATATAAAAGAAAATGCTTCCCCAGGAGAAAAGATGAAAGCAATCCTGAATATGGCAAGCCGCTGGGGTGACTATTCAAAATATGAACTGTATGAGTCACTGTGCAAACATAACAATGCGGTCATCAAAGAATTAGAAAAATGTGATACAGAGAAAGACGATAAAAAGAGCTTTGAAAAAGGTAAGTGTTTACATTTCTTAAAGTTGTCGTTATAGAATAGGTCCGAATACGTTTCTGGGTACTAACCACATTTTGACGCTACAAGCCTCACACCCTTTTTTATATGTAGCGTTATGAGGACTCAAATATCAGATGTTTGAAGGAGTTAAAGAAAAAGTACCATCTCAGGTTAAATTTTTTTGTTATATCTCACATGGGACCCAATGTAGACCTGTTCATATCGGTGCAGGAGTTTTCAGATACAATTACGATTTTTTTATCTCCTACCCAAGCTGAAGCCCATATTATGAGCGTTCCTATAGGGGGAGGTACAGCCAGCAATGAAGCAGCCCCCTTCTTTTTTCTGCAGCAGTGTGTCTCCCTTCTTCTGCCACCTTCTCTGTAGTGACAAAAGACTGAACCCATATGCACTTGCCAGCTGCCTGCTATTGGGGAATGAAGGTAAGCACCCACAGACTCAGTGGTGCTTTTCATGCATGTGGAAGTTAGAGCTAGTGTGGCAACACCTTGCTGAGCTCCTGCCGGAGGGTATTCTGCTAAGGGCTGAGCTGAGATTTCCAGAGGGAGCTAAATATATATATTTATTTGTCTCCTTGCTCCAGCATCCTTAGATAGCAGTGGAGGGATGGGAAGCCAATATATCTGGCCAGGCAGCTCAGCAACTACTGCACAGATTCAAAGGGACCAAGCGCCATGTGCACTGGATTCCCTGGTTGATTTTACAAGATTTTATAACTTCTAGTGATACTTCTTCTTTAAAACCATGGGGTGGCTGCATTAGTTTTCTTTATTTTCATCTGGTAAACTGGACAGTAAAACACTTCCTTTCCTAGGGTGAAATTGCTCACTTACCATACTGCATCATTGAAATAGCAGCATTGTCACTCTAGGACAGGACTACAGACACCTCCCTCTCCTCATCTCAAATACATGCAGGGATTTGTAGTTCACATATAGTAGCCAGGAAGTCAGCTAACATTGTTTATGGTTTTGGTTAAGTGTACAGGAAGTTAGAGACACACAGGATTTCTGACCAGGTCAATAGATATTTTTCAATACTTGCAGAAAATGTTCTTAGCCTGAAAAAAAAAAAAGAAAAAACAAATTTAGGCACCACATTTAAGGACTAGTAAGCTGCATATACAGTATCATTTATTTTCTGTTTAGATATAATTTTAACTATTTAGTTAAATTATATTTAGAATTAAAGTAAAACAAAAAAAAAGGATGGGTAACAAAACACAATACAGCAATACTTGAAAAGGGGTAACAGTATGGGACTCAGTGAGGTACTCAGTCTCCCTCATGTCTCCCTTTCTACCCTTGCTACCTATTACCAACAACCCCTTGTTTGCCCCTGGTCTTGCTGACCAGCCCCAATCGTTTGCTTGGTGGCCTTACTCATGTACAACATTTTTTGACTACCGTAGACCGTCTTTTGTGAGTCTGATGACCTTCCCAAGTCAGAGCTTTTTTGCTTCCTCCAGTTTCAACACTGGATAGCGTCTTTCCAGCATACCTCTTCTTATCTGTTTCAGAAAAACATTTTTGAGAATATCTGTCAGCACTCCCCGGAGCTCACCTCCACTCTCTACATGTCCTGAATGGCCAATCATCTCTTACTTCACTCTTGTGTGGCTCAGTGGGAACGAGTTTTGAGTACTGAGATTGATCTGGTGGATAGGAGCAAGGCCTGATCTTTAGTTGCTAAATGTTCAACTAATACTGCCACCTTAGAAGTGGCATATAAAGTGTTGTTGGCTTTTGGTCTTGAGTGTTTGGTCTCCTGTATTCCCTGTTCCATCTAAATATCCAAAAGGAAGCTAAAGTTGCTTTGTTGCATTGCCCCATCCCAGGCTTATTTGCTCGTCAACAAAAACTGGTATCTTATTTGTCCATACCAGCCAAAAGGACAACTGTTCAGGCCCGGAAGAAACCTACAGTCCCCTCCAGGGAGTAAGAGACCGTTTGACAGCCATGCTTAATGTACTAATGTCTAGTATTCTTAATGACTCGTATGCTAAGTTCCTAAAAATTTGGGAACCATGGTTGATGTATGCCTATCCTGATCTGCCCCTGACAAGGGGCAGATACCTTCCCTTTCTCCCCCTTACTTTGCTCTTATCTTTCTTTCTTGTCTTTGCTCTTTGTTTCCTTTTATTTGATGGGTTTGTCAGCCCTCCTTAGCTGTCTATTGGTGTCCAGGACTACCTACAATGGGGTCTTTGACACATATGGTCTGGCTACTTTGGCAACATTTGGGGTTTCCCCCAAAATGCATACAGTATATGTAATATTTAAGTTTAATTTGATTATTTGAGAAGGAGGTCATCCCTCCTTCATTTATACTGTGAGTGGGAATTTATGTTTTTCATGTCACCAGTCCTAGCGCCTGCATGGGCAGACAAGGTGCTTTTTTTTGTATTGCTGCAAATTTCTTGATATATTTGCAATAAAAATTTTTGAACCAGAAAAAGGGATAACAAGCAGGTGTTTGCAATAATATTAGTTTCTTAAAGTGATTGTAATTGCTTAAACTTACCCACAATTCCATTACACAGAGTGGTCCCACACCTTCTCTACTTGGGTCCCCGCCGGCGCTCCTGGCTTGTACTTTCAGGTGATTGGACACTGGCAAACCTTTGAGGACACACTACCTGGGCATCCCTCTATAATTCTACCTCACTCTGGTGTGGGTTGAATGTATAATTTTTGCTGGTTTCCTAAAGTGATGGACTTCTTCTCCTTTACAGAGAATTTACTGTTAGCTTCAAGCGGAACTATACTCCATGTAGTCCCTCTAGTTTGCTCCCTCTCTCAGCCTGTAACAGGTTTTTTGGGGGGAAGGGAGCACCAATTTTTTGGTACCCGCTCATACTTCCAAAATCCTCACCCAGGCAAGGATGATGTCACTTGCCCCTTCCACTCCCCTCCTGGGGCATGTGTGCAGGACCATTCACAAGGCTCGCTCTTAGGTATTGGGGAGCAGGCTGTGATTCCTCATTAAACCACAGCCTGCTCCCTTATCCAAGATGGTTGCAGCGGGGACTCGCAATGGTAAAAAGAGCCGACTGCCGGAAGACAGTGCTGCTGGACCCCAGGCACTAGTAAGTACCTGACTTCAAAAAGTCAGCAGCTACAGTATTTGTAGCCTAAAAAATAAATGGAATTCCTCTTTAAAGTGTTTTAACAAACATGCTATCCTTACCTGCTCTGTGCAGTGGTTTTGCACAGAGCGGCCCTGAACCTCTTCTTTTGGGGTCCTCCACCAGTGCTCTCTGCTTCTTCTCTTCTGCGAGCAATCCGCTTGCTATGGGGGCACTTGTGTGGGCACGCTCCTGAGCCTGGCTGTGTGTGCCCATTGACACACAAATTGTTTTTTGGCCCCATCCCCTGCTCTCTCCTCACTGGTTTTGCTTGACAGCAGTGGAAGCCAATGGCTCCCACTGTCATCAGAGCCTCTAGTAAGACCAGGAAGAGGAGAGAAGAACTGCAACAGATGAGCACAATAATGGATTGGGAATGGACTCAGGTAAGGGGGTGTCTGGGGGGGCTGAACACCCCCCCGGTTCGGTTCGCAGCAACCATTAAAGTCCATGGGCGCAAACGTTAAAAGTCAAAAGTGCTCATTTTAAAGGGTTATATGAAAGTTATTGCCATAAAAAGTGTTTGGGGATCCAGGTCCTGCCCCAGGGGACATGTATCAATGCAAAAAAAAGTTTTTAAAACAGCCATTTTCTCAGGAGCAGTGATTTTAATAATGTATAAAGTGAAACAATAAAAATGAAATATTCCTTTAAATATCGTGCCTGGGGAGTCTCCTTAGTCTGCCTGTAAAGTAGCGCATCTTTCCCATATTTATAACAGTACCACAGCAAAATGACATTTCTAAAGGATAAAATGTAATTTAAAACTGCTTGCGGCTGTAATGTATTGTCGGATTCCAGCATTATAGATAAAGGCATTAGAAGAAACAACGTGGGTCCCCCCCCCAGTCCATTACCAGGCCCTTTGGGCCTAGTATGAATATTAAGGGGAACCCTGCGCCAAAAATACCAAAATAAAAATGGTGTGGATGCCCCCCCAAAATCAATACCAGGCCCTTCAGGTCTGGTATGAATATTAAGGGGAACCCCACACCAATTTTTTTTTTAAATGGCGTGGGGTCCCCCAGGCACTATATATTCTGAACAGCAGTATATATACTATACGGCATGCCCTATATACTCTGCAGAAAAATTGGGCCTTAGGTGTTGGTGGTGCAAAAACACTGTAACCCCTCACAGTTACTCTTGTTGGGCGCAGGAACGGGCCCTGCTGTGAAATATTATGTCAAAAATTGTGATTACATGCGCCTGTTAAACAGGGGCAGAAAAATTGGGCCTTTGGTTTTGGTGGTGCAAGAACACTGTAACCCCTCACAGTTACTCTTGTTGGGCGCAGGAATGGGCCCTGCTGTGAAATATTATGTCAAAAATTGTGATTACATGCCCCTGTTATGTTTTTATTATATATTTTTATGTGATTTACCAATCATGTTTACTATATTCTGTATGTTTTTTACTGTAATGAAATATGTCTAATATGCTCTAGTGTACCCAATAAATGACTTATTATATCAATTGATTCAGTACATTCCAGTGGTGTGTTGCATACAAAGTCTCAAATTCCCTCTTTTTACCCCTTTCCCAACTACCATCCCCCTTCCCTTTCCCTCCCTCTCTTTTTTACCATTAGGGATTGAGACAATGTTACATATTAATAACCCTCGTCTCAATTATAGTCCCAATTATACCTGTTCTTTCTGATGCTACAATTTCCCCATCCTCCCCCACTTTTTCCCCTCCCCCCTTTTTTCCTTCCAATTTCCTTTTTGATACAATTGATAGGGATGAAGACAATGGTCCATTGTTACTGTTGCCTCATTTAAAGTCCCACTGGGATATTTTGTTTTTAAATGCCCCTGTTATACAGGGGGAAAAAATTGGGCCTTGGGTGGTGGTGGTGCCCTAAACCAAAAATATTGTTGGAAGCTAGCATCATCAAGATTGAAGAGGAATAGGATAGTCACAATAGACAGTCTTCAAGGGATCCCATATCCATAGTAAATTCAATCAGTTACATCAGCACCAGGTGCTTGATAGCTGCTGATCTAAGACTGATTCATTTTTATGAATGTGAGCCTATCAACAGAGACTGTGGACAGGCACACTCTTTGATCCATTACAAACCCTCCAGCAGCACTGAATGTGCGTTCAGAAAGCATGCTGGATGTAGGACAGGCCAGTAGCTCAATTGCATATTGAGCAAGTTCTGGCCAGTGGTCCATCCTCAAGACCCAGTAACCCAGTGGATGCTCTGTTGGAAAGGTCTCCAAGTCTGCTCTTGCCCCTAGATATTCCTGCACCATATAATGCAGATGCTGGCGAAGGTTGCTTGAACCAATCAGACCTTGGCGCTGAGGACTGAAAAAATTGTTTAACGGCATCGGTCAGCCAGCCACCTTCTCCACCGCTCTTCCTCTGACTGAACAAAGCCTCAGCAACACATTGTCCAGCACCAGGAAATGGTAACCTCCCAGGGTCAGGAAATGCATTACACAAACTTTTCTTCAAGGCCTCCTGAAGATGTTTCATCCTCTGCTTCCTCTGCGAAGGCAGGATGAGTTCTGCAACTTTACCCTTGTAACGTGGATCAAGAAGAGTTCCCAGCCAGTAATGATCCCTCTCCTTGATACCACGAATCCTAGAGTCCTTTCACAGGCTTTGCAGAATCAGGGAGGCCATGCAGCGTAAGTTTGCAGAGGCATTCGATTCTGAGTCCTCTGGGTCACTAAGGATCACATTATCCGTAACTACCTCCTCCCAGCCACGTACAACTAACTCCTTGGGTTTCTGGGGACTGAAAACCATTCCTTGAAGACTGCTGCTGAGTGTTATCCTCTGCATCCATGCTGACACAATCCTCCTCCTCCTCTTCGTCCTGTGTGTTTGGTGGGCAAGCAGGAATGCTATCTGGATAAAGGGGGCCTTGAGGGGAAAGGAAGTCCTCCTCATCCTCCAGCTGTTCTGCCTAAAGTGTCCTGTCCATGATTCCACGAAGCGTGTGCTCCAGCAGAAAGATTAGTGTCATTAGTGCATGCATTGTCACTGCTCACCATCCTTGTGGCCTCCTCAAATGGTGACAGGACAATGCATGCATCCTTGATCAGTAGCCACTGGCGTGGGGAAAAGACGCCAAGCTCGTCTGACCCTGTCCTGGTGCCATACTTGCTCAAGTACTCATTATTGCCCTCTGCTGTGTGTGAAGCTGCTGCAGCATTGCCAACATTGAGTTCCAGCTGGTGTGCATGTCACAAATGAGGCGGTTGGTGGGCAGGTCGCATTCCCTTTGAATGTCAGCCAGCCGAGCACTGGCATATATGACCGGTGGAAATGACTGCAGACTTTTCTGGCCTGCCTCAGGAGATCTTGTAAGCCTGGGTACCTGGTCAAGAACTACTGCACCAACAGATTTAGGACGTGTGCCAAACATGGAACAATGGTCAAGTGTCCCTGTCGCAGGCTGGAGAGAAGGTTGGTGCCATTGTCACATACAACCATTTCTGGCTGAAGCTGGTGGGGTGTCAACCACCTCTGAGCCTGCCCCTGCAGAGCTGACAGAATCTCTGCCCCAGTGTGGCTCCTGTCCCCTAGGCAGACCAACTTAAGCACCGCATGGCCTGACTGCTTGCATAGCCCCTTGAATGCTTACAGAGCACTGCTGGTTCAGAGGACAATCCTGCAGAAGAGGCCATAGAGGCAGAAGAAGAGGAGGGAGTGGAGGAGAGAGCTGTGGCAGAATTGCCACTAGCATTTTGGAGGCGTGGTGGTGGAACAAGCTCCAACAAAACTGAACCCTGTCCTGCATACTTCCCAGCTGCCAGCAGAGTTACCCAGTGCATCGTGAAGGAAAGGTAATATCCCTGCAATGGTGCAATCTGCTGCACATGTGTTGAAAAAGGCCCACACCAAGGAACTTTTAAAAGTCAGAGGGGAGTCAGCAGCGCCCTGCACCTGCAGAGCTCTGCGGTGTGATGCAATAGGGTGGCTGCCCTTAAGCTTCCCCCTAGAGGGTATCCTGCCTTGTTGGAGTTGTGCCTCCTCTCTTTCCTCCTCTCTTCTCTTAGGCACCCAAGTACAGTCAGTGACCTCATCATCCCCTCCCTCCTCGTCACTGGAGCAAACTTGGCAGTATGCTGCAGCTGGGGGAACATGACTGCCAGTTTCTTGTCCTTCTGTAGCACCCCCTATCTCTAGGCTCATGTTACTCCCTTCCTCAACCTGGGAACCAACATTGGAGCCTTCAAATCGCTGCATATCCTCCAGCAGCATGTAACCGACACTGTGGTTAAATAATTCTGGGAAGTCCTCTGTGCATGATGGTCTGGCTACGGAAGGAGTGACTGTGGACAAGGAGCCGATGGAATAGGCCACTTTGACAGTTACATTGGAAGGCAAACTACTCAGAGCCTGAGTGACAGAGGATAAGGAGAATGAGGATGGCTTTGTATTCCACTCCACCAACTCTTCTGCATGTTGTGGCTCAATAACACGGCCAGCAGCAGAAAAAAAGGATAAGCATGCCCCACGGCCACCTGAAGAGGATGCACCATGTCCACGACCACTACTGTTGACTGTAGACACAGAGGCTGCTTGCTCTCTTTTGGTGGCCTGTGAGCGTCTGCTTCTCCTTGGTGGTGTTCCGGACATGATGTATTTTTTGTTTTGCAACACCACACTACACTGTATATATAGGCTACATATATATATATATATAATATATATATATATATATATATATATATATATATATATATATATATATATATATATATATATATGTATATATACACACACACACACACACACACACACACACACACACACTAGACTGTGTATGTATATATTAGGGAAAATTGTTACATGTGACATGGGGAGGATCCAGGAAACGAAAATTACAGTAACTAAGGATAACAATTTTCCCTATTCCTGGACCTCCCCATGTCAGCCTAATATGGGATGTACCAAGCAATATTAAGAAGGGAGGGAAGACAAAAAAATAAGCCAAACCCTCAATGCAATGCTACACAAAATCTTTAATGGGCAACAGCCGCCGTAATAACTGTAGAGCCAAATGTTTCCTCAGGCGAACAAGCCATATTAAGCCTGTAATGTCTAATAAAAGGTGTTGGGCGCGCTCCAGCTTGCTGCTCTGCAAACTACCTCAGGGGCGACCATCGCGTATGCCCAGGATGCTGCCATACCCCTCATTGAATATGCTTTGATCTCTGATGGAGGAGGAAGGCCCAGCGTTTTGTATGCAATATGCATGGTCTTGACAAACCAGGAAGACACAACTCTGGATGTTGCTGGCATACCCCTTTTTAGGCCCCATTGGGAAAACCTACAGCTGATCTTGTTTTCCAAAGCTTTTAGTCCATTTCAGGTAGGTTGACACCGCAGAGACCAGGTCTAATCTACTCCACTCATCATCAGCTGTATCTGCCGGAAAGGCTGGGAGAATGATCTCCTAGTTCATACGAAATTATGTGGCCACCTTAGGTAGAAAGCTCGGTATCGGCCTAAGGACTATCTTGTCTGGGAGCACCAAACAATATGGTTCTTTAGATGAGAAGGCGCACAACTCGGAGTCTCTTCTGGCCGAGGCAACGGCTAGCAAAAAACAAAAACAAAAAACTGTTAAAAGAAATAATGAACAAGAGAAAGCTTGATCAAACGGAGGAACCAGCAATTTTCCCAAGACTAGTGTTAAGTCCTCTTTTGGTAAAAACTATTTCAATGGAGGTCTGATTTCTATGGCTGCCCCTAAAAAAATCAGATCACCAACGGATGTAAAGCATATCTTGTACACGACATAGCCGACAAGACAGGGATTTGATCCTTCAGGGAATTATAAGCTAACCCTTGGACACTACTCTACAGAAACTCCAAAATGTTAGATACTGAAGGAGATCCAAGGTCCCAACCCCTTTCCGTAGTATTCCAGATCCGGTGATAGGTTACTTTCATTCTGACGATCCTGTATTAATGTCATTAACTTTATTCTCCTGAGGTTGGGGTGTCAGGCCCCACTCTGCACAAGGAGGCAGAGGGATTGGTGAGCCAACTTTATCCTCCAAGCCAGAGGGAACTACAGCTCCCTGAGCCAGTAAGGTAGGACTACTATTGCTGTGACCCTTTCTCGCTGAATCTTCAGCAGGATTTTGAGAGCCAATGGAAGCGGCAGGAACACATACACCAAGGGGAAGTTCCAAAACCTGGACAGAGCACCCTGACCCAATGCCTGTGGATGCTAGGTCCGGGAGTAGAAGCAAGGCAGTTGACAATTTTCCAATGCCATAAGATCTCTTAAAGGCGTCCCCCAGACCCTGAAGATCTTGCATAGGTACTTGGGGTTGAGGCCCCATTTGTTGTGATCCCCAAAGCCTCGACTCAAGCGATCTGCTAAAACATTGCCAGGCCCTGGGAGTTAAGAGGCTGTAAGAGAGCTGAGATTCTTCTCTGTGCAGAGGAAGATTGACATGCCACCTGAAGGAGAGGGTGACTTCTTGTGCCCCCTTGATGAGATACATAAGCCACCGTAGTTTTGTTGTCCAAAAGAATCTTGACAGCTCAACCTCGCAACATAGGTTGGAACGCTAAGAAAGCGTCTGACAGCATCCAATCCCAGGAAATTTGAACTCTTCGCCCCACAACGGTACCATTGGCCTCGAACCTGCTGTCCCAGGCAGTGTGCCCTGCAGACAAAGCACAGGAAGAGGCCATGGAGGAAGAAGAAGAGGAGGGGGTGGAGGAGAGAGGTGTGTCACAATCATTAGTAGTGGCATTTTGGAGGCGTGGTGGCGGAACAACCTCCAACACTACTGCACCTTGTCCTGCATCCTTCCCAGCTGCCAGCAGAGTCACCCAATGCGCGGTGAAACTTAGGTAACGTCCCTGTCCATGCCTGCTGGACCATGAATCAGCGGTAATATGCACCTTACCACTGACCGCCCTGTCCAGCAAGGCATGGACATTGCCTTCCACATGCCGGTAGAGAGCCGGAATCGCCTTCCGTGAGAAAAAGTGGCGTTTGGGTACCTGCCACTGAGGAACCGCACATTCCACAAACTCACGGAAGGGGGCAGAGTCTACCAACTGAAAAGGTAGCAGTTGAAGTGCTAACAATTTTGCCAAGCTAGCATTCAACTGCTGGGCATGTGGATGGCTGGGAGAAAACTTCTTTCGGCGGTGCAGCAGCTGGGGCAGGGAAATTTGCCTGGTACAATCTGAGGTCGGTGTACCGAAAGCAGATTGCCCACAAGTATTTGGCTGTGACACACCTAATTCTACACCTTCATTCCTCTCAGTGCAGGTCTCAGAGAGGACTGAAGGTATAGTGGCATTGGAGATCTCAGCTGATGAGGAGCAAGGAGAGGTCCTCTTTGTTCTTTGGTGTGGGTCTTTTAGATACGCTTGCCAACGAACTGCATGGCAGGTCAACATATGTCTGGTCAAGCATGTGGTACCCAAGCGGGAGATGTTTTGGCCACGCGAGATACGCTTGAGACATATGTTGCAAATAGCAGCGGTGCGATCTAATGCACTCGTCTCAAAAAAGGCCCACACCAAAGAACTTTTTTAATAACGCGCAGAGACTGCAGCGCCCTGCACATGTGGAGCTTTGGGGTGTGATGCAGTCAGTGTGCTGCCCTTAGACTGGCCCCTGGAGGGCATCCTGCCTCGTTGGTGATGTGCCGCCTCCTCCTCCTCCTCCTCTCTCCTATCAGGCACCCACGTTGAGTCAGTGACCTCATCATCCCCTCCCTCCTCATCACTGGAGCAAACCTGGCAGTATGCTGCAGCAGGGGGAGCATGACTGCCAGATTGCTGTCCTTCTTGGGCACCCCCTCTGTCCGTGCTCATGTTACTGCCTTCATCGAGCTCAGTATCATCATCAGAGCCTTCCAAACGCTGGGCATCCTCCTGGAGCATGTACCCAACACTGTGGTCAAACAGTTCGAGGGACTCCTCAGGAGGACATGGTGGGGCTAGGGAAGGAGTCACTGATGACATTGAGCCGAGGGAAGAGGCCGCTGCTTTGCCAGACAAAGTACCCTGAGCATGGGTGAGAGAGGATGAGGAGGATGAGGACGGCTTGGTCATCCACTCAACCAAGTCTTCCGCATGTTGCGGCTCAACACGGCCAGCTGCCGAAAAAAAGGCCAAGCGTGTCCCACGGCCACGTGCTTATGAGGATGCACCGTCCCCACGACCAGCACTAGACACAGAGCCTGCTTGCCCTCTTTTATTGGCTTGTGACTGTCTGCCTCTCCTTCTTGGCCTTCCAGACATACTAATGGCCTGTAGCTGCACTAAGCTGGGATATATATATATATATATATATATATATATATATATATATATATATATATATATATATATATATATATATATTGATACTGCAGCTAGCAAAATCAACTGCCTGCCTGTAGTATGAGAACCCCACCAACCTTCTACAGGTAGCTTTAGCTGAACACTGTGCAGAGCTCGCCAAAAAATAACCAGCGGTGCCCGTAGCCGTTCAAGGGGCTACGCAAGTACGCAGACCAAAAGATGCCATGCGGTACTTGAGCTGGTGTGCTTGGGGGATAGGAGCCACACTGGGGCAGAGGTTCTGTCAGCTCTGCAGGGGCAGGTTCAGAGGTGGTTGACGCCATGCCAACTTAAGACAGGAATGGTGGTTTGCGACAATGGCACCAACCTCCTCTCTGCCCTCCGACAGGGTCAAATGACCCATGTGCCCTGTTTGGCTCACGTCCTTAACTTGGTGGTGCAGCGGTTCTTGGGCAGTTACCCGGGCTTACAGGATGTCCTGAGGCAGGCCAGGAAAGTCTGTGTGCATTTCCGCCGGTCATATAATGCCAGTGCTCGGCTGGCGGACCTCCAAAAGGAGTTTAACCTGCCCAAGAACGTCCTAATCTGTGACATGCCCACCTGGTGGAACTCAACGTTGGCAATGCTACAGCGGCTGCACACGCAGCAGAGGGCCATCAATGAGTACCTGTGCGACTATGGCACCAGGACAGGGTCAGGGGAGCTTGGTTTTTTCCCCACGCCAGTGGGCCATGATCAGGGATGCATGCATTGTCCTGTCACCATTTGAGGAGGCCACGAGGATGGTGAGCAGTGACAGTGCATGCATCAGTGACACTGTCCCCCTTGTCCACCTGTTGGAGCACACGCTGCATGAAATAATGGACAGGGCACTTGAGGCAGAACAGAGGCAGGAAGAGGAGGACTTCCTTAGCTCTCAAGGCCCCCTTTATCCAGACAGTGTTCCTGCGTGCCCGCCGATCACACAGGAAGAGGAAGAGGAGGGGGAAGAGGAAGATTGTGTCAGTATGGAGGTGTTGCCTGGCACTCAGCATCTGCAGCAGTCTTTAAGGGATCAGTCCCAAGAAACACATGGACTTGTATGTGGCTTGGAGGAGGTGGCTGCGGACCATGTCATCCTTAGCAACCCAGAGGACTCCGGACCGAATGCCTCAGCAAACCTACGCTGCATGGCCTCCCTGATCCTGCAAAGCCTGCTTAAGGATCCTCGTATTCATGGTATCAAGGAGAAGGACCAATACTGGCTGGCAACCCTCCTTGATCCATGTTACAAGGGTAAGGTTGCAGACCTTATCTTGCCATCGCAGAGGGAGCAGAGGATGAAACATCTTCGGGAGGCCTTGCAGAAAGGTCTGTGCAACGCGTTCCCAGAGACTGGGAGGTTACAAACTCCTGTTTCTGGACAAAGTGTTGCTGAGGCTTCGGTCAGTCAAAGAAGGAGCGGTGGAGAAGGTGGCCGTCTAACCGATGCGTTCAGACAATTTTTTGGTCCGCAGCCCCAAGGTATGATCGGTTCCAGCAACCATCGCCAGCGTCTGTTTTACATGGTGCAGTAATACCTAGGGGCAAGATCTGACTTGGACACCTTTTCCACCGAAAATCCTCTGGGTTACTCGGTCTTGAGGATGGATCACTGGCCAGAGCTTGCACAGTATGCAATTGAGCTACTGGCCTGTCCTGCATCCAGCGTTCTTTCGGAACGCACATTCAGTGCTGCTGGAGGCTTTGTAACCGATCACAGGGTGCGTCTATCCACCGACTCGGTCGATCGACTGACCTTCATAAAAATGAATCAGTCTTGGATCACCACCGGCTGGCAAGCACCTGATGCTGATGTAACCGAATAATTTTTTTTGAAATCTCAGATCCCTTCAAAGACTGCCTATGCTGATGCTGAGTGACTATCCTGAGTAATTATCCTCTTCCTCCTCAATGATCACGCTGATAGCTTGTAAGAACATTTTTGGTTCTGGGCGCCACCACCAGTGCCTAAGGCCCAATTTTTCAGCCCCTGTTTAACAGGGGCATGTAATTACAATTTTTGATGCAATACTTTGCAGCGGGGCTCGTTCCTGCGTTCCAACTAGAGTATCTGTGAGGGGTTGCAGTGTTGTGGCACCAGCACCAGTGCCTAAGGCCTAATTTTTCAGCCCCTGTTTAACAGGGGCATGTAATTACAATTTTTGATGCAATACTTTGCAGCAGGGCTCGTTCCTGCGTTCCAACTAGAGTATCTGTGAGGGGTTGCAGTGTTGTGTCACCAGCACCAGTGCCTAAGGCCTAATTTTTCAGCCCCTGTTCAACAGGGGCATGTAATTACAATTCTTGATCTAATATTTCACAGCAGGGCCCTGTGAGGGCTTACAGTGTTGTGGCCACAACAACAGCGAAGGCCCAAATTTCTGCTGAGTATATAGGGCAGGCCCCTACTTTCAAACATCTAACTTACAAACGACTCCTACTTGCAAACAGAAGGAGACAACAGGAAGTGAGATGAAATCTACCCCTAGGAAGGAAAATTCTCTCCTGTAAGAGTTAATATGGGAAAAACATTTCTGCTTTCCACTGATGCTTTCCAATCCTTGTTCCACAAAAAAACCCAAATTTTCAAAAAACATTTGTCATTGGGACAAAAAGTGAGGTGAAATCTTCTGAAGAGGAGGACAGACAGCAAAACAAATGTCACAGGGGTGATAACCCTTCCCTATGTTTTCCAAAAAGCTTAAAAAAGATTTTTTGGCTGGAGCTAAACACGTTAAAAATGTACCCGTTCAAAATTACAAACAGATTCTACTTAACAACAAACCTACAGTCCCTGTCTTGTTTGCACCGCCTGTATACTGCTGTTCAGAGTATATAGGGCCTGGTGGCCCCACACCTTTCCTTATTTTAATTTGGGTGCGGGGTTCCCCTTAATATGCATACAAGACCCAAAGGGCCTGGTAATGGACTGGGGGGTACCTATGCCGTTTGTCTCACTGATTTTCATCCATATTGCCAGGACCCGACATTACATTAAAGCCGCAAGCAGTTTTAAATGACTTTTTTTCCTTTAAAAATGACATTTTGTGCAGGGACTGTTCTAAGCACGGGAAACACACGCCACTTTACAGGCATACTATAGACACCCCCCAGGTACGATATTTAAAGGAATATTTCACTTTTTTCTTTACTGTAAGCATCATTAAAATCACTGCTCCCGAAAAAACGGCTGTTTTTAAAAGTTTTTTTTGCATTGATACATGTCCCCTGGGGCAGGACCCGGATCCCCAAACCCTTTTTAGGACAATAACATGCAAATTAGCCTTTAAAATGAGCACTTTTGATTTCGAACGTTCGAATCCCATAGACATCAATGGGGTTCTAACGTTCGTGCGAATTTTCGGTCCGTTTGCAGGTTCTGGTGCGAACCGAACCGGGGGGTGTTCGGCTCATCCCTAGTGAGGAGCAAGTCAGGGCATTGGCTCTCCAAGGCCTTCAATGCCAAGCTACAGGGAGGGTCCTCCAACTGGTCCCTCCGCAGGTCTTTGACAGCTTGGGCAGACCTTCATCCCCGACTTGGGCGACATTGCAATAACATCTGGGGACACCAACGGCTGACAGTCCAACCTCTTCGGTCCTGGATGCTACTCCAGGTTCATGTTCTGCTCCTTGACATAAGGCTTGTACCCTTCAGGTGTCAGTTGGGCCTATTGTTCTGGAGGGTCCCTGGAACAATGGGGCCTTCTTGACAAAGCATCAGCGTCTTGTTTCCTGACCTTGGTCGATACCTAATGCTGAAAATAAACCCTGATAGAGTAGCCAACCATCTGTGACCTGTGGCATCCAACTTGCTGTTAGTGAGGATGTAGGTGAGAGCATTGTTGTCGGTCTTGATCACGAACTTCGCTCCATAGAGGTAATCTTGATCACGAACTTCGCTCCATACAGGTAACCTCAGCTTATCCACCCACTTCAAGGCCAGGAACTCAAGTTTGTGCAAGGGATAGTTCTTCTCGGCGGGGGCCAAGTTCCATAGGCAACAGGCCGTAGATGGCAGTCATGCTCTTGATATAGCACCCCACCTAACCGATCTCGATCTTCATAGGCCACGACTGGAGCAGTTGTTAGGCTTCACTTCAGCTACCTAAAACCTTTTTACACTTCAGAGTCAATTGTTCCTGAATGGACTCTCTGGGTTTTCTGTGCCCTCCAGCTGGTCTGACAGACTTCGCAGGATCAGGGGTTCTTAGCGAATCCCTTGACAAATCTTCTGTAATAAGAGCAGAATCCCAGAAATGACCTAAGCTCAGTCACGTTGGTAGGCCTCGGCCAGGAGGTCAGTGGTCACTACATCAGCAGGTACAATGTGACCAAGGTAGTTGACCGAGGGTTGCTAAAACTGGCACTTTTCCAGAGACAGCTTCAACCCCCTCACCATAGAGTCTCTTAAGGACCTTCTGCAGAAAATCTTCGTGCTCTTCCAGGGTCTTGCTGAAAACAATGATGTCGTCTAAGTACACCAACACCTCGATCAGTTTCATGTCACCCACGGTCTTCTCCATTAGCCTTTGGAAGGTGGTTGGGGCACCAGACAGGCCTTGATGCATACGGTCAAATCCAAAGATCCCCTGCGGGGTAATGAAAATGGTCTTATCCCAATCCTCAGTGTGCATGGGGAGTTGGTAATACCCACTCTTCAAATCCAGCATGCTGAACCACTTCGCTCCTGACAGGCTCTGTAAGGCATCTTCTATCCTTGGGGTGGTATATTGGTTGGGAATGGTCCTTCAGTTCAGCTTCCGGTAGTCAATACCCAGCCTCGGTGACCCATTCTTCTTCCGTACCACCACTATTGGGGAAGCGTATAGACTCTGGGACTCTCGGATGATACCTGCCACTTCAACTTTGCCAGTTGTTCATGCAGATCCTCCAAGTCCCCTAAAGGAATCCATCAAACTCTTTCCCTGAACGGCTTATGCACTCGAAGAGATGGATCTGATATTGGGCACTTTTTGCACACCTACATCAAATTCACTCTTGGAGAATGCAGCCTGCCATCTCAGGAGCTGAGTCTTGGCCCTTTCTTTCCATTCAGGCAAAAGGGGAGTATTTTTCGGATAGAGCTCCTCCACAGGGATCCCATCCTTTGCTCCCCCCATAAAATCAGATGGCGGGATTGGGGTGGCCAGATTCACTTGTCCCAGCAACATCTGGGAGGCTGTTATGTTGCAGACACTAACCAAGATCTTCCCGTGACTTCTTTGCAACCCTTTGGTTGAAACTACCTCGGGAATTATCTCCACTCCCATGTCTTCTCTCTGTCCGTCCAATTCAAGGACAATGAAAGGGCCTGCTTGCTTCCAATTTAGCTTGACAGATGCTCGTAAATAGGCCACTTTACCAGGCTGTAACACCTTCTCACACTGGTCCAAGCGCCAGATCTTTCCCTTCTGTTTTTTTACCAGGTGCTGGTAGGCTTGTCTCAGCATGGGGTGCAAACTTGTAGTTGAAGTGCCCGGCTCCAGAACAAGAGGTGTCAACAGCCTTCTGACAAGATCAGTAATTGATAAGGGGGCCAACCCGTCCTTATTTATCACCTAATACCTCTATTTTGATGTGGAATATCTCTGAAATGATGTGAGATCTAATGTTAAAACCACTTGATCTTACCGGATCTAACGAATATCTATTAGCCTTAATGATTTTTGGCCAGACAATTTGATAAGGGGGGGGCAGCCCCCCTCATTAATCACTCAATGAGTCTCTAATTATGTGAGATCTAACGTTAAAACCACCTGATCTTACCGGATCTAACAAATATCTATTAGCCTGAATAATTTTTGGCCAGAAAATTTGATAAGGGGGGGCTAACCCATCCATATGTACCACCTAATATCTCTATCTTGATGTGGAATATCTCTGAAATTATGTGAGATCTAACGTTAAAACCACTTGATCTTACCGGATCTAACGAATATCTATTAGCCTGAATGATTTTTGACCAGAAAATTTGATAAGGGGGGCTAACCCGTCCATATATACCACCTAATATCTCTATTTTGATGTGGAATGTCTCTGAAATTATGTGAGATCTATCGTTAAAACCACTAGATCTTACCGGATCTAACGAATATCTATTAGCCTGAATGATTTTTGGCCAGAAAATTTGATAAGGGGGGGCTAACCCATACATATGTACCACCTAATATCTCTATTTTGATGTGGAAAATCTCTGAAATGATGTGAGATCTAACGTTAAAACCACTTGATCTTACTGGATCTAACAAATGTCTATTAGCCTGAATGATTTTTGGCCAGAAAATTTGATAAGGGTGGGCCAGCCCCCCTCATTAATCACTTAATAAGTCTCTAATTATGTGAGATCTAACGTTAAAACCACTTGATCTTACCAGATCTAACAAATAGCTTCCAAAACAGCTGTTTGGTCAATTTTTTGATAAGGGGGGCTGATGATGGGTTAGCCCCCACAGCAAATAACTGGTAATATTGCTTCTTCTGTGTGAGATCTAACTCTAACAACGGTTGATCTAACCTGATCTAATAAAGATCTAACAAATAAGAAATAGAAACAGGAAAGACCAAAATTTAAGACACCACATCCCATATGTATAGATATAGAAAGAGAGGGCTGTAGGCATCAAGCCTTGGGACATTAAAGGTGTCAATATCAAAAGATTTTTATAAACACTGGTTCAAAATCAAGTTAACATAAAAGAGAATTTTTATTATTACAATTGATTTAAAATAAGGCCTATCAACGGGCCAATACATAGTACAACAATTTCCAGAAAGTTCATAAAGTGCTACAACAATTTATGATACAGATACCACTTTTTTCCCAACATGTTTCGCTCTGTGGAGCTTCTTCAGGAGATCGTGTGGTACCAATTATAAGACTGAAAATTACATAAAGAAGGAAAAACCATCAGTACATAAATAAACTTGAATTTAGACAAATTACATAGTAAAGATAATTTTTACGAATACCAGAATATCAAATTAATGGAGTGTAGAATGAAATTAATATAAATCATTATTAATTTAATTAAGATTGTTAATGTTAAATTCATATTTGATTAAACAAAACAAACAAAAACAAACAAAAAATAATAAACAATAAAAAAAAAAATAAGGTTGAATAAGATAAAATAAAATAAAATAAAATAAATTGAAAATAACAATAGATGTAAATAAACCCTTACCTAGAGACAATATTTGTTAAAATGAGGCTGAAGTTTTGCCAGACATTGAAAAAGGTTAACTCCTAGGCTAACCCCCCACTCATTGAAATTCCTGGGTCACCGATTTGCTTGCAGAGGTAATACTTGTATAATCAAGAGTTTTTATAGTGTCCTAACTGGAAAAGACAGGACGCATATAATTGGAAAAGTATATTAAGTATTTAAAAGGAAACCTAATTGGTTGTGTACAATCAGGAATCATTGTATAACCAATAGTATTTCATTAATGGTTTTTACCTGGATGTATTTTGGAAGGTAGAATCAATTTTGATGATATAGGACATCCTGGGTGTTTAGTGGGACAGGAGCACCAGCCATAGGATGTAATAGGAAAAAGAAGGGAAGCTTAAATATGGAGAAGAGATAGGGACCGTCTGGAAAGGAAGGAATTATAACCAGCCTTCACTTGGATCCAAAACATCAACCATACAAATAGCCAAATGAAGTAAGATTTGCTTTATATTTATTTTAGGTTGAGCCAAATATAGGCAGAGAAAAAATGAGTAAATAAATCCCAAGGTTAACATTGAACAGGGCTGCCTACCTTGCAAGGGTGTTGAAAGAGTTCAGTGGAATAAGGAGGAGAGATCCTTCCCTTCTTCCTCCGTGGTGTCCAGCAGAGTAATGACAAGGAGTGAGAGAAATCTCCCTGTTTAAATATCACACTCCGGAGCGGCCGGCGTCTGACGTCACCGCCGCTCCGCGGACGTAAACAAGGTCTCACTGCGCATGCGCACATATCATTATCAGCGGCGTTAGAAGCTGTTAGAACAGACAGCTATCTATCGCCATCTTGGAAATGGTTTTGCCCTCAGTTGATGGGAGGGGGGAAGCTGGCTCAGCTCAGAACGGAGTATAGGAACACTGATGAGACAAAGACAGATAAGAGGATAAATGGATATAGATAAATTAGAGATGTAGTGCATGGCGCAGGGGGCCAAAGGAGGCATTTGGAGACGAGGTCATTGATTAGAGACCAACATTCAGCAAATGCCTGGGTGTCCGTGCAAGCTTAAAAAAGAGGCAATCCAGGATAGGGGGGGGCTAGGACATAAGAGAAACGTTCATCAATATAGGAAAAAATTATACATAGATAAATTAATACTTATAAAAGTTCAATCTAATAATGTTGAAAAATATTGTTAGAAGGTGAGTATTCAAAAATAAATAAAATAAATAAATAAAATAAAGTAATAATGAAATAATAATAAAAAGAAAATAAATCTAAAAATAAATATAAATTGCAAAAATAATAAAATAAAAATGAAATAAATACTACAAAAATTGTGGCAACCAGAGTTATAATAAAATGAAAATAAAAGCACAACAAAACAAATTATTAATATATAGAATATTAGACCCAATGAATAAATCACAAAAAAGGTTTATAGCTAAAGGCGTCATTTAGACCTGGGGCTTTTAAAGCATCAAGATTTGAAATCCATTTGGCTTCCCGTTGTAGCAGGATTTGGTCATAATTGCCTCCCCTTTCTCCTGGGGGAACCTATTCCAGAGCTACAAAATGCATTATGGTGTCATCAAATTTGTGAAAGAGGCCCATATGGTGACTAATAGGCGTCTCCATTCTTTTTTTACAAACAAGGGAGACATGATCCCGTATACGGTGAAAGAATGGGCGCTTTGTTTTGCCCACATAAAAGGCGTCGCAGCCACAAGTCATTAGGTAGACGATGCCAACTGACTGACATGTGACTGCAAATTTAGGGCAGTAAAGACGGCCATTGGGAAGGGCAATGGTACGTGTTGCATGGATGTACCTGCAGAAATCACATTTATGACATGGTCGTGTACCTCTGTTTGAACTAGTAGAAATGAGAGATGGATCATAATGACTGTGAACAATTCTATCCTTGATGGATTGTGATCGTCTGAAAGTTATTTCTGGATAGTTTTTTAGATTTTTTGAGACCCGTGGATCCCCCATTAAGAGGTACCAGTATTTCTGCATTAATTCCCGTATTTGTTTTTTGTTTTTTATTCTTTTTTAATTTTTATTGTTTATTATTATATCATTTTTTGTTTGTTTTTGTTTGTTTTGTTTAATCAAATATGAATTTAACATTAACAATCTTAATTAAATTAATAATGATTTATATTAATTTCATTCTACACTCCATTAATTTGATATTCTGGTATTCGTAAAAATTATCTTTACAATGTAATTTGTCTAAATTCAAGTTTATTTATGTTCTGATGGTTTTTCCTTCTTTATGTAATTTTCAGTCTTATAATTGGTACCACACGATCTCCTGAAGAAGCTCCACAGAGCGAAACATGTTGGGAAAAAAGTGGTATCTGTATCATAAATTGTTGTAGCACTTTATGAACTTTCTGGAAATTGTTGTACTATGTATTGGCCCGTTGATAGGCCTTTTTTAAATCAATTGTAATAATAAAAATTCTCTTTTATGTTAACTTGGTTTTGAACCAGTGTTTATAAAAATCTTTTGATATTGACACCTTTAAAGTCCCAAGGCTTGATGCCTACAGCCCTCTTTTTCTATAAAGATCTAACAAACTGCATAAGATTTTTTCAAAAATTTTGATATGGGGGGGGCTAACCCGGCAGAGGTGAAAGTAATGACAGACCTGGAAGGAGGCTTACCAGAGCAGAGCAGCAGATTGACCAGCTGGAGACTGAGATCAGCCTAGACGACAGAGGCTGCTGCAAATCAGCAGTGAGCATTCGGGTGTTTGCTAGGCAACCCAAAGAGGAAGCTACCTCTGACCTCACCTGCTCAACTCTGAGCTAGCTGAAAGGAGTACATGTGGAGGCGGTGAACTACAAGTCCCAGCGAGCCAAACCATTGCCTGAACACACAAAAATATGGAAGGAGAGAGTGCCAGCACATGCCTAATGAAGGTATATACAGTCATTTATACTGCCAGTGACCTTTGCCAGTAATACACAGTCATTTATACTGTACCATACAATCCCAGCACCACGAGAACCCACCTCCTCAGGAAATTTACAGCCTATATGGGGGGTCTTCTGAATCGGGAGAGGCTGAACCCGACAGGATGGATGGATGGATGGATGGATGGATGGATGGATGGAGAAGAAAAAAAATAAATAAATAAACTTTAAAAGGCGTCCGGAGCGAGGACAAAAAAAGAACACTGGTGTGGGCAGACAGCTGCCCTTTTATGAGCTAGAAAAGAGGTGGTCCTGGAGGGGTCAGAGGGGGCGGAGCTGACTCATAGTAGGCTGACATGGGGAGGTCCAGGAAATATTTTATATATATATATATATATCGTATTTATCGGTGTATAACACGCACCCCAAGTTTAGGAGGGAATTTTAAGGAAAAAAAAATTTTAGGAGAGAAGTTGAAGGGAAAAAAACTTACATTTAAATGCCCATCATTGCAGCCTTCTCAGTGCAGCCTTGCCCCAGTGCAGCCTTGTCAGTGCAGCCTTGTCAGTGCAGCCTTCCCCAGTGCAGCCTTGTCAGTGCAGCCTTCCCCAGTGCAGCCTTGTCGGGGCAGCCTTCCCCAGTGCAGCCTTGTCAGTGCAGCCTTCCCCAGTGCAGCCTTCCCCAGTGCAGCCTTGTCAGTGCAGCCTTCCCCAGTGCAGCCTTCCCCAGTGCAGCCTTCCCCAGTGCAGCCTTGCCCCAGTACAGCCTTCGATCCTGTGATCTCCTGCCATCCTGGGCTTCAAAATCGCCGGCCGCGATTTGAAAATGGCGCCGCCGGCGCCGAAATACACAGAGCCGGTCCTCGGCTCTTCCCGGCGGCTCTCGTTTACTTTCGGCTCCACTCGTAGTCCCGAGCGGAGCTATCCGAACCTAGCCGAGTACACTCGGCTAGGTTCGGGCGGCGCTCGAGTGAAGCCGAAAGTGGCCGAGAAGAGCCGAGGACTGGCTCTGTGTATTTCGGCGCCGGCGGCGCCATTTTCAAATCGCGGTCGGCGATTTTGAAGATATGGCAGCTCAGGATCGCAGGGGATCGGCGTATAACACGCACCCGCGATTTTCCCCTGATTTTAAGGGGTAAAAAGTGCGTGTTATACGCCGATAAATACGGTATATATATATATATATATATATATATATATATAAAAAATACACCACCTTAAGTGTATTAGAAACTGTACACACTGTATTAGATACTGTGTACACCGCCTGCACTGTATTAGAAACTGTACAACGGCTGCGCTGTATTGTATACTGTGTACACCACCAGAAGTGTAGTAGAAACTGTACACACTGTATTAGAAACTGTACAACGGCTGCACTATATTATATACTGTGTACACTACCAGAAGTGTAGTAGAAACTGTACACACTGTATTAGATACTGTGTACACCGCCTGCACTGTGTTAGAAACTGTACAATGGCTGCACTGTATTGTATACAGTGTAAACCAACCAGAAGTGTAGGAGAAACTGTACACAGTGTGTCAGATACTGTGTATACCGCCTGAGGTGTAATAGAAAGTTTACACCACTGAATGCATGTGTATATATGCTACACTGAATGCAGAGTGTATATATATATATATATATATATATATATATATATATATATATATATATACATATACATACACAGTATCTAAAATTTTATTATACCTTTACATGTGACAACACTGAAGAAATGACACTTTGCTACAATGTAAAGTAGTGAGTGTACAGCTTGTAGAACAGTGTAAATTTGCTGTCCCCTCAAAATAACTCAACACACAGCCATTAATGTCTAAACCGCTGGCAACAAAAGTGAGTACACCCCTAACTTTAAATGCCCAAACTGGGCCCAAAGTGTCAATATTTTGTGTGACCACCAGTACTATTTTCCAACACTGCCTTAACCCTCTTGGGCATGAAGTTCACCAGAACTTCACAGGTTGCCACTTGAGTCCACTTCTTCTCCTCCATGATGACATCACGGAGCTGGTGGATGTTAGAGACCTTGTGCTCCTCCACCTTCTGTTTAAGGATGCCCCACAGATGCTCAATAGGGTTTAGGTCTGGAGACATGCTTGGCCAGTCCATCACCTTTACCCTCAGCTTCTTTTGCAAGGCAGTGGTCGTCTTGGAGGTGTGTTTGAAGTCATTATGATGTTGGAATACTGCCCTGCGGCCCAGTCTCCAAAGGGAGGGGATAATGCCCTGCTTCAGTATGTCACAGTACATGTTTGCATTCATGGTTCCCTCAATGAACTGTAGCTCCCCAGTGCCAGCAGCACTCATGCAGCCCCAGACCATGACACTCCCACCACCATGCTTGACTGTAGGCAAGACACACTTGTTGCCTGGTTGCCACCACACATGCTTGACACCATCTGAACCAAATACGTTTATCCTGGTCTCATCAGACCACAGGACATGCTTCCAGTAATCCATGTTCTTAGTCTGCTTGTCTTCAGCAAACTGTTTGCAGGCTTTCTTGTGCATCATCTTAAAAGAGGCTTCCCTCTGTGACGACAGCCTTGTAGACCAATTTGATGCAGTGTGCGGCGTATGGTCTGTGCACTGATAGGTTGACCTCCCACCCCTTCAACCTCTGCAGCAATGCTGGCAGCACTCATATGTCTATTTCCCAAAGACAACCTCTGGATATAATGCTGAGCATGTGCACTCAACTTCTTTGGTGGTCGACCATGGTGAGGCCTGTTCTGAGTAGAACCTGTCCTGTTAAACCGCTGTATGGTCTTGGCCACCATGCTTCAGCTCAATTTAAGGGTCTTGGAAATCTTCTTATAGCCTAGGCCATCTTTATGTAGACCAACAATTCGTTTTTTCAGATCCTCAGAGAGTTCTTTGCCATGAGGTGCCATGTTGAACTTCCAATGACCAGTATGAGAGAGTGAGAGGGATAACACCAAATTTAACACACTTGCTCCACATTCACACCTGAGACCTTGTAAGACTAACGAGTCACATGACACCGGGGAGGGAAAATTTCTAATTGGGCCCAATTTGGACATTTTCACTTAGGGGTGTACTCACTTCTGTTGCCAGCCGTATGTTGAGTTATTTTGAGGGGACAACAAATTTACACTGTTATACAAGCTGTACACTCACTACTTTACATCGTAGCAAAGTGCCATTTCTTCAGTGTTGTCACATGAAAAGATATAATAAAATATTTACAAAAATGTGAGGGGTGTACTCACTTTTGTGAGATACTGTATGTATATATATATATATATATATATATATATATATATATATATATATATATATAAGTGTATTAGAAAGTATACACCACCGAATGCACTGTATATATACGCTACACTGAATGCAGAGTATATATATATTTTGTGACAGTACAGTTCCCTGTCCTAGTAATTGTCGCCCAGGGTTCTCAAATAGGCAGATTGAGGGGCTCCAGGGATATTTATTGTGGAGGAATCTGTTTTATCAGTTTCCTCCAAAGTTTGTAAAATTCATTTGGGGACCTGGAGCCTGCAGATTCCATATCGTTATGGGTGGGATGGAATCTCCAATCCTGGGACCAGGCTTTGGGAACAGCCAGGAGTCTGGCTGGTTGGTTGAGCAGGTGGGTCCTGGGCATATAGCAGAGTCAGGACTAGGGTTCTAGGCTCCACCCAGAGAGACAGGAGGTCTCCAGAGAGTCCAGAGAGTCCAGAGAGTCCAGAGAGTCCAGAGAGTCCAGGGAGTCCAGGGAATCCAGGGAGTCCAGGGAATCCAGGGAGTCCAGAGAGTCCAGAGAGTCCACTAGTGAAAGCCAGAGACCCAAGTCTGAGTATCAGAGCAGTGAGGGGCTGCTTTCTAGATAGACGCTGTGTGCATCTAAGGAGACAGATGAGAGCCTGAAGTGGAAGGCCTGAGCAGCAAGGAAGCTGAAAAGAGGTACAGTAGTTGTATGGGAACCCTGTTATATGGCCAAGAGGGCTAAAGCGTAAAGCCTAAGTGACAGTACTGCTGAAGAGTGCCAGGTGGCTTGGCATTTTTCATTTGTTATTGTTTTTGGGAGAAGAACCCCCGTGTGGGCATCCAAGTACATGTATAAACTTTCCTTTATTTTGTTCCTTTTAAAAAAAGTGGGCCACCATGCCCTAAGGCCCCTTTCACACGAGGCGGACTCCGTTTCTACGGAGCCCGCCTCAGTCCACCGGCTCAGTGGGAGATCAGTCCGTTGATCTCCGCTGAGCCGGCGGATGACAGGTCCCTCTCTGCTCACTGAGCGGGAAGGGGCTTGTCAGGCGCCGCTGCCGCCTATGGAGGGATCGGATGAAAATGGACAGCATGTCCGTTTTCATCAGATCTCACCTGATCCGATCCACCAGCGACGGACCTGGACGTAGAGCCATCCGTCTGCTTTTAGCGGACCGGGTCGGATGTCAGCAGACATGTCTCCTCTGACATCCGACGCTCCATAGACTAACATGGAGCGCCCGTTCAGGTCCGCCGTCAAAACTGACAGGCGGACCTGAACGGTCGGATCGTGTGAAAGGGGCCTTAAACTAAAGTTCCTGTTTGCTGTGAAATCCACTGAAAAGGTATCTACCACTGAGCTAGATATCCCCCAATGTCAAGTGGTGTTCGAATGCGGGCAGAACTGGAGATCCCTGAAAAAAGTAAGTTCATCTGTTTTATGAACTGTGTTTGTGTGCATGAGACAGCACAATTTGTGTGTGCAAGTGAGAAAAGCAACTTGCTTTAAAGAGACAGTGCTTCATTTTTCCTGGACTGTGCAAAGTTGTTCTGGAGTGACTAAGTATGGGTCGATCAAAGCTCCTAAAAGAAGCAAGGTTTGCTGAAATGAGAGACAGAGCTCTGTGGCTGGAGGGGTTGTTACCGCCTGAACGAGCCCCATACATGCCTGATCAAAGTTTACCAAGGAGAAAAAGGGCTGGGGTTGTCCCTAGCAACACTGGTGCAATGAGTGCACAGGTGACTGTTGGTATGGAGAGTCCACCAGCGTTTGAATCTGCAGAGGATTGGTGCAAGTGGCACCTGGCAGGTATGGACCAAGCTAAAGTGGAAGGCAAGCCAACCTTCGATACAAAGGGAGAGCTGCCGGATGTCCATACCTGGGAGATGGGTGTTGTTTCCCCTGCCAACGTTGCTGCAGTTAAACCAGCAGCTATTGTGAAAGTGACACAGCTTGAGACAGGGTCCAGCGGAGGGAAGCCTGTGTTATGTGCCAGAAGAGAGGCTGATCAAAGGCTGAGGCCGAGAGTGGTTGCCCTTAGCCACGCAGAGGAAGCCAGTCGGGCTGTCTCTGTACCATGGGCTATGTCTAATAAGGATCTTGGCAAGTGGCTTAAGGAGGAGCTGATACAGCAAGTTGGAGAGAGCCAGCAAAGTTCTGCTGGGAGAGTGCGGTCTCCCATGGCGACAGGAGTGAAAGTTGTGCCTGAAAGGAGGAGCTGCAGTGGAGATTTGGCTCAACGTCCCCACAAAGAGGCCTGTGCATTCCGGCCAGCTGGGAATCACCAGGAGAGAATTGCTTTGGAAAAAATCGTCCAGTACCATGCCTGGAATGTGGCCAGCTGGGGCATGGCATGTTTTCTTGCCCTAGGTTATGGAATACAGCTGGAGATAATGTTGCTGAGAGAGAGGTTTTGTCTGCAGGCCCAGATTCCTGTGCAAATATGTTTGCAGTCACACCTAGCAACAAGGAGTTTCCTGTTGTGCCTGCAGGGGGTGCTAAACAGTGCGAGATACCTGCTGTAGTTTCATCCCGTGGCCACCAGGGGGAGTTGGCCAGTAAATGTGCAGCAGAGGATTGGTTCATAAGACAACGTACTCAAATGAAGATGGTGACCCCAACTACTGCAGTGGGTAAGACTGTCTTTAACCACATGCCGACCGGCTACAGCGCAGTCGGCTTATTATGGGTGGGCATCCATGGACGTCCTCACAGAATCGCGCATCACGAATCACGTTAAATTGCCGCTGATGGTGGCTGTTTACCACATGATCGCTCCGTCAAATGACGGAGCATCACTTGTAAACTTACTGGCATCATGTCATGACGCCGGCTCCTCCCTCCCCTCTCTGTACCGATCAGTACAGGGAGAGAGGGAGAGAAAGTTTGCAGCACTGTGGGCACTACAGATCCAGCCCACAGCGCTGCTCAGTGCCCATACCATGGCAATACTCTGCCAATACTCTGCAATAAATTTTAACAGAAATAAAGAATTTTTTTTTTTTTCAACTGAATTTTCAGTCTGTTTTTTTTTTTTGATTTATAGCGCAAAAAATAAAAAAACTCAGCGGTGATTAAATACCACCAAAAGAAAGCTCTATTTGTGTTGAAAAAAAGGACAAACATTTCAAATGGGTACAGTGTTGCATGACTGAGTAATTGTCATTCAAAGTGTGAGAGCACCGAAAGCTGGAAATTGGTCTGGTTAGGAAGGGGGTTTAAGTGCCCTGTGGGTAAGTGGTTAATGAAATTATGGCGGGAACTGCTGATTTCATGTATAAAAGGACTGGTTACGAGACTGTCCATGATGATGTAAGAGTGACCCCAGTTAGTGGGGCCACTGAATGTGCATTTGAGAATGACTTTTCCCTACTCAGTGGGAATGCAGGGGTTAAAATCCAAACAGAACCTGTGTTGATGACTAAAAGTGTTGTGTCTAATGTCTGTCAATCTCAAGTTGGCAATGGGCTAGGACAGCCTGCAAAAGCTAAAAATGCTATAAGTGTTATTGTTAATGAAAAGTTTGCTGCTGTTGGGAAAACCCCAGGTTCTTTCAGAGCAAAAGTTGTTATCACAAAGGGGCCGTTGCCTGTAGCAACTGGTGGTAAGACAGCACAGTTGTCCCCAGAAATCTCCAGGGAACTTCATGTATTGGAGTTGGAGGTTGCCCTGGATAACTGCGATGTCACTCTGGTGGGACAGAGTGGAACTGTACCGTGTAATGGTAATGTGTTAGTACAAGCTGCTAGTACTAAAAATGTGCAGGTAAATGGTGGGTTAACACAACCAATGAAAAATGCAAAGATGTGTGAGGTTTATGAAGTGCCAGCCGAGCAAGGTGGTGAAAAAGGTGTATTGCAACCTGCTGTGTTAAAACAAATATTACCACAATCTGACATGATTCGTCATTTGGGTAATGAATCTGCAACTAAGCCCGTCTGTTCTAATGTGTCTCCTTGGGCAGATGGACCAGTGCTGAGGAGCGCCGGTGAATGGAGCACAGCTACAATGGATAGATATAGTTGGGGTAAAAATCTTATCTTCCTGATAGATAAGGCTTTTATGCACAAAAATAAGGTGGACACGGTTTCTGCTGTGCCAGCAGGAGGGACTGCAGAACAGCTTATACCTGAGTGCGCAATGGATGCTACAGGGTTTAACCCTTGTGAGCAGGATGAGCGCACAGCAGAGACATTGTCCGTGACCCACAAAACTGAGGTTGACATGGAGTGTCAAAGTGACGTTGTCACTGGTAATGTTCTGGAGCAGTTCACTGATGCTGAGCCTGAGAAGTTGGGTATGAGTCCAGCACCTGGCAGCGCTCTGGTAGAGCACCAGGCTGTGTTTACCTCCTAGCTGGGAGGAGGTTCCGTTAACCGTTGCAACTTTTCAAGTCTCAGCAAGTGAGTCTCTCTGCATCCCATGTCATAATAGTCCCCAGGAAGGACTGGGATCAAGGGTCTGGTCTGTAACCAAAGCATTAAAAGAGATGCTTGAACTTTGGGATGTACAGCCAATCTATACTAGTGTGTCTCCTCCACAGTCTGACGGTCTGGTACTGCGGAGTACCACTAGGTGGAGCACTGAATGGCAGGCTGTACAGAACAAAGAACAGGGCAGGACTGGTTTATTCCTGAATTTGTTACTTTTGTTAAAAGTTGCCACTGCGTATGCTGCTGGATTACGTCCAGAAGATATAGTATATGAGAGACTTTGGAGATATGGAAAATGAGCCTAAAATGTCTATGGTTTCACCTCCTAACAGCCAGGTGGAAAGCATTTCTGATGCTATAGTCCAGGGTGGTGCTGGTCAGTTGTCAGTGTCCGGTGAAGGGCGCATATACGGTACCAGTGGCCAAGCCGCGTGAGATGGAAGGGCCAAGTGTGGACCCGAAAGCAGCAGAGATCCTGACCAGGGCTCAAACGAAGGTGGTTAAAAAGACTGGGGTCCCCAGTCCAATGTTTGGTTTAGGTGATAAACCTAATGATGTCCCCGAGATAGGGGAACGGATAAGGAGTTCGGTAAAAATTGTATGTGGATCAGACGAGAGCTTGTCTGTTCAGGTGGATAAACCTACAGATGGCATCAGAACAGGTCAAGTGGTAGGACAGCTGCCTGCAGAGTGGGTGAACCCAGGGGAGGTGACGTCCTGTGAGGTTTCCGTGGGTGATGGCGGCCCTCCGGTATGTGCCCTCTGCACACTCTGCCCTAGCAAATGCTGGAAAAAAAGGCATTGGTGACCTGGGCAATATTGAGTGGTGTAATGTTGGTTTGAATATGTCTGTCAATGATGAACCAAATAATTTGTTAAAGGTGCATGACAGTGTGGTGTCCAAAGGTATTGGTAAACCTGGGAACCTGAAGCGTGGAGGCAGAAGGGTTGATAGAAAGACCTGGAGTACCCTGTTAAAATTTCAGGAGAGGAAGTCCTTATGGAAATGCACCCCGAAGAAGAGTTAAGTTAAGGTCTCAAAACCCATAGCAGAGTGACAGGGCGGCAAAGAGAGAGACACCAATGGAAGTGGTGGGTTGAGTTCCCCTTTAGGAGAAGTGAGGTTGGACAGGGTTTGACTTCCGTAAGCTGTAGTTGGCACATAGGTGCCAAAAGGAAACTATGTGTTTCGCCCTCTGGTTCGAAACAAGGGGGAGGGATATGTGACAGTACAGTTCCCCGTCCTAGTAATTGTCGCCCAGGGTTCTCAAATAGGCAGATTGAGGGGCTCCAGGGGTAATTAATGTGGAAGAATCTGTTTTATCAGTTTCCTCCAAAGTTTGTAAAATCCAGTTGGGGACCTGGAGCCCGGGGGTTTCCATAGCGTTATGGGTGGGACTGAATCTCAAATCCTGGGGCCAGGTTTTGGGAACAGCCAGGAGTCTGGCTGGTTGATTGAGCAGGTGGGTCCTGGGCTTATAGCAGAGTCAGGACTAGGGTTCTGGGCTCCACCCAGAGAGACAGGAGGTCTCCAGGATTCCAGAGAGTGCAGGTGTGCACTAGTTAAAGCCAGAGACCCAAGTCTGAGTATCAGAGCAGTGAGGGGTTGCTTTCTATATAGACGCTGTGTGCATCTAAGGAGACATATGAGAGCCTAAAGTGGAAGGCCTGAGCAGCAAGGAAGCTGAAAAGAGGTACAGTAGTTGTATAGGAACCCTGTTATATGGCCAAGAGGGCTGAAGCGTAAAGCTTAAGTGACAGTACTGCTGAAGAGAGCCAGGTGGCTTGGCATTTTTCATTTGTTATTGGTTTTTGAGAGAAGAACCCCTGTGTGGGCATCCAAGTGCATGTATTTTCTTTTCTTTATTTTGTTCCTTTTAATAAAAGTGGGCTACCGTGCCCTTAAACTAAAGTTCTTGATTGCTGTGAAATTCACTGAAAAGGCATCTACCACTAAGGTAGACATCCCCCAATGTCACTAACTATAAAATATATATATATATATATATATATATATATATATATAATGTAGCAACACCCCCAAAGTAGCTGCTTTTATTTGTTCAGTCCATTTCTCTGTCTCTCTGTCTCTCTCTCTCTCAACCCTACTCGCCAGAACCTGAAGACCCTCAGCTTTGCAGTCCAGGGGTCAAAAACGCTTAGTGGGGTCATGATGGTGGATCCAAGGTCAAAGGAGCTCCAACAAATGGTTAACATGCAGACCAGGTGAGACAATATATATTAACAGAAAAGAGAGAAGGCATATGGTGAAGTACGGCTGGCACTGACTGTCTGCGCATTAACAAAATGCCACTCACGAGACGGCTTGAGAAAACAGGCCTCAGAGTGTTCCAGGTTCGCAACCGCAGCATGCGTTCCACGGACACCGAAAGTAACGTCACTGGTACGTAAAACCGGAACTGCGTCAACGCGTTTCGCCCCTTCAGGGTGCCATCAAGGACATAGATGTTGTGGATATTTGTTCTCTTCACCGGCATGTAGTAGCTTTGTGGACAAGGGTCCCTCAATATAACAGGGTAATGAAAAGGAATGTAAAGTAGCTGGTGCTGTGATGTAGCACTTCTCTACGTGATCCAGATAACAGGTGTCTGTGCACAGTATTCAGGTGTGGTATTTTATGAAAGGCAACAAGGTTCCTGGGCAAAGCCCCCTCACCAATCCTTTACGCATTCAGCGGTCCTCCAATAGCAATCGACTGACTCTCCTGGCTGCAGGTATGTCGCGATGGCGTTCAGTCTCTGACCTGTTGAAGGGGCCTCTTCTGTGACATTCCGTGCTGTTGCAGAGCATCCTTCTTGAAGCATGCAGGTTCTGTTCCTCTGGGCTGGAGCTGCAGACTGTGTGCCCCTTGGTAGGCCGCAATCCCCCCTCACACAGCGGGCATAGTTGCCAACATTGGAAAAAAAATATGTGGGACACTTTTTTGGCTGTAGGCGGAGCCGTACAATAATTAGGGGGCGGGCATTCGTTTGTGGGCGTGGCTTAGCAACAAAATTTATAAGTGCGGCGCGTGAAGCGTGCCGCAGTGAGAAAATGGGCGTGGCTTACGTGAAAAGTGGACGTGGCTTACGTGAAAGTGGTCGTGGCTTAAATGGGCATGGCTCAAGAGGGTGTGGTTAGAGTCTGAGATGATTGAGGGATGGAGAGGGAAAGGGGGAGAATGAAAGGGGGAGAGGGGAATGACGGGACAGCAGCCCCAGATCCTACACAATAGAAATATGTGTATTCTAGAAAGTATAACAATCAGCAGATAAAGATACTCCAAACGCCTGGTGTTAACGCTTCAATCATCCCGGCACCATGGTTGTTATGGTGTCAGGATGATTGAAGCGTATTATTTCTATTATTACATTGTAATATGAAATTAAATCATTCAACTCACCATAATGCCGAATCAGTGGGATCCCTGAGCGTATCACTAGCCACGTCGCCTGCCCCCGGCAGAGTCTGTCCTTGCATTAGGTGCCCCCCCCCCAGAGTCTGTATAGACCCCCTCAGTGCAGATCCCCTCCATCAGTGCAGATCCCCTCCATCAGTGCAGACCCCCCTCTATTAGTGCAGCCCCCCCTCTATTAGTGCAGACTCCCCTCAGTGCAGCCCCTCCCCCTCAGTGCAGCCCCCCTCAATGCAGCCCGGCCCCCGCTCAGTGCAGGAGCGGCCGGTGTTCTGCCGAGAAAGTTCCCCTCAGCAATGGAGGACCCCCTGTACTGCGCAGGCGCAGCGCTTGCGCAGTACGGGGCTGGGGAACTTTCAGCAAGACACAGCGATGACGCCGTGTCTTCTGCTTGCTTCAGTGGAGAGGGGAGGGGCCGTGCAGCCAAAGAAGCCGCTTCATTGGCTCCACGGATCGAGCCTCCTTCCTCTCTCCACTCAACACTAGGGGAAGATAGAGCGGCGGCGCCGGCCGCCATTTTGCTGGAGCCCGCTGCTCCAAAAACAAAAAAACAATATTCCCGATTTTCCTTGTGGAAAATCCCGATTCGGGACGAGGGTCCCAAAATCGGGATTGTCCCGGGAAAATCGGGACTGTTGGCAACTATGAGCGGGTTGCTCTACCGATGGGATCCAGGAACAAGGCTTCCTGGCCTAGTCTGCCCTATGTCTTTCATATTCTCTCCCACAATCCTCCTGACTCTGAGCAGTGCAGCCTGGGATTTGCAGTCCTGTTCCCTTACACAGTCAATCAGGCTGCCTTGTGTTGGGACTTCATATTCCACAGTGCTCTGCTGCTGTTCCCTGATGATTGGCTCTCAGTCTCTTCCAATAGGGAGGCTACAAAGTAAACAGTTCTGTGTGCCTCTGTGTGTGTGTGTGTGTGTGAGGGGGGTGAAAAGCCCATGCAGCTGCTAGTGGGCAGCTCTCTAACTCGTGGATTCAATCAGCCTCCAATGCTGCTTTTGTGTTGCATTCAAGGTCCCAAGCATATCCAGGAGGGTTCGGTTGAACCTCTCTAGCTGAGGATCCCCTTGAGGATGGTATGGTGTGGTTCTGGTCTGGGCATACCTAGTGAAGTGATCAGTCACTACCAGGATATTTCCCTGTCCACTCAGACCAGGCTCCAAGCACAGAAATCAATGCACACCAGCTCCATGGGTCCCTGACTCTGAAGATGGCCCATTGGGGCGGCTCGGTGAGGCAAAGTTTTTCTTTGGATACATCTGATGCAAGAGTGGCAATAGCCCTCGACTTCAGCCCGCATGCAGGGTAAGTAGAATCGGTCCCTCACCAGTTAGGAAAGTCCTCTCAGGCCCTAGGTGGCCATGGTTGTCATGAAGGGAAGTTAATATTGTCTCCCTATCTTTTTACGGGAGAAATAACTGCCATTTTTCTTCGAGATCATCAGAGGGGCCCCTTCGGTGGACCACCCCGTGATGCAGCTGCAACCCTTCCCACTCTCGGTGCAGTAGATGGGCCTCCTTCGTGGAGTCGGTGAGGAGCATGTCAGGGCGTTTTAGTTCTCCAAGGCATTCAATGCCAAACTACAGATAGGATCTTCCAACTGATCCCTTCGCAAGTCCTTCTTAGAAAGCTTTGGCAGACCTTCATCTCCGACTTGAGTGACATTGCAATAACATTTGGGGACACCAGCAGCTGAAACTCCAATGTCTTCGGCCCTGAATCCTCCTCTAGCTTGGTGTTCTGCTCCTTGACACAGGGCTCTTACCCCTTCAGGGGTCAGCCTGGCCCATTATTCTGGAGGATCGCTGGAGCAATGGGGCCTTCTTGACACAGCATCTGCGTCTTTGTTTCTGACCCCCGGTCGATACTTCAGGCTGAAAGTAAACCCCGATAAGATAGCCAACCATCTGTGACCTGTGGCATCCAACTTGGCAGTGGTGAGGAAGTAGGTGAGAGGATTAGTGTAGGTCTTAATCACAAACTCCGCTCCATATAGATAATCCCTCAGTTTATTTACTACTGACTAGGGATGAGCCAAACACCCCCCTGTTCGGTTCGCACCAGAACATGCGAACAGGAAAAAAGTTCGTTCGAACACGCGAACACCGTTAAAGTCTATGGGACACGAACATGAATAATCAAAAGTGCTAATTTTAAAGGCTAATATGCAAGTTATTGTCATAAAAAGTGTTTGGGGACCTGGGTCCTGCCCCAGGGGACATGGACCAATGCAAAAATTTTTTTTAAAAACGGCCGTTTTTTCAGGAGCAGTGATTTTAATAATGCTTAAAGTCAAACAATAAAAGTGTAATATCCCTTTAAATTTCATACCTGGGGGGTGTCTATAGTATGCCTGTAAAGGGGCGCATGTTTCCTGTTTAGAACAGTCTGACAGCAAAATGACATTTTGAAGGAAAAAATCCATTTAAAACTACCCGCGGCTATTGCATTGCCGACAATACACATAGAAGTTCATTGATAAAAACGGCATGGGAATTCCCCAAAGGGGAACCCCGAACCAAAATTTTTAAAAAAAATGACGTGGGAGTCCCCCTAAATTCCATACCAGGCCCTTCAGGTCTGGTATGGATATTAAGGGGAACCCCGGCCAAAATTTAAAAAAAAAAAATGACGTGGGGTTCCCCCTAAATTCCATACCAGACCCTTCAGGTCTGGTATGGATTTTAAGGGGAACCCCGCGCCAAAAAAAAAAAAAAAAAACGGCGTGGGGTCCCCCCAAAAATCCATACCAGACCCTTATCCGAGCACGCAACCTGGCAGGCCGCAGGAAAAGAGGGGGGGACGAGAGTGCGGCCCCCCCCCTCCTGAACCGTACCAGGCCACATGCCCTCAACATTGGGAGGGTGCTTTGGGGTAGCCCCCCAAAACACCTTGTCCCCATGTTGATGAGGACAAGGGCCTCATCCCCACAACCCTGGCCTCCGGTTGTGGGGGTCTGCGGGCGGGGGGCTTATCGGAATCTGGAAGCCCCCTTTAACAAGGAGACCCCCAGATCCCGGCCCCCCCCTATGTGAAATGGTAAGGGGGTACAAAAGTACCCCTACCATTTCACTAAAAAACTGTCAAAAATGTTGAAAATGACAAGAGACAGTTTTTGACAATTCCTTTATTTAAATACTTCTTCTTTCTTCTATCTTCCTTCATCTTCTGGTTCTTCTGGCTCTTCTGGTTCTTCCTCCGGCGTTCTCGTCCAGCATCTCCTCTGCGGCGTCTTCTATCTTCTTCTCCTCGGGCCGCTCCGCACCCATGGCATGGGGGGAGGCTCCCGCTCTTCTCTTCATCTTCTTCATCTTCTTCTCTTCTTCTCTTCTTCTCTTCTTCATTTTCTTCTCCGGGCCGCTCCGCACCCATGCTGGCATGGAGGTAGGCTCCCGCTGTGTGACGGCGCTCCTCGTCTGACAGTTCTTAAATAACGGGGGGTGGGGCCACCCGGTGACCCCGCCCCCCTCTGACGCACGGGACAGGACGGGACTTCCCTGTGGCATTCCCCGTGACGTCACAGGGAAGTCCCGTCAAGTCACTGTGCGTCAGAGGGGGTCACCGGGTGGCCCCGCCCCCCATTATTTAAGAACTGTCAGACGAGGAGCGCCGTCACACAGCGGGAGCCTCCCTCCATGCCAGCATGGGTGCGGAACGGCCCGGAGAAGAAAATGAAGAAGAGAAGAAGAGAAGAAGATGAAGAAGATGAAGAGAAGAGCGGGAGCCTCCCCCCATGCCATGGGTGCGGAGCGGCCCGAGGAGAAGAAGATGGAAGACGCCGCGGAGGAGATGCTGGACGAGAACGCCGGAGGAAGAACCAGAAGAACCAGAAGATGAAGGAAGATAGAAGAAAGAAGAAGTATTTAAATCAAGGAATTGTCAAAAACTGTCTCTTGTCATTTTTAACATTTCTGACAGTTTTTTAGTGAAATGATAGGGGTACTTTTGTACCCCCTTACCATTTCACACAGGGGGGGGCCCGGGATCTGGGGGTCCCCTTGTTAAAGGGGGCTTCCAGATTCCGATAAGCCCCCCGCCCGCAGACCCCCACAACCACCGGCCAGGGTTGTGGGGATGAGGCCCTTGTCCTCATCAACATGGGGACAAGGTGTTTTGGGGGGCTACCCCAAAGCACCCTCCCAATGTTGAGGGCATGTGGCCTGGTACGGTTCAGGAGGGGTGGGGGGCCGCACTCTCGTCCCCCCTCTTTTCCTGCGGCCTGCCAGGTTGCGTGCTCGGATAAGGGTCTGGTATGGATTTTTGGGGGGACCCCACGCCGTTTTTTTTTTTTTTTTTGGCGCGGGGTTCCCCTTAAAATCCATACCAGACCTGAAGGGTCTGGTATGGAATTTAGGGGGAACCCCACGTCATTTTTTTTTTAAATTTTGGCCGGGGTTCCCCTTAATATCCATACCAGACCTGAAGGGCCTGGTATGGAATTTAGGGGGACTCCCACGTCATTTTTTTTTTAAATTTTGGTTCGGGGTTCCCCTTTGGGGAATTCCCATGCCGTTTTTATCAATGAACTTCTATGTGTATTGTCGGCAATGCAATAGCCGCGGGTAGTTTTAAATGGCTTTTTTCCTTCAAAATGTCATTTTGCTGTCAGACTGTTCTAAACACAGGAAACATGCGCCCCTTTACAGGCATACTATAGACACCCCCCAGGTACGAAATTTAAAGGGATATTACACTTTTATTGTTTGACTTTAAGCATTATTAAAATCACTGCTCCTGAAAAAACGGCCGTTTTTAAAACTTTTTTTTGCATTGATCCATGTCCCCTGGGGCAGGACCCAGGTCCCCAAACACTTTTTATGACAATAACTTGCATATTAGCCTTTAAAATTAGCACTTTTGATTCCTCCCATAGACTTTTAAAGGGTGTTCCGCGGCATTCGAATTTGCCGCGAACACCCCAAATTGTTCGCTGTTCGGCGAACTTGCGAACAGCCAATGTTCGAGTCGAACATGAGTTCGACTCGAACTCGAAGCTCATCCCTACTACTGACCACTTCAGGGCCATAAATTTGAGTTTGTAGGTGGGGTAGTTCTTCTCGGCGGGTGCCAAGTTTCGACTCACATAGGCACCCCACCTAACCCATCTCGCCTGGGTTCATTTCAGCTGCCGAAAGGCTTCTTCACATTAGGCAGTCCACTGTTCCTGAAAGGACTCTTTGGGTTTTCTGGGCCCTCCAGCTGGTCTGACGGGCTTCGTCGGGTCATCGTCTTCCTCTCTGCTTTTTAGTAGCTCATTAAGTGGGCGGGCTATCTTAGCGAATCCCTCAATGAATCTTCTGTGTTAGGAACAGAATCCCAGAAATGACCCAAGTTCAGTTACATTAGTGGTCTTCGGCCAGGAGGTGACAGCTTCCAGCTTCTGGGGGTCAGTGGCCACTCCGTCGGCAGACACAATGTGACCAAGGTAGTTGACCAAGGGTTGATAAAACTGGCACTTCTCCAGGGACAGCTTCAGCCCCTCATCATAGAGTCTTTTCAGAACCTTTTCCAGACCACTTCATGCTCTTCTAAGGTCTTTCCAAAGATAATTATGTCATCTAAATACACCAACACCTCTATCAGGTTCATGTCACCCACGGTCTTCTCCATGAGCCTTTGGAAAGTGGCTGGGGCGCCGGACAAGCCCTGAGGCATGCGGTCGAATTCAAAGACCCCCACCGGGGTAATAAATGCAGTTTTCTCCCTATTCTTAGGATGCATGGGGATTTGATAGTACCCGCTCTTCAGGTCCAGTACGCTGAACCACTTGGCCCCTGACAGGCTCTGCAAAGCGTCTTCTATCCGTGGGGTGGTGTACTGGTCGGAATGGTCCCTCTGTTCAGTGTTCTCTAGTCGATACGAAGCCCCAGTGACCCATTCTTCTTCCGTACCACCGCTATCGGGGAAGCGTATGGACTTTGGGACTCTTGGATGATACCAGCTCTCTTTAATTCTGCCAATTGTTCATGCAGGTCTTCCAAGTCCCCTAAAGGAATCCGTTGGACTCTCTCTGAACGGCTTGTCTTCTTGCAGATGGATCCGGTGTTGGGCGCTCTTTGCACACCCCACATCGAATTCACTCTTTGAGAATGCGGCCTGCCATCTCAAGAGCTGAGTCTTGGCTCTTTCTTTCCATTCCGGTGAGAGAGGAGTGTTCTTCAGATAGAACTCCTCCTCGACGGGGATCCCATCCTTTTCTCCCCCTACCAAATCAGACGGTGAGACTGGGGTAGCCGGATTCACTTGTCCCAGCAACATCTGAGCCAGCATCTTCACTGGCAAGGCCATTATGTTGCGGACACTGACCAAGATCCTCCCATGGCTTCTTTGCAATGCTTTGATTGAAGTAATTTCGGAAATCATCTCTACTCCCATGACTTCTTTTTTCTGTCTGTCTGCTTCAAGGATGATGAAAGGGCCTGGTTGTTTTCAGTTCAGCTTGACAGATGCCTGTAAGCGGGTCACTTCACCAGGCTGTAATACCTTCTCACTCCGGTCCAAAAGCCAAATCTTTCCCATTCCTTCAGCTGGGGCTTTCTGTTCTTGCACCAGGCGCTGATAGGCTTGTCTCAACATGGGGTGTACACTTGTAGTCGAAGAGTCCTGCTCTTGGACATGAGGTGTCAACAGTCTTCTGACAAGATCAGTATTCATCCCTATGATGAGAGAACTTTTGCCAGCCCCTGGTGGGTGAGGACAGACCAAAGTGTCAAAGGTCTAAGCTTTCCCAGCTACAGAGGGGTCGAAGGTCAGCTTAACTTGTAGATAGCCATCATAAAAGGGAAGATCTGAGTCCCAATGCCCCATATCTCTAGCTCTTCTAACTTCTGTAATAGCAGGTGTTTGAGGTGCCTGCCATAGAAGTCTCTGCAGAGGAGAGTCACTTGAGCTTCAGTGTCCAGGGGGGCCTTGGTGTAGATTCCCTCCACCTGGATGGAGACAACTGGAGATGGTCCCACTAGCTTGGCAGGGAATTTGTGGGAAGTGGCAGGTTTGGCCTGTTCAGTGGCTTGTATCCACCCTCCTTTCTTGCGGAAAATCTGATCTGGCCTGAGTCTGAGTTCTGGGAGTCTGGTGTGCACTGACCCTCCGACGCCAGGTAGCATGGGTCAAAGAAAGTGGGACACTGGGTCACTTGGAGGCCACAACATGAGCCCTCTGCAGGGGTTTGGACTCCCGCTGCGGTCTCCTTGTGTCATTGGTTTTTCTGAAGCTAGCTAATATAGATGGGCACCCGGTTGACTCCTTCACCAGGGCCCTCTGGAGTTTCCCACCGACTTTTTGGTGCTGTGCTTCTGGCTTCACTGGGCTTGGGCATACTCGTCGATAATGTCCAACTCCTCTGCAGTTGAAGCAGATCCCTTGGTTTGCTGGCTTCTCCACCTGAGCAACTGTAGAGCCTAAAGACTTTTTGGGCACTGAAACTTCATCGCTGGGTAGAACAATGGGCTTGGCAGTCAACAGGGCCATCATCTCTATCAGCTGCGACACTTGAGTCTTAAAAAGCTCGACCTGGGGCTCACCATCAGCTGAACTGGCCACCTGGACCCCAACAACAGATTCTGACCTGACTTTTTGTTTTCTAGCACAATCTGGATCAGATCTGGATACTTCAAGATGCCCCCATCTTGCTGGGTTCTCAACAGGAGGGTGATGTGGTCCAAGGGCTGGGCACCCTTCAAGACTTGCTGGGCACGGACCTCATCCACCTTCCGGGGGTCGAGACCCTTCTTCAGCAAGATCTGGTCCATAATTTTGTCCAAACGTCTCATATACTCTGCTTCTCTCCCTCCATTTTGGTAAGTGTGCTCCAACTGGCAAATAAGATCAGAAACCTCCTCTGTGCTCCCAAACACATCCTGCAGAATGTTCAGGTAGTCCTGGGCAACACAATCTCGCTTGCTGAGCTTCAAATAGCGTATGGCTTCTAAGGCAGGCCCTTTTAAGCTCTCTGTGATTCTCTGTTTCTTGTGGGTCTCAGGAATGTCCCATTCATCCAAGGCTTGTGTGGCCTGGTCCAGCCACTCTTTAAAGTTGTCCTCCCCTGTAGGCACTGGTTGTCTTCCAGAGAAGGCCCTGAGCTTCCGATACCCAGTTGCTGAGTATGTTGGAGGGTCTTTCTGACATTTTGAAACAAAGTCTCCCGGGGCAGCAAAGAATTCTGGTCCAATCATGGTCAGAGGTGATGGGGAGGGAACTTCTTCTTCTTCTGTAGTTGACTCGGATTGACTTGAGCTGATAGGACCCTCGTCTTGAACCTTCAGATTTATTATACAAAGCTCCATCTTATTGGCCAGTCGAACACTGGCACCTTTTGAAGCTTTCGAGGACTCCTTGTCTCCACTCTAATAGTGCATAGGTGCGGGAGGTCCCACGGTCTGTTTGACAGCAATCACCCACGCCCTCCTGTCTGGGGACAGCATCTTCGCAGCTTGGCTGATTTGTTCCTCAGCCCAGGCCTCCCCAGGGAGTTCGGTCATCACTCTCGACTCTGAGCGGGCACCTTCTTCCTCACACCACTGGATAGCAGCGGCAAGGTCCATCCTGGTGCTTGTAGGGGAGTTGAATGCAGAGAAACGGAAAATTCCAGATGCGAGCCCCCACGTTTAGCGATACCCCCGAAGGAGCTGCTTTTGTTTGTTCAGTACGTTACTCTGCCTCTCAACCCCAAAGATCTGTCCCAGCCCCTCTGGTGCACCTAGCAATGTGATTAATGGAATAACCCAATAATAACACACAAACACAGTTCTGCTCTCTCAAGTTTACTTGGACTAGAGAAAAGTTTAGATTAATATTAGTCAGCCAAGTCCTGTATAAGTAGCCAGGACTTGGTTGAAACAGTTCTCAAAACAGTCAATAATCCTATGCAACCATAAAAGTATAATAACAACGTACACAGATTAAATGGACTCCCCAAACAAGCTATTGATTGATGCAGAATTCTATGGCTAAAGGGGAACCCCAGGCCGGCCTATAGTACCTCCAATACACACACAATGAAGTAATATAAACACCAGTGGCGTGTCCCGTTAAGTACAACAACAATAATGTTCTAGGAGCAAATCTTTGCGTTTTGTTCTCTTCACCGGCATGTAGGAGCTCTGTGGACAAGGGTCCCTCAATGTAACAGGGTGATGAGAAGGAATGTAAAGTAGCTGGTGCTGTGGTATAGCACTCTTCTACGTGATCCAGATAACAGGTGTCTGTGCACCAGTGGCGGCCCGTCCATAGGGGGAGCATGGGCACTGCCCCCCCTCACAAAAAATAATAAATACATTTAAATAAAAAAAAAAAAAAGGCCCACAGTGCACTATGGGAAGCGCCACGTCAATGCAATCACGAGATTGCAGATGTGGCGCTTCATTTGCAGGATTTTCACCTGCTTTGTGGCACAATCCAAAGCATTGAGCAATTTCCGTGTTCCAGGGAACCCGGACATGACGTCGATAGCGCCGTGCTTCGCATGGCCCAAGCGGAGCTGTAAAGTAAGGAGAGGAGAGACTCACTCAGGCTCAGCACATGTTTAACTTTTTGTGGAACTTTTGTTCAGACAGTTACTTACCATACCAAATATCTCTCAATGCAATGTGAATGCAGCAGCACCACTAATAATTAATAAATTATTATTTTTTCAGACTCAGTGCTTGGGGCTCATTGACTGCACGTTACTGGGCTCATCATAACACATGTGAACTCGCATTTTTACTTACAGACAACTTACAGACTTATAGGAGTTTAGTACTTACAGACAACTCTGTGTGCCAAATACTCTCTACAATAGTCTGCAAATGGTTTTAATGAGCAATACTCTGCAGATTCCCTAAGCATTGATACCAGTCTCCAAGATCCATTTGTGTGCAATACTCTGCACAGTTCTCCAAACAGTGCTACTAGCCCCTTTAGAAAGATATCTGTTCATTGATACCAGCCCCACATAGCCAGCCCTGTGCAATACTCTGCAGAGTTCAATGATCAGGGATACCAGCCTCTTAAGAAAGCTCTGTGCAATACTCTGCAGAGTTTACTGAGCAATAGGGATGAGCCGAACACCCCCCTGTTCGGTTCGCACCAGAACATGCAAACAGGCAAAACATTTGTTCGAACACCGTTAAGGTCTATGGGACACGAACATGAATAATCGAAAGTGCTAATTTTAAAGGCTTATATGCAAGTTATTGTCATAAAAAGTGTTTGGGGACCTGGGTCCTGCCCCAGGTGACATGGATCAATGCAAAAAAAGTTTTAAAAATGGCTGTTTTTTTACAGCAGTGATTTTAATGATGCTTAAAGTGAAACAATAAAAGTGTAATATTCCTTTAAATTTCGTACCTGGGGGGTGTCTATAGTATGCCTGTAAAGGGGCGTGTTTCCGTGTTTAGAACAGTCTGACAGCAAAATGACATTTCAAAGGGAAAAAGTCATTTAAAACTACTCGCGGCTATTAATGAATTGCCGGTCCGACAATACACATAAAAGTTAATTGATAAAAACGGCATGGGAATTACCCACAGGGGAACCCCAAACCAAAATTTAAAAAAAAAGACATGGGGGGTCCCCCTAAATTGCATACCAGGCCCTTCAGATCTGGTATGGATATTAAGGGGAACCCCGGCCAAAATGAAGAAAAAAAAAATGTCATGGGGTCCCCCTCAAAATCTATACCAGACCCTTTAGGTCTGGTATGGATTTTAAGGGGAACCCTGCGCCAAAATAAAAAAAATTGGCGTGGGGTCTCCCCAAAAATCCATACCAGACCCTTATCCAAGCACGCAACCTGGCAGGCCGCAGGAAAAGGGGGGGGATGAGAGAGCGCCCCCCCTCCTGAACCGTACCAGGCCACATGCCCTCAACATTGGGAGGGTGCTTTGGGGTAGCCCCCCAAAACACCTTGTCCCCATGTTGATGGAGACAAGGGCCTCATCCCCACAACCCTTGCCCAGTGGTTGTGGGGGTCTGCGGGCGGGGGGCTTATCGGAATTTGGAAGCCCCCTTTAACAAGGGGACCCCCAGATCCCGGCCCTCCCACCGTGTGAAATGGTAAGGGGGTACTGTCAATGTTAAAAATGACGAGACAGGTTTTTGACAATTCCTTTATTTAAATGCTTCTTCTTTCTTCTATCTTCTATCTTCCTTCGGTTTCTTCGTCCATCTTGTTGTTCTGGTTCTTCCTCTGGTGTTCTCGTCCAGCATCTTCCTCCGTGGTGTCTCCTTCCCTTCTTCTCCTCGGGCCGCTCCGCATCCATGATGGCATGGTGGGAGGCTCCCGCTGTGTGACGCTTCTCCTCTTCTGACGGTTCTTAAATAACGGAGGATGGGGCCACCTGGTGACCCGCCCCCCTCTGACGCACGGGGACTTCCCTGTGGCATTCCCCGTGATGTCAGAGGGGGGCGGGGTCACCCTGCCCTCCATTATTTCAGAACCGCCAGAAGAGGAGAAGCGTCACACACAGCGGGAGCCTCCCACCATGCCATCATGGATGCGGAGCGGCCCGAGGAGAAGGGAAGGAGACGCCGCGGAGGAAGATGCCGGACGAGAACACCAGAGGAAGAACCAGAAGAACCAGAAGCAGAAGAAGATGATGGAGGAAGAAACCGAAGGAAGATAGAAGAAAGAAGAAGCATTTAAATAAAGGAATTGTCAAAAACTGTTTCTTGTAATTTTTAACATTTTTGACAGTTTTTACCATTTCACACTGGGGGGAGGGCCGGGATCTGGGGGTCCCCTTGTTAAAGGGGGCTTCCAGATTCTGATAAGCCCCCCGCCCCAGACCACCGTGCAAGGGTTGTGGGGATGAGGCCCTTGTCCCCATCAACATGGGGACAAGGTGTTTTGGGGGCTACCCCAAAGCACCCTCCCAATGTTGAGGGCATGTGGCCTGGTAGAGTTCAGAAGGGGGGGCGCTCTCTCATCCCCCCCTCTTTTCCTGTGGCTTGCCAGGTTGCGTGCTCGGATAAGGGTCTGGTATGGATTTTTGGGGGGACCCCACGCCAATTTTGTAAAAAAATTTAGCGCGGGGGTTCCCCTTAAAATCCATACCAGACCTGAAGGGTCTGGTATAGATTTTGAGGGGGACCCCACGCTATTTTTTTTTTTTTTTTTAAATTTTGGCCGGGGTTCCCCTGTGGGCAATTCCCATGCCGTTTTTATCAATTAACTTTTATGTGTATTGTCGGACCGGCAATTCATTAATAGCCGCGAGTAGTTTTAAATGACTTTTTTTCCTTTGAAATGTCATTTTGCTGTCAGACTGTTCTAAACACAGGAAACATGCGCCCCTTTACAGGCATACTATAGACACCCCCCCCCCAGGTACGAAATGTAAAGGAATATTACACTTTTATTGTTTCACTTTAAGCATTATTAAAATCACTGCTCTCGAAAAAACGGCCGTTTTTAAAACTTTTTTTGCATTGATCGATGTCCCCTGGGGCAGGACCCAGGTCCCCAAACACTTTTTATAACAATACCATGCATATAAGCCTTTAAAATTAGCACTTTTGATTTCTCCCATAGACTTTTAAAGGGTGTTCCGCGGCTTTTGAATTTGCCGTGAAAACCCCAAATTGTTCGCTGCTCGGCGAACTGCCGATGTTTGAGTCGAACATGAGTTCGACTCAAACTCAAAGCCCATCCCTACTGAGCAATAATGCCTGCCTCCTACAGAAAGTTATCTGTGTAATACTCTGCAGAGTTCCTTGATACCAGCCCCCTCATCCCCCAATAAGTCCTGTGCAATACTCTGTAGGTTCTGCAATCAGTGGTAAATAAACACCCAAAACCCAGTCCTGTAATACTCTCCAGAGTTCCCTGATCACTATGCAATAGTCTGCAGGATTCTCTAATCCATTTGTAATACTCTGCACTGCCTGGTATATGATGTGCATAGCCCGTTGTATAATGTACAGCCTGGTATATAATGTACAGAGCCGTGTGTATAATGTACAGCCTGGTATATAATGTACAGAGCCCTGTGTATAATGTAAAGAGCCCTGTGTATAATGTACAGCCTGGTATATGATGTACAGAGCCCTGTGTATAATGTACAGCCTGGTATATGATGTACAGAGCCCTGTGTATAATGTACAGCCTGGTATATGATGTACAGAGCCCGGTGTATAATGTACAGCCTGGTACAGTATATGATGTACAGAGCCCTGGTGTATAATGTAGAGCCTAGTATATGATGTGCAGAGTCCTGTGTATAATGTACAGCCTGGTATATGATGTGCAGAGCCCTGTATATAATGTACAGCCTGGTAAATGATGACACTATGGGTGGAAGCAAGTGCAATACAGGAGATGGAGTGGGTGGATTCTATAAGGGGTGCGATTTATAAGAAGTGGAAGGGGTCAAAAAGGAAGGGCGGGGTCTGGCGCCCCCCATCCATAAACTTTACCAGCCGTCACTGCTGTGCACAGTATTCAGGTGTGGTCTTTTTATCGAAGGCAATAAGATTCCTGGGCAAAGTCCCCTCACCAGTCCTGTACGCATTCAGCGGTCCTCCAAAGAGTGATCAACCGATTCTCCTGGCTGCAGAAGTGTTGCGATGGTGTTCAGTCTCTGACCCATTGAAACGGCCGATTCCGTGATATTCTGCGCTGCTGCAGAGCATTCTTCTGGAAGCATTTGGGTTCTGTTCCTCTGGGCTGGAGCTGCAGACTGTGTGCCCCTTGGTAGGCCCCAATCCCCTCACACAGCAACAGAGGGTTGCTCTCCCGATGGGATCCAGGAAACAAGGCCCCTCTGCCTGGTCCGTGTAACGAAAATGTAAGCGTAGGATAGTTTTGCCTTAACAAGATGCAGTGTAATTATAGATTGTAGAACATATGTTCTTTCATTAGCATTTGAAAAGGACAGAGCCAGTTTTCTAGGATTGAAGTGACACCTAGATGCCAATAAAAGTTCCCATTAGTAAACATAGATTGCCACCTTCCTGAGGCTTCAAAGAAAACTGCTAGTCATTTTGGCTACATTGATCCACAGGGGGTATTCGCAAGGCCCCGGGCGGTCTGCAAACTTTTATTAATATCAACAGATCTAAGGAACCTATTTTAACTCTCATAAAAACTAAAATATTAGCGGCAGAGAGATGGAAAAAAAATCCTTTTGATCGTACACATGATGGGTTACATGTACATGTAACTCTGTATTTGTAACATGTGTGGAATCCTAGAGAACCACACAAAATCATTATATGGCGCCTGATTGAAGCAGGCAGGCCGTGATTGGTACTGTCGCGTTCGGACTGATGCGCTGGTATCGGAAATCCTATCCATGACCCAGCAATCAGCGCCGTTCTGGGCCAATTTGACTCTGGTAATATCAGAACACAAAACATTCTGTGGGCTGAGACAGGAACACCCCCCAGGGTTGATTGGCCAAGGGCTAAAGTCCAGCCCACATCCATATTTCAATAAATTGGGTAGCCTGAGATATGGACATTGTTCTTCCATGAAGCCAGTTCGAAACTGGGGAGTTCCCACATGGTCCAGTATGCTTCTACTAACGGATAGACTTCGGTAAAGTTTATTTCTGTTTTTATCCCTTTTTATTTTCATAGCAAATTGCCAATTGCGGGTCTTTCTGTATTTTTTGTATCATTTTTTTCTTTGTATTTCCTTATGCACTGCCCACTTTCGGGATATTAAATGAAAACATTAAGTGACTTCTGTGTACTAAGCTAGGACTCATATCTCTGGAGAGGTTGTTGTATTTTAGTGCCTAAGGACTCAGTCTAAGTAACGTGCCAATCGGTATGCAATTGCACTGCGTGTTGGCAGGTTGCATGCAGATTGTACGCTAACAGATCTTCCAGACAGAGATCTGTGTGTGTGGTGGCTCAGCAGACCAATCTGCAGACAAACTGTTGGGTGGTGGTAGGCTATCATTGGGTGTCTGGTGTGTGGGGGCAGTGGGAAGAGTGATTAACACCGGGGTTCAAGCTTGCAGGATAGCTGGAGGAACCCTAGAATCGTGTGCTAGGGGGGGTACTAAAGCCCATGAGCCATAATTGGCCAAAGCCACCCTGGCTTTGGCCAATTACAGCTCTCTCTACAGACGGCGCTGTGATTGGCCAAGCATGTGGGTCATAGTGCATGCTTGGCCAATCATCAGCCAGCAATGCACTGCGATGCCGCAGTGAATTATGGGCCGTGACGCGCCACACAAATTTGGCATGAACGGCCCATATTGTTCGCAATTCATCGAACAGATGATGTTCGACTCGAACATGGGTTCGACTCGAACACTAAGCTCATCACTACTCCTCACTACCTATCAGTTTTGAAGGCCATAAAATGCCAAGATGGCACAACCCCCCCCCCCCCAAATGACCCCATTTTGGAAAGTAGACACCCCAAGCTACTTGCTGAGAGGCATTTTGAGTCCATGTAATATTTTATATTTTCCCACAAGTTGCGGGAAAATGAGAATCTTTTTTTTTTTGCACAAAGTTGTCACTAAATGATATATTGCTCAAACATGCCATCTGCATATGTGGAATTACACCCCAATATACATTCTGCTGCTTCTCCTGAGTACGGGGATACCACATGTGTGGGACTTTTTGGGAGCCTAGCCGCGTACGGGGCACCGAAAACCAAGCACAACCTTTAGGAATTCTAAGGACATACATTTTTGATTTTACTCCTCACTACCTATCACAGTTTCGAAGGCCATAAAATGCCAAGATAGCACAAAACCCCCCCAAATGACCCAATTTTGGAAAGTAGACACCCCAAGCTATTTGCTGAGAAGCATGCTGAGTATTTTTCAGCTCTCATTTGTTTTTGAAAATGAAGAAAGAAAATACATTTTTTTTTCTTTTTTCAAATTTCAAAACTTTGTGACAAAAAGCGAAATCTGCAAAATACTCACCATACCTCTCAGCAAATAGCTTGGGGTGTCTACTTTCCAAAATAGGGTCATTTGGGGGGGAAGGTTGTGCCGACTGGGCATTCCATGGCCTCCGAAACTGTGATAGGCAGTGAGGAGTGAAATCAAATATTTACACTCTTAGAAAGCCTGAAGGCGGTGATTGGTTTTCAAGGTCCCGTACGCAGCTAGGCTCCCAAAATGTCTCACACATGTGGTATCCCCGTACTCAGGAGAAGCAACAGACTGTATTTTGGGGTGTAATTTCACATACGCCCATGGCATGTTTGAGCAATATATCATTTAGTGACAACTTTGTGCAAAAAAAAAAAAAAACAAATTGTCTTTTTTCAACTTGTGTCAAAATATAAAATATACCATGGACTCGACATACCTCTCAGAAAATAGCTTGTGGTGTCTACTTTCCAAAATGGGGTAATTTGGGGGGTGGGTTTAAACTGCCCTGGCATTTTATGCACAACATTTTGAAGCTTATGTCACACATCACCCACTCTTCTAACCACTTGAAGACAAAGCCCTTTCTGACACTTTTTGATTACATGAAATTTTTTTTTTTGCAAGAAAATTACTTTGAACCCCCAAACATTATATATATTTTTTAAAGTAAAGGATTTACAGATTAAAATGGTGGGTGTTTATTTATTTTTTTTCACACAGTATTTGTGCAGCGATTTTTCAAACGCATTTTTTTTTTTTGAAAAAACACACTTTTTTTTATTTTAATGCACTAAAACACACTATGTTGCCCAAATGTTTGATGTAATAAAAAAGATGATCTTAGGCCGAGTACATGGACACCAAACACCACATGTTTTAAAATTGCGCACAAACGTGCAGCGACGACAAACTACATACATTTTTAAAAGGCTTTAAACGCCTTTACTGGTTACCACTTTAGATTTACGGAGGAGGTCTACTGCTAAAATTACTGCCCTCGATCTGACCTTCATGGTGATACCTCACATGCATGGTTCAATTGCTGTTTACATATGACGCCAGACCGATGCTTGCGTTCGCCTTTGCGCGAGAGCAGGGGGGGACAGGGGTGTTTTATTTTTATTTTTTTTTAATTATTTTGCTTTTTTTATTTTATTTTTAAACTGTTCATTTTTTATTTATTTTTTTATCATTTTTATTGTTATCTCAGGGAATGTAAATATCCCCTATGATAGCAATAGGTAGTAAAAGCTACTCTTTTTTGAAAAAAATTGGGGTCAATTAGACCCTAGATTTCTCCTCTGCCCTCAAAGCATCTGACCACACCAAGATCAGTGTGATAAAATGCTTTCCCAATTTCCCAATGGCGCTGTTTATATCCAGCAAAATCTAAATCATGATATGCTCGTAGCTTCCGTTATCTTAGGCCATAGAGATAATTGGAGCTGTTCTGGTCTCTGATCAGCTCTATGGTCAGCTGGAGGAACCACCGGCTGCATTCTCAGGTTCCCCGTTGGGACAGGAAAGCCAGAGAAAAACATGGAAGACGGTGGGAGGGGGGGACATTGCTTGTAAAAGCAATCTAGAGGCTAATTAGCTACTAGGATTGCTTTTGCATTAAAAAGCCGACCGCTGGCTGAAAAGAATGATACCAAGATGATACCTAAACCCGCAGGCATCATTCTGGTATAACCACTCAAAGTCCAGCAACATACCAGTACGTTGCTGGTCCTTGTTGGGCATACATTGTAATCTTTTTTTTCATGCAGCCTGTGGGCTGAACGAAAAAGAGATTGATCAGTGGGTATGCCCACCATTAGAATACCTCCCTTCATCCACCCACTTCTAATGATGGGCATACATGCACCGTTATTTTTAACTGTGGTGGTGAAATCTCCTCCTACAGCGATGGAGTCACGGCTTTATGTATCATGGGAGCAAACGCTGTTGCTGTCAAGATAAATAAATCCGCGCTGCAGCTGAATGGCGTACCTGCTAAGCAAATGATGGCTAACAATAAAACAAAGTAACATTACAGTATAAGAGTAAGACTTGCCAAACCCGGAAAGCAAATACAAAAAAAACATAGTAAAAAATACTTTTTTTTTTTTTTTTAACGCAACCTGTGCCTAAAATATATATATGCCGAAGCATGGGGGCATCCACCCGCAAAAGTTAGGAGCAAATCGCTCCTCCACCCCTGTTGCCCCCATGCTTCGGCATACGTGCTGAAGTTTGTAACTGTGGTGGTGAAATCACCTCCGACAGTGCTGGAGTCAAGGCTTTATGTATCGTGGGAGAAAACGCTGTTGCTGTCAAAATAGATAAATCCACGCTGCAGCTTGAATGGCGTACCTGAAAACAAAAAATGGTTAACAAGAAAACACAGTAAACAGTAAAGTATAAAAAAATTACATACCTGAAATGCAAACAGGATAAAACATGATAACAATAAAACATTGCAGAATAGAATACAGTAAAAAAGAGCAGAATACTAGAGAGGATAGAGAGAGAGAGAACAATAAAACAACAACTTTTTTTTTTTTTTTTTTTTTTTTACTTACACTTTTTTTTTTTTTGTAAATGTAACCGGTTCCAGGTTCGGGTCCCTCAAAATGCAATGGCATCTTGGGAGACCCTGTGAAAGTGTGCCTAGTCTACGCAATGCTGTACCCTACGCTAAAATTCCACTAGTGTATGGCAGCGTTCAAAACATTCACCAATGCAAAGACCAGGATTGTCAGGACAGGAGGGACAATAATAGCAGGTGTCACGCCTATATCCGCGCTTTCTGCAGACATGACATTTTCTTTGGGGGGCTCGTTGGGTAGGGGTACGCGGGAGGACATAAAGAAAATGCCTCTCATGCAGCTGGCTTACTGCATTTGGTTGGGGATGGTGAGATGGATCACCGTCTGGAAACCAGAAGGGCTCTGACGATCTCTTCCTGGAATTTAAAGAAGGATCCAGTACGTCCTGAAGCTCTGTATAGCACATGAGTGTTCAGCAAAGCCAATTGAAATAAATAAACAGACACTTTCTTGTACCAGCATCTGGCCTTATGGGCAACTAGGTACGGCGCCAACAACTGGTCGTTGAGGTCCACCCCTCCCATATTTTGGTTATATTCGTGGACACCGAGGGGTTTCTCCACAACACCAGTCACCGTAGTAATTTGGACCATCGTGTCTGCATGAAGGGAGGTAAGAACGAAAACCTTCTTATTATCCCTCCACTTCATAGCAAGCAAGTTATTACACTTCAAGCAGGCTCTCTCCCCCAGCCTAAGACGGGAATCTACAAGTCGCTGGGGAAAGCTTCGGCGATTAGATTGCACAGTGCCACATGCTCCAATCTGATGATCAAAAAGGTGACTAAAAAGTGGCACGCTCATGTAATAATTGTCCACGTACAATTGGTACCCCTTTCCAAATAAGGGTGACACCAAGTCCCACACAATCTTGCCAGCGCTTCCTATGTAGTCAGGGCAGTTTGTCTGCTTTACGTGGCTATCTCTTCCCTCGTAAACCATAAAACTACATGTATAGCCTGTGGCCCTGACAAAGAGCTTATACAGCTTGACCCCGTATCTGGCACGCTTGCTGGGAAGGTACTGTTTGAATGACTGGCAGCCAGAAAACTTAATCAGGGACTCATCAACGCAGACAACTTGATGGGGAGTAAACAAGTTTGCAAAACGTTGGTTGAAGTGGTTTACAAGGGGCCGAATTTTGTAGAGCTGATCGTATCCAGGGTCTCCACGAGGACGACAGAGTTCATTGTTGTTGAAGTGCATGAAATGCAAAATCTGCTCGTATCGTGCTCTGGTTATGGAGGCAGAGAACACGGGCATATGGTACATTGGGTCAGTGGACCAATATGACCGCAACTCACTCATTTTAACTATGCCCATGTTGAGGGATAGGCCCAGAAAGGTCTTAAATTCGGAGACCGTAATTGGTCTCCAATCTCTGGCAAGGGAGGACTGGGGAATAGTGGCAATGTGTTGACCAGCGTACAAATTGCTTTGGTCCACAATAGATTTATAGAGATCTTTGGTGAAAAACAGCGAATAGAAATCAGGTGACGTAACATCAACTGTTTCCACCTGAATGCCGGGTTGGTCAGTGAATGGGAGAAGTACGGGTGCTGTAGAAGTGGTGGGCTCCCAATTCGGATTGGCGAATTCTGCAGGAAGGACACTATGGGCACGACAGGCCTGTCTTCGTCTTCTTGGTGGCAGCGGGACACTACTTGTGCTTGCCACCTCACCAGCTTGAACTGCACTTATGGGACTCGCCACGTCACCAAGTGTTACTGCAGTGCTGAATGTACGACCAGGGTGTACTAGGCCGCTGGTGCTTGCCAGTTCACCAGAAGGAATAGCGGTGCTAGTACTTCTCTGCTCCATACGAGAGCCCTGCGGTTCTTGCACCTCAACAGCAGAAGAAGAAGATTGGGGTCTGGTATGCCTGACCTTGGCAGGGACCACAACTCCGTCATCAGAGCTATCTGTCATGGAGCCGCTGCTGTCTACAGGTTCATATTCTGAGCTTGAATCTGACAGATGAGTGACTTCCTCTTCACTATCTGTCATGCTCAGAAACGTGTAGGCCTCTTCACTAGTGTACCTTTGATTTGCCATTTTGGGCTCTACTAGTGAGACTCGCAGGTAAAAAAGCTACTGACTGTCAGCAACTGTATCAAAACGCTACCAAAAAAACTGTTAGCGTTCGCAGGGATCAGGCCTAACTCTGCGAATGCTGCAGTTATGTGTGTTTAGTGTTTTGTAAGTGACAGTGATCGATCGATACTGCACTTGGGTGGGCTGGGCTGGACTGGGTGGAGGGGCAAAACGCAGGTGCTAGCAGGTATCTGGGCTGATCCCACTAACACTGCGTTTTTGAGGACCCTAAACTGCTGGGGACGCTAGTATAGATCTGATCAGATATTGATCCGTTCAGATACTATACCAGATCCTATACCACTAAGGGAGGTGTATGCTGCGTGCGTGGGTGTTAGCGCTACTGGCGCTAACCTGACATTGCCTGGGGCGACGCAGACCCTATCTGACCCTAAAACTTAACTTGTATCACCGCCTGGCGATCAGGGAGTTAAACCTTTATTAGGTAATAAACGGCGGGTGCCCTGAAACTATAAAAAATAAACTAACTAACCAGCGTCACCCGTAACAGTTATACGGTGATCACTGGTGAAAGGGTTAACTAGGGGGCAATCAGGGGGTTAAAACCTTTATTAGGTAGTATATGGGGGTACGCTGACGTTATAAAAAGCTGACGGTGAACCTAAATACTTACCTCCCTAACTATCGTCACCTGTGACACTAATACAGCGATCAGAAAAACGATTGCTTAGTGACACTGGTGACGGGGGGTGATCACGGGGTTAAACCTTTATTGGGGGGTACCCTAGACCTAAAGGAGCCTACCACTAACTGCCCTACCACTTATAACTGTCACAAAATGACACCAATGCAGTAATCGGTAAAATAAAAAATAAAAAAAACTGCTATTGGTGTCACTGTGACAGGGGGTGCAGGGGGGTGATCGGGGGGGGGGGTGACTGGGGGGTGAAAAGTGTGCCTGCGTGTTCTACTGGAAGTGTAGTGTTGGTGCAAACTTACTTGATGTCTTCTCTCCTCGGAAGCCGTAACGAAAAGGCTTCACGAGGAGAGATGACATCACTTCCTCTGCCTCTGTTTACATTACAGAGGCAGAGGAAGATTTTCATTCGTCAGGAGCGATCGCGAGGGGGTGGCCATGAATAGATTACCTCCCCCTCAGCACAGAACGCTCCTGTAACGAAGCCGACCGCCACAGGCGTGGGGGGGGTCCGATCAGACTCCCCGCCCGTGGGCAGGCAGGGACATACAGGTAAGCCCTTATGCCTGCCATGCCATTCTGCCGATGTACATCATCGTGCGGCGGTCGGCAAGTGGTTAAACTTTGTACTGGTAATGTTGCTGCTCCTGCATCAGTATGGTTTCCAGGAGTAACAGCTATTAACCCTTTGACACCTGTTGGGCCCTCAGCACCATCTCTAGTAAATAACTCCTTTTTGAATGTTCATAATTCTGGCGTTGCTTATTCTCTCTTGCATATAGTGGTTAACCCCGCAGTGCCTGAAACATGGTTTAAGGAGGCGTTGCCTTGCAAGCTATCCCCGCTGGGTTTCCACCTTACCACTGCTGTAAAAGAGAAAATATGGAAAGGCTAATTTTTGGATATACTATCTCTTACCTTCTTCTAAGGAATTTCTAGCTGAAACAGATAAGAAGGCCGAGGAGAGGAGAGATGAGTATAGGCGCAGGCCCATTGCAAGGTCATTTAATAATTGGTTACAGGCTTACTGTATTTTCTCTAGCATTGTGGGGGAGGAACATCCAGAGAAATGTAATGCGTTGTTCCAGCATTTAGAGAATTTGCTGGAAGCTTACCGGAACTTTGGAGGAAATGGATGGTATCAATATGATGAATCTTTTAGGCAAAAAATGTCAGTTTATCCTAATTTAAAATGGGGCAGGAAAGACGTAGGCCTGTGGCTACATTTGATTGTACCCCAGAAAAAACCTTTTCCTAAGCAACAGCATTCAGTTAGTACTGTTTCCCCCTACAGGAAAGGTGTGTGCTATGCTTTTAATGAGAACCAGTGCAAGTGGGGTGTTTTGTGTAAATATAGGCACAAATGTTCTTTTTGCTCTGGTGCTCATTCAGTTTTGAAATGTTTCAAAAGGACTAGTCCGGCTGGGCAACAGCGGGATAATTTTCAAACCAAAAGCATTCACGCCAGTGAAACTAGCAAATATGGTTCCGTGGCTGGAACGGTACCCAGATCGGGAGATGGCGCGGTTCCTAACTGAAGGATTTGAGTGTTTTTTTTACTAACTAAGTTTTTTCAGGTATAGGTTGCAAAGTGTTGGACAATTTAAAATCAGACACTGAATTCCTGGAAATAGTTAGGGAAAAAGTGAGGAAAGAAATCGCAGAGGGTCGCATAGTGGGTCCTTTCCCATTTCCCCCTTTCAAGAACATGCGTATCTCGCCATTGAGGGTGGTCCCTAAAAAGGAACCAAATTCATTTAGAATCATCTGTCATTCCCAAAAGGGACTTCCCTTAATGACAAGATTGATGATTCTTTTGCTTCGGTTTCATATTCCATGTTTGAGGAGGCAATAATTAAAATCAGGTCCTTTGGCCAAGGGGCATAATGGCAAAGGCTGATATTAAATCTGCATTTAGATTACTTCCGGTTTCGCCCAGTTCATATAGGTCTTTGGGTTTTTTCTTTGAAATTTTTTTCTTTTATGATATGTGCTTGCCAATGGGGTGTTCCCTTGTCATGCTCTTATTTCGAAAACTTCTCAACAGTTTTGCACTGGGTGGTCAGTTTTGAGTCAGGTTTTGACAATATCATTCACTACCTGGACGATTTTTTGATTATAGGGCCGGCAGATTCATCGATTTGTTTTTATTCCCTGACACTTTTTTCACTAATTATGTACCACTTTAGGGTTCCCATGGCAGAGGAAAAGACTGTATTTCCTTCCACTTCATTACAGTTTTTAGGCATTGTGATAGATACAAAGCTGTCAGTCTTTAGTTTGCCCGCTGAAAAGATAGAGAGAGCCAAGCATTTGATATATGTTTTAATAAGAAAAAAATAAGTCCTCCTAAAAGAGCTTCAGTCATTATTGGGGGTACTGGCATTTGCGTGTCGCATTATGCCCGTTGGAAGAATTTTTTCGAGGAGGCTTTATTTAGCAACAGCTGGTTTGAAATCCCCCTTTTCACATATATGGTTAAATAATGACCTTAAAGCAGATCTGCTGATCTGGTCACAGTTTTTGGATACGTATAATGGGAAGTCTTTCTTTCAGGAAGAATTTATTGCAGCGGCTGATTTTGAATTGTGTACAGATGCGGTGGGTTCCAGGGGTTTTGCGGCAGTTTGGCGCAGCCATTGGTGCTATGGTAGGTGGCCGCCCTCATGGGTATACAATTAAACAAGAACATCGTACTCCTGGAACTTTTTCCAGTCATTGTGCCGATAGAAATCTGGGGAGAAGGGGTAGTATTTACAGTTAATTGCCTGTCTTCCAAAACTCCTGCTATATTTTGTATCTTTATATTTGCGTTTAAACATATGGGTAAAAGCAAGTTATGTTCCTGGGTCCCATAATGCTATTGCAGATGCTCTGTCTCGGTTCCAGATGGTCCGTTTCCGCACCTTACTTCCCGAGACAGATCCAGCTGGCTTTCCTTGTCCAGACCATCTGTGGACTTTGATTTGACACCCATTAATGTCGCCATTCTGAATTCTGTCACCCCCAAGACATGGGCTGACTATACAGCTGCATGGAGGAGATGGGAATTGTTCAGCAATACTTTAGGTTTTTGTTCTACGGTACCCTCAGAGGGAACTATTTTAGCTTTTGTCTGTAGTTTGTTTGAGGAAACTATCGCACATCCAAAATATTGGCAGGTATTTCTTTCTTCTTTAAAATAATGCATTTTCCAGCATGCAGTAGTTTCTTTTCAGTGCGTCAGGCCATTAAGGGGTATAGATGTTCACACATGGTTGGGGATTACCGGAGGCCCATTACTTTTGAGATATTGAAGAATATAACCAGAGTGGTATCCGTAGTCTGTTATTCATCATATGAGGCTCTGCTTTTTATAGCTTTATATGTGATAGCATTTTTTGGGGCCTTGCGATTATCAGAAATAGTACCCGTTAATAAAAAAGGTGGTTCGGGTTTATTGTCACATCACGTGGTAGTGGGGGATTCATCAGTAATGCCGCGTACACACGGTCGGACTTTCTATCCTACTTGGTCCGGCACACTTTCTGACGGACTTTGTCCGCCAGGTGCGCCGGACTTTAAAACGGACGGACTTGCCCACACACGCCCGGACTTTGCGGCGGGCTAAGTCCGCCCGTCTTTCCGACGGACTTTTGCCGGAGTTACGGCGGACTTTCAGAATGAACGGACTTGCCCACACACGGACAAGTCCGTTCATTTTGAACGTGACTCAGGTGCGACGGGACTAGAAAAGGATGTCAATCTTGCCGCTTTTATCGGCGAGATTGACACCTTGCGAGCCCAATCGCGGGGCATACCAGGCCCTTAGGTCTGGTGTGGATTATAAAGGGAACCCCCTACGCCGAAAAAACGGCGTGGGGTCCCCCCTAAAATCCATACCAGACCCCGATCCGAGCACGCAGCCTGGCCAGTCAGGAAAGGGGGTGGGGATGGGCGAGCGCCCCCCCTCCTGAACCGTACCAGGCCGCATGCCCTCAACATGGGGGGTGGGTGCTTTGGGGGAGGGGGGCGCCCTGCGGGCCCCCCCCCCAAAGCACCTTGTCCCCATGTTGATGAGGACAAGGGCCTCTTCCCGACAACCCTGGCCGTTGGTTGTTGGGGGCTGCGGGCGGGGGGCTTATCGGAATCTGGCCCCTTCCTATTGCAGCGAGCGCGAAATACAATACCCTGCCCTCGTGTCGTATCTGGTCCGCCGGACCAGCATACACACGAGCGGGCTTTCCGTCGGACCAGCACACAGACGAGCGGACTTTCCGCCCGAAACTGAGTCCGACGGAAAGATTTAAAACTTGTTTCAAATCTAGGTCCGGCGGGCTTTTGGGAAAAAGTCCGCCGGAAAAGTCCGCCGGCGCCCACACACCGCCGGACCAAGTATGCCAGAAAGTCCGACCGTGTGTACGCGGCATAAGACTACTTATTGCCAAGTCCAAAACTGATCAGTTGGACAGCGGTGTTTGGATCGAATTATTTTCATGCCTGGATCCAGCTATTTGTCCAGTGGGAATAATTCAGCAATTCTGCAGCTATAGGCCCTCCAAGTCAGGCCAATTTTTCAATTTATACTGATGGTTCCCCGGTAACCAGATTTCAATTTGTGGCAGGATTCCAAAAATGTATTCAGATTTTAGGTTTACAGGAGTTCCGTTTTCACGCCCCATTCATTTTGTATGCAACGGCAGCATCCAGGCTTGGGCTAGCTGAGGCTTTAATTAAGAGGTTGGGAAGATGGGAATCTAAGAGGTATAGTATTTATGTCCGCCCTAACTTTTTACTTTGAATTTTAGGTCAGAGAAAGTATGTGTGGATTATCGGACATTTTTACATTTTCTGGGTGCATAAACTGGCGTCTCATCGTTGCTATACGGCTAATTTAAATATTAACACTGAAACTTGCACCATTCTGTGGAAAGGAGTAAGAGGTTTACGGTGGTCAAATTAGTTTTATTGTATTTCTGAACTGTATTCACAGTGGCCATCACCTTCGGTGCTTATTATTCACCTGGGCGGGAATGATGTAGGTCATATAAAAACGCTAGATTTAATTGACAGGATTAAGCATGATTTGCACCATTTAAGTGTGTCATCTCTAAACACAACTATTGTTTTTTCAGATATCATTCCCAGGTTATTATGGTTGTCACATCCAGAATTAAAGAATTTTGAGAACATAAGGAAGAGGGTGAATAACTCGGTGGAGAAATTCATGCCTCATATAAAGGGGTTCTCGTATTGGCATGTTGATTTGGAGGGTGGTTTTGGGGAACTGTATCAGACGGATTTGGTGCATCTCTCCGAGGTAGGCTTGGACATTTTTAACTGGGGTTTGCAGGACATAATTGAGAGGGCTGCGGGTTTAGGGTAGGTCAGGGCTCTGTCCATTAATGGGCAAAGCCCTGACTTGGTGAGGACTGCTATTATAAAGTTAATTAAATATAATTTGCTTGAGTCATCAAGGCTAAGCAATTTTGAGAAGGATATTTTGATTGGAGTTAGAATTATAATGTTATTTTGAGAATTATTATTTTGTGTAAACCAATAAAGGTGCCACGGCCAATTTATGCTAATACTAAAGTATCATGTTTATTATTTATGGGGTGTGTTTGGAGATGGGGCGGAAAAGGGTGCAGAGTGCAATCCCATGTAACAGGAGGGCACAATTATTCGGCACACCTGCATGGGTTTGCCTCTGCTTTCCCCCCAGGTGCTAGCTGATTAGCAGAGGCAGATTATGGCAGTTTAATTAGGGGAGTTTTGGCCCTCCTGCTCACCTGGGGCAGGTGAGAAGGGGCCAATGAGTGTGGAGAGAATTTTCTGGAAGCAGTGGGGCTCAGTATAAAAGGAAGAGCCCACTATTCCAAAATGTCGCTGACAGGCTGAAGGTCCGGTTAACCTCCCTGGCGGTATTCCCGAGCTTGACTCGGGGTTGATTTTCTCTGCCAGGAGCGGTAACTCCGAGTCAAGCTTGGGGTAACATTGCAGAGCTGTCAGCGGAGTCCCCTTACCTTCACCTGGAGATCCAGTGACGTCCTCCGCTGTGATTGCCGACGAGATCGCCGGCCGGCATCTGATTTTCTAGTTCCATTCTCTGCGAGCAGCAGCGGTGCATGGGAATGGAACTAGGCGGGTTATTCAAAAGTGACACACACACATAAAAGAGGTAATACATTGTAATCTGAGAGGATTATACTGTATTATCTCAGATCTGACACTTGATTACTGCCCCTTGCCTGCCATTTTACTGTCATTTGCGCCCATAAAATATTTATACATGGCATAAAAAAAAGCGCCACTTTACTACAAAAGCGCTTTTGGACCAGTTGAGTGACAGCGACACGGAGCTGCTCGCAGAACTGAGCGATAGTGAGTCGTGGGGAGATTTGTCGTCTGACACTGACACTGATCTGGCAAGTGACAACGGTGATGATCCTGCACCTGACCTCAGCGATGTGCGCACTTGGTGCCCTATTGACTGCGATACGGACCAGGTAGCGCCCCCAAGATTCCCCTTCACTAGATCACCTGGGATGAAGGTAGATGTTAAGCGTGACAACCCTCTGGCATACCTGCAATTATTCCTCACTGGTAATTGAGGTAATTGAAAAAATTGTCACAGAGACAAATCGCTACCAAGAGCAGCAATCGGCTATGCTGCATGCCAGGTTTTCCAGAAGCAGAAAATAGGAACCGGTGACCAAAGAGGACATCTTGCAGTTTCTGGGACTCATCATTCTTCAGGGGGTGGTGGGGAAACTGCTCCAGAAATGGTACTGGACCACCAATAAGTTACTGGCCACTCCGTTTTTTGGCACCGTGATGTCAGAATACCAGTTTTCCCCTCATCATGAAGTATTTCTACTTCACGAAAAATGAATTTGATGAGGCCACGCATCCTGTGCCCAAAAATCTGGGAGGTATGCTAAATTATTGTGACCAATTTCCAGCGGACCTACATGCCAGAAAGGGACGTCAGCGTGGATGAAATTTTGATGGTCTACAAGGGACGCCTAAGCTGGATACAGTTTATTGCATCCAAAAGAGCGCGGTTTGGCATCAAATCCTACATGCTCTGCGAGTCATCCACTGGGTACATCTGGAATTCGGTCATTTACATCGGTAAAGACATGAAGTTCAACCCCAGGTACAGCAGCTATGGTATGGTCACATCATCTGTCCTTACACTGCTGGAGCCATTGCTGAACCAGGGATATTGTGACCATGGACAATTTCTATACGTCTCCGGAACTGTATGAGGTTTTGCTCACAAAACAAGACTGATGTGTATGGTACTGTTAGGCCTAACCGACGTGACATGCCATCTATGTTTGCCAAGAAAAAACTAAAAATCAGAGAAATGGTTGCCTGGCAGAAGGGTAAGATGGCAATGCAATTGTGAAACAAGAAGGACGTGTGTCTCATGAGTACTGTGCACAATACCTCCACTGCCATGGTCCACACAAAAGGTGGGAAAGATGTGCTGAAGCTGCAAGTTGTGATAGACTATAATAACACCATGGGAGGTGTCGACAGAGCCGATCATTCAATGACATTTTATCCAGATATGCGCAAACAGCAAAAAAAAATTATAAGAAGATTTTCAGGCATCTTCGGGAGCAATGCCTTTGGAATACATATATCCTGTACAGAGCAAAGAGTGACAAGCCTCTTGTTCATTCTGATTTTATCTGGAAGGTGGCAGATTTTTGGCAAACACCAGACGCCATCAGTAGCTGTGAACAGATCTGGAAGACGTGCTATTGACGTTGCCAACCCAGAATGCCTGACTGGTTGTCACTTTATGGACTACATACCGCCAACCGCAAAAAAAGGCAGCACCTACCAGGATGTGCGTGGTTTGCTGTTCAAAGAGAGATGGCAATGGAAAGAGAGCCTGAAAAGAAAGCAGGTTCCATTGTCCTGATGGTGACGTCAGACTTTGTTTGACAAATTTCATTATTTTGTATTACATTATTGAATAAAATTATATTTATTATATTATAATTCATGATTTTGTGTTTCAAACTTTATCACATCTGGGATGTCTACTAGAGTCTTGTTTGGTCAGGTTTAAGTAAGTAATTACTAAGAATTGCAGGCCTACAATACATAACACCAAATTTCCATGCAAAAAATTGTACCGCTTTTGGTACAAAATTCCTGACATAATCATACCGCCAGGGAGGTTAAAGGAAAGATTACGACCCCCCCCTCCCATCGCGTGCTCTTTATGTGGTATGTTACCTTACTTTTAGGGGGGACTGGTATTATAAAGTTAATTAAATATAATTTGCTTGAGTCATCAAGGCTAAGCAATTTTGAGAAGGATATTTTGATTGGCGTTAGAATTATAATGTTATTTTGAGAATTATTATTTTGTGTAAACCAATAAAGGTGCCGTGGCCAATTTATGCCAATACTTAAAGTATCATGTTTATTATTTATGGGGTGTGTTTGGAGATGGGGGGGGGGAGGGTGCAGAGTGCAATCCCATGTATTCAGCGCCCCCCTGAGTCAATACTTTGCAGAACCACCTTTCACTGCAATTACAGCGGCAAGTCTTTTTGGGGATGTCTCTACCAGCTTTGCACATCTAGAGTGACATTTTTGCCCATTCTTTGCAAAATAGATCAAACTCTGTCAGATTGGATGGAGAGCATCTGCAAACATCAATTTTCAAGTCTTGTTACAGATTCTCCATTGGATTTAGGTCTGGACTTTGTCTGGGCCATTCTAACACATGAATATGCTTTGATCTAAACCATTCCATTGTAGCTCTGGTTGTATGTTTAGGGTCGTTGTCCTGCTGGAAGGTGAACCTCCGCTCCAGTCTCAAGTCTTTTGCAGACTATAACAGGTTTTCTTCTAAGATTGCCCTGTTTTTGGCTCTATCCATCTTCCCATCAACTTCCCTGTCCCTACTGAAAAAAATCATACTCACAACATGATGCTGCCACCACCATGTTTCACGGTGGGGCTGGTGTGTTCAGGGTGATGTGCAGTGTCAGTTTTCCACCACACATCGTTTTACTTTTAGGCCAAAAGGTTACATTTTGGTCTAGTCTGACTAGAGCACCTTCTTCCACATGTTTGCTGTGTCCCGGCCGGCGTTACCATCATTCGGAAGATCCATGATCATCATACACAGCACGGATATGCTCCAGGATCCGGGAACGTCATCCCAGACTTACTGATACCACGCTTGCCATTCACTCACTACATGTGAGTTGATCTTATGAAGTTTTAATAAATTGTTTTTAAAAAAACGACTGCACCCAGGGGCGCCTCTCCACTTGTTGCAGCTTCCAGGATTATGGTTTCTTCCTTACATTGATAGCAGCCCTGTGTGTTTCCCCTTCTGGACATTTTTTTTCCCTCCTTCCCATATCACCATATCTACTGTTTATGTCATATGGACTTTTGTCATTCCAGTTTTATCTAGTCAATTTATCATCAGCAGATTTGCATTGGGAACTATATGAACTCCTGTTGTTGCGCCTATACTTGTATAAGGTTGCTGTGTCCCCCACATGGCTTCTTGCAAACAGGACTTCTTATGGCTTTCTTTCAACAATGTCTTTCTTCTTGCCACTCTTCCATAAAGGGCAGATTTGTGGAGTGCACAACTAATAGTTGTCCTGTGGACAGATTCTCCCACCTGAGCTGTGGATCTCTGCAGTTCCTCCAGAGTTACCATGGGCCTCTCGGCTGCTTCTCTGATGAATGCTCTCCTTGCCCAGCCTGTCAGTTTAGCTGGACGGCCATGTCTTGGTAGGTTTGCAGTCGTGCCATACTCTTTCCATTTTCACATGATGGATTGAACAGAGCTCCGTGAGATGTTCAAAGCTTAGGATATTTTTTTATAACCTAACCCTACTTTAAAGTTCTCCACAACTTTATCCCCGACCTGTCTGGTGTGTTCCTTGGCCTTTATGAGGGCTTCACAGAACAGCTGTATTTATACTGAGATTCAATTACACACATATGGACTCTTTTTACTAATTAGGTGACTTCCACTTCACAATTATGTGCCACTTTGTGTTGGTCTATGACAAAAAAAACCCAGTAAAATACATTTACATTTTTGGTCGCAACATGACAAAATGTGGAAAATTTCAAGGGGTATGAATACTTTTTCAAGACACTGTAAATGATGTAGAGCAGTGTTTCTCATTCCATTCCTAAAGGCGCCCCAACAAGTCATGTTTTCAGGATTTCCCTAAGATGAAAAAGCTGTGGTAATTACTAAGACAGTGAAACTAATCAAAATAATGGAAAGCCTGAAAACATGACCTGTAGAGCATGCTGCAAGCAGATGTGCAAGGTACAGTCTATCTTGTGTCTACAGGTACCGCCATAACAGGGTTATGCCATGTTCACACTATAGATTACACAGTGCATGGTGTGACTATACTAAACACAACTATGCAGACTTTACTATGCCCACCATACACGTCCTATATGGACTTTACACTGTGCTCACATGATATGCAGACTGCATGCAATACACATCACACATCTTGTGCCCACAGCTCCCCATATACAGACATCTCAGCCCAGGAGGGAAGGTGCCAGGCATCGACCCCCTGTGGCCATAGCTCCCAACTGTCCCTGATTTCGAGGGACTGTCCCTGATTTGGAACAATGTCCCTCTGTCCCTCATTCCTCCTCATTTGTCCCTCATTTTGTTCTGATCTATATAGTTGTATATGAAATGCACTTTTTATCTATCAAAAAGTGTATTCCAGTGCTAAACCTTTCATCTAAACTCAAAATTGCTGCATTTGTAAATTCCAAAAGCCAATATAAAGGAATAGTAGTGGTAAAAAAAGCAGTTGTGGGTTTAACCAATCTTGTTTTTTTTGAACAATTCTCTTTTAACCACTTCAGCCCCGGAAGATTTGGCTGCTCAATGACCAGGCCATTTTTTGCGATACAGCACTGCGTCGATTTAACTGACAATTGCGCTGTCCTGCGACGCTATTCCCAAGCAAAATTTGCTATAATAAACATCCCACATTTTTTATCAAAAAAACAAATTTTTTCCTCAGTTTAGGCCAATATGTATTCTTCTAAATATTTTTGGTAAAAAAGAAATTAAGCATATATCGATTGGTTTGCGCAAAAGTTATAGCGTCTACAAAATAGGGGATAGGTTTATGGCATTTTTATTATTATTATTTATTTATTTATTTTTTTACTAGTAATGGCTAGGGATGAGCCAAACATCCCCCGGTTCGCACTAACTTTAGAACCCCATTAAAGTCTGTGGAACTCGAACGTTCAAAATCAAAAGTGCATATTTTAAAGGCTAATATGCAAGTTATTGTCCTAAAAAGGGTTTGCGGACCCGGGTCCTGCCCCAGGGGACATGTATCAATGCAAAAATAAGTTTTAAAAACGAACGTTTTTTCGGGAGCAGTGATTTTAATAATGCTTAAAGTGAAAAAAAAAAGTGAAATGTTCCTTTTAAATATCATGCCTGGAGGGTGTCTATAGTATGTCTGTAAAGTGGCGCGTGTTTCCCGTGCTTAAAACAGTCCCTGCACAAAATGATATTTTTAAAGGAATAAAAGTCATTTAAAACTGCTTGCGGCTTTAATGTAATGTTGGGTCCCGGCAATATGGATGAAAATCAGTGAGACAAATGGCATGGGTACCACCCACCCCCAGTCCATTACCAGGCCCTTTCGGTCTTGTATGGATATTAAGGGGAACCCCGCACCCAAATTAGAAAAAGGAAAGGCGTGGGGCCCCCAGGCCCTATATACTCTGAACAGCAGTATACAGGCAGTGCAAACAAGACAGGGACTGTAGGTTTGTTGTTAAGTAGAATCTGTTTGTAATTTTGTGATAAATAAATGCAGCGTTAAGTGTCATTAAACATGCGTTTTCAGTGAATATAAGGAAATATCACCTTTCATGAATAATATGTGTACTCTTCAATAAGAGTATAGTGATAATTAGAAAAACATAGGTGAAACTAGACAACCAAAATATAATCTGTAGCACAAACCTACGTAAACATGTGTTCGGTGCATATAGAAATAGGTCACCTTTTATGAGTAATATATATCACCCTTCATCAAACAAGTGTATGTTGGTATATAAACTTAGAATAAAATAAAGTCCATAAGTTAAAAGAAAACTGTAGCAACAATACTGTGTAGACAGTGGCACAGAGGAGATCCCGTATCAATTGTTACATCTGGTGGGCAATCTTCCTGCATACAGATTTCATATAGAAGTAGTAAGGTGGATGCGCTTACCAGAAGGGATGGACACTCTCACCGTACGGCGGGGTGTCATAAGAGCTTACGGATCCAAGTGATCCTAAGGGTGTTCACTGGAGACTCGCTGAGACGTGCCAATGGAAAATAACGGAAAATGCATCCAAAACGACTTCAGGAGCGAGATGGACCGTGAGTCATCGGATGGATGAATGGATTCACCTCTCCCAGTACACTGGTAGCCGAAGAGATGTAGTTCTCACCACGTCAAACAGCATCCACATAGGGAAAAAAAGAGGAATCTCCACATGGTGCATGAACCAATAAAAGCAGGTTTATTTGAAGTCATCGGCAATACAGCAGACGTTTCACAGGCATCAGATAAAAAAGTTGAACAAGTGATCACAAGTTGAATAAAAAAGTAGTAGTTAGCGTGGTAACAGGGTAACAGCAATCAGCAACCCGACATGTTTCAGACGAATGTCCATCTACAGGGGCATGTCTAAGAACGACGCGATCAGCAGCCACCTCCTCCCAGCCATGTACAAGTCTATGGGTTTCTTCGGACTGTAAATGATCCCTTGTAGACTGCTGCTGATGCTGAGTGCCAGGCTCCACCTCCATGCTGACACAATCCTCCTCCTCCTCGTCCTCTTCCTGTGTGATCGGCGGGCACGCAGGGACATTGTCTGGATAAAGGGGGCCTTGAGAGGTAAGGAAATCCTCCTCTTCCTCCCTCTGTTCTGCCTCAAGTGCCCTGTCCATTATTCCATGCAGCGTGTGCTCCAACAGGTGGACAAGAGGGACATTGTCACTGATGCATGCACTGTCACTGCTCACCATCCTTGTGGCCTCCTCAAATGGTGACAGGACAGTGCATGCATCTCTGATCATAGCCCACTGGCGTGGGAAAAAAAAAAACAAGGTCCCCTGACTCTGTCCTGGTGCCATAGTTGCATAGGTACTCATTGATGACCCTCTGCTGCGTGTGCAGCCGCTGCAGCATGGCCAACGTTGAGTTTTCACCTGGTGGGCATGTCACAGATTAGGCTGTTCTTGGGCAGGTTAAATTCCTTTTTGGAGGTCAGCCAGCCGAACACTGGCATTATATGACCTGCGGAAATGCACACAGACTTTCCTGGCCTGCCTCAGGAGATCTTGTAAGCCCGGGTACCTGCCCAAGAACCGCTGTGCCACCAAGTTAGGGACGTGAGCCAAACAGGGCACATGGGTCAGTTGTCCCTGTCGGAGGGCGGAGAGGAGGTTGGTGCCATTGTCGCAAACCACCATACCTGCCTTAAGCTGGCATGGTGTCAACCACCTCTGAACCTGCCCCTGCAGAGCTGACAGAATCTCTGCCCCAGTGTGGCTCCTGTCCCCCAAGCATACCAGCTCAAGCACCGCATGGCATCTTTTTGTGTGCTTGCGTAGCCCCTTGAATGCCTATGGAGCACCGCTGGTTCTGAGGACAAATCAGCCAGGAAGAGGCCATGGAGGAAGAAGAGGGGGTGGAGGAGAGAGGTGTGGCAGAATCACCACTAGTAGAATTTTGGAGGTGTGGTGGCGGAACAACCTCCAACACTACCGCACCCTGTCCTGCATCCTTCCCAGCTGCCAGAAGAGTCACCCAGTGTGCAGTGAAAGATAGGTAACGTCCGTGTCCATGCCTGCTGGATCATGAGTCAGCGGTAATATGCACCTTACCGCTGACCGCCCTGTCCAGCGAGGCCAAGACATTGCCTTCCACATGCCGGTAGAGAGCCGGAATCGCCTTCCGTGAGAAAAAGTGACGTTTGGAAACCTGCCACCGAGGAACCGCACATTCCACAAACTCATTTGCTAAGGCCTATCCGGGATTGGCAAGGGTCGCAGAAGACCCCAGGCTTTAGTCCTGCTGGTCTTATTTCTGATACAGGTAGTGCAAGTCTCAATGTACTTTTTACAGTCCTCTCTTAAGCAGGGCCACCAAAAGGTTCGTTTTAAAAGTTCAGCCGTCTTATGGAACCCAAAGTGGCCTGCAAGGGCATGGTCATGGCAGAAACCCAAGGCAGGAACTCGCAAATTTTCTGGCACAAAGATCTTGTTGTTGTACCATAATAGACCATCCTTAGCTTGTAACCTCAGCCGTGGCGGTTCGCAGGGGATCCTCATAAAGCCAAGCCATAGTTGCAAAAAATGAAGATAGACTTGACAGACACGGGTTGCCCTGTTCCAGCAGGCGATGAACCCAGGACTTCGGCTCTCCTTGCAGAAGGGAGATTACATACCCTACTTTAGTACTTTCAAGAGAAAAAGTCTGAGGTAGCAACGAAAAGTAAAGTACACAGTTATGGGAAGTCCTGAACTTGGTACGATCGCCTGAGAACCTATCTGGAGTGGGTACTCGGGGTTCAAATGGCTGCAGTTTGGCTAGATCCATTCCTGTTTTTATCTTCCTACTGACAGGCAGCCTTGTGGTGTTACAGTATTTACAGCTACCTGAAGAAAATTGCTGGTGTTCTTCTGATTCTATTAGTACCACAGTCAGGCAGCTAGACTATTTAGAGTTAGTGTAGTGCGTCCTCCTCACAGTGTTCAGCTAAAGCTACAAGTTAGTTTAGTGTGACCTCTGCACAGTGTTCAGACAAAGCTACAAGTTAGTGTAGTGCGACCTCTGCACAGTGTTCAGCTAAAGCTACAAGTTAGTGTAGTGCACAGTGTTCAGCTAAAGCTACAAGTTAGTGTAGTGCACAGTGTTCAGCTAAAGCTACAAGTTAGTGTAGTGCGACCTCTGCACAGTGTTCAGCTAAAGCTACAAGGTAGTGTGGTACGACCTCTGCACAGTGTTCAGCTAAAGCTATAAGTTAGTGTAGTGCGACCTCTGCACAGTGTTCAGCTAAAGCTACAAGTTAGTGTAGTGCACAGTGTTCAGCTAAAGCTACAAGTTAATGTAGTGCGACCTCTGCACAGTGTTCAGCTAAAGCTACAAGTTAGTGTAGTGCATCCTCTGCACAGTGTTCAGCTAAAGCTATCTGTAGAAGGTTGGTGGTGTTTTCCTGATCCTATCACTACCGCAGGCAGCTACATTATTTTAACGTTAGTGTAGTGCATCCTCTGCATAGTGTTAAGCTAAAGCTACCTGTAGAAGGTTGGTGGTGTTTTCCTGATCCTATCACTACTGCAGGCAGCTACATTATTTTAACGTTGGTGTAGGGCAACCTCTGCACAGTGTTCGGAGAAAAGAAGCAAGCCCCAAGGATATTGCGGATACAGGGAGAAGTAAATGAGGGTATACCCATAAATAAAAAATATGTAAATTTTATTGATACAAAAGTAGTAAAAAAAATACAAAATGATCCTGTACAAAAATCACCTAAATACAATGTACAATAGAAACTGCAGGAAATGAAACAGCCGCTGAGCTGGAAATGCACCACAGGTCAAAAACGTAAAGTTCAACTAGTGGGACATATATACCAAAAAACCCAACGTGTTTCGGAGAGCGATTTTTAAATGATGTACATTTCCTTCTTCAGGGGTAAAAAACAGACACGCTGCTTCATTTCTATTAAGAGAAAAAACTTATATAATAGATAATGTGTGTATTAGTGTATGTTAATAACAAACCGGTTGGTTCATGGCAAAAAAATGGTACATGTAAGATAAATAAAGGTAGTCTATACTTACATAACAGTATTTATTTTTTTACTTTACACACCAACAGACAGAGCGTATGTCCGTGTTTGGGAAGAAAACACTCTCATATGGTTGAAAATGAAAGCTGAGAAATCCGAACTAAGTCGGTGTGACTGGGATTAGTGGATGCACCCGGGCGGTCCAACAATGCTCACGGGGATATCCCTAATAGGTGGGGACTAACACCTAATAAAAAGATAGTGGATAGTAATATGACTACATGCACTGAAGGTGTGGGGTTAAGTGAGCCAAAAAGACATCACTGCCCCAGAGTAAAAATATACTGATAGCACTGCAGGGAATAGATAACAATAAGTATAGTATTCAATACCTGCGGTAAGCATGTCGGTCAGTGTCCACAAGGATCCCCGGCATTCCCTGGCTGTGTAGCAATGGCTGCTCACACAGTCAGGCATATATACACCCAGGGATCGAAAGCGGGCCAATCGGGGCATGGTATTTAGGTAGTAGGAGGATGAAGCTTGGGACCAAGCGAAACGCGTAAGCATCTAGCCATCACGCTAACGCTGCTCGGCACACCGAGCTCTGCACTATGACTACGATTTACCTCTGACCACACACGATCAACTTTCCAGATGTGATTCACCTACTTCTGCTTCGGGAATTGGCTCCTTAGTCCATCCTGGGATATCACCAGTCCGAATGCTGTGAAACCCTAGGCATGTAGCATGTTCTAGCCGGAACGAAAACCTACTAACAGCACTATACGGACTCTTTGAATGGCTAAGACTTCAGTGAGCCTATCGCTGTAAGCCGGGACCTCTACGAACTCCGCATCCTAGCACACAAGACGTAAAACGGTGAGCTGCTTTACTCCAGCAAATTGGAGTTTCACTGCATACTGCTCACTAAGTTTGTTTTCCTTGTGAGACATTTATTGAGGTAATACCTGCTTTCAACCCCCATCACCATTCCTATTGCTGTATGCAGCTACTTCGGAGCCATTATATCCCCAGATATCACATCAAGGAACATTTTGTTAGCCTCTAAGCACAAGCACTTTCATCTGGAGGTATACCTGTGGGAATCCCCCCTCTCCTTCAATTTGATTAAAATCAAGCCCTCAAGCAACTAATTACTAGTGTGTGATAGACCCGGGTCTCAGATAGGTGTCTATGTGTATGTATGTAATATGAGTGCGTGGGAAATTGTGTACTGATACGGTGGCCACCAGTGTTTTATAGGACGCTAGTCCCATTTTTAATCATAGTTGGGAGTTGGGTGCAATTTTTTGTAAAAGTGTTTAAATTGGGATAATCAATAAAGATATTTAGTTATATTATCGGCCTGTCTTCCTTGATGAACTGCTGTTGGACCCTTTCCATTGTGTATATTATGTATTTTCTAGTCCAGAAGACAACCACCCCCTGATTTTTTTTTAAATTTATTTGTATAAAAACAGGGTTGACGATTAAAACAGGTTTTTCAAATGGGCAATAGATAAGTCCTCAAACTACTTGGCCTAACCTGTACTAAATTGGAAGTTTCATGGGGTTCCCCACCTTTTTGTGTTAGTAGGAGGAGGGAAAGAGAGAGACAGACAGACACAGGTGTTGGGGATTGTCAACCGACGTCTCCCCATATCACCCGTACTGCTGAATTCAGACCCACGTTCGTCACCAATGGGAATCCTCCAGCCGATGCGGCGTCCGGCGTCACCGCCCATTGCGCGGTGACCTCAGATGTCGGCACGGCCGTTGGCACGGAAGTGGGTGGGTGCACTGGACAGAAGAAAGTCCAGTGTGCAACTGCAGACAACTGTCTCCACAGGTGTACTCGCCCAAGACACCCCCATCGAAGGGGGCGAAACTGCACCAAGGCGGCACATGAAGCTCACCACCATGGGGCCCCCCCTGCCGGGGAGCCTCGGTGGACCATCAAGGGCACCAACAAAACCCCGGAAAAAATTGAAAAATGTTTTAATACGGTTGTAAGCGATCCAGTCCATCGGCTATTGTCTAGACGATTGAAATTAAATTCCAGTCAGATATTTGGGGAAATAAACAATGATTACCATACAGCAAATGCAGGTTTCCAATACATTACTGGACATTATCAAATAATAGGCCTGCGAGCATATACAGTATGAATAAAGCAATTAACAAATATTACATGTACACATGACATCACATTGTGGTAATAAATTTGGAGAGGGGAAGGGGACAGGGAGAAGGAAAGAGAAAAAAAATGCAGGAAAATATGATAACAGAGAAAAAATTGTTAATGGATTGCCTAAATTTATTGATCTTTATCGTAGAGGCCTGATATGAAACCAGGTAAAAAGGGTTTAAGATTAAAAGCCTTGTTGAGGCCAAGGGGCGCTGTGGCATTAAGGTTGAATATCCACCTAAGCTCTCGTTGTAGGAGGAGTTTGTCAAGATCTCCTCCCCGAGAGCTAGGGTGTATTCTGTCCAAAACCAAAACTCTGATCCTGGGGCAAGTGCCATTTAGAGCAAGTCAGACATGTCTGCCGAAAGGTACATCTGGGTCACTCGTCTGCATGGCTTTGATGTGGCGATAAAGTCTTTGCCAAAGTTTCTGTACGATCTTACCCACATAGAAGCAATTGCAGCTGCATTTATTAAATAGACAACTGCATTTGTCTGACAATTGGAGAAATGTTTGGGCGTAAATCACATTCCATTAGGTAAGTAAATGTTTCTTCTGTGGTCCATGTATTTGCAATACGCACATGAGCCACAGGGAAATGTTCCCATTGTTTTACACGGATCTCCCCTCCCCAACCTCTGAAATTCACTTTTGACTAATAGATCGTTTAGGGATGTAGCACGTCTATATGTGATGGTTGGAGCCGGGGGCACATAAGGTCCCACCATGGGGTCTGATGTCAGGAGGTGCCAGTATTTCCTACAGATCTGTGTGATGGATGTGTGATCACTAGAATAAGTGGTAATGAATAGGCTATGAGTCTCCGAGGGTTTCTTTTTAGTGATCAACAAGTCATGTCTATTTTTGTTTTCTGCACGCTTAAAGGCCTTTTTAAGGCATTTGTGGCTGTATCCTCTTTCCAAGAGGCATCGCTTGAGGGTATTAGCCTCACGCTTACAATCTGAATGGTTGGAGCAGTTGCGCTTGATTCGTAAGTATTGTCCATATGGAATGGATTTAACCAAGGGTCTGGGATGGAAACTGGAGGAGTGAAGAATAGTGTTACCTGCAGTAGTTTTCCTGTACAGTTTGCAGGATAACATATTCGTATCACTCTTGAATATTTCAACATCCAAAAATGTACTTTTGGATGGATCAGAGATCATAGTAAACTTTAAATTGCAATCATTTGTATTTAATGCTGTTAGACATTCGTCCAATAACTTGGACGATCCATCCCAAACAACGAAGGTGTCATCTATGTACCTGTGCCACATAACGATGTGGCACAGGTACATAGAGAGATCCTCATCGCTGAAAATGCAACACTCCCATTCCCCCAGGTACAGATTGGCGTAGCCAGGGGCACAGCAAGTGCCCCTGGCTACGCCCTGTACCTGGAGGAACAATCGATCGTCAAATGAAAAGTCATCGGTGTTATTTACTAAAGGAAAATCCACTTTGCACTGCAAGTGCACTTGAAAGTGCACTTGGAAGTAAAGTCACTGTAAATCCGAAGGGGACATGCAAGGAGAATAAAAAACAGCATTTTAGCTTGCACATGATTGGATGATAAAAATCAGCAGAGCTTCCACTCATTTCAGATCTACCCCTTAGATTTAGAACGACTGCACTTCCAAGTGCACTTTCAGTGCACTTTTAAATGCACTTGCAGTGCAAAGTGGATTTGCCTTTCGTAAATAACCCCCATTGTGTCTCAAAATATAGTCTAGAGAGAGAGAAGTACAAAGTCATTGAAAGAAATTTCATGATGACTGGTTTGTGAAAGAATTTTTTTGTATGCATGCAAGTCCTTTTGAATGGGGTATAGAACTATAAAGTGCTTCTATGTCAATACTGGCAAGAATGCACCCTCCAGGGACCTGCACACCCTCGATAATCTGTAGTAAGTGAATGGTGTCACGTACATATGAGGGTATGGAGAGGATGAAAGATCTGATGTGTTCGTCCACTAGGTATGTTAGGTTTTCGGTGATCGAACCATTGCCAGAAATTATTGGTCTCCCTGGAGGATCACTAGTATGTTTGTGGATCTTAGGGAGAGTGTAAAAAGTAGCAAGCCTAAGGTGGGGAGTACGAATAAATTCAAAAGTTTGTTTGGAAATGACTTTGTTTTGAAATGCCTCATCTACTAAAGCATAGAATTTTTTATTGAATGCCTGAACAATATCAGATCCATCTGGACGGTACCAATCACGGTTGGTCAAAATTTTCATGCACATACGGCTATATTGGTCATTGTCCATTAGGACTATGTTTTCTCCTTCATCTGATGCCTTGATGGTGATTTCATGAAGACTAGATAAGTTCCTAAGGGCAACCTTTTCATTGGGGGTTAGATTCTCTGCTATAAAAGATTTGGATCTAAGGTTTCTAATTTCTTGGCAGGTCATTTTTAAAAAAGTAGGAACTGGCTGTAGGATATATTGAGGATGGTTTTTTAAGAGAGGATTTTTTGGGGGCAGCACTACTGGAGGTATTTGCTACCTTCAGGAGGAGTTCTAAATCAATTGTGTCGATAAGATCTTTGGGTTCGCTCTCTTCCAATAAGGAATTGAGGTTCTCCAAAGCGCGTCTCTCACTTAGGGTTCGGAAGCCCTCCATGTCCGGATTGGTCTTCTCGAACTTACTTTTTAAAAGGAGTTTGCGTGTGTATAGGTGGAGATCTTTGATCACTTCGAATTTGTCAGTTTTATTCATTGGAACAAAAGTGAGGCCTTTAGAGAGGACGAAAACTTCATCTGGTGTGAGGATATGAGAGGAGAGATTGACAATATTTAAATTAATAGAGTGATGGGATGCTAAAGTGGTGCTGGGGGAGTTTCCCTGATTTTTAGGGACAAACATTGTTGGGATCTTGTGGGTGATAGGGACAAGTGCATCTAAATTGGTTGCCAGTCCTGACCCCGCGCCAGTATCCGTTGGATCTTGTGGCGTTGGGTCATTTCTAGCCCCTGAGGAAGGTGTGTCAGAGTGATGTTTAGGTGGGCGTTTATTAGTGCCTGTGATGGAAGAATTATCATTATTGCGTCCCCTTTTGGGTTGTCTAGTGCGTCGATTTTTGAAAGACCTTGAAGAAGCCATGGAGGAGAGATGAACTATCTGATATATCTGTATAAGGGGTATTGTGTGTTGGCTCAAGTTTGCGTGGACTGCCTTTATTATTGATACTCTGCATTTTGGATGACCATTTATAGGCTCTTCCCTCATCAAAGGCCTGTTTGTCCCTCATGTATTTGAGTTCTTTTTTGGAGAGAATGGATTTGTTAAACAGTTCTATATGGGTTTTCAATTTTTCATTCATCTCCTGGAATGAGGGATGAGCCTGTAGTGGTTTAATTTTAGAATAAATTCTATCAATGTTACAATTGATGTCAATCAAACGTTTCTGATACTCGTCAATTTAAGAGTTTCATCATTTCAGTAGAGCATTTATTTGAAATATTTTCCCATGCTAGTTTGAATATGGGGTCCAGATTGTCAAAAGTTGGAAAAATTTGCACTCTTAAACCTAAAGGGTTTAGACCATCTCCAATATATTCCTCAAAGCTTTTGTGCCAATGAAGAAGTGACTTCTTCTCTAGCCATTTGGTAAGGCCAGAGAACAAGAAACTTAGTTCCGAGACACGTGATTCATTTTGATCAAAGTCTTGTTGGAATTTAATTGTAAAATTCTGTATAATTCTGCCATAATGAAATAAGAAAAAAAAAGGAAAGAAAAAGGGAACCTCTCCTTTAAGTACAAGGGTTTTAAAAGTCCCAACCAGGATGTTATACCACTGGTGGTTGCAACCACTATGGAACGGGGCCTATAGCGGGTATCTACTACCCAATTATGTATAATGTATGGAAGAAAAAGGGGGGGGGAGAAGTGGAGAACAACCAGGGATATATGGGGAATCCAACACCCTGTATCACATCCTAAACAACAATGTCTGGAGAAAAGAAGCAAGCCCCAAGGATATTGCGGAAACAGGGAGAAGTAAATGAGGGCATACCCATAAATAAAAAAATATGAAAAATTTTATTGATACAAAAGTAGTAATAAACAATACAAAATTATCCTGTATAAAAATCAGCTGAAAACAATGTACAATAGAAACTGCAGGAAATGAGACAGCCGCTGAGCTGGAAATGCACCACAGGTCAAAAATGTAAAGTTCAACTAGTGGGACATATATACCAAAAAACCCAACATGTTTCGGAGAGCGATTTTTAAATTATGTATATTTCCTTCTTCAGGGATAAAAAACAGACACACTGCTTCATTTCTATTAAGAGAAAAAACATGTGTAATAGATAATGTGTGTATTAGTGTATGTTAATAACAAACCGGTTGGTTCATCTCAACAAAATGGTACATGTAAGATAAATAAAGGTAGTCTATACTTACATATAGCAATGAGCCGAGCACCTCCCGGTTCGGTTCGCACCAGAACCTGCGAACGGACCGAAAATTTGCATGACCGGTAGAACCCTATTGATGTCTATGGGACTCGAGCATTCAAAATCAAAAGTGCTCATTTTAAAGGCTAATTTGCATGGTATTGTCCTAAAAAGGGTTTGGTGACCCGGGTCCTGCCCCAGGGGACATGTATCAATGCAAAAAAAAGTTTTAAAAACGGCTGTTTTTTCGGGAGCAGTGATTTTAATGATGCTTAAAATAAAAAAAAAGTTAAATATTCCTTTAAATATCGTACCTGGAGGGTGTCTATAGTATGCCTGTAAAGTGGCGCGTGTTTCCCGTGCTTAGAACAGTCCCTGCACAAAATGACATTTTTAAAGGAAAAAAAGGAATTTAAAACTGCTTGTGGCTTTAATGTAATGTCGGGTCCAGGCTATATGAATGAAAATCAGTGAGACAAACGGCATGGGTACCCTCCAGTCCATTACCAGGCCCTTTGGGTCCTGTATGGATATTAAGGGGAACCCCGCACCCAAATTAAAAAAAGGAAAGGCGGGGGCATGGCCGAGAGATGGCAGAGTGAGGACACACACCTCGGAGCTCTGTGTGGGGAAGCCCTGAGAACGGTCAGCAAACCGAACCAGTGAGAGCCGGAATCCATGCCAGGGGACCGCAAACACCCGCTGGACGTTGGGGTTCAGAAAGGCTCGGAAATAACACACTATTTCCTCAGACAGCACGCAGCTTCATCCCCCACCGTGCCGGCCAAGATGGCGCCGCCTCGTGTGCCTCCGACGAGCGCCGCCGCCTCATCTAAGAAAGGAACTCAGCCAGGACCCAATGCTGGAGGAGACCAAGCCGCTGCAGATGACAGGTCAGCCTCTCCCATACTGTCCCCTGTGATCCCCATCACTGACATTCCACCCAGCTGCAGTTTCACAGGGGAGACAGGCAATGCTGCAGAGGGCTCTCTCAGAGACATTGTGTCCGGTCTCCCTACAAGACAGGACTTGCAGGAAATGGCAGCAACTATAGTAAACGCACTTTCCAGGGAACTGCATGATTTGCGCCAACAATCGGACACAGTAGAAGAGAGGGTCACTGTATTGGAATCCTCTACATCCACTTCTGATGCCCGAATAACCGCCATAGAGCATGAACAGCGCGCATTTCGCCGCCATCTTGTTGACATACAACTTAAGTTAGATGACGGCGAGAACAGAAGCAGACGCAATAATTTGCGCCTCCGTGGCATTCCGGAAGCCACCATGGGGACAGACCTGCGCGCAACTGTGGCTGCTATTCTTAATCAGGTGCTCAGGAAACCGCCTGCTGCAGAGCTGGAGCTGGATAGGGTTCACCGTATCCCAGGACCCAGGACACCCCCTGCTGAATCACAGGACCATGAAGCCATGGACCTCCCACGGGATGTCCTGTGCAGGGTGCACTTCTTCACCATCAAAGAGGAGATCATGCGCCTGGCGTGGGAACGTGGCCCAATCGACTTTGATGGGGCGTCGATAAGAATCTACCCGGACATATCCAGGCAGACCAGAGCAATGAGAGGCCTTCTGAGACCGCTGCTAGAAGTGATCCGATCGGCGGAGGCGACGTATCGCTGGGGACACCCCTTCCATCTCATCGTGTGGAGGAGAGGAGCAGAATTCTACCTACGCTCACCGGACCAACTCCCGGATCTGTTTAGCTTTCTAGCTAAGCCGGCTCTTAGTGTCCCCAACTGGTTTGACTACCTGCCGTGTCCGTAGACCGCGCTCACGTGCCACTAGCCGTGAAAATGCTAGACCTCACCCGAGGTCCTCCGAAGCTTAACTTCTCATCCCATCCAAAAGACTGGTAAGACAAGATAAACATTCACACTACATCACCACCCTGGACATCTCAAGAACGTTAGACCCTCCCTTACAGGGGGCTTGGGAAATCGTTTTGATAGGCAAACATCCCAGATCAGACTTTGCTGTCATGCATATTACACGTTAAAAATTTTTGTCCCAGGATTGTGCCTTTGTACCCCTTTCGGGAACGAAGTGTTGTCAGCTGACTCTATCCGACCTGCTTGCGGAGGTGTTGGGTTGATTCAGTTTACTGGTGGCATGGGCCTTCCTGCTTGTACGCCGCCTCTCCCATACGGTCCCGCCACGGGTGGCCGGCTGGGGGGGGCGGATGCAGTGGGGGGGACAGTTGATGGGCTGTCACACCCGACACCCCAAGATGTTATTGTTTGATCTTAAGCTGACCTGACAGGTGGGCTTCACATTGTGGGATTTGAGTCCTGGAAGACCGGTCTGTTTCCCGGCTTCCCCCTCCCCCCCCCCCCGCTCCGGTGGTTCATTGGTACATCCGACCCACTGCTGGCTACCCGGGTTGCCCCCGGGACCCCTTCCGTTTTTTGGCCCCCCCCTGGGAGGATGTGCGGGTTGCTTTGTGGTGGGGGGGAGGGGGGGTAGTACTATGACAGTTTGGTTCTATGGGTTTATAACTTATAATTTATAACTTGTATCCACCCCCAGGGACATGATAACTACAGTTAGCATGCTGGGTCTGTTATGTTATGTTCTGTTTTGACTTTTATAATGGTATATATTATTTCATCTTACTACCATCTTATTGTTTTACATTTGCTCTGATTAGTTCTGATCCCGCCTTTCAAGGCTCGCTTCGGTACACATCGTTGCGAAGGTCAAAGGCCCTTGGTCCTGACGCTCCGGGACACGCCACAGGGCGCTATCATGGACCCTGCCGGTAGTACCCCGCGATTGCACTGGTGATGGGACTTGGTATGGCGCCGGTGGGCCTCCCGGAGACGCAGTCACCAATTGGTCACGGCGGAGGGTGTACGGCAGTAAATGTTGCAGGTATTTATTAGCAAAGGTTGTGATTTGTTATGTCAGCTCTCATACTAGAAACAATATGATTCTCAGAGGCGCTATTCCCCCACATCTCCACTTTCTATGTTCACTCCAATTACTGCCTAAATTCTACTTGTCTTCGAGTAGAACTCAACGCACTTTCCACCCCCACATTAGGGCGGTCCCCTGACTGGACACTTTAAGTGTACAACAGGGGCCCATAGTTAGTCTACGACAGGAATCGATTCCTTCCCCCACCCCTTCCCTCTTCCCCTCCCCATTCTCACCTTACTACTCCCCCCCCTTTTTTTTCTCTCTGGTCCTCTCTTTCTCTTCTTGACCTCTGCCTGAAGGGGCTCTATATCTTGGTACCTCCCATACAGATACTGCCAACCATTTCCCTGCCAGAAGACACAATGGGTCACCTTAAGGTCACCTCTCTAAACGTGCGGGGCCTCAATGTCCCGGAGAAGTGCTCGCAGCTACTGGCTGATTTGCGCAGAGGCAAAACCCACGTAGCTTTTTTACAGGAAACACACTTCCGGGCAGGTTCTATACCTAGGCTGACTAATAGGGCCTTTCCTATAGCGTACCACAGTGTCTCTCCGATCTCCAAGTCCAAAGGGGTCAGCATCATTTTGGCCGGGTCGGTTCCATGGGTATTCGAGGCACAGCGGACAGACGAGCAGGGTCGCTTTCTTCTCCTAAAGGGGAAGGTGTTTGATGTGCAGGTCACGTTCGCAAATGTTTACTTCCCTAATGTGAATCATCCTCAGTTCATGCGCAAGCTCCTCTCTGAGCTCTTGGAGTTCTCAGAGGGGATGCTTATCTTTGGCGGAGACCTTAATTTTGCCATGGACCCGGCTGTAGACGTCTCACGAGGATCCTCACACATGTCCTACTCACGTCTGAGGCGCCTCAAGACAGACCTCCAAACCCTACACTTAGTCGACCCATGGCGGATGCTCCACAACCAAGACAGGGACTATACCCTTTTCTCTCAGGTGCATCACACCTACTCACGGCTAGACTACCTGCTGCTGTCACATAAGGATCTTGACAAAGTGGTTTCAACGTCCATAGATGTCATATCCTTCTCTGATCATGCGCCAGTCCACCTGATTCTTCAATTGGGGTCGATAAATAGGTCTCCCCCGTCCTGGCGACTAAATGAAGCACTGCTTCAATCAGAGGAAAACCGCTCGGAGATACTGAACGCATTACGGGAATACTTCGCTGTCAATGAGGGATCGGTTCCCAACCCCCTTGTGGTCTGGGAAGCTCACAAGACTGTTGTGAGAGGGGCACTGATCAAAATAGGAACCCGCCTCAAGCGAGATAGACAGAAACGTACTGAGGAACTCCTAGCATCAATTCGTAAATTAGAGAGAATACATAAAGCTAGTCTTGCCCTCGCAACCTTCCGTGACCTGCAGAAGGCCCGCGAGGAACTATGTACACTGTTATTCCATAAGACCAAACAAAAACTTGCGTGGGCACATCGCACCATGTTCGAGTTTTCAAACAAACCTGGGTCACTCCTGGCCAGAGCCCTGCAGGGCCCTCGCACGAGAACATATATCCCTCACATACAGTCATCCTCAGGACGAAAGCTAAATACATCATCTGACATAGCAGAGGAGTTCTGCTCATTTTACACAGGCCTCTATAACCTGGAAAACACGCAACCTATGGACCCCCCTCTAGAGGGCAGACATTCCCCCCAAACATATGTAGCTGCCTCAGGCATGCCATCATTACCAGAAGATGTGAGGGAGGAGCTCGAGGAACCCCTGACGGTAGAAGAACTGGGGGTGGCACTGGCCTCCTCGAAGCTGAAAAAGGCTCCTGGCCCTGACGGTTTAACCCCAGTGTACTACAAAACCTTTTTTGACACATTGTCGAAACCTTTGGTTTCTGCCCTTAACACACTTATGGAGGGGAACGCCTTCCCAATAGACACCCTAAAGGCTTTTATCTCCCTCATTCCGAAAGAGGGCAAAGACCCGTCACTTTGTGGGAGCTATCGTCCTATTGCACTCCTGAATTCAGATCTTAAACTCTTTGCCAAGATCTTAGCCAACAGACTGCTCCCCCACATACCGAGTCTGATACACAGAGACCAGGCAGGCTTTGTGCCGCTACGTGAACCAAGAGACAACACTATCCGAGTTATCAATCTGATTCATGCGGCAAAGACCACCAAAAAAGCTCTTCTCCTGCTGTCTACCGACGCGGAGAAGGCTTTCGATCGCGTCAGTTGGTCCTTTATCAGGGCAACTTTGGAACACATAGGTCTTCGCTCATCAATGATGCAGTGGATACTTTCCTTGTACACTCGCCCCTCTGCATCAGTTAGGGTAAACGAGACAAGATCGAATTTCTTTGAAAATCCGTAATGGTACACGACAGGGATGCCCCCTTTCGCCTCTGATCTTTATCCTGTCCCTGGAACCCCTGTTGTGTACAATCAGGGCAAACTCCGACATTGTAGGCTACCCGAAATCCTCGGGATCTCATAAGGTAGCCGCCTTTGCGGATGACCTCATCTTTTTTCTGACGGAACCTCTTTCCTCCCTACCCAGTCTGTTACAATCCCTCCGAGAATATGGTACTCTCTCCTCGTTCCAGATTAATCTAAACAAATCCTCCATTCTTAACATAACGGTGGGAACAGGAGTTGCCCAACGTTTACGTTCGTCATTTCCACTGAAGTGGGCAACCAAGCTTATACGATACTTGGGAGTTGACATTACATCGGATCCAGCGGAATTGTACTCGGCAAACTTTGACCCACTACTTTTACGCCTTAAAACTGACCTCCTACACTGGCACTCCCTGACGCTGACGTGGTTCGGCAGATGTAGTGCCCTTAAGATGACTCTTCTGCCAAGGGTTCTATACCTGCTTCAGGCACTCCCCATCCGACTGCCTCCAGCGTTCTTTAAACGGATTGACTCTATGTTCCGGGCATTTGTCTGGTCCCACCGTAAACCGCGAGTCCGACTGCAACTTCTCCATCTGGCGAAAAGTAGGGGGGGGGGTGGGCCTGCCGGATATCAAGGCTTATTACAGAGCGGTTCACCTAACTAGGTTAGTGGACTGGCATTGTCATGCTAAGGCAAAACATTGGGTTGCAATGGAAGAGGAAGACTCTGGGGGTACGGCCAGGAGCTGGCCCTGGATCACAACATCATTACCCAAGGAGATCACAGCACACCCTACTCTGGGCAGCACCTTAACGGTGGTCAGAGATGCTTTTCGGCACTCATCTGTGTCCCCGCAGCCGTCTCCCATGATCCCGATTCTGGGTAACCCGGAATTCCCACCTGGATTGCAGAACCCACAATTTAAGCGACTCGCAATAGACACCAGGTTGTATTTACATGACTTCATAGAGCCCAGTGGCCAACTTTCCCTTAACGTCGGGACGGTGGCGACAGACCCTCCTCTAGATTTCTGGAGCAGTTTGCAGCTGCGGAACTTTCTACGCAGTTACCTACGGAAACCAGGAATTTCCCGCAAACTAACTGAACTGGAGCTCATCTGCCACCGGGGGGAGCCGATACGACACTGCCTGTCACTGATATACTCATCCCTAACCCAACCAGAGGAGGGATACGTACCCCCGTTTCTCACTAAATGGGAGGGGGAACTTGGAATCCAATTCACTGAAGTACAGAGACAAAAAATTCTTTACTTTGCCCAGAAATCCTCCATTGCGACCTGGGTACAAAATCATGACACGCTGGTACAGGGTCCCTGCCATCCTTCACCGTTTCTTCCCTCAACTGCCCAGCCTCTGTTGGCGTTGTGGTACTGAGGAGGGGACAATGTTACACATCTTTTGGTCGTGTCCTAAACTTGCCCCATTCTGGCTCGAGGTGGCCCGCACTATCGGTCACCTAACGGGTGTTTCCTTGGAGGGGAACCCTGCCGCCTGTCTGCTCCATTTGTCAGATCGACCCATTAAAAAATACAAGACCTCTCTTACCATTCAACTTCTGAACGCCGCAAAGGCATGTATTCCTCTGTGTTGGAAATCGGAGAGACCACCGGCGAAATCCTTGTGGTTCATCAAAGTTAATGAGCTAAGGGATATGGAGGATCTCACGGCTACCCTATACAATAAGGAGGAGACCTTTCGGGAAACCTGGAGACCCTGGCAGCACTTTATATATACGGAAGCATATCTCCAGGAAATGGAGCAATCCAGCAACCAAACTAACTGAATGAACATGCTCCACACATCAGGCGGAGGCCAACCCTCCTTATATTTCATATTCTCATACTTTCTGTACTCTAGTTCCTCTACTCTTAATCCACTATCTTCTACCCCCCTCTCTGCCCCCCTTCCCTTCCTCACCCTCCCTCCCCCCTTATATCCTGACATTTCCCACACCTATCCCTGGGGATAATAGTCTCTGTTTAACGCATTCCCATGCATGGGTTTCCCTACGGCCAGATATAAAGTAAATCTTAAAATCAACTACCTTCTCATTTGGTCCCATGTCTGGGTTTCATAGACCCCCACCTTTATTATTTTTACCGGGAATAAAAAACTTCATCTTTCACTGAGTGTTGCAATCTACCACCGTAGGGAATCAGTACCGAACCAAGCAACTAAGACCCCGGAGCACTCTCAAGATCCTAATTTTGGGCAGTAGTGTTATGTTGGGGTATAATCCCCACAAACTGTGAATTTGGTGCTAATTTAAGTAATCAGATATTCTGACCTTGCTACTTTTGATATCTCGGGTTATAAACTCACTTTTTTATTCCACTTGCTTGATTCTAACACTGTTGTATAATTGAACATGTAAATGGTTGTACCTACTCAGTGTGAAAATAAAGGAATTAAAAAAAAAAAAAAAGGAAAGGCATGGGGCCCCCAGGCCCCATATACTCTGAACAGCAGTATACAGGCGGTGCAAACAAGACAGGGACTGTAGGTTTGTTGTTAAGTAGAATCTGTTTGTACTTTTGAACTGGTACATTTTTAAAGTGTAGCAAAAAAATTTGTTTTTAAGCTTTTTGGAAAACATAGGGAGGGGTTATCACCCCTGTGACATTTGTTTTGCTGTCTGTGCTCCTCTTCAGAAGATTTCACCTCACTTTTTGTCCCAATGACAAATGTTTTTTGAAAATTTGGGTTTTTTAGTGAAACAAGGATTGGTGATAAAGCATCAGTGGAAAGCAAAAAAGTTTTTCCCATATTAACTCTTTCAGGAGAGAACTTCCCTTCCTATGGGGTAGATTTCATCTCACTTCCTGTTGTCTCCTTCCGTTTGCAAGTAGGAGTCGTTTGTAAGTTGGATATTTGAAAGTAGGGGCCTGCCCTATATACTCAGCAGAAATTTGGGCCTTAGGTGTTGTTGTGGCCTCAACACTGTAAGCACTCACAGGGCCCTGCTGTGAAATATTAGATCAAGAATTGTAATTACATGCCCCTGTTGAGCAGGGCCAGAAAAATTGGGCCTTTGGTGATGGTGGTGCTGGTGCCACAACACTGTAAATTCTCACAGTTAATCTTGGTGGGTGCAGAAACGGGCCCTGCTGTGAAATATTAGATCAAGAATTGTAATTACATGCCCCTGTTGAACAGGGGCTAAAAAATTGGGCCTTAGGCACTGGTTCTGGTGCCACAACACTGCAACCCCTCACAGATACTCTAGTTGGAACGCAGGAATGAGCCCTGCTGCAAAGTATTGCATCAAAAATTGTAATTACACGCCCCTGAAAAATTGGGCCTTAGGCACTGGTGGCGGTGCCCAGAACCAAAAATGTTCTTACAAGCTATCAGCATGATCATTGAGGAGGAAGAGGATAATTACTCAGGATAGTCACTCAGAATCAGCATAGGCAGTCTTTGAAGGGATCTGACATTTCAAAAAAAATGATTCGGTTACATCAGCATCAGGTGCTTGGTAGCTGGTGGTGATCCAAGACTGATTCATTTTTATGAAGGTCAGTCGATCGACCGAGTCGGTGGACAGACGCACCCTGTGATCGGTTACAAAGCCTCTAGCAGCACTGAATGTGCGCTCCGAAAGAACGCTGGATGCAGGACAGGCCAGTAGTTCAATTGCATACTGTGCAAGCTCTGGCCAGTGATCCATCCTCAAGACCCAGTAACCCAGAGGATTTTCGGTGGGAAAGGTGTCCAAGTCAGATCTTGCCAATAGGTATTCCTGCACCATGTAAAACAGACGCTGACGATGGTTGCTGGGACCGATAATACCTTGGGGCTGCGGACTAAAAAATTGTCTGAACGCATCGGTCAGACGGCCACCTTCTCCACCGCTCCTTCTTTGACTGACCGAAGCCTCAGCAACACGTTGTCCAGAAACAGGAGTTTGTAACCTCCCAGTCTCTGGGAATGCGTTGCACAGACCTTTCTGCAAGGCCTCCCGAAGATGTTTCATCCTCTGCTCCTTCTGTGACAGCAAGATAAGGTCCGCAACCTTACCCTTGTAACGTGGATCAAGAAGGGTTGCCAGCCAGTATTGGTCCTTCTCCTTGATACCATGAATACGAGGATCCTTACTCAGGCTTTGCAGGATCAGGGAGGCCATGCAGGGTAGGTTTGCTGAGGCATTCGGTCCGGAGTCCTCTGGGTCACTAAGGTCAATTTTGGGTGATATTCATTAATGTCATATTGTTCTTAAAAGCATGTCCCTTTTTCTATGAGAGACATAAATTATTTTAATTCTAACTCAATAAAAATTTTCATTTTTTAATATGATTGTATAGATTTTTTTGACTATATCTTTGATGTAAACAGCACCTTAAAAGTCCTTTTTCCCCATCCTCCTGGGCAATTTAGCCCTTATCCCTTAAGGACGACATGGTCCGCAGCCACCTCCTCCCAGCCACGTACAAGTCCATGTGTTTCTTGGGACTGATCCCTTAAATACTGCTGCTGATGCTGAGTGCCAGGCTCCACCTCCATACTAACACAATCATCCTCCTCCTCCTCGTCCTCTTCCTGTGTGATCGGCGGGCATGCAGGAACACTGTCTGGATAAAGGGGGCCTTGAGAGCTGTGGAAGTCCTCCTCTTCCTGTCTCTGTTCTGCCTCAAGTGCCCTGTCCATTATTCCACGCAGCGTGTGCTCCAACAGGTGGACAAGGGGGACAGTGTCACTGATGCATTTACTGTCACTGCTCACCATCCTCGTGGCCTCCTCAAATGGTGACAGAACAGTGCATGCATCCCTGATCATGGCCCACTGGCGTGGGGAAAAAAAAACAAGCTCCCCTGACCCTGTACTGGTGCCATAGGCGCACAGGTACTCATTGATGGCCCTCTGCTGCGTGTGCAGCCGCTGCAGCATGGCCAACGTTGAGTTCCACCTGGTGGGCATGTCACAGATTAGGCGGTTCTTGGGCAGGTTAAATTCATTTTGGAGGTCTGCCAGCCGAGCACTGGCATTATATGACCGGCGGAAATGCACACAGACTTTCCTGGCCTGCCTCAGGATATCCTGTAAGCCCGGGTACCTGCCCAAGAACCGCTGCACCACTAAGTTAAGGATGTGAGCCAAACAGGGCACATGGGTCAGTTGTCCCTGTCGGAGGGCGGAGAGGAGGTTGGTGCCATTGTCGCAAACCATCATTCCTGCCTTAAGTTGGTGTGGCGTCAACCACCTCTGAACCTGCCCCTGCAGAGCTGACAGAACCTCTGCCCCAGTGTGGCTCCTGTCCCCCAAGCACACCAGCTCAAGCACCGCATGGCATCTTTTGGCCTGTGTACTTGCGTAGCCCCTTGAGTGCCTACGGAACACCACTGGTTCCGAGGACAAAGCACAGAAAGAGGCCATGGAGGAAGAAGAAGAGGAGGGGGTGGAGGAGAGAGGTGTGTCACAATCATTAGTAGTGGCATTTTGGAGGCGTGGTGGCGGAACAACCTCAACACTACTCCTCCTTGTCCTGCATCCTTCCCAGCTGCCAGAAGAGTCACCCAATGCGCGGTGAAACTTGGGTAACGTCCCTGTCCATGCCTGCTGGACCATGAGTCAGCGGTAATATGCACCTTACCGCTGACCGCCCTGTCCAGCGAGGCATGGACATTGCCTTCCACATGCCGGTAGAGAGCCGGAATCGCCTTCCGTGAGAAAAAGTGGCGTTTGGGTACCTGCCACTGAGGAACCGCACATTCCACAAACTCACGGAAGGGGGCAGAGTCTACCAACTGAAAAGGCAGCAGTTGAAGTGCTAACAATTTTGCCAAGCTAGCATTCAACCACTGGGCATGTGGATGGCTGGGAGCGAACTTCTTTCGGCGGTGCAGCAGCTGGGGCAGGGAAATTTGCCTGGTACAATCTGACGTTGGTGTACCGAAAGCAGATTGCCCAGAAGTACTTGGCTGTAACACACCTAATTCTACACCTTCATTCCTCTCAGTGCAGGTCTCAGAGAGGACTGAAGGTATAGTAGGGTTGGAGATCTCAGCTGATGAGGAGCAAGGAGAGGTCCTCTTTGTTCTTTGGTGTGGGTCTTTTAGATACACTTGCCAACAAACTGCATGGCAGGTCAACATATGTCTGGTCAAGCATGTGGTACCCAAGCGGGAGATGTTTTGGCCACGCGAGATACACTTGAGACATATGTTGCAAATAGCAGCGGTGCGATCTGATGCACTCGTCTCAAAAAAGGCCCACACCAAAGAACTTTTGGAATAATGCGCAGAGACAGCAGCGCCCTGCACATGCGGAGCTTTGGGGTGTGATGCAGTCAGTGTGCTGCCCTTAAGCTGGCCCCTGGAGGGCATCCTGCCTCGTTGGTGATGTGCCTCCTCCTCCTCCTCTCTCCTATCAGGCACCCACGTTAAATCAGTGACCTCATCATTCCCTCCCTCCTCATCACTTGAGCAAACCTGGCAGTATGCTGCAGCAGGGGGAGCATTACTGCCAGATTGCTGTCCTTCTTGGGCACCCCCTCTGTCCGTGCTCACGTTACTGCCTTCATCTAGCTCAGAATCATCAGAGCCTTCTAAACGCTGGGCATCCTCCTGGAGCATGTACCCAACACTGTGGTCAAACAGTTCTAGGGACTCCTCAGGAGGACATGGTCGGGCTAGGGAAGGAGTCACTGATGCCATTGAGCCGAGGAAAGAGGCCGCGTTGGCAGCTGCTTTGCCAGACAAAGTACCCTGAGTATGGGTGAGAGAGGACCAAGTCTTCCGCTCAACACGGCCAGCTGCCGAAAAAAAGGCCAAGCGTGTCCTACGGCCACGTGCTGATGGGGATGCACCGTCTCCACGACCAGCACTGTTGCCTCTAGACACAGAGCCTGCTTGCCCTCTTTTATTGGCTTGTGACTGTCTGTCTGCCTCTCCTTGTTGGCCTTCCAGACATACTAATGGCCTGTAGCTGCACTAAGCTGGTGAGAACACCACCAACCTTCTACAGGTAGCTTTAGCTGAACACTGTGCAGAGATCGCATAAAACTAACTTGTTGCTTATTTAGCTGCCTGCGGTGGTGATAGGATCAGGAAAACACCACCAACCTTCTACAGGTAGATTTAGCTGAACACTGTGCAGAGGTCGCACTACACTAACTTGTAGTTTTAGCTGAACACTGTGAGGAGGATGCACTACACTAACTTGTAGCTTATTTAGCTGCCTGCGGTAGTGATAGGATCAGGAAAACACCAACAACCTTCTACAGGTAGCTTTAGCTGAACACTGTGCAGAGGTCGCACTACACTAACTTGTAGCTGATTTAGCTGCCTGCGGTAGTGATAGGATCAGGAAAAAGCCACCAACCTTCTATAGGTAGCTTTAGCTGAATACTGTGCAGAGCTCGCAAAAAAACAAGTTTAGAGCTTTCCCCACTATATATATTCCAACAGTAAACAGTCTGTATATATTCCTCGCTTAAGGTGTTGCAGCTCTTCCAAAAGTCCACTGGGTGGTACACATACCTATGTCTATCCCGGAAGGTGAACGTTTTGCTTGATTATGCAAACGTGAATCCTATTGGATTTTCACTCTAAACAGTATGGCACCAGAAGGGTTAAACGAAGAGCTTGAAATAGGTACTCTCATATGAAATTGCCCAATGTATGGGATATTCTGTTTGACATTGTTTGGCCTTTCATTCAGGTGGTGTTGTGGATGGGAGTTTTTTTTTTTTTTTTGTTTAATACATTTTTATTAAAGAAAAATATAACATTGATACAATTATAACTCAAAATAGAGAACATTTCCATTTTTACAATAACACAAAGAAAGAAAAACAGTACTCAAATACCGTGCCATATAGAATAATTCCGTAATTGTCTCTAGGAAAATACATAAAATCAATGTACTATCCGACTAGGCAAAGGATATAAACTATGTGAGTACCATGAATCAAACGTAATTGAATAAAAACATAATGCTTTGGTTTGTTGAAAATAAACACTTAAAAGAGAGTATTGGGTAAGGAATGTACAGAGAAAGAGAATAGAAAAAATAAAAAATAAAAAGGAATATAAGAGAAAAAAGTGAGGGGAGAAAGGTGAAAAGGGAGGAGAAGGGAGGTGGAAGGCTGCCGGCATGCAGGGCCATATATTGAAAAGAGGGTTGCATTAGTGAAGTTAAAGACAATGCTAGGTGGCTAAGTCTGATAGGTTAGTTTAAGGGGTTTCTGTAATGAGATTTTTATATAAGGAAGTAGTCTGAAATTTTTTCCAAGAATCCCATATGAGAGAATGTTTCTGAGAGGTCCCTCTGATATTGTGGGTGATACTCTCCATGAGGTGTACGTTGTCAACCATTTGTAGCCAGTTTTTTATAGAAGGAATTACTGATTGACCCCATAAAGTGGGAATCAAGGCCTTGGCAGTATTTAGTAGATGAGGAATTTTTGAGCGTGTGTACGACCTTATGGGAGTATTTGTAACATGAAAAAGGATAGCCCACGGATCGTTTGGTACGTGAACATCAGCAATCTGAACAATCAGATCACGAATGACATCCCAATATGGACGGATAAGTGGACAAAACCACCATATGTGTGCATGGGTAGCTTTGTTCCCACAGTTCCTCCAGTACAGAGGGGAACTGGCGAGGAACATTTGGTGCAGTCTAACTGGGGTGTAATGCCATCTAGTGAGCAATTTATAGTTGACCTCTGACATTTTTGAGGCTAGGGACGAGGTGTGGGCTAATTGTAGAACCCTATCCTTTTGATTGTCAGTCAGGGAAAGATCAAATTCAGCTTCCCATTTAGTCAAGTAATGTGGGAATCCGGGGTTTTGAAGAGTGATAAGGGCTTTATAAAATAACGAAATGCTATGTAGAGGAGGATCTTTTGGAAAAAATATAACTTCTATAGCATTTAAACCACTAACGCCCCTAAGTGGAGTAGCAAGAGAGCTTAGGAAGTGTTGTATCTGGTGGTATCTCCATTTATCTAGAAACGTGGCAGGTTTAGGGGCGAGGATCGTAGGTAATGGTTTTAATACATTGCCATTGAGAATATGGTGGAGCAAAAGAGGCTCCTCCGGCCTCCATGACTTAAAACCTGGATCCAGAAGACCTGGCAAAAAGTATGTATGATTGAGGAGAGGTAATAGGGGGGAGTCATAAGCCCAAGAAAGTTTTTTATGTAGGGCGTCCCATACATCTAAAGAGGATATGGTGAGAGCCGAGGTAGTACGAGCAAGGTTCCTGTGGGATCTGGGTATCCAGGGAGCCATTGAAAGATCCGTGCCACTTAAGGAGTACTCAATTTGTACCCATAACTTCGAGTTAAGAGCATATTTCCACTCAGCTAGCCTGGCCAATACAGTCGCTTGGTAATATGCTTTGAAATTGGGAAGTGCCAGACCACCTGAGCATTTGGAACGAAACAATGACTCCCTGGATATTCTAGGGTGTCTGTCCTTCCAGATGAAACGGGAAACCATGGATTGTAAAATAGTAAAAAACCCCACTGGAACACTCAATGGCAGCATTTGAAAGAGAAAGAGAATGCGAGGTAAAATGTTCATTTTAATTATATTTACTTTCCCTAACCAGGTGTGAGACAAGTTGGACCAATTTCGTAAGTCATTTCTGATCCTGTTTAGCATGGGAATATAATTATATCTAAAAAGGGAGTGGAGATTAGAAGTAAGATAAACGCCTAAGTATTTCATACATTTTGGTTCCCATTTAAATGGAAAGAGGGGTTTAAGAGAGAGAGAGCCTCAGATTTAGGGATGTTAATGTTTAAAATTTCGGATTTAGATTAGTTTATTTTGAAGTTTGAAATTGAATGAAACGAGGAAAATGCAGACATCAAATTGGGGATTGAAATACGTGGTTGTTGAATGAAAAATAGAACATCATCTGCATAAGCTGCGTATTTATGGGATTTGTTGCCTATTTGTATGCCTTTGATATTAGCATTGTTCCTAATTGTAGCCAAGAAGGGTTCTAAGGTAATTGCAAAAAGGAGAGGGGAGATAGGACATCCTTGCGTGGTTCCATTATGTAGAACAAAGGGGTCACTTAGCGTCCCATTGATTCTAATTTGTGCTGAGGGATCAGAATATAGGGATGAGATACGGTGGAACATTTTAGGTCCCAGGCCAAAGGGGCGTAAGGTCAATTTAAGGTACTCCCAGTCCACCCTATCAAAAGCTTTTTCTGCATCAGTAGAAAGAAGTAGGGTGGGCTGGGAGTAGCGCTGAACATATTGAATTAAGGAGATTGTACGAAGGGAATTATCTTTTGCTTCTCTAGTGGGTATAAAACCTGATTGGTCTGCCGAGATCCATTTGGGTATAAGGGGAAGTAAGCGGTTTGCCATAACTTTGGCGAATAATTTAGTGTCAACGTTAATTAATGATATTGGTCTATAACTGTTACATAGGGTAGGGTCCTTATCTGATTTGGGAATGACAGTGATATGAGTTGAAAGTGATTCCGGGCGTAGACCTGAGGAGTGAGAGATAGAGTTTGCATATGCAGAGAGGCGAGGAAGTAAGATGTCACTGAATGTTTTATAATAAAAAATAGTGAACCCGTCAGGTCCAGGGGCTTTACCAGAGGGGGAAGACTTTAATGCTGCTTGAAATTCCTCCACCGAGAAGTCTTCTTCTAATTCTTTAAGGACGGACATGGGCAATTTAGGAAGATTAGCTTCTGTCAAGTAGGAAAGCATGCGATTCCGTCTCTCCTTATGAGGAAGAGAGGATAAGTCGTTTTTGACGTTATACATGTCCGAATAATAATCTCTGAAGGCTTTAGCAATGTCTGGAGTTGCATAAGCTAATGAACCTGACGGGAGTTTGATTTTGGGAATAAACGATTGCGATTGCTTAGTCTTTAATGATCTAGCTAACAATCTGCTAGGTTTATTCCCCCATTCGTAAAATTTCTGTGACAGGCGTTGGAACTTTCGCTTGGTATCTAAATTAAGGAGGGATTTCAATTCTTCTCGTTTAAGTGTAAGGGATTGAAGGTGTGCAATATGTAAAGAAAGTTTATGTTGCTTGTCAAGAGCCGCTAACTGTTGTAAGACCTGGTCAATTTGTTGACCATGCTCCCTTTTCTTCTGAGCACCAAGCTCAATAAGTCGGCCTCTGATAGTAGCCTTGTGAGCCTCCCATACAATAGAGGGGGAGGTATCAGAAGGTTTGTTTTCCTTGAAATACTGCGATAAGTGAGAAGCCAACATGGAAACGTCCACTTCATCAGTCAGAAGGGAGTCATTCAGCTTCCAATTGGTGGTGCGTCGGGGTAGAGAAGGCATGGTCAGTGTCATCGACACAGGTGCATGGTCTGAAATAGATGCGGTGCCTATGTTAGTAGAGTGTAAGAGGGGGAGATGAAAGTGATCTATGAATATATTGTCTATTCTAGAGTATGACTGATGTGTTGAGGAGTAATGTGAAAAATCCTTCTCCTTGGGGTGAAGAAGGCGCCATACGTCCATTAATTGAAGATCAAGAAGCCGTTTTTTCACAAATTTCAATCGTTTAAAAGAGATATTAGAACAATTTTGTGACGTATCCATAGTGGGGTCTAATGGCATGTTTATATCCCCTGCTAGGATAGTAAGTCCTTTCGCGAAATGTGACAATTTAGTCAGTATTTGGGAGAGAAAAATTGGTTGATTATGGTTCGGGCAATAGATAGAGTGCATTGAGTATTTCCAATAAATCCCCTAAGAAAAAGAAAGCGACCATGATCATCTGCAAGCATTTCAGATAACCTAAAGGACATGTTTCTGCAAAAATCAATAGCTACCCCCTTAGCTTTATTGGTGTCTGATAGGCTATAATACCACTGTGGAAAGTTAGGTGATGTTAGTTTAACGGGTGTCGTGTGAGTTAGATGGGTTTCCTGAAGAAAGGCAATGGAACATGTAGCTTGTTTCAGTTCCCGATATATTTGGTGTCGTTTAGCAGCAACATTAAGACCCCTAACATTGTAGGATATTATCTTTACCTTAGCCATTTAGAAATAAGATGTAAACCTTCAAACAAGCTTGCCAGGCATGCCAACAGGGAGGAGAAAGTGGAGGGAAAGAAGGAAGAAAAAGTGAGTAAAGAGAGAGATGAGGGGTGGAAAGGGATAAACATATACAGAAGATATACATGTAAATCAAAGAACTTGTGGGGAATGAATGAATGTCACGCAGAAATCTGCAGTGGTCCCGTTGGGGAAAGAGAGAGCGAAAGGCCATCCCTATCCCTGAGCAGGGGTGGAATAGGACAACTTCAGGGCCGTTCGCACTCGCCCACCCCAGAAGGAGATGGGGGCGGGGTTACGCTGTAGGAGGAAGGTAGTGAGGGGAGTGTGCCCCCGACAGCACACGGCCTGTAAAAAATTAACAAATAACTTGCAACTAGCAAGAAAACAATAAGTTCCAGTTAGAAATATGAAAAACCCATACAAATAGAACCAGAATCAGTATAAACAGGGTACATCCTACAAGGTATCATAAATGTAGGCTAACCTAAAGCCTGAACCAGAAAACCAAAAAAAAAAAAAAAAAAAACCCCGGAAAAGGCAAGATCAAACACTGATCAGATTAATGACGAGTCCGCTTTAGACATAAGTGGGCAAGTAAAAGTAGGAAAAACATAGCGGCCAAAATCGGACTCTATAAAAAGCAAAAAAAAAAAAAAACACCTTGTAGGAGAGAGACTGCCTACATTAATGATAAAGGCGTGGGTGAAAAAAATAAATGGTTCAATCATGTTTTTGTGCAGAACCCAGGAGAGAAGTGCGCCTCTTCTTTAAGGGGGTTTTTTTCCAAAGAGCGTCCATAGGGCAGGAGAATTTAGGGATTGGGTCCTGCCAGCCTGGAAGTTCCATGGGCGAGAGATGTAAATCCTGCAGAAAAGTTGGGAGTTCTTCAGGAAATCTCAGCGTATGGGAGCGGCCATTTTTTGTGGCAATCAGGCAGGCAGGGAAGCCCCATCTGTATGTGATCCCATCAGAGCGTAGTTGGTCAAGGAGCGGTTTTAGGGGTCTACGACGATCTAAAGTATCCTTGGAAAGATCTGGATAGATGGTGATAGTAGCCCCGTCAAAGTCAATGTTAGGCAGTCCCCGCATCTTCACCATGATGGCATTTTTATCTTCAAAGTAATGCAGGCGACATATAACATCCCTGGGCAGATCTGAGTTAGCATTACGGGGTCGTAGGGCACGATGCACACGGTCGAAGCGTAGCGGTGCAGTGACAGGGTTACCCAGAATAGTATTAAAAATGCCCCTTATAGAAGGTTCGAGATCAGTATCTCCAGTGGCTTTCGGCAGACCTCTAACACGTATATTATTTGTGCGGTTACGGTTCTTGAGGTCTTCAAGCTTATACAAAGATGCACGGTGGGCAAACGCCAACTGGGTAACAGTGTCCTGCAATTCTTATAGCTAATGCTTGCGTGTCTTGTCGCTGCTCCGTTTCCTCTACTCCGACCAAGATATGTGACATATCAGCTCTAACTGCAGTTATTTCTTTTTTAATGGATTTCTCCAAACTGTGAAACATTCCTGCAAGTTCTTTTTTGAGACCGCTCATGAGTGTAGACATTTCAGAGCCCGCGGGGGATCCAGGATCGTCCATAAGATCCGAGCAGTAGGAGGATGCCGGAGAGCTCTCTCTCACCGATGCGGCGTGGGATTATGGAGAAGCGCTTGTTCTCGAGGTTCTGGCTTGGTTGCCACGTGCGTTGGCTAAGTATTGCTGAATAGAACCAGTAGAGGCTGGAATGGGTAGTGATCTCTTGTTTGGACGTTTAACTGGGGCAGGCCGGACTTTAGGTGTTTTTGCGGGCATAGCTGGAACTATATGGCCGATGACTGCAAAAAGCACCTCCCCTCACATCTGAGCAATATCACACATTCATCAAGGTGCTATCAGCATACAGAGGGATTCTCATTGGGAGCACAAAGGTGGCCTCTGGTCTCCAGATGCAGGCCAGAGCCACGGACCTTCCTAGCGGCAGTGGTCGGCCAGGAGCTGCAGTATTATGTGGGACTTAAAAGAATCAATTAAGATCTACAGTCAAAGTCAGATAAAATATGTAGCCCAGCTATTTGAGGGGGGAATCTTGCTGCAGGAAACAGTAAGGGAACTTCAATGAGGTTCAGTGAGGCAGAAAATCTAAAAGGGTGTATTTGGAGCACCAATATGGCCGCCGGCCTCCAGGAGTAGGCCGAAGCCGCGGACTTTCCTGGCGGCTCTACCCGGCCGGGTGGGTGCTGCCTCTAAGAGAGAGACTAGTATCCGTGTGGTGCGTAGGTGGAGGGGGAGTGCTGTTACTCACTGTGTCCCAGATAATGGAGAGGGCCGATCAACTCCGGATTGGTGTCCGGAGCCTGGATACTACAGGCCGGAGGCTCCGATTTAGCCGCAGGCCGCAAGATGGCGACCGGCCGCAGGGAAGAAAGGCTGAGGGCTTGCAAACAATCCACCGCCGCTGGTCCCTGTCAATCTCTGGCAGGACGGGGGGCCGCCAGCCCAGGGCAGATGTCAGCGCTCGGGTCACAGGGATGCCAGGCCGGAGGCTCCGTGCAGGCAGTAGGCCCCAAAATGGCGACCGGGACCCCGGCGCGGCACGATCCGTAGGCCCGGATCAGGATCTTCAGCTGGAGCCAGGAAAGACCCCTCCCGGAGTAGAGCAGGGGGGTCCAGAGGGCTGTAAAGGGGTGATGGAGGCACAGAGAGGTGGATTAGTATCCGGATGGCAACGGATTCCCTGTGCTCTCAAGGAGCTCAGCAAGCTCACGTCCTCCTCGGTGCTCGTCCAGACACGCCCCCCCGTTGTGGATGGGAGTTGAACCGGTGACCCTTTGTGCTGCAGGTTGAGAGCGCTACCCACTACACCACTGTGCTGCCCTGAATACTTATTCAATTTATAAATCCTCCATATTCATTATTTTAGTTTTAGACTTTCATTTTGTATGAATCCGATTATAATTTTATCAGATAGGGGTCCATTTTAGTATGGGACCCCACCATATACTTTATAGCTTATATAACTTTATTTCTTCACCACCTAAAAACCATATAATATAATACAATTGATTTCTGCATTGGATAAACCATGACGTCTTGCATCTTTATCGATATGATGTTGTATTATGTATATATTATATATCATTTATTCATGTATTTTGATATGTATGATTATGCCCTCGCATTGTGTTTTTCTGTTCATGATATAAACTAATATATAGTGTATATTTTATAGTACTGTTCACATACTTACTTTTTAAATAAGTTTTAATTACATATGACAAGAATTCTTTTTATTTAGATTTACATTAAAGATAGTGCTAATTCTCTGTTTATTTGTACTAAACACCATTTTAGGATGCTGTTGCTATATAACCCCCTCCGTCTTGTAGATACCTCTTGCTGTGTACTCCGTGCTCCTGGTCTGTTATGATGCCTTTGGTTCATAGAAAGGAGGGGCGGGGGGTTTAAGCATATATTATCACTAGAGGAGATGGAGGCATTACCTGAAGAAGGAGGCCACACCTCCGAAATATGTTGTCCTAGCAATTGCATGAAGCTTACAGGAGGAGTCAGCTGCATCACTGTGCATCCCCCTCCCTGGCCACGAGTGACGTCAGGCAGCGCCGGCTGGTCTGTGCGAGTGCTTTGGGTGGTGTGTGTTACAAGGAAAGTGTCTGTGCTTACTGGAATACTTTATCACGCTGCTAGGTGCTGTGAGCTAACTGATCCCTACAGACCAGGAGAGGAGGCTATTATGGAGCTGTTTATGCCATTTAACGTTGGATGTTTGTGAGTGCAACCCTCGTTTTTTATACACTTATCTTCATCTATTAAATGATAACACACTAGGGCTGGCGTGCGCTCTCTCTTGTTTTTATATATTTTAGGTAAACACTGTGCAGAGCTCGCAAAAAACTAACTTGTAGCTTATTTAGCTGCCTGCAGTAGTGATAGGATCAGGAAAACACCACCAACCTTCTACAGGTAGCTTTAGCTGAACACTGTGCAGAGGTCGCACTACACTAATTTGTAATTTTAGCTGAACACTGTGAGGAGGACGCACTACACTAACTTGTAGCTTATTTAGCTGCCTGCGGTAGTGATAGGATCAGGAAAACACCACCAACCTTCTACAGGTAGCTTTAGCTGAACACTGTGCAGAGCTCACACTACTCTAACTTGTAGTTTTAGCTGAACACTGTGAGGAGGACGCACTACACTAACTTGTAGCTTTAGCTGAACACTGTGCAGAGGTCGCACTACACTAACTTGTAGTTTTAGCTGAACACTGTGAAGAGGATGCACTACACTAACTTGTAGCTTTAGCTGAACACTGTGCAGAGGTCGCACTAAACTAACTTGTAGTTTTAGCTGAACACTGTGAGGAGGACGCACCGCACTAACTTGTAGCTTTAGCTGAACACTGTAAGGAGGACGCACTACCCTAACTTGTAGATTTAGCTGAACACTGTGCACTACACTAACTTGTAGTTTTAGTTGAACACTGTGCAGAGGTCACACTAAACTAACTTGTAGCTTTAACTGAACACTGTGAGGAGGACGCAGTACACTAAGGCTGCTTTCACACTGGGGCAGTAGGGGGCGTCGGCGGTAAAACAGCGCTGTTTTACAGCGGTATTCGGCCACTAGCGGTGCGGTTTTAACCGCCCGCTGGCGGCCGAAAAAGGGTTAAAACCACTCGTACAGCGCGGCTATAGCTGTGGTATTGCCGCGGTATAGCCGCGCTGTCCCATTGATTTCAATGGGCAGGAGCGGTTTAGGAGCGGTGAATACACCGCTCCTTCTCCGCTCCAAAGATGCGGCTTGCAGGAGATTTTTTTCTTCTCCTGCCAGCGCACCGCTTCAGTGTGAAAGCCCCCTTTTTAGCGAAATAACGCCTGCAAACCGCCCCAGAGTGAAAGGGGCCTAACTGTAAATAGTCTAGCTGCCTGACTGTGGTACTAATAGGATCAAAAGAACACAAGCAATTTTCTTCAGGTAGCTGTAAATACTGTAACAAGACAAGCCTGCCTGTCAGTAGCAAGATAACAGGAACGGATCTAGCTAAATATATATATATATATATTTATAAACACCTGGGATGCACTCACTGACTGTCCTGCCTAATCTACCTAACTTAAATCAAATGACACTGTCTCTCTGTCTATCTCTCTCAACGCCGTGCAGGCGGCCTTATATAGTGTGGGGCGTGTACTAAATCCCCTGAGCCATAATTGGCCAAAGCCTCCTTGGCTTTGGCCAATTACGGCTCTCTGTTCACACGGCGCTGTGATTGGCCAAGCATGCGGGTCATAGTGCATACTTGGACAATCAGCCAGCAATGCACTGCGATGCCGCAGTGACTTATGGGCCGTGACGCGCCACACAAATTTGGCGCGAATGGCCCATATCGCTCGCAATTCGGCGAACAGACGATGTTCGAGTCGAACATGGGTTCGTCTCGAACACGAAGCTCATCCCTACTTACATAACAGTATTTATATTTTTACTTTACACACCAACAGACAGAGCGTCGGGACTTGGATATTACTTGACCGTATTTTCAAAGTTTGTCCGTGTTTGGGAAGAAAACACTCTCATATGGTTGAAAATGAAAGCTGAGAAATCCAAACTAAGTCGGTGTGACTGGGATTAATGGATGCACCCGGGCGGTCCAACAATGATCACGGGGATATCCCTAATGGGTGGGGACGAACACCTAATAAAAAGATAGTGGATAGTAATAAGACTACATGCACTGAAGGTGTGGGGTTAAGTGAGCCAAAAAGACATCACTGCCCAGAGTAAAAATATACTGATAGCGGTGCAGGGAATAGATAACAATAAGTATAGTATTCAATACCTGCGGTAAGCATGTCTGTCAGTGTCCACAAGGATCCCCGGCGTTCCCTGGCTGTGTAGTAATGGCTGCTCACACAGTCAGGCATATATACGCCCAGGGATCGAAAGCGGGCCAATCGGGGCCATGGTATTTAGGTAGTAGGAGGAGGGAAAGAGAGAGACAGACAGACACAGGTGTTGGGGATTGTCAACCGACGTCTCCCCATATCACCTGTGCTGCTGAATCCAGACCCATGTTGGTCACCAATGGGAATCCTCCGACCGATGCAGCATCCGGCGTCACTGCGCATTGCATAACGATGTGGCACAGGTACATAGAGAGATCCTCATCGCTGAAAATGCAACGCTCCCATTCCCCCAGGTACAGATTGGCGTAGCCAGGGGCACAGCAAGTGCCCCTGGCTACGCCCTATACCTGGAGGAAGAATCGATCGTCAAATGAAAAGACATTGTGTCTCAAAATATAGTCTAGAGAGAGAAGTACAAAGGCATTGAAAGAACTTTCATGATGACTGGTTTGTGAAAGAATTTTTTGTACGCATGCAAGTCCTTTTGAAAGGTGTATAGAACTATAAAGTGCTTCCACGTCAATATGGGCAAGAATGCACCCTCCAGGGACCTGCACACCCTTGATAATCTGTAGTAAGTGAATGGTGTCACGTACATATGAGGGTATGGAGAGGACGAAAGGTCTGATGTGTTCATCCACTAGGCGTGATAGGTTTTCGGTGATCGAACCATTGCCAGAAATTATTGATCTCCCTGGAGGATCACTAGTGTGTTTGTGGATCTTAGGGAGAGCGTAAAAAGTAGCAAGCCTAGGATGGGGAGTATGAATAAATTCAAAAGTTTGTTTGGAAATGACTTTGTTTTGAAATGCCTCATCTACTAAAGCATAGAATTTGTTATTGAATGCCTGAACGACATCAGATCCAACTGGACGGTACCAATCACGGTTGGTCAAAATTTTAATGCACATACGGCTATATTGGTCATTGTCCATTAGGACTATGTTTCCCCCTTTATCTGATGCCTTGATGGAGATTTCATGAAGACTAGATAAGTTCCTAAGGGCAACCTTTTCATTGGGGGTTAGATTCTCTGCTATAAAAGATTTGGATCTAAGGTTTCTGATTTCTTGACAGGTCATTTTTAAAAAAGTAGATACGCCCTGGTTGGAATTGGGTGTAGGATATATTGAGGATGGTTTTTTAAGAGAGGATTTTTTGGGGGCAGCACTACCGGAGGTATTTGCTCCCTTCAGGAGGAGTTTCTAAATCAATTGTGTCGATAAGATCTTTGGGTTGCCTCTCCTCCAATAAGGAATTGAGGTTCTCCAAAGCGCGTCTCTCACTTAGGGTTCGGAAGCCCTCCATGTCCGGATTGGTCTTCTCAAACCTACTTTTTAAAAGGAGTTTGCCTGTGTATAGGTGGAGATCTTTGATCACTTCGAATTTGTCAGTTTTATTCGTTGGAACAAAAGTGAGGCCTTTAGAGAGGACTAAAACTTCATCTGGTGTGAGGATATGAGTGGAGAGATTGACAATAGGGATGAGCTTCGAGTTCGAGTCGAACTCATGTTCGACTCGAACATCGGCTGTTCGCAAGTTCCCCGAACAGCGAACAATTTGGGGTGTTCGCGGCAAATTCGAATGCCGCGGAACACCCTTTAAAAGTCTATGGGAGAAATCAAAAGTGCTAATTTTTATGGCTTATATGCAAGTTATTGTCATAAAAAGTGTTTGGGGACCTGGGTCCTGCCCCAGGGGACATGGATCAATGCAAAAAAAAGTTTTAAAAACGGCCGTTTTTTCAGGAGCAGTGATTTTAATAATGCTTAAAGTCAAACAATAAAAGTGTAATATCCCTTTAAATTTCGTAGCTGGGGGGTGTCTATAGTATGGCTGTAAAGGGGCGCATGTTTCCCATGTTTAGAACAGTCTGACAGCAAAATGACATTTCAAAGGAAAAAGTCATTTAAAACTACTCGCGGCTATTGCATTGCCGGTCCGACAATACACATAAAAGTTAATTGATAAAAACGGCATGGGAATTCACCACAGGGGAACCCCGAACCAAAACTTTAAAAAAAAATGATGTGGGGGTCCCCCTAAATTCCATACCAGACCCTTCAGGTCTGGTGTGGATTTTAAGGGGAACCCCGCGCCAAAATAAAAAAAAAAAAAACAGTGTGAGGTCCCCCCAAAAATCCATACCAGACCCTTATCCGAGCACGCAACCTGGCAGGCTGCAGGAAAAGAGGGGGGACGAGAGAGCGCCCCCCCTCCTGAACCGTACCAGGCCACATGCCCTCAACATTGGGAGGGTGCTTTGGGGTAGCCCCCCAAAACACCTTGTCCCCATGTTGATGAGGACAAGGGCATCATCCCCACAACCCTGGCTGGTGGTTGTGGGGGTCTGTGGGTGGGGGGCTCTTCTTCTTCTCCTCCTTCTCCTTCTCCTTCTCCTTCTCCCCTTTAAAATTAGCACTTTTGATTATTCATGTTCGTGTCCCATAGACTTTAACAGTGTTCGCGTGTTCAAACTAACTTTTTTCCAGTTCGCATGTTCTGGTGCGAACCGAACAGGGGGGTGTTCGGCTCATCCCTAATTGACAATATTTAAATTAATAGAGTGATGGAATGCTAAAGTGGTGCTGGGAGAGTTTCCCTGATTTTTAGGGACAAACATTGTTGGGATCTTGTGGGTGATAGGGACAAGTGCATCTAAATTGGTTGCCAGTCCGGACCCCGTGCCAGTATCCGTTGGGTCATTTCTAGCCCCTGAAGAAGGTGTGTCAGAGTGATGTTTAGGTGGGCGTTTATTAGTGCCTGTGATGGAAGAATTATCATTATCGCGTCCCCTTTTGGGTTGTTTAGTGCATCGATTTTTGAAAGACTGTGAAGAAGCCATGGAGGAGATAGATGAACTATCTGATATATCTGTATAAGGGGTCATGTGTGTTGGCTTAAGTTTGCGTGGACTTCCTTTATTATTGATACTCTGCATTTTGGATGACCAATTATAGGCTCTTCCCTCATCAAAGGCCTGTTTGTCCCTCATGTATTTGAGTTCTTTTTTGGAGAGAATGGATTTTTTAAACCGTTCTATATGGGTTTTCAATTTTTCATTCAACTCCTGGAATGAGGGATGAGCCTGTAGTGGTTTAATTTTAGAATAAATTCTATCAATGTTACAATTGATGTCAATCAAACGTTTCTGATACTCGTCAATTAAGAGTTTCATCATTTCAGTAGAGCATTTGTTTAAAATATTTTCCCATGCTAGTTTGAATATGGGGTCCAGATTGTCAAAAGTTGGAAAAATTTGCACTCTTAAACCTAAAGGGTTTAGACCATCTCCAATATATTCCTCAAAGCTTTTGTGCCAATGAAGAAGTGACTTCTTCTCTAGCCATTTGGTAAGGCCAGAGAACAAGAAACTTTTAGTTCCGAGACACGTGATTCGTTTTTAACAAAGTCTTGTTGTAATTTAATTGTAAAATCATTCCATGATAAACTGTATAATTCTGCCATAATGAAATAAGAAAAAAAAGGAAAGAAAAAGGGAACCTCTCCTTTAAGTACAAGGGTTTTAAAAGTGCCAACCCAACCAGGATGTTATACCACTGGTGGTTGCAACCACTATGGAACGGGGCCTATAGCGGGTATCTACTACCCAATTATGTATATTGTATGGAAGAAAAAGGGGGGGAGAAGTGGAGACCAACCAGGGATATATGGGGAACCCAACACCCCGTATCACATCCTAAACAACAATGTCTGGAGAAAAGAAGCAAGCCCCAAGGATATTGCGGATACAGGGAGAAGTAAATGAGGGTATACCCATAAATAAAAAATATGTACATTTTATTGATACAAAAGTAGTAATAAACAATACAAAATTATCCTGTACAAAAATCACCTAAAAACAATGTACAATAGAAACTGTAGGAAATGAAACAGCCGCTGAGCTGGAAATGCACCACAGGTCAAAAACGTAAAGTTCGACTAGTGGGACATATATATAAAAAAAAAACCCAAAATGTTTCGGAGAGCGATTTTTAAATTATGTATATTTCCTTCTTGAGGGTTAAAAAAACAGACACGCTGCTTCATTTCTATTAAGAGAAAAAACATATATAATAATGTGTGTATTAGTGTATGTTAATAACAAACGGTTGGTTCATGGCAACAAAATGGTACATGTAAGATAAATAAAGGTAGTCTATACTTACATAACAATATTTATATTTTGACTTTACACACCAACAGACAGAGCATCGGGACTTGGATATTACTTTTTTTTTTTCAAAGTATGTCCGTGTTTGGGAAAAAAACACTTTCATATGGTTGAAAATGAAAGCTGAAAAATCCGAACTAAGTCGGTGTGACTGGGATTAGTGGATGCACCCGGGCGGTCCAACAATGCTCACGGGGATATCCCTAATGGGTGGGGACGAACACCTAATAAAAAGATAGTGGATAGTAATAAGACTACATGCACTGAAGGTGTGGGGTTAAGTGAGCCAAAAAGACATCACTGCCCCAAAGTAAAAATATACTGATAGCGGTGCAGGGAATAGATAACAATAAGTATTGTATACAATACCTGCGGTAAGCATGTCGGTCAGTGTCCACAAGGATCCCCGGCATTCCCTGGCTGTGTAGCAATGGCTGCTCACACAGTCAGGCATATATACACCCAGGGATCGAAAGCGGGCCAATCGGGGCATGGTATTTAGGTAGTAGGAGGATGAAGCTTGGGACCAAGCGAAACGCGTAAGCATCTAGCCATCACGCTAACGCTGCTCGGCACACCGAGCTCTGCACTATGACTACGATTTACCTCTGACCACACACGATCAACTTTCCAGATGTGATTCACCTACTTCTGCTTCGGGAATTGGCTCCTTAGTCCATCCTGGGATATCACCAGTCCGAATGCTGTGAAACCCTAGGCATATAGCATGTTCTAGCCGGAACGAAAACCTACTAACAGGCAGGCAGTTGATTTTGCTAGCTGCTGTATCATTATGTATATATGTGTGTGTGTGTGTATGTGTATATATATATAGAGAGAGAGAGAGAGAGAGAGAGAGAGAGAGAGAGAGAGAGAGAGAGAGAGAGAGAGAGAGAGAGAGAGAGAGAGAGAGAGATCTATATCTATAGATATAGATATAGATATATGAAAAACAACAACCTCCGCGCCAGTGGTGTCAATAATTAAAGACCATAACTGAATCATATAACAAATTCATATAAAAAAATTGCTATAGTGAAAAATATACACATGTACCAAGCTGCTCCCCAATTTGAACATAAATGATCAAAAGTAAATATATAAATAGGTAGGGGGCGCTAGAGGCTAGAAAATAATAATTTAAGGTGCAAAAAAAACACAAAAAATACTTAATTAAATACCATAATTAAAAAAATTAAAAAAATTAAATAAGTGACAATCAAGATTGATAGATGGCCTACAAAAACCAAGGCATTAAAGACAATGCTGGTGATCAATTGTCCCAATAAAGTGAATACATTCTAAATTGAAGTGATATCTCCAATATGTGCCAAAATCTTGCCGCTGGTATAGAAAAATTCCGTCACCAAGGAAAAGAAGAAAGAATACACCTTGAAGTAATATCTGCTTACCAGATATCAATGATCCCTTTACTTAAAAAGAGAGTCACTAGCACTTTTGCAGGATTGTGCCTGCTCACATGGACGGCTGGACAACTGGATGAGGCTTTAGGCATGGACCCCTCCGGTCCCAAATGTTCAAGATAAGGATATAGGGGAAACAAATAAAGTCTCCATAGCGTAAAACCATTTATTAAAAGGTTAAAATAACATTGAGAAAGCCAAATGGCCGCTTACATTAGTAGGTGCCTACCCGCCACTGGGGCTGCTCATTTGTCAGGGTGAGATTGGTGTCAGAGACCCATCACATCGCATCATGGACGGCGTGCGTTCCACCCAGCACGAAAGACAACCAGATCATCCGGATGTGGGTAGGCAAACACGTGACCACGTACAGCTCTGACGTACGTTTCGTTGTGGACGTCTTCAGGGAAGCGTACGTTGGTCACTAGGTTACGAGTTTATATCGAAAAAAAGGCGGGTAAATACGGACGTGACAAAAGGTCTTCCGCTCGTATCAATAAAGTTACAATGGCAATCGATAAAAACAAAAAAATAGGAAGCAAGACTCCCTCTGGTGGCTAGAAACCATAATGGTCCAATGGTCACCCAGGCTAAAAAGGTGATAATTAACTAGCACCATTTCCTATTGTCATATGGTGCTCCCCCTGCTGGTCATTACCAAGTAGGTGGAAAAATCCCATAGTATCAGTAATATTGTGTTTATTGGTTGATATGTAAAACCAATAAACAGTTGATTAATTTTGGTTGATCTGGATTACTATGGACTAGGGATGAGCCGAACACCCCCCTGTTCGGTTCGCACCAGAACATGCGAACAGGAAAAAAGTTCGTTCGAACATGCGAACACCGTTAAAGTCTATGGGACACGAACATGAATAATCAAAAGTGCTAATTTTCAAGGCTTATATGCAAGTTATTGTCATAAAAAGTGTTTGGGGACCTGGGTCCTGCCCCAGGGGACATGGATCAATGCAAAAAAAAGTTTTAAAAACGGCCGTTTTTTCAGGAGCAGTGATTTTAATAATGCTTAAAGTCAAACAATAAAAGTGTAATATCCCTTTAAATTTCGTACCTGGGGGGTGTCTATAGTGTGCCTGTAAAGGGGCGCATGTTTCCTGTGTTTAGAACAGTCTGACAGCAAAATGACATTTTGAAGGAAAAAACTCATTTAAAACTACCCGCGGCTATTGCATTGCCGACAATACACATAGAAGTTCATTGATAAAAAACGGCATGGGAATTCCCCAAAGGGGAACCCCGAACCAAAATTAAAAAAATAAAATGACGTGGGGGTCCCCCTAAATTCCATACCAGGCCCTTCAGGTCTGGTATGGATATTAAGGGGAACCCCAGCCAAAATTAAAAAAAAAAATGACGTGGGGTTCCCCCTAAATTCCATACCAGACCCTTCAGGTCTGGTATGGATTTTAAGGGGAACCCCGCGCCAAAAAAAAAAAAAAAAACGGCGTGGGGTCCCCCCAAAAATCCATACCAGACCCTTATCCGAGCACGCAACCTGGCAGGCCGCAGGAAAAGAGGGGGGGACGAGAGTGCGGCCCCCCCTCCCTCCTGAACCGTACCAGGCCACATGCCCTCAACATTGGGAGGGTGCTTTGGGGTAGCCCCCCAAAACACCTTGTCCCCATGTTGATGAGGACAAGGGCCTCATCCCCACAACCCTGGCCGGTGGTTGTGGGGGTCTGCGGGCGGGGGGCTTATCGGAATCTGGAAGCCCCCTTTAACAAGGTGACCCCCAGATCCCGGCCCCCCCCCTGTGTGAAATGGTAAGGGGGTACATAAGTACCCCTACCATTTCACGAAAAAAGTGTCAAAAATGTTAAAAATGACAAGAGACAGTTTTTGACAATTCCTTTATTTAAATGCTTCTTCTTTCTTCTATCTTGCTTCATCTTCTGGTTCTTCTGGCTCTTCTGGTTCTTCTGGTTCTTCCTCCGGCGTTCTCGTCCAGCATCTCCTCCGCGGCGTCTTCTGTCTTCTTCTCCTCGGGCCGCTCCGCACCCATGGCATGGGGGGGAGGCTCCCGCTCTTCTCTTCTTCTCTTCTTCTCTTCTTCTTTTCTTCTTTTCTTCTTTTCTTCTCTTCTTCTTCATTTTCTTCTCCGGGCCGCTCCGCAATCCATGCTGGCATGGAGGGAGGCTCCCGCTGTGTGACGGCGCTCCTCGTCTGACAGTTCTTAAATAACAGAGGGGGGCGGGGCCACCCGGTGACCCCGCCCCCCTCTGACGCACGGTGACTTGACGGGACTTCCCTGTGACGTCACGGGGAATGCCACAGGGAAGTCCCGTCAAGTCACCGTGCGTCAGAGGGGGGCGGGGTCACCGGGTGGCCCCGCCCCCCTCTGTTATTTAAGAACTGTCAGACGAGGAGCGCCGTCACACAGCGGGAGCCTCCCTCCATGCCAGCATGGATTGCGGAGCGGCCCGGAGAAGAAAATGAATAGGAAGAAGAGAAGAAGAGAAGAAAAGAAGAAAAGAAGAAAAGAAGAGAAGAGCGGGAGCCTCCCCCCCATGCCATGGGTGCGGAGCGGCCCGAGGAGAAGAAGACAGAAGACGCCGCGGAGGAGATGCTGGACGAGAACGCCGGAGGAAGAACCAGAAGAACCAGAAGAGCCAGAAGAACCAGAAGATGAAGCAAGATAGAAGAAAGAAGAAGCATTTAAATAAAGGAATTGTCAAAAACTGTCTCTTGTCATTTTTAACATTTTTGACACTTTTTTCGTGAAATGGTAGGGGTACTTATGTACCCCCTTACCATTTCACACAGGGGGGGGGCCGGGATCTGGGGGTCACCTTGTTAAAGGGGGCTTCCAGATTCCGATAAGCCCCCCGCCCGCAGACCCCCACAACCACCGGCCAGGGTTGTGGGGATGAGGCCCTTGTCCTCATCAACATGGGGACAAGGTGTTTTGGGGGGCTACCCCAAAGCACCCTCCCAATGTTGAGGGCATGTGGCCTGGTACGGTTCAGGAGGGAGGGGGGGCCGCACTCTTGTCCCCCCCTCTTTTCCTGCGGCCTGCCAGGTTGCGTGCTCGGATAAGGGTCTGGTATGGATTTTTGGGGGGACCCCACGCCGTTTTTTTTTTTTTTTTTTGGCGCGGGGTTCCCCTTAAAATCCATACCAGACCTGAAGGGTCTGGTATGGAATTTAGGGGGAACCCCACGTCATTTTTTTTTTTAAATTTTGGCCGGGGTTCCCCTTAATATCCATACCAGACCTGAAGGGCCTGGTATGGAATTTAGGGGGACCCCCACGTCATTTTTTTTTTTTAATTTTGGTTCGGGGTTCCCCTTTGGGGAATTCCCATGCCGTTTTTATCAATGAACTTCTATGTGTATTGTCGGCAATGCAATAGCCGCGGGTAGTTTTAAATGAGTTTTTTCCTTCAAAATGTCATTTTGCTGTCAGACTGTTCTAAACACAGGAAACATGCGCCCCTTTACAGGCACACTATAGACACCCCCCAGGTACGAAATTTAAAGGGATATTACACTTTTATTGATTGACTTTAAGTATTATTAAAATCACTGCTCCTGAAAAAACGGCCGTTTTTAAAACTTTTTTTTGCATTGATCCATGTCCCCTGGGGCAGGACCCAGGTCCCCAAACACTTTTTATGACAATAACTTGCATATTAGCCTTTAAAATTAGCACTTTTGATTTCTCCCATAGACTTTTAAAGGGTGTTCCGCGGCATTCGAATTTGCCGCGAACACCCCAAATTGTTCGCTGTTCGGTGAACTTACGAACAGCCAATGTTCGAGTCGAACATGAGTTCGACTCGAACTCGAAGCTCATCCCTACTATGGACAAATGCTTACCCTGTAGTTCCGTGCAGCCACAGTCTCGGTTTACATTAGCATGGTATAAACTTGATAGTGCAAGTTTTACTAAGTAATTTATAGCACTAAATGGGTGCTTTGAATAGGACTAATAGATCAAAATTAATAATTATTTTCAAATTTAGAAAAGTGATAACTCTGACCTGCACTCCCTATCAACAGATTTCTCATTAGACAATAAGCTATGTCTAACTAAAGATAATGGGGAAAAAAAGTTTTAAATACATCAAATTCAATCACAAAAAATATATTATATTAGTTGTGTTTTGAATAATTGTATCCAATACATAACCCTAGACTAGTCATTAGTTAAAAAACAATTAAGATCTAGATCTATATTCATTCCATGTGGTTGCATAGTTTGTAATTTATAAAGCCAATATGTTTCGTTTTTGGATACTGCCCTTTTCATATAGGTACCCCTCCAATCTCTTGAGATTTTATCAATCCCATAAAATGTACACAATGATGGGTCACTGTCGTGATAGAGTTTAAAGTGTCTGGAGACACTATGGTTAGGGTAACCATTTTTAATGTTTGTAAGGTGCTCATTAATTCTTACTTTTAGTTGACGTGTGGTTCTGCCCACGTATTGTAGGGAACACAGTCATTCCAAAACATAAGTTACGTGGTCAGAATCGCACGTAATGAAAGGGTTAATGTTAAATTGTTGTTGGGTTACTACAGATTTAAATTGGGATCTCTTCTTCTTTGTACCCGGTTTCCTAGTTATTTTACAAGCATTGCATCTGGTACAATAATGGAAACCAGATCCATTTAGGAACGTAAGTGGTTTCTTTGGTGGATCAGGTACGTTGGGGGCTATACGGTTTCTAAGGTAAATGAATTTTGTTTTTTTTGGCAGGAAGGATTGGAGATCTTTATCTTTTAGCAAAATAGGCCAAAATTTCTTAAAAATACCTTCTACTGTTCTGTATTGACGGTGAAAACCTGATATGAACGCACAATCACCTTTTAAATTCTTTTTTTGGTTTAGGGGCCAACGTGGATTGCCTGTCCATGTTTGACACCTGTAGGACCAGTTTGTCAAATACATGGATAGGATACCCTTCTCTACAAATCTAGTGGTGAGAATTTCTGCTTGCGAAAAGTAATCTAAATCATTGTCACAATTCCGCCGTATAGGCATATATTGCCCTTTAGGTACAGCCCCTATCCACTGCGGATGATGGCAGCTGTGTGTAGGGACATAGGCGTTGCGGTCTGTTTCTTTAAAGAAAGTTTTTGTACTAATGGTGTTACCTTGTTTGGAGAGTGTTAAGTCTAAATAGTTCACTGTGTTTAAACTGTACTCCGGGGGGCGTGGCCAAGACCGGCATGTGAGAGGACGCACTTCTCACAGCTCCTGCCTGATCCTCAGATTGATCCTTTCCCGGCACCCCTGATCCTGATTTTTTTCGGCCCCCCAGCTGGCTACCGAAACCCCCTATCATCCGGACCCACCACCGGCCCTCTGCACGAGAGCAAAGACCCGCCGAGGCCCGTTAGAGATGGCGGGACCGGACTCGCAAGATGGCGCCGCCGCTGCAGCAGCCAAAGCACAGCGCACGCCGCGAACGACGGACAAGCCCAGGGATAATACCAGCAAGAAGCAGCTGAAAGGACAGGGTAAGGAGCAGTACAGGGACATGACATACTATACACAGAAAATACAAATCCCGGAGGAAGCGGGGGGGGCTACAAGTAACGGGGAAGCTGCAGATCTTTTTTCACAAGCGTGACTGGGGCCTTGATACAGACACCATGCCTGAGCAGCTCCATGAGGACATTAGTCATCCTCCCTCCCCCCCACCATCAGATGAGATAATTGAGACCCTGGAGCAGCCCACCCTGGCTGATATTTTGAAGGCTGTTAATGTGTGCACGGCCACAGTCACTGATATGAAGGAGCAGTTTGGGGGCCTGAGGTAAGAGGTCTCATTACTCAGACAAGACCTTCAAAAGGTTAGAGAAAGAGCAACTGCAGTTGAGAGCAGAGTAAGCGATTTGGAGGAGCAGTTACCCCCGTTGGCGCGAGAAGCAAAGGCAGCTTACCGCATGGCCCAAGATACGTATAAAAGAGCAGAAGACACGGAAAATCGTTTGCGCAGAAACAATGTCCATATAGTCGGCCTCCCTGAGAAATCGGAGGGTAGAGATCCCATTTCGTTTGTGGAAAGCTGGCTGGTTGAACTGTTTGGCCGAGAAGCTTTTTCCCCATTCTTTACAGTGGAGAGGGCCCATAGAGTACCGGGGCGACCTCCCCCACAGGGTGCTCCCCCCAGATCAATGTTGGCCAAACTGCTACACTACCGCGACAGAGAGGCAGTGCTACGATGCGCAAGAGAACAGGCCACTGTGAAGTTCAATGGCGTTAGAGTGTCCTTCTATCCAGACTTTTCGGCCGAGGTGCAAAGAAATAGAGCTAAGTTCAGCGATGTGAAGAGGCGCCTAAGAGCTTTGCAACTGCCATACGCTATGCTATACCCGGCGAAGCTCCAAGTAACTGCGGAAGGACATGCACAATTCTTTGACTCTGCCAGAGAGGCTGCCGCCTGGTTGGACCATAACGAACAAGCACTACATCGTCACCGTGCTGAGGTGGAGGGTGACTGAACAGGACATACTTCCAGATGTTAAGAGTGCTGTCCACACATTGAGATGCCACACTCTCTCTTTTTTGCTGTCTTTTCTGGTCCACAAAGTCATTACCATGCCGTCTTTGGGGGGTTTTTTTTGTTTTTACACCTTTTTACCATAATCTACCAACTCACCTGACCTCTTCAAAGTTACCCAATTGCCGGGAATCATCCCATATTTCTTCAGTGAAAGGAACTGAACTGTGAAACCCCCTTTACTTGACTTGCGATGTCTGAAGTATTAGTTGGTCTGTTTTTAGGCCGTGTTAGGCCCTATGGGCCTACCCCGTTGGCATGGCTCATCAGGATGCCTATTTTGTTTATTTTTGCCTGCTCTCCCACAGGAGTGAGAGCGCCAAATCACAAAAGGAAATACCTCAGTGCAGTTGCAATGCTGTTTGTTGGCACCATTGTGCTATGCTATTCTATACAGCCTGTTTCTTACCGCAGTCCAAGAATCTCACTCCCACTAACCATCTGCTATTTTGATTTCACTCAAGCCTGCTGCAATCTCTCCCAACAGGATCTCGGTGGTCTTTATGCAAGCAAGCCACCCTCTGACCTTCCCTCACAACTAACTGTGTTTTTGCCATGGCGGGTTCACCGGTGATCTCCTGGAATGTTAGGGGCATGAACTCCCCCCTGAAACGCACTATGATTTTCTCATGTCTGAAAAAGTTTTATCCTGCGGTTATTTGCTTGCAGGAAACACATTTAACATCTGATTCTATAAGTTGTATGAGATATAGATGGATCGGGTGGTCGTACCACTCCACTCACACCTCCTTTTCTCGGGGGGTGAGTGTAGTGATACACAGCTCCCTGGATTATCAGGAATTTGAGTCAAAAATAGATCAGGAGAGTAGATTTGTATTTTTGCATTGTCGCATTGGTATTCTGAAATGTATCCTGGCTTGTGTGTACATCCCTCCCCTGTTTAATGCTCGGGTACTCCGGCTCCTCCTGGAGTTTCTGGAGGGGAAGCCGGATCTCCCGTTACTGCTGGTGGGCGATTTCAACAGCTGGCTGGCTCCGGCCCTGGATAAACACCCGGGCCCGAGCACCCCAGCTCCTTATAGGCTAACTCCGCTGGCTAGATTGCTACAGGAGGTGGGATGGCTGGATTTGTGGAGGCACCGGAATCCCACTGCTAAACAGTTCTCCTGTTTCTCGAAATCACACGGTTCTTTATCTAGAATAGATTTGGCAGTGAGTAACCCGGCTATGCTCTCCTCGGTGCTAGACATTTCGTACAAACCTTGGTGTGTATCTGATCACTCCTATATGGTGATAAATCTTATTGTATCCCACCAATCCACACTCCCTAAGGTACCGTGGAAATTTAATGCCTTTTGGCTTCAGCTTTTTACCTCCCCTGAGAACTTAGAAGGCAACATAAAAAAGTTATTTTCATGTCAACCGGGCTCATTGTCTGCCCTTGCAGAATGGGAGGGCTTCAAAACACACCTTAAGAAAATACTTAGCAATGAGGTCACCAAGATTAAGAAACATTCCGAGGCGCTGCGGGACACACTGGAATCCCATGCCTGCTCCATTGAGGCAAAGTATGTCCAAGACCCAACTGACTCCGCAAGGGAGGCTTGGCAGTCGGCTCAATCAGCTTATGAGCACCTGCTGACCTCCTCGGCGGACAAAAAGAGGTTTTTTTCTAAGACTGCCTTTTCCGAGGAAGGGGAAACGACCGGACGCCTTTTAGCCAGAATAGCTAATTCTGATAAGAGATCTCCGGCAATCGGGTCCATAAGGAGGGCTGACGGGCGACTGGTACACTCCCCAGATCGGGTGCTCCAGATGTTGGCGGAGTTCTATGAGCAGCTATATTGCTCTTCTTCCAGATATAGCTCCGAGGAGTTGTCCAGGTACTTGGATGGCATTGTATTTCCACAGCTTGCGGACTCCCAGAGAAAAGAATTGGACGCCCCTTTAACTCTTGATGAGATGCAGGAGGCGGTGGCTGCATTCCCTAACTGTAAGGCCCCCGGGGGGGACGGTATCCCTATGGAAATCTATAAAACCTATTCTGAGATATTACTCCCCAAGCTCCTAAATGTATTTCTTACTGCTAGGGAGCATAATACCCTACCACCCTCCATGTCTAGAGCCCACATTGTATTAATTTTAAAACCAGGCAAGGACCCCGTAGACCCAGCCTCATATAGACCGATATCCCTATTGCAGTCAGACATCAAAATATTAGCAAAGGTTTTGGCTATCAGGTTGAATAAGGCTGTTGCCTCAATTATACACCCTGATCAGGCGGGATTTATGCCCAACAAATCAACAGCAATAAACCTTAGGAGATTATATCTTAACATGCAGTCCCCACCGGATAATAAAGGTAAGAGGGCATTGCTGTCTCTGGACGCAATGAAAGCCTTTGACAGTGTGGAATGGCCATACCTATGGGAGGTAATGAGGAGATTTGGTTTTGGAGAGATATATATTTCTTGGGTGCATTTACTATATCAGGCGATAATTAGAGAGGCGGGTAGAATGTCACTGCCTTTTGCTCTGGGGCGGGGCACACGGCAGGGGTGCCTTTTTTCCCCCCTGTTGTTTGCTCTAGCCATAGAGCCGTTGGCAATAAGGATCAGAGACTGCGGAGATATCCCCGGCTTCTGCTATGGTGATAGACAGGAGAAGGTGATGCTCTATGCGGATGATACCATGATTCTTTTGGGTGATACTGACCACTCCCTAAAAAATACAATGGATACAGTGGTTCGCTTTGGGGATTTTTCGGGCCTTAAAATAAACTGGACCAAGTCAGCCCTAATGCCAATAGATGATGCAAGATTATTAAATGAAGAGAAAGTTGGGGGAATCCCTGTGTCCTCTTCCTTCAGATACTTGGGGATACAGGTCTTTCCTAAGATTAGGGAATATAGTCAGTTGAATATTTCCCCACTGCTGGCTCGATTTCATCTACGAGTTAAAACCTGGAATGCCCTGTGTATGTCGGTTGCAGGCAAAGTGAATCTAATTAAAATGATTCTAATGCCTCAACTGCTATACATACTACATAATTCACCGGTAGTCATCCCACTTAAGATATTCAGAATAATTAATGCCATTTTTCGTGAACTGATCTGGAAGAACCGCCCACCAAGGATAAAACTAGAAAACTTACAACGCCCTAAAGATGAAGGTGGTCTTGCATTACCAAATCCATGGCTTTATTACTTGTCATCGCAAATACAACATTTAATAGGCACCATGGCCATGGAGGGGGAGTCTACGGCCAGGGTCCCTAGCGCTTCAGAATATATAATGCTCCATACGATAGGGGGTAAATCCGTTCCCACGGCTTTAGAGGCCGCGGCCTTTGGCAAGCCTCAGAAATGTTTCCCCACTTATGCCCTCATACAAAAAATATGGAACAAAACTAAGTACATTCAGGAGGCGACAGGCATCAATGAGTATAGTCCTATATGGGGAAATGAATCCTACCCAGAACTTGCTAAACTGTAACATGCGGAAAGGTGGAAGAGGTTTGGCATTCTCTACCTAAAGCAATTCATAAGTGAGGGCAAATTACGTTCATTTGACAATTTAAGGGACCTATATAGTCTTCCGTCCTCCATGCTTTTTTATTATATGCAACTTAGACACGCATTTGAAGCACAGTCAAAAACCTCTGATTGGCATACTAGCTTGAACCCTTTGGTCGATTTGCTTAAAGGGGCGGAGACCTCTAAAGGATTCATTTCCCAAAGCTATAGCACCTTGCTCCACAAATACCTTCTAAAACATCCTTTGACAGTGAAAGGGAAATGGGAGTTGGATGTTGGACCCTTGGATGAGGATCAATGGGAGGAGGACTTGCAGTCAGTTTCCATATGTTCACTGAATGTAACGCAAAGACTAACGCAACTATATACACTTCTGAGAGCGTATTATACACCCCATAGGCTACATAACATGGGACTTCTTTCCACCCCAACCTGTACTAGATGTAAGAGAGATCATGGAGATTTAATACATATGCTATGGAGATGTCCCAGATTGCATGTGTACTGGAGGGGGGTGGTGGACACGCTGAACGCAGTGTTTGGGGTCTCAATTCCGCTGGACCCTAGACACTGTATTTTGAATGTGTTAGATGAACTAGAGTTGGGAACCCCACGTCAGGGAAGCTTTAACTAGAGCCCTTTTTGTGGCCCGTAAGCTAATCATGGTACACTGGAAATCTGAAACACCTCCCTCAGTCAAGGAATGGATTACTGCACTAGGACATATATTAAGAATGGAGAAAATTATATACCAACACAGGGGATGTTCAAGAAAATTTGAAAAACTATGGGAACCATGGCTAGGCACTCCTGGGTTAGCTCCTGAGGACCTGGTCATGGATAGATTACTGCGCCTTAATAACGGCTGAAGGCATGGTGCACCCTGCATTAGCCCTGATTGGAGCTCCGGGCTCCGGATGGTTACAGATAGGGGGTTGGAATTTGCAAAAAGTAGGAGGCAGTGATCTCAATTCCTATTTTATTCTCTAACAGTGGGATGTACTTTATACTATTGTATGAGTTTGATTCTTTTATGCAACTACGCCTGATTAGGCTACTATGTACAATTTAACTGTGGATTTCTTGGACTGTATGTACTTGTTTTTCAATAAAAACTTTTTCTTGGATAAAAAAAAACTGTACTCCGTTGTAAATCTTAAATTATATCTGTTGAGATTCATATACTCTAAGTACATCAAAAAACTTGCCTTGGTCCCCTCCCACAATATGATAACATCATCGATGTATCTTTTATACAAAAGAAGTGATTGGGATCTATTTTTAAAGATGGTTTCTGATTCCCATTTGTTTAACGTGATGTTTGCCACACTAGGGGCATAACGAGCTCCCATGGCTACACCGCCCGTTTGATTATAGTAATCATTTAAAGCCCAGAAATAATTATTCCCCATAGCCATAGATAGTCCTTCAATCAGAAATTTAGTTTGTGATTTTTTTTTATGGTGGATTTATTTGCAAAAGCCCACCTAACTGCTTCTAACACATCTGTTTGACGTAGGTTAGTATACAGAGACTCAATATCTATTGTTACTAATAGAGTTTGGTCAGTAACAACAATAGATTGTAGAAGTGTAATTAGTTCTCGACTATCTTTGAGATAGGATTGGCTCTGTGAGACCATGGGCTGGAGGAATGTGTCGAGGTATTCCCCAACCCTAGAGTACAGAGAGCCAATCCCACTCACTATTGGGCGGCCTGGTGGGTTTTCCTTATTTTTGTGTATTTTTGGTACTATATAGAGTACCGGAATTCTGGGTGTACTTATAGTAAGATAATCTGCTTCTTTCTGGTTTAATATTTTTTTAGTGGTTCCTTTAGTGATCCATTTTACTAGTTCTTGTTTTAATTGTGGGGTGGGGTTACATTTTAACTTTTTGTATGTTGTAGTGTCATTCAGCAGTCTTATTAGTTCTTTATTATAATTTTCCTTAGTTAATATTACCAATCCTCCCCCCCTTATCAGCGGGTCTTACCACTATCTGTTTATTCTCCTCCAATTTTTTGATACCCTCCCATGTTTTTTGGTTACTTTGATGTTTTGATACTTCTATTAGACGTACTTCATCCTGGACCATGGTCCTAAATACTTCTATATGGTGATTGGAGCCCTTTTTGGGGTTGAATACAGAATTATTTTTCAGGCTACTGTGTAAGAATGGGTCATCAATCTCCTGAGTTGTGATGTTACTATTTTGGCCTGAAAAATGTTTCTTGATATTTAGTTTTCTTATATATTTCTCAATATCCACAAATAAATTTAACTTGTCTATGTTTTTATTTGGCGCAAATTTCAATCCCTGTGCCAAAACTTCCAATTCTATATCAGAAAATTCTATATTAGTTAGATTAAATAACCCTGATTTTAGTTGTTTCTCTTCCTTTTACTTTCTCCCTCTGCCTCTTCTTCCTCTCTTTCTACTTTTTCCATATAGTTCTGTTGAGGATTGGTTGGGATTCTGTATGGCTCTTTCCAATCTCTCCATTCCCCCCCTCCCTGATGTGAATAGGGATTATGTACAGGTCTACCTCTAAAATTACCTCTAAAATGTCCCCTAGGGGGTCTCGGTGGATACTGGTTGCGGTTATTGGCATAATATCCATATTCGGGTGGTCTATAATCCATAGGGGTGGGTCTATTGTAATTAGATCCCCGATAAGGTGAATTGTAAGTTGGTGGATAGGGATACGAATTCGTTTTAGAATGATTATTTTGACTGTGAGCTGCTCTATTGTTAGTCCTATGGGGTGTACTTGGATTCCCTTTAGTTTTTGTTGCCATGTTGGCTACAATATTATGTACTTGAACTTCCCTCTCAGCTGGTGATTCTTGGGGTGGGTTTATTTGTAGATTTTCTTGCCATTTGTATACCCTATTTTCTTCATAGTCCTTAATGTCTCTAAAATATTTTTTAAGCTTTTTATCTTTAATCTCCCCATCGTATTTGGCTAGATGGGTGCTTAATTCCTTGGCCTTATCTAAGTACTCTTTGGAGGACATTAATGGCTCCATAGTTGTCTTGAGTTCTTTAATTTTAGCTTGTTTGGCTTGTCGCCTTCTTACCATCATTTGCATTAATTTCTGTTCACAGGCGTTGAAGAATTGGTACCACTCATCGAGTAGTCCCAAGTCCTCAACCCCATCATTAGGACTTATATCCCATCTTAAACTCCTGGGGGTTAGATTCTTGCCTATATACATCTCCAGGGATACAATATCCCACCACAGCCTAATTTGCTTTTCAGTATCATATTTAAGTTGTTTAAACCCCTTGTCCAGATCTACATTGGGGCTGGGTGTTTGGTGAAAAATCTCTTCTACATTAAAATGTCTATCTTGCATGAAATTAAATACATCCATGGCTGTGCTAGGTACAACAAGTTTAAATGTAATAAATTTAAACTGAAACAATGAAAAACAACAACCTCCGCGCCAGTGGTGTTGTTAAGGAAATGATTAAGAGCTCCAATCGAGCCCAAGGTTATCTGCTGCTGTCTCTAATTGGAAAGTGTGGATATGCATGCATATAAAAGTAAACACTCTGAGACACGCTCAGCTCCGTTACTTCTTACACTTCTGATTTATTCAAGGCGGTGCTAATGTTTTATACACACAAATACGTCATTGCTATGTTAGTCTAATAGGTACATCTCATTGGTTAAGATAGAAAAGAAGATGGAGAATCTTCATAACGAGGTTTGGCTGTCCTTGGTTTTATCTTCAGTTCCCCGTTCTTCTGATGTGTGGGATGTAGGGGGTACCCGCCATTTTGAGAAGAATATAGGAACAGAGCTAATCTGTATACTTATATAATGAGTAAGGAGAAAAATATGTATGCACATAAGAAAATAGACATTTTCAGATTATTATTATTATTATTATTATTTACATCACATTCCTTCACAATCCCCCCTAAAATGACTATTTTCTCTTTTCTGTCCCTAATACTAAAGGTCCCACTTTGACCTGGCCCTTCTCCTCAGCAACTCTTTTAGGCTGTATATAGAATTGGGCAACAACTGTTCACTACCCTCCTCGATACAGCTGGAGAGGTGCAGTCAGGCGCTATCTATCCCTAAAATCCTATAGGATTGTGAGATTATGGACAGGGAGTGACTGTAGAGGAGTGAAGGGTTTGTCATCTTCCATCATAAGGTGGTCCTCTTCTTCTTGGTGGAGAAATGTAGGTGTGCTATTGTCTACAGCCTTGCTCATTAACTTTTTACGAAAGGTAGAATACAGCATACAATCAGGGCTAAAAGAACCAGGATTATTAATACCCTTACCCGTATCTGGACGAGCACCTTCTGCCACCCACTCATCCAGCTAAAATATTGGTCCCATGGGTCTGTGATACCTGAGTTCTTCTTCAACTCCAATGACAGATCTTCTAATTTCTTTATAGCTAGAGTAACCTTACCATTTGGGCCAGTATTATCAGGAATGTATGTACAACAGGTTCCCGTTTTTTCCTATGATTTTACAAAACACCTCCTTTCCCAGCTAGCACCATGTCTAAGGCCACCCGGTCCTGGAATGTCATGTAGGAAGTGGGGGCTAACTGGTCAGCAATTCCCTGGAGGGCATCTTTAGGGTAATTTACAAATCTCTGTTGGTTATAATATGTGTAGTGTCAGGTCACCTAGAGGCTGGGTGACAGATGCACACCGTTGAGATCAGGAGTGCACCGCAAGGTAGTGGACCCTACGGCTGACTGCTGCAGATTGAACCCTGGGAGGTTCAGGAAGCAGGTCTACTGGATCACTGACACAGATCCCACTGGGAGCTAGAGCATAGATTCCCCAGGGCGCGGAGTCTAAGAGCCAGCAGATGTTCACCAGAGCCTCTAGTGGTGAGGATGGACTGCGCTGCAGTCTGGCTCCAGGTCGCGGCCCCCAGGGTCTCACAGCTCACGCTCACGGTAGACTACAGGAGAAGAGGAAGGAGGCAGCAGGCTAGAACAACAAGGAAAGTAAGGGACAAGCCAAGGTTCAGGGTCACAGGCAAACAGGGATGGTCGGGAACAGGCCAAAGTCGGTAACAGGAATCAGATGTAGGAAACACAGCAAGTACACATAGAGGCTAACACACAATGGTTGATCAGCACTGCTGGCTTGCATTGCACAGGTTAATATAGGGTTCCCTGATAGGGCCTGGGGTGGGGCCATGCTTAGAGGAGAGGTTACAAAGCAGTCAGGTGAGGGTCAGCTGGTCTCTAGAGATGAACACATGGAGACAGGTATGCTGATCGACAAACTCTATTGCATAACCATGACATGTAGTTAATCCAATCTACATTCTTGCTGACAGTTGTTATGGGGATCAAAGACTCAAAACCAGCTTTTACCTGGTCCCTGGCTTTAAATTCTTCAGGGACCCCCCTTGTAACCCCTATGACATCTATGTATACATGAGGGTCAAAGCTTCCGGAGAGAGCTGCTCGCTTCCTCCTCTGACTGTGTGCTGGGTCAGTGTATGTATCAGGGGTATCTTCGGTTAGGATATGGGGGGGCATAATGACCTTTGCAAGGGCACATTCACTGGTCCAGATTCCCTCTAGGTCAAACTGAAAAAGGATATGCAGCACCCGAAAACACGCTCTCCTGCAGTGATAAGCGTGCATTCAGGTGTTCTTCCTGGCCAACTTGACTGAGGTGGCTGTGGTCAGCAAAACTTGGAATGGACCATCATATCTTGGCTCAAGGATCTCCAGACAGTAGTTGGTGTGTTCCTGTATCTAAGTCAGGATCTGGAATGGAAGAAAACACCTGGACATGCATTCAGGTTAATTCTCGTGATAATGTGGTTACATAATTAGTCAACACATCAGACTGCAACTGTAACGGTTGTGGAAAGTAACAACCAAGTCTGGGAGCTGAACCAAACAAAATTTCATAAGGGGATAGGGCATGTTTCCCCTGGGGGTGTGTCTGACACTGAACAGGGCAATGGGCTAACTGTCTGGCCAACTCATGTTAGTCTCTTGGGCCATCTTTAACATCCTGTTTTTAGTGTCCCATTCATCCTTTCTACCTTCCCGCTACTTTGAGGGTGGTATGGGATGTGTAGTGCCAACTGAACCCCCAGTGCTGCCCAAATCTCTTTTGTAAGGGTTGCTGTTAAGGCTGGTCCCTGATCTCTCAATATCACCTCTGGGACCCCAAATCTACATACTACCTCACTCAGTAGTTTCTTAGCTGTGGTCCTGGCAGTCATGACCACTTCCACTAGGGCGTTTTCGAATCTGCCACTTCTTAGCACTTGAGAATGATCAATTTGCATCCTCTGGAATGGGGTATAGGGCTTTTGCCAGGTGCTTCTTCTGTGCTTCTTCTGCGCATCCTGGGTTACATTTGGTGCAGATAATGCATGATCTGCAGAAGTTGTCGGTCAGTGGAGTAACTCTTGGTGCAACACTTGTTGATAAGAGAGTTCATAAAAGTCTTTGTCAAGTGGGCAGCTCCATGTGCCCATTGCACCACGGCTGGGTACATACTCCTGGGTAGACAAGGCTTCTTGTTGCACTCGAATAGTCCATTTCTGAGAGTTGCTCCTCTCCGTTTCCAGCTTTCCTTCTTATCCACACTTGTTGTTTCCTGTAGTTCTTTTAGATAAACTCTGTCCACTGGGAAAGTCTGTAAGGTAAGCACGGGGTGGTCTTCTTCTACCACCCTGCTGTCCACTTCCCGTGGACCACCAGCTGTCTGTTTGGCAGCTGAATTGGCTAGATGATTGCCTCAAGCTTCCTTTGAGTTCATTTTGTCGTGTGCTTTACTCAGAATAGTCACTTGGGTTGGGAGAAGCAAGGCATCAATTTTTCACAGGTGTTCCTGCAGCCGTCAGGAATCCTCTGTCCTAGATACCACCATAATCATGGGCAATGCTGAAAGCATATCTTGAGTCCATATGAATGTTGGCTCTTTTTCCCTCTGCCCATTTACATGCTGTAGTAAGTGCTTACAGCTCTGCCTCCTGTGCAGACATCACCGGTGGTAAGGCTTCAGCTTGTAGAACAGTGTTTTCAGTGGTGACCGCGTGTCCTGTGCGGTATTTGCCACGTTCTTCAGCAAACATAAATTGTTAGGTCTGAATTCTGAATCCTGCAGGGGTATTTCACTTACAGGGGGGAGATGCGTGGTTTCCAACCGTATTAGTTCGATGCAGTCATGGGGTGACAAGTCTAGACTCTACTCCTCCTCCTCCTTTCCCCCCTCGAGAAGTGGAAGAAGGGTGGTAGGGTTCAGTGTTTGACAACTTAATAGAGTAATGCTGTCCAGTAGGAGGGAAACACAGGAGTCTCAAGTGTCTGGTAGTGGACAAGTGTTTCGGCTGGATCCTGGTTGAATATGGCAACAACGTTATGGGGAGCAAGCAGAACGAGGCAATGTCCGAGGACCAAGTTCAAGGTTTTGTCAAGCAAGGCTTGTGTAGCAAAGCCAGCTCGCAGACACAATAGGCCTCCTCTTGCTACCGCATCCAGCCGACAGGAATAATATCCTATGGGGCGTAGGCTGATGCCGTGTGATTGGGTGAGTACACCTGCAGCATGTCCCAGACGTTCAGATACAAAGAGCTTGAGCGTTTTGTCGTAGTCTGGAAGCCCTAGCGCTGGGGATGGCGCACACTTGAGGGCCTCAAACTTAGATATTTCTTCAGGAGACATCTGGAAGGGGTCTGATTGCAGAGCATCAGTAGGAAGGCTTCTGAAATCCATGCTCTGCACTAGGAAATTAGTCCAAGGAAGGCATGAAGGGATTTCTGACCTTGTGGCAGTGGGATATCAGATTACTTGCACCCTGTCTTCAGTGGGGTGTCTTGTCCCATGGGACAAACAGTGGCCAAGGAAAATGACAGGTGTTGAGCACCACTGCAATTTGGGCTTTGAGACTTTGCACCCCTGGTTGGCAAGATAGCACAACAGGCTTTCTGAGGTGACTTCAACAGGGGGTAAGTCAGCTGCACAAAGGAGAAGGTCATCAACATGTTGGAAGAGAATCACTTCCGGGTGTTCCTCTTGTCATGTGTCAAGGATGATAGCCATAGCTTTTGCAAACTGGCTTGGAAAGTTCTGTACCCCTTGTGGCACCACTATTTAGGTATGTTTCCGTTTCTTTCCGTGGATGAATGCAAAAAGGTACCAGCCGGAGGGGTGAGGGGGACACTGAAGAAAACGTTTGTAAGGTCCACCTCTGTGAGGTATTTTGCAGTCAAAGGCATCCACAGCAGGTACCTGGTTCTCCTTTAGGGGTTCTCTTCTTGGGGTTATTGTGGTTTCCAGGGCAATGATGCGCCCTCTTTTAGCTTGACTAAAACTGGTGGCACCTTTAAGTGACCGTTGTCTTCCGGTCCTGTGGACCATAGGCACGCAGGGATTCTGTCAAGTACTTCCTGCAGTATTGAACTTGAAGTTTTTGCTTCATTAAGTGTCATCAGGAGAGGCAGAGAACACAAAGCAGATTAGCCTTCTAAAGATAGGGGAGTATGTAACTTCATTCCCCCTTCAGGCGTGTCCTAATTGAGGCCTGTAGTCCGGACAACACATCAGCTCCTAGTAGATTCAAGGGACATGTAGAGGACGCCACAAATCTGGCAAGCAAATCAGGAAATGTCCCCACTTGGAGTGGCTTTACAAATGGACTGGAGCAGGGCACCCCATCCACTCCCACGCAGGAAACGTGTGTGTCTCTTGGCAAAGTGGGAGAAACTCAGATCATCAAAGGCCTGTACGAGTCTAGCATGATACTTCTTCACAGACTCCCCTTTATCTTGGGTAATATCTTGGATTGTGGTGGTCTGATCCGTCAACTTCTCCTTTGCCCAGTCGTGGAGTTGTGCACAGAACTCCACGCCTGAGGTGTAGGAAGTGGCACTTGTCAGGCAGGCATCATTGAAGGCTGTCTGCATGACCAGCCAAAAGACATGCCCTGCTTTGATTTGGCATAGGCTGATCAAGTCTCTCCAGGCAGCTGAGTAAGTTTCTTGTATCTGCACTATCCTGTGGTAGAAGGGAATTGGCTGCTTCTCTGGGTCAGGCAGATTTGTCACTAAGGCCGCTGCTTGTGATGGAGTAAAAGCGACATACATCACTGGTGCCCCTTCTGGTAACCGAGACTGTTGTTGGGGCGGGGGCTGGCAAGAGGCACTGTTTCTTACAGTTGCCAGCATGTGTTTGAGATCCTCTCGGAACTGTGAGTCGGATTGGGGGTTAAATCAGTGGGTGGCCTTGCTGCCTGCTGTTGGGCTTCCCACTCAGACGCTTCTTCATCATTAACATATCCGGCTGGGAATGTGATGCTTCCGTATTGGGGAAGACAGGTGTGTGGTATGAACCATCCTGGTTTAAAACAGGGAGGGCTGGGTACAGGCTGTTTAAGCTTACTGGGTGTACCAAGATGGCCGCCGGCAGGAAATGCACTGGGCTGGGTAGAAAGTGAAGGCATGGGTGCACTAAGATGGCCGCCGGGCTTAGTTGTCACAGTGGGTTGTGCTTGGGTGGTGAGAAAGGAGTGGTTGTTAGACGGAGGGCAGTGCCGTCCCTCCCCTCCTTTTGTTTCAAATTCCAACATAGCATGGTAATTTCACATACTGTATCATCAACTCTGTGATACACATACATATACAATCGCCATCTTTCTTAACTTCCTTTATCCAATTTTCTTTATCACACAGGATTTTTCTCCCTGTTTCTTTAGCAACATAACTTTCGCCACTTCGTTCAACTTTGTTAACTATTTCAACATCTTCTTCTCTCCTTCTTTGCAATATCACTTTCTTTACAATATCACTTTCTTTTCTCTCTCTCTGTTTCTTGGCTAAGGGCTTGGGAGGAAAATACGTACAACCAAGGGGTTAATATTCTTTCTCAGCGTTCTTATCAACAAATTCCTTCGGTGGGGGCACATAAGACTGCGCTCCTGTAATGTACGGTTAATCTCAGAACAAGAACAAACACATCAGGGGTAGTGAGGAGCAACGGCCCGCGACCCAACAGATCCCCCGGGCAGCCCCCCCTCCGACCTTAACCAGTCCCCAACCCCTCTCGTGCATAGCAAACAGTAAACCACAAATACACTCACGACAGGACATTACACCTGCCACTCTTCGAACTGCAAAATTTCAGCAGGCTAAGATAACCTCAGGGTCAGACAACTCCCCTTAAACCCAGTTAAAGGCCGTCATTACAGTTACTCCCAGAAGCCGACAGCTCACCTGGGGGTGAGACATCTGTAATACTTTCAGACTGCGGGGGGCTCCAGCAGCTGAGATTTCCCTCAAAGGTCCGACAAACCAATGAGTAACCCGTCCTATAACCGACTGCCACAATAACCCATCTCACTCCAGAGGCCGACAGCTCTTCTGGAGATGAGAACACACATGTAGCACTTTTAGACTGCTGAGTTTCGTAGCCCAAAGAATGGCAGACAATGAACAAATACAGACAGCAGAAACCCATTGGCAGGGTCGTTAAAACAACCTCAGGCGAGGAGATACCTGCCTCTAAGACAGTCTCAGCATACCGACAGAATCCAGCGGTCAACCGAAAGATAAGAAAGTCATACAGTGGTAAGAATATAAATCAACTCACCGGTACTGTTAGGGCTGTGCAAACCCCACTCTTATCAATCAATTAACGCTCGAATGCTTATCGCGGTATGGCTTCGACTGTAGCCTGAGGTCCCGGGTTTCGGCACCAGCTGTTAAGGAAATGATTAAGAGCTCCAATCGAGCCCAAGGTTATCTGCTGCTGTCTCTAATTGGAAAGTGTGGATATGCATGCATATAAAAGTAAACACTCTGAGACACGCTCAGCTCCGTTACTTCTTACACTTCTGATTTATTAAAGGCGGTGCTAATGTTTTATACACACAAATACGTCATTGCTATGTTAGTCTAATAGGTACATCTCATTGGTTAAGATAGAAAAGAAGATGGAGAATCTTCATAACGAGGTTTGGCTGTCCTTGGTTTTATCTTCAGTTCCGCGTTCTTCTGATGTGTGGGATGTAGGGGGTACCCGCCGCTTTGAGAAGAATATAGGAACAGAGCTAATCTGTATACTTATATAATGAGTAAGGAGAAAAATATGTATGCACATAAGAAAATGGACATTTTCATATTATTATTATTTACATCACATTCCTTCACAGTTTCAATAATTAAAGACCATAAGTGAATCATATAACAAATTCATATAAAAAAATTACTATCAGTGAAAAATATACACATGTACCAAGCTGCTCCCCAATTTGAACATAAATGATCAAAAGTAAATATATAAATAGGTAGGGGGTGCTAGAGGCTAGAAAATAATAATTTAAGGTGCAAAAAAAACACAAAAAATACTTAATTAAATACCATAATTAAAAAAATTAAATAAGTGACAATCAAGATTGATAGATGGCCTACAAAAAACAACGTACACTTCCCTGAAGACGTTCACAACTAAACTTACGTCAGAGTGGTACATGGTCACATGTTTGCCTACCCACATCCGGATGATCTGGTTGTCTTTCGTGCTGGGTGGAACGCACGCCGTCCGTGATGCGATGTAATGGGTCTCTGACACCAATCTCACCCTGACAAACGAGCAGCCCCAGTGCCGGGTAGGCACCTACTAATGTAAGCGGCTTTCTCAATGTTATTTTAACCTTTTAATAAATGGTTTTACGCTATAGAGACTTTATTTGTTTCCCCTATATCCTTATCTTGAACGTTTGGGACCAGAGGAGTCCATGCCTAAAGCCTCATCCATGTGTTTCATCATCACACGCCAAGGATTGATAAGCCAAAATATTTCTGTTCAGGTATACAGTAACAACGATAAGAGAAGTAGTAGATGTGCGCTTACCCCAAGTGCTGGACCTCCCCTGTGGCAAGGTCTTATGAGCTTGCAGATTTCACCCTCTGCAGGGACAAGTTGTTAATCTCCTGGTCCTGGCAGCGTGTGCCGCCGACTACCCTGCAGAGGGTGAAATCTGCAAGCTCATAAGACCTTGCCACAGGGGAGGTCCAACACTTGGGGTAAGCGCACATCTACTACTTCTCTTATCGTTGTTACTGTATACCTGAACAGAAATATTTTGGCTTATCAATCCTTGGCGTGTGATGATGAAACACATGGAGCGGACTTTTTTAGCTTGATTTCACATTATTATGGACTGATCACAGACGGCTTCTACCTATGATTATTGACTGTATTTTGGGATAAGATGTTTATGCACTCACTGTCATCACATGTATGGTGTTTTCTTAGCACTTTATTTAATTGTTTTCATTTTTGCTAGCGCAATTAAGTTTATTTTTATGTTTGTCACTTCATAGATATTTGGAGTTTTATTTGCAGCTGCACCTGTTTGTTTATACACTTTGCTCATTAGCGCAGGTTGATTCTACAATTTTTACAGTATAATAATATCTACCTACCTGCAGCTGAGCATTCTTTGTTTTTTATAAGAGCTATAAGAAGTTCTTTCCTTCCTTTTTTTTCCTATTTGAGTTATTTTCAGTCACCAAAATTAATATGGATGTATTTGATTACCGCTCCAAGCACACCATTGCAAAGGAGGGTGTGTTTGAGGGGAATTGTGAACCTGAGAGTGACCTCGGGGGATTATTTATGAGACTCAAAAATCTCATGATCTCTGAGGTACATACTCAATGGGACATATTTTTCCTGGAGCATTATGTTACTGTATCAATGGTTCCAAGAAGCCTGAGATGGGAGGTCAGCCCCCAGAAAGGGGAAGTGGACCTTCAAGATTGGTATAGATATTTCAATGAGGCTGGAGGAAAATTTTTAGAATTTTTGATTCCCAGAAAGAGGGCTAAGTTAAGTAGATTAGATGTTGAGATTAAACTCATTAAAGAGAAATTATCTCCTTTTGTTTTAAGTGAAGAGTATAAAGAGCGATCCTCCAATCTAAGAAAAATTTTAGAGAAGGAGGAAATAGAACAAAAAAACAAAAAACGAAAAAAATTTAATAGGGATTTGACCGACTATCAAAATAGTTGCGTCTTCCAATGGCAGGTAAAAATTGCCGCAGAAGAAGCTGAGACTAACAGTCATATGGAAGTTCCAGCTCCTGAAGCTTCCAGCCAAGTTAGACAGGCGAGGGAACCAGGTAAATTTCTACCATCACAACACTCTAAACTACCTAGGAGGGTGTCCTACCGTTCTCCAGGTAGATCTAACCCTGATTCTTATGTACAATCTCCAGTCCGGAATGTGAGAGTTCCCACTCAGGCCCCTAAAAAGAAAATAAAAACTCAAAAAAATCAGAAATTTAGGAGACAGTACAAAGAAGGGAATCAATCTCATCAGGTAGCAACAGGAGGATACCAGGATGTTCGTTATGACAATCGATACGACCATTATGGTAGGTCCTATATGGATAATCAGTCCCCAAGATACCCTATATCTACACATAATCGCTTCCAACCACTGGATGAACATTATGTTAGAGATACTGATTACTACGGAGAGTCCAATCAAGGTTATTACACCCCAAGGAGGAATGGGGGTTATGACCGACCACCTCGCCATCAGCCTTCCTTTCCCCCCCAAAGGGATACACAGAGGGATGAATACACCCCCCGACGTGTTCATCGTGAGGAGTACTCACAACCTCAGCATTGGGGTTTTCCCAGGGGAGAACAAAACTTCCAACGACCAATAGAAGAAAGAGAGGAGTCAGAGGGGGGAGGAAGATTAGGAGCAAAAAGAAAACGGGTATAACCGGACAAGGCATTTTCAACCTCAGTGGGATCCCCTTGACCCCCGATGAAACTGCCATTTTAGATAAGGGACTCAAATTCGCACCTCCAAAACCGCTTAATAAGTTCCAGACATACATGGATATACATAAGTATACCAGGAGACAGAATATTAAGCGGTATCTGTTGACCAATCCCATCAATACCTTAAACAACAATCCTACAAATGTTAAACACTCAGGCTTGGCGAATGCCTCATTGTTCAATCCACCAGGCGGCCTACCAGCCTCTATTAAAGTGTTTAGAGATCTCCTTATAAAGGATTTGGAAGGCATAAAAAGTAAAAACACTAAAATGAGCAACAATTTGGAATCAGGTTTGGACCAACTCTGTAAAAGAAAGGATCTAGTGGTGAGACCAGCCGACAAGGGGGGGGGAATCGTTGTCTTGAGTAAGAGAGATTACCTCCAGGAATTGGACAGAATAGTAGGGGATACTACTACATATATCCCCCTAAGGTCTGACCCTAGGAATAAATATAAGAGAGAACTTGAGAGCATTGTGGAGTATGGTTTTAGATTAGGAGTTATAAATAAAAAAGAGAAATCGTTTTTGGTTCCCGTGTCTTCACGGATACCTATTATATATTATCTCCCAAAGGTCCATAAGGACCCTGTCCATCCACCCGGCCGCCCAATCATTAGCGGAATTGATTCAATCACCTCAAGGGCTGGTAAATATATTGACAACTTCCTGCAACCCCTGGTCCGCTCTCTGCCCGCCTATATCAAGGATAGTAGGCATGCCATCAACCTATTAAGGGACTGTGGGTATAAAAGTGGATATTGGCTTGCCACGGCGGATGTCACGTCACTGTACACGGCGATCCCCCATACTTGGGGTATATCCTCAGTTAAGTATTATCTGTACAAGGACGTGACACTGCCAAGAAAACAAAAGAAATTTATTATGGACCTGTTGGAGTATACCACAACTCATAATTTTTTCTGGCATAAGAATATTTTCTTTTTACAGAAAAAGGGAGTAGCCATGGGGGCAAAATTTGCCCCCAGTTTGGCCAACTTATTTATGGGTAAATGGGAGGAGGACGTCATCTATGCCCAACGTAGACCAGAATTGGTCTTATGGGCAAGATACATCGATGACGTCCTCCTCCTATGGAATGGTACCCACGACTCCCTGCATCAGTTTATGGAAGGTTTAAATGCAAATGATAGAGGGATTCATTTTAACTATGAATCCAGTCAGAGTTCGATTAATTTTTTAGACCTTGTAATAAGGGGGGAAGGAGATGTGATAACGACTTCCACATATTTTAAATCCACAGATCGTAATGCATTTATATCGCGAGATAGTTGTCATCATAAAGCGTGGCTTGATTCAGTCCCGAAAAGCCAGTATGTAAGAATTAGACGTAATTGTTCTTCTATTAATGATTTTAGGATCCAATCCCAAGTCCTTACGGAGCGATTCCTGGAAAAGGGCTACGATGCATCTTTTTTAAGGGAGCGAGTAGAGGAGGTTGAGAGATTGGATAGGGAATCTCTATTAATAGATCGTACAGAGATAGGGAATACCACAAAGAAGGACTTCATCTGCCCTTTTGTAACCAGTTATTCTCATCAACACTTTGTAATAAGGAAACTGATGCACAAATATTGGCATATAGTCAAAAATGATAATGTACTGGGCCCACTCCTTCCGGAGAGACCCCAGGTGGTCTTCAAGGGATTACCGTCTATTAGAGCAGCAATAGCCCCTAGTGTATGTGATCCTCCAATAAGGAAACCAATGTTTTTCCAGAATTTAGTGGGGTATTATAGATGTAGGAAATGTGCGGTTTGTACGGTCAATACCATCAAGGACCGGAAGGTAACACATTTCCATGCGACCAGTACCTCACAAACCTTTACAATAAAATCATTTATTACGTGTTCCACTACTCATGTAGTATATCTTTTAACCTGTCCATGTGGGTTTCAGTACGTGGGACGCACTGTTCGCCCTCTTCAGGTCAGGTTAAATGAACACATCAGCAACATCAGGAGAGGATTTATAGGACATCCAGTGTCTAAACATTATCTGAATGTACATGACAAGGATCCAAGAGGCACACAGTTTATTGGTATTGATAGGTTGAATATTCCATGGAGAGGGGGACCTAAGAGAAGAGCTATATCCAAGCTTGAAATGGGGTGGATATTTAAGATGGGGTGTCTTAAACCAAGAGGGCTCAATGTAGATATTGAGATCAACGCATTTATTGATAACGCATAACAGAATGGGCGATATAGTATTAGATGGGGCTTGAGCTATAGCAGCTACCCCTAGTGGCTGATTAAAAAGACCCTTTTTCCCTCCCCTCCCCCCCCCATTTTTTGGGTAGAAAAGGTCCAGAGACATTTGAATTGTTTCACTTTTATACTTTCAGGATTCATTGTTTATTCCTTTGTTTTTTTCTTTTTTTCTTTTTTATTTCCTTTTTTTTGCTTTTTTTAATTTTTGATATTGTAAGGGGACGAGCTGAGTCTTGTTCTGGCTATCGGTACATATAAAAAATTGGCCTCGTACTATATTCGTGTAGTTAAAAGACAAGACTTAATTTCCAATTATTTGTAGTTTTTGCTTACACATAGTCTAAATCAATTAATTCGTGCTCCTTTACAATATTGGTTGAACACTGTTCCCCTCTAGACACATATGACCTCTTAATAGAAAGAAAAATCTAAATATTTTTTAAGAGTGATTAAGATACTTTGTGGTCAGAGGCCACGTATATTATATATTTTATGTACTGTTGGAGTTTTTTTAATTTTTAACTTCTAATTCAATATTAAGGCCTTTTGAGGAATATTTTTTGGTCATATAGAACCGGAAGTTCTGTATTTAACATGGATGCATAACTCCAGAATTCATCTGGGGTATACACCCGATTCCTTCCGGTTTCTGTCTAGCCTCTATATGAACGTTTTCTATCGCCAGCCAGATCGAGGCTTGGCTCGTCCTTGCGCATGCCTACGAGTGTGTTTGGCGTCCGTCATAATGAGGCTTGGTCAATGCTTCCTTGTTTACTATTCATGTGTGTTCCGCCCTGTGGGCGGTCTTCATTGACGGCTCCGTCGAATCTCCACACATGCCCTGTCGAATGACATGGTCGAAGGACGGACATGGGCGGAGATGTGGGCGTGGTTATAATTTCGTGTTCTGATATATAAAGTGATGGTTCATTGCGTCGCCCGTGCCCCCGTAGACGTCACGTATGACGAAACATGTAGGGCGTGGCCTCGCAGTGCTAGCCATCACGTGTTCGAATTATTTGTTTGCACGGGCGTTCTGCCTTTGAATATGCCGGCTTTTTTAATGAATTTTTTACTTGAGTTTTACATGATCTCTTGTGGTATGTTTTAACCAATAAATACCTTAAAAACGATATCACACTATTGGAGTTTTTTCTCCGTTTTGCCTCCCTCTCCTGTTCATGGACTTTTGGCATTCCTGAGTCCCCCCTCTGAGGTTCGAATAGTTGGATCATCCCGGCCACACGGAAGTCGGCGGCACACGCTGCCAGGACCAGGAGATTAACAACTTGTCCCTGCAGAGGGTGAAATCTGCAAGCTCATAAGACCTTGCCACAGGGGAGGTCCAACACTTGGGGTAAGCGCACATCTACTACTTCTCTTATCGTTGTTACTGTATACCTGAACAGAAATATTTTGGCTTATCAATCCTTGGCGTGTGATGATGAAACACATGGAGCGGACTTTTTTAGCTTGATTTCACATTATTATGGACTGATCACAGACGGCTTCTACCTATGATTATTGACTGTATTTTGGGATAAGATGTTTATGCACTCACTGTCATCACATGTATGGTGTTTTCTTAGCACTTTATTTAATTGTTTTCATTTTTGCTAGCGCAATTAAGTTTATTTTTATGTTTGTCACTTCATAGATATTTGGAGTTTTATTTGCAGCTGCACCTGTTTGTTTATACACTTTTCTCATTAGCGCAGGTTGATTCTACAATTTTTTCTAAAGCCTCATCCAGTTGTCCAGCCGTCCATGTAAGCAGGCACAATCCTGCAAAAGCGCTAGTGACTCTCTTTTTGCAGATATCTATTACTTCAAGGTGTATTCTTTCTTTCTTTTCCTTGGTGACAGAATTTTTCTATACCAACGGCAAGATTTTGGCACATATTGGAGATATCACTTCAATTTAGGAATTTATTCACTTTATTGGGACAATTGATCACCAGCATTGTCTTTAATGCCTTGTTTTTTGTAGGCCATCTATCAATCTTGATTGTCACTTATTTAATTATTTTATTTACGGTATTTAATTAAGTATTTTTTTGTGTTTTTTTTTTGCACCTTAACTTATTATTTTCTAGCGCCCCCTACCTATTTATATATCTATCTATATATAGATATATATATAGATAGATATAGAGATCGATAGATAGATATATCTCTCTCTATATATATATCTCAAAGCTTAGTGCAGCTAAATCTCACTGCAGGTCATTAGTATGTCTGGAAGGCCAACAAGGAGAGGCAGACAGTCACAAGCCAATAAAAGAGGGCAAGCAAGCTCTGTGTCTAGAGGCAACAGTGCTGGTCGTGGACACGGTGCATCCTCATCAGCACGTGGCCGTGGGACAAGCTTGGCCTTTTTTTCAGCAGCTGGCCGTGTTGAGCCGCAACATGCGGAAGACTTGGTCGAGTGGATGACCAAGCCGTCCTCATCCTCCTCATCCCCTCTCACCCATGCTCAGGAGAGAGGAGGAGGAGAAGGCACATCACCAACGAGGCAGGATGCCCTCCAGGGGGTAGTCTAAGAGCAGCACACTGACTGCATCACACCGCAAAGCTCCGCATGTGCAGGGCGCTGCTGTCTCTGCGCGTTATTCCAAAAGTTCTTTGATGTGGGTCTTTTTTGAGATGAGTGCATCAGATCACACTGCTGCTATTTGCAAAATATGTCTCAAGCGTATCTCGCGTGGCCAAAACATCTCCCGCTTGGGCACCACATGTTTGACCAGACATATGTTGACCTGCCATGCAGTTCATTGGCAAGCGTACCTAAAAGACCCACACCAAAGAACAAAGAGGACCTCTCCTTGCTCCTAATCAGCTGAGATCTCCAACCCCACTATACCTTCATTCCTCTCTGAGACCTGCACTGAGAGGAATGAAGGTGTAGAATTAGGTGTGTCACAGCCAAGTACTTGTGGGCAATCTGCTTTCGGTACACTGACGTCAGATTGTACCAGGCAAATTTCCCTGCCCCAACTGCTGCACCACCGAAAGAAGTTTGCTCCCAGCCATCCACATGCCCAGCGGTTGAATGCTAGCTTGGCAAAATTGCTAGCACTTCAACTGCTACCTTTTCAGTTGGTAGACTCTGCCCCCTTCCATGAGTTTGTGGAATGTGCGGTTCCCCATTGGCAGGTACCCAAACGCCACTTTTTCTCACAGAAGGCGATTCCGGCTCTCTACCGGCATGTGGAAGGCAATGTCCATGCCTCGCTGGACAGGGCTGTCAGTGGTAAGGTGCATATTACCGCTGACTCATGGTCCAGCAGGCATGGACAGGGACGTTACCCAAGTTTCACAGCGCATTGGGTGACTCTGCTGGCAGCTGGGAAGGATGCAGGACAAGGTGCAGTAATGTTGGAGGTTGTTCCACCACCACGCCTCCAAAATGCCACTACTAATGATTCTGACACACCTCTCTCCTCCACCCCCTCCTCTTCTTCTTCCTCCATGGCCTCTTCCTGTGCTTTGTCCTCGGAAGCAGCGGTGCTCCGTAGGTGTTCAAGGGGCTACGCAAGTATGCAGGCCAAAAGATGCCATGCGGTGCTTGGGGGACAGGAGCCACACTGGGGCAGAGGTTCTGTCAGCTCTGCAGGGGCAGGTTCAGAGGTGTTTGACGCCACGCCAACTTAAGGCAGGAATGGTGGTTTGCGACAATGGCACCAACATCCTCTCCGCCCTCCGACAGGGACAAATAACCCATGTGCCCTGTTTGGCTCACATCCTTAACTTGGTGGTGCAGCGGTTCTTGGGCAGGTACCTGGGCTTACAGGATGTCCTGAGGCAGGCCAGGAAAGTCTGTGTGCATTTCCGCCGGTCATATAATGCCAGTGCTCGGCTGGCAGACCTCCAAAAGAAATGTAACCTGCCCAAAAACCGCCTAATCTGTGACATGCCCACCAGGTGGAACTCAACGTTGGCCATGCTGCAGCGGCTGCACAAGCAGCAGAGGGCCATCAATGAGTACCTGTGCGACTATGGCACCAGGACAGGGTCAGCGGAGCTTGTTTTTTTTTCCCCACACCAGTGGGCCATAATCAGGGATACATGCACTGTCCTGTCACTATTTGAGGAGGCCACGAGGATGGTGAGCAGTGACAGTGCATGCATCAGTGACACTGTCCCCCTTATCCACCTGTTGGAGCACACGCTGCTTGGAATAATGGACAGGGCACTTGAGGCTGAACAGAGGCAGGAAGAGGAGGACCTCCTTAGCTCTCAAGGCCCCCTTTATCCAGACAGTGTTCCTGCGTGCCCGCCGATCACATAGGAAAAGGACGACGAGGAGGAGGATTGTGTCAGTATGGAGGTGGAACCTGGCACTCAGCATCAGCAGCAGTCTTTAAGGGATCATTTACAGTCCCAAGAAACACATGGACTTGTACGTGGCTGGGAGGAGGTGGCTGCGGATCATGTCGTCCTTAGTGACCCAGAGGACTCCGGACCGAATGCCTCAGCAAACCTACGCTGCATGGCCTCCCTGATCCTGCAAAGCCTGCGGAAGGATCTTCGTATTCGTGGTATCAAGGAGAAGGAACAATACTGGCTGGCAACCCTCCTTGATGCACAATACAAGGGTAAGGTTGCGGACCTTATTTTGCTGTCACAGAGGGAGCAGAGGATGAAACATCTTTGGGAGGCCTTGCAGAAAGGTCTGTGCAACGCGTTCCCAGAAACTGGGAGGTTACAAACTCCTGTTTCTGGGCAACGTGTTGCTGAGGCTTCGGTCGGTCAAAGAAGGAGCGGTGGAGAAGGCTGACTGATGCGTTCAGACATTTTTTTAGTCCACAGCCCCAAGGTATGATCGGTTCCAGCAACCATCGCCAGCGTCTGTTTTACATGGCGCAGGATTACCTAGGGGCAAGATCTGACCTGGACACCTTTCCCACCGAAAATCCTCTAGGTTACTGGTAGGGATGAGCTTCGTGTTCGAGTCGAACCCATGTTCGACTCGAACATCGGCTGTTCGCCCGTTCGCCGAATTGCGAACGATATGGGCCGTTCGCGCTAAATTCGTGTGGCGCGCCACGGCCCATAATTCACTGCGGCATCGCAGTGCATTGCTGGCTGATGATTGGCCAAGCATGCACTATGACCCGCATACTTGGCCAATCACAGCGCCGTCAGTAGAGAGAGCTGTAATTGGCCAAAGCCAGGGTGGCTTTGGCCAATTATGGCTCAGGGGATTTAGTACACACCCCACACTATATAAGGCCGCCTACACGGCGGCCCTGTGTAGTGTGTGTTCCGGTGTGCTGAGAGATAGAGAGAGAGAGAGAGACAGTGTCATTTGATTTGAGTTAGATAGATTAGGCAGAACAGTCAGTCAGTTAGCTGCACTTACAGTGTATTGTGTATATATATGCATCCCAGGTGTTGCATATATATATATACACTGTACTCAGTTTAGCTAGATCCGTTCCTGTTATCTTCTATCTAGACTATTTACATTTAGTGCAGTGCGTCCTGCTCACAGTGTTCAGCTAGATCCGTTCCTGCTATTTACATTTAGTGCAGTGGGTCCTGCTCACAGTGTTCAGCTAGATCCGTTCCTGTTATCTTCTAGACTATTTACATTTAGTGCAGTGCGTCCTGCTCACAGTGTTCAGCTAGATCCGTTCCTGCAATTTACACTTAGTGCAGTGCGTCCTGCTCACAGTGTTCAGCTAGATCCGTTCCTGCTATTTACATTTAGTGCAGTGCGTCCTGCTCACAGTGTTCAGCTAGATCCGTTCCTGCTATTTACATTTAGTGCAGTGCGTCCTGCTCACAGTGTTCAGCTAGATCCGTTCCTGTTATTTACATTTAGTGCAGTGCGTCCTGCTCACAGTGTTCAGCTAGATCCGTTCCTGCTATTTACATTTAGTGCAGTGCGTCCTGCTCACAGTGTTCAGCTAGATCCGTTCCTGTTATCTTCTAGACTATTTACATTTAGTGCAGTGCGTCCTGCTCACAGTGTTCAGCTAGATCCGTTCCTGCAATTTACACTTAGTGCAGTGCGTCCTGCTCACAGTGTTCAGCTAGATCCGTTCCTGCTATTTACATTTAGTGCAGTGCGTCCTGCTCACAGTGTTCAGCTAGATCAGTTCCTGCTATTTACATTTAGTGCAGTGCGTCCTGCTCACAGTGTTCAGCTAGATCCGTTCCTGCTATTTACATTTAGTGCAGTGCGTCCTGCTCACAGTGTTCAGCTAGATCCGTTCCTGTTATCTTCTAGACTATTTACATTTAGTGCAGTGCGTCCTGCTCACAGTGTTCAGCTAGATCCGTTCCTGTTATTTACATTTAGTGCAGTGCGTCCTGCTCACAGTGTTCAGCTAGATCCGTTCCTGCTATTTACATTTAGTGCAGTGCGTCCTGCTCACAGTGTTCAGCTAGAGCCGTTCCTGCTATTTACATTTAGTGCAGTGCGTCCTGCTCACAGTGTTCAGCTAGATCCGTTCCTGTTATCTTCTAGACTATTTACATTTAGTGCAGTGCGTCCTGCTCACAGTGTTCAGCTAGATCCGTTCCTGCTATTTACATTTAGTGCAGTGCGTCCTGCTCACAGTGTTCAGCTAGATCCGTTCCTGCTATTTACATTTAGTGCAGTGCGTCCTGCTCACAGTGTTCAGCTAGATCCGTTCCTGTTATCTTCTAGACTATTTACATTTAGTGCAGTGCGTCCTGCTCACAGTGTTCAGCTAGATCCGTTCCTGTTATTTACATTTAGTGCAGTGCGTCCTGCTCACAGTGTTCAGCTAGATCCGTTCCTGCTATTTACATTTAGTGCAGTGCGTCCTGCTCACAGTGTTCAGCTCGATCCGTTCCTGCTATTTACATTTAGTGCAGTGCGTCCTGCTCACAGTGTTCAGCTAGATCCGTTCCTGTTATCTTCTAGACTATTTACATTTAGTGCAGTGCGTCCTGCTCACAGTGTTCAGCTAGATCCGTTCCTGTTATTTACATTTAGTGCAGTGCGTCCTGCTCACAGTGTTCAGCTAGATCCGTTCCTGCTATTTACATTTAGTGCAGTGCGTCCTGCTCACAGTGTTCAGCTAGAGCCGTTCCTGCTATTTACATTTAGTGCAGTGCGTCCTGCTCACAGTGTTCAGCTAGATCCGTTCCTGTTATCTTCTAGACTATTTACATTTAGTGCAGTGCGTCCTGCTCACAGTGTTCAGCTAGATCCGTTCCTGTTATCTTCCTACTGACAGGCAGGCTTGTCTGGTTACAGTATATAAAGCTACCTGAAGAAAATTACAGGTGTTCTATTTGATCCTATTAGTACCACGGTCAGGCAGCTAGACTATTTACATTTAGTACAGTGCGTCCTGCTCACAGTGTTCAGCTAGATCCGTTCCTGTTATCTTCCTACTGACAGGCAGGCTTGTCTGGTTACAGTATATAAAGCTACCTGAAGAAAATTACAGGTGTTCTATCCCAGCTTAGTGCAGCTACAGGCCATTAGTATGTCTGGAAGGCCAAGAAGGAGAGGCAGACAGTCACAAGCCAATAAGAGAGGGCAAGCAGGCTCTGTGTCTAGTGCTGGTCGTGGAGACGGTGCATCCTCATCAGCACGTGGCCATGGGACACGCTTGGCCTTTTTTTCGGCGGCTGGCCGTGTTGAGCCGCAACATGCGGAAGACTTGGTCGAGTGGATGACCAAGCCGTCCTCATCCTCCTCATCCTCTCTCACCCATGCCCAGGGTGCTTTGTCTGGCAAAGCAGCGGCCTCTTCCCTCAGCTCAATGTCATCAGTGACTCCTTCCCTAGCTCCACCATGTCCTCATGAGGATTCCCTCGAACTGTTTGACCACAGTGTTGGGTACATGCTCCAGGAGGATGCCCAGCGTTTGGAAGGCTCTGATGACGATACTGAGCTCGATGAAGGCAGTAACATGAGCACGGACAGAGGGGGTGCCCAAGAAGGACAGCAATCTGGCAGTCATGCTCCCCCTGCTGCAGCATACTGCCAGGTTTGCTCCAGTGATGAGGAGGGAGGGGATGATGAGGTCACTGACTCAACGTGGGTGCCTGATAGGAGAGAGGAGGAGGAGGAGGCGGCGGCACATCACCAACGAGGCAGGATGCCCTCCAGGGGCCAGCCTAAGGGCAGCACATTGACTGCATCACACCCCAAAGCTCCACATGTGCAGGGCGCTGCAGTCTCTGCGCGTTATTCAAAAAGTTCTTTGGTGTGGGCCTTTTTTGAGACGAGTGCATCAGATCGCACCGCTGCTATTTGCAACATATGTCTCAAGCGTATCTCGCGTGGCCAAAACATCTCCCGCTTGGGTACCACATGCTTGACCAGACATATGTTGACCTGCCATGCAGTTCGTTGGCAAGCGTATCTAAAAGACCCACACCAAAGAACAAAGAGGATCTCTCCTTGCTCCTCATCAGCTGAGATTTCCAACCCCACTAGACCTTCAGTCCTCTCTGAGACCTGCAGTGAGAGGAATGAAGGTGTAGAATTAGGTGTGTCACAGTCAAGTACTTGTGGGCAATCTGCTTTTGGTACACCGACGTCAGATTGTACCAGGCAAATTTCCCTGCCCCAGCTGCTGCACCGCCGAAAGAAGTTTGCTCCCAGCCATCCACATGCCCAGCGGTTGAATGCTAGCTTGGCAAAATTGCTAGCACTTCAACTGCTGCCTTTTCAGTTGGTAGACTCTGCCCCCTTCCGTGAGTTTGTGGAATGTGCGGTTCCTCAGTGGCAGGTACCCAAACGCCACTTTTTCTCACGGAAGGCGATTCCGGCTCTCTACCGGCATGTGGAAGGCAATGTCCATGCCTCGCTGGACAGGGCGGTCAGCGGTAAGGTGCATATTACCGCTGACTCATGGTCCAGCAGGCATGGACAGGGACGTTACCTAAGTTTCACGGCGCATTGGGTGACTCTGCTGGCAGCTGGGAAGGATGCAGGACAAGGTGCAGTAGTGTTGGAGGTTGTTCCGCCACCACGCCTCCAAAATGCTGATTGTGACACACCTCTCTCCTCCACCCCCTCCTCTTCTTCTTCCTCCATGGCCTCTTCCTCGGAACCAGCGGTGCTCCATAGGCGTTCAAGGGGCTACGCAAGTACGCAGGCCAAAAGATGCCATGCGGTGCTTGAGCTGGTGTGCTTGGGGGACAGGAGCCACACTGGGGCAGAGGTTCTGTCAGCTCTGCAGGGGCAGGTTCAGAGGTGGTTGACGCCACGCCAACTTAAGGCAGGAATGGTGGTTTGCGACAATGGCACCAACCTCCTCTCTGCCCTCCGACAGGGACAAATGACCCATGTGCCCTGTTTGGCTCACGTCCTTAACTTGGTGGTGCAGCGGTTCTTGGGCAGGTACCCGGGCTTACAGGATGTCCTGAGGCAGGCCAGGAAAGTCTGTGTGCATTTCCGCCGGTCATATAATGCCAGTGCTCGGCTGACGGACCTCCAAAAGGAGTTTAACCTGCCCAAGAACCGCCTAATCTGTGACATGCCCACCAGGAACTCAACGTTGGCCATGCTGCAGCGGCTGCACACGCAGCAGAGGGCCATCAATGAGTACCTGTGCGACTATGGCACCAGGACAGGGTCAGGGGAGCTTGGTTTTTTTTCCCCACGCCAGTGGGCCATGATCAGGGATGCATGCACTGTCCTGTCACCATTTGAGGAGGCCACGAGGATGGTGAGCAGTGACAGTGCATGCATCAGTGACACTGTCCCCCTTGTCCACCTGTTGGAGCACACGCTGCGTGGAATAATGGACAGGGCACTTGAGGCAGAACAGAGGCAGGAAGAGGAGGACTTCCTTAGCTCTCAAGGCCCCCTTTATCCAGACAGTGTTCCTGCGTGCCCGCCGATCACACAGGAAGAGGACGAGGAGGAGGAGGAGGAGGAGGAAGATTGTGTCAGTATGGAGGTGGAGCCTGGCACTCAGCATCAGCAGCAGTCTTTAAGGGATCAGTCCCAAGGAACACATGGAGTTGTACGTGGCTGGGAGGAGGTGGCTGCGGACGTTGTTGTCCTTAGTGACCCAGAGGACTCCGGACCGAATGCCTCAGCAAACCTACGCTGCATGGCCTCCCTGATCCTGCAAAGCCTGCGTAAGGATCCTCGTATTCGTGGTATCAAGGAGAAGGACCAATACTGGCTGGCAACCCTCCTTGATCCACGTTACAAGGGTAAGGTTGCGGACCTTATCTTGCCATCGCAGAGGGAGCAGAGGATGAAACATCTTCGGGAGGCCTTGCAGAAAGGTCTGTGCAACGCGTTCCCAGAGACTGGGAGGTTACAAACACCTGTTTCTGGACAACGTGTTGCTGAGGCTTCGGTCAGTCAAAGAAGGAGCGGTGGAGAAGGTGGCCGTCTGACCGATGCGTTCAGACAATTTTTTGGTCCGCAGCCCCAAGGTATGATCGGTTCCAGCAACCATCGCCAGCGTCTGTTTTACATGGTGCAGGAATACCTAGGGGCAAGATCAGACTTGGACACCTTTCCCACCGAAAATCCTCTGGGTTACTGGGTCTTGAGGATGGATCACTGGCCAGAGCTTGCACAGTATGCAATTGAGCTACTGGCCTGTCCTGCATCCAGCGTTCTTTCGGAACGCACATTCAGTGCTGCTGGAGGCGTGGTAACCGATCACAGGGTGCGTCTGTCCACCGACTCGGTCGATCGGCTGACCTTCATAAAAATGAATGAGTCTTGGATCACCACCAGCTACCAAGCACCTGATGCTGATGTAACCGAATAATTTTTTTTGAAATCTCAGATCCCTTCAAAGACTGCCTATGCTGATGCTGAGTGACTATCCCTGAGTAATTATCCTCTTCCTCCTCAATCATCACGCTGATAGCTTGTAAGAACATTTTTGGTTCTGGGCGCCACCACCAGTGCCTAAGGCACAATTTTTCAGCCCCTGTTTAACAGGGGCGTGTAATTACAATTTTTGATGTAATACTTTGCAGCAGGGCTCGTTCCTGCATTCCAACTAGAGTGTCTGTGAGGGGTTGCAGTGTTGTGGCACCAGCACCAGTGCCTAAGGCCCAATTTTTCTGCCCCTGTCTAACAGGGGCGTGTAATTACAATTTTTGAAGCAAAACTTTGCAGCAGGGCTCGTTCCTGCGTTCCAACTAGAGTGTCTGTGAGGGGTTGCAGTGTTGTGGCACCAGCACCAGTGCCTAAGGCCCAATTTTTCTGCCCCTGTCTAACAGGGGCGTGTAATTACAATTTTTGAAGCAATACTTTGCAGCAGGGCTCGTTCCTGCGTTCCAACTAGAGTGTCTGTGAGGGGTTGCAGTGTTGTGGCACCAGCACCAGTGCCTAAGGCCTAATTTTTCAGCTCCTGTTCAACAGGGGCATGTAATTACAATTCTTGATCTAATATTTCACAGCAGGGCCCTGTGAGGGCTTAGTGTTGTGGCCACAGCAACACCTAAGGCCCAAATTTCTGCTGAGTATATAGGGCAGGACCCTACTTTCAAACATCTAACTTACAAATGACTCCTACTTGCAAACGGAAGGAGACAACAGGAAGTGAGATGAAATCTACCCCTAGGAAGGGAAATTCTCTCCTGTAAGAGTTAATATGGGAAAACAATTTCTCCTTTCCACTGATGCTTTCCAATCCTTGTTCCACAAAAAAACCCAAATTTTCAAAAAACATTTTTCATTGGGACAAAAAAGTGAGGTGAAATCTTCTGAAGAGGAGGAAAGACAGCAAAACAAATGTCACAGGGGTGATAACCCTTCCCTATGTTTTCCAAAAAGCTTAGAAAAGATTTTTTGGCTGGAGCTAAACACGTTAAAAATGTTCAAAATTACAAACAGATTCTACTTAACAACAAACCTACAGTCCCTGTCTTGTTTGCACCACCTGTATGCTGCTGTTCAGAGTATATAGGGCCTGGTGGCCCCACACCTTTCCTTATTTTAATTTGGGTGCGGGGTTCCCCTTAATATCCATACAAGACCCAAAGGGCCTGGTAATGGACTGGGGGGTACCCATGCCGTTTGTCTCACTGATTTTCATCCATATTGCCATGACCCGACATGACATTAAACCCGCAAGCAGTTTTAAATGAGATTTTTTCCTTTAAAAATGACATTTGGTGCAGGGACTGTTCTAAACATGGGAAACACGCGTCACTTTACAGGCATACTATAGATACCCCCCAGGTACGATATTTAAAGGAATATTTCACTTTTTTTTTTTTTACTTTAAGCATCATTAAAATCACTGCTCCCGAAAAAACGGCCGTTTTTAAAAGTTTTTTTTGCATTGATACATGTCCCCTGGGGTAGGACCCGGGTCCCCAAACCCTTTTTAGGACAATACCATGCAAATTAGCCTTTAAAATGAGCACTTTTGATTTCGAACGTTCGAGTCCCATAGACGTCAATGGGGTTCTAACGTTCGTGCGAACTTTCGGTCCGTTCGTGGGTTCTGGTGCGAACCGAACCGGGGGGTGTTCGGCTCATCCCTAGTTACTGGGTCTTTGGGATGGATCACTGGCCAGAGCTTGCACAGTATGCAATTGAGCTACTGGCCTGTCCTGCATCCAGCGTTCTTTCGGAACGCACATTCAGTGCAGGGACTGTTCTAAGCACGGGAAACACGTGCCACTTTACAGGCATACTATAGACACCCCCCAGGTATGATATTTAAAGGAATTTTTCACTTTTTTTTTTTTTTTTTACTTTAACCACTTCAGCCTTGGAAGGATTTACCCCCTTCCTGACCAGAGCACTTTTTACAATTTGGCACTGCGTTGCTTTAACTGCTAATTGCGCGGTCATGCAATGCTGTACCCAAACAAAATTTGCGACCTTTTCTTCCCACAAATAGAGCTTTCTTTTGATGTTATTTGATCACCTGTGCGTTTTTTTTTTTTGCGCTATAAACGGAAAAAGACTGAAAATTTTGAAAAAAAATGACATTTTCTACTTTTTGTTATAAAAAAATCCAATAAACTCAATTTTAGTCATACATTTAGGCCAAAATGTATTCGGTCACATGTCTTTGGTAAAAAAAAGTCAATAAGCGTATATTTATTGGTTTGCGCAAAAGTTATAGCGTCTACAAACTAGGGTATATTTTCTGTAATTTACACAGCTTTTAGTTTATGACTGCCTATGTCATTTCTTGAGGTGCTAAAATGGCAGGGCAGTACAAACACCCCCCCAAATGACCCCATTTTGGAAAGTAGACACCCCAAGGAAATTGCTAAGAGGCATGTTGAGCCCATTGAATAATAATTTTTTTGTACCAAGTTATTGAATAATGATAAAAAAAAAAAAAAAAATTACAAAAAGTTGTCACTAAATGATATATTGCTCACACAGGCTATTTGCTGAGAGGCATGTTGAGTCCATGGAATATTTTATATTTTGATACAAGTTGCGGGAAAGTGACACATTTTTTTTTTTTGCACAAAGTTGTCACTAAATTATATATTTCTCACACAGGCCATGGGCATATGTGGAATTGCACCCCAAAATACATTTAGCTGCTTCTCCTGAGTATGGGGATACTGCAAAATACTCACTATACCTCTCAGCAAATAGCTTGGGGTGTCTACTTTCCAAAATAGGGTCATTTGGGGGGGGGGGATTTGTGCCACCTGGGCATTCCATGGCCTCTGAAACTGTGATAGGCAGTGAAGAGTGAAATAAAAAATTTACGCCCTTAGAAAGCCTGAAGGCTTGTTTTTCGTGGTCCCGTGCGCGGCTAGGCTCCCAAAAAGTCTCACACATGTGGTATCCCCGTACTCAGGAGAAGCAACAGAATGTATTTTGAGGTGTAATTTCACATATTTCCATTGCATGTTTGAGCAATATATCATTTAGTGACAACTTTGTGCAAAAAAAAAAAAAAAAAAATTGTCTTTTTCCCGCAAATTGTGTCACAATATAAAATATCCCATGGACTCGACATGCCTCTCAGCAAATAGCTTGGGGTGTCTACTTTCCAAAATGGGGTCATTTGGGGGGGTTTTGAACTGTCCTGGCATTTTATGCACAACATTTAGAAGCTTATGTCACACATCACCCACTCTTCTAACCACTTGAAGACAAAGCCCTTTCTGACACTTTTTGTTTACATGAAAAAATTATTTTTTTTTGCAAGAAAATTACTTTGAACCCCCAAACATTATATATTTTTTTAAAGCAAATGCCCTACAGATTAAAATGGTGGGAGGTTCATTTTTTTTTCACACAGTATTTGTGCAGCGATTTTTCAAACGCATTTTTTGGGGAAAAAACACACTTTTTTTTAAATTTTAATGCACTAAATGCATCATTCTGGTATAACCACTCAAAGTCGTGAATTGCGTACCTGAAGACAAAAAAATGGTTAACAATAAAACACAGTAAACGGTAAAGTATTAAAAAATGCATACCTGAAAAGCAAACATGATAAAACATAATAACAATAAAACATTGCAGAATAGAATACAGTAAAAAAGAGCAGAACAATAGAGAGCGAATAGAGAGAGAGAGAACAATGAAACGACAAATATTTTTCTTTATTTTATATATTTTTTTGTGTTTTTTTTTTTTTTTTTTTTACACTTTTTTTTTTGTAACTAACTTTTATAACTGTAACCGGTTCCAGGTTCGGGTCTCTCAAAATGCGATGGCATCTTGGGAGACCCTGTGAAAGTGCGCCTAGTCTGTGGAATGCTGTACCCTACGCTAATACTCAACTAGTGTATGGTAGCGTTCAAAACATTCACCAATGCAAAGACCAGGATTGTCAGGACAGGAGGGACAATAATAGCAGGTGTCACGCCTATATCCGTGCTTGCTGCAGACACAACATCTTTTTTGGGGGGGTTCGTTGGGTAGGGGTACTCGGGAGGACATAAAGAAAATGCCTCTCATGCAGCCGACTGCATTTGGTTGGGGATGTGAATGGGGGAAGTACGGGCGCTGCAGAAGTGGTGAGTTCCCAATTAGGATTGGCGAATGCAGCAGGAAGGGCACTATGGGCATGACGGGCCTGTGTTTGTCTTCTTCTTGGTGGCAGCGGGATACTACTTTTGCTTCCACCTCACCAGCTTGAACTGCACTTATGGGACTCGCCATGTCACCAAGTGTTACTGCAGTGCTGGTTTGACTACGACCGGGGTGTACTAGGCCGCTGGTGCTTGCCAGTTCACCAAAATGCTACCAAAAAAACTGTTAGCGATCGCAGGGATCAGGCCTGACTCTGCGAACGCTGCAGTTATGCGTTTAGTGTTTTGTAAGTGACAGTGATCGATCGATACTGCACTTGGGTGGGCTGGGCTGGGCCGGGCGGAGGGGCAAAACGCAGGTGATAGCAGGTATCTGAGCTGATCCCGCTAACACTGCATTTTTGGGAACCCTAAACTGCTGGGGACGCTAGTATAGATCTGATTGGATCAGATATTGATCCGTTCAGATACTATACCACTAAGGGAGGTGTACGGTGTGTGCGTGGGTGTTAGCAGTACTGGCGCTAACCTGACGCTGCTTGGGGCTGGTGCTTGCCAGTTCACCAAAACGCTACCAAAAAAACTGTTAGCGATCGCAGGGATCAGGCCTGACTCTGCGAATGCTGCAGTTATGCGTTTAGTGTTTTGTAAGTGACAGTGATCGATTGATACTGCACTTGGGTGGGGTGGGCTGGGCCGGGCGGAGGGGCAAAACGCAGGTGCTAGCAGGTATCTGGGCTGATCCCACTAACACTGCGTTTTTGGGAACCCAAAACTGCTGGGGACGCTAGTATAGATCTGATCGGATCAGATATTGATCCCTTCAGATACTACACCACTAAGGGGGGCGTATGCTGCATGCGTGGGTGTTAGCGTTACTGGCGCTAATCTGACGCCGCCTGGGGCAACGCATATCACTGCCGGGCGATCAGGGGGCTAAACCTTTATTCGGTAATAAACGGCGGGTACCCTGACACTATAAAAAATAAACGAACTAACCAGCGTCAGCCGTAACAGTTATACGGTGATCACTGGTGAAAGGGTTAAGTAGGGGGCAATCAAGGGGTTAAAACATTTATTAGGTAGTATATGGGGGTCCCTGTCGCTATAAAATGCTGACGGCGAACCTAAATATTTACCTCCCTAACTAGCGTCACCAGTGACACTAATACAGCGATCAGAAAAATGATCGCTTAGCGACACCGGCAACAGGGAGTGGTCAAGGGGTTAAAACTTTATTAGGGAGGTTAGGAGGGTACCCTAGACCTAAAAGGGGCTAACACTAACTGCCCTACCACACTAACTGTCACAAACTGACACCAATGCAGAGATGACATCATTTACTTAGCTGCTGTTTAGCATACAGCAGCAGAGGAAGATTCTCATTGGCCGGGAGCGATCGCGAGGGGGGGGCCACGAATGGATGGTCTCCCCCTCACCTCTCATCGCTCCCAGACCAAAGCCGACCGCCTGCGTGATTCTGCCTGCCCGTGCCATTCTGCCAACGTATATCGTCGTGAGGCGGTCGGCAAGTGGTTAAGTGTCATTAAAATCACTGCTCCCGAAAAAACGTCCGTTTTTAAAAGGTTTTTTTGCATTGATACATGTCCCCTGGGGCAGGACCTGGGTCCCCAAACCCTTTTTAGGACAATACCATGCAAATTAGCCTTTAAAATTAGCACTTTTGATTTTGAACATTCGAGTCCCATAGACGTCAATGGGGTTCTAACGTTCGTGCGAATTTTCGGATTGTTCGCAGGTTCTGGTGCGAACCGAACCGGGGGGTGTTCGGCTCATCCCTATATGTAAGTATAGACTACCTTTATTTATCTTACATGTACCATTTTGTTGAGATGAACCAACCGGTTTGTTATTAACATACACTAATACACACATTATCTATTACATATGTTTTTTCTCTTAATAGGGGGGTGTTCGGCTCATCCCTACTGTTAAACCCCTTCACTGCCAGTGTCATTAGTACAGTGACATATACAGTACATATTTTTAGCACTGATCACTGTATTAGTGTCACTGGTTCCTCAAAAAAAGTGTTATGCCCCGTACACACGGTCGGACTTTGTTCGGACATTCCGACAACAAAATCCTAGGATTTTTTCGGGCGGATGTTGGCTCAAACTTGTTTTGCCTACACACGGTCGCACAAAGTTGTCGGAATTTCCGATCGCCAACAACGCAGTGACGTACACCACGTATGACGAGACTAGAAAAGGCCGGTTCAGAACCAAGCGTGGCACCCTTTGGGCTCCTTTTGCTAATCTCGTGTTAGTAAAAGTTTGAGAGACGATTCGCGCTTTTTCAGACTCGTGGCTTTCAGATCGTTTTCTGACGTTCAGTTTGTGCTTGTGGGTTTGTATCTGCTCTTCAGTGCGTGCAGTCAGTTCGTATCGGAGTTTTCTGTGTGATCTTGCCTGCTCGTTGCTGTTTTTCAGGTCGCTCTTCACAGGCCTTGCTGTTCTTCAGTGCGTTCTGTTACTTCGTTCTGAGCAGCTGACCGTTTTCTAGCCATGTTTCCTATGCGTACTCCTCGTACAGTTCGTGCTGTGCGGGGGCTTGGTGTTGGGGTCCTGACCTTGACACAAGTCCAGTCCATGAACAGGGTGGGGAGGAGTTCATGGACCAAGAATTGGTTGCTTCAGCGTGACCAGTTCTCTCATATGCCTTTGCTCCGTGAGATCCGTGAGAATAATCCTGATGATTTCAGGAACTTTCTCAGGATGACGGACCCCGTGTTTCACCGTCTGTTGGCTTCGCTGACCCCCTATATTAGCAGGCAGGATACCTGCATGAGGCAAGCCATCACTGCGGAGCAGAGGTTGGTCGCTACCTTGCGGTATTTGGCCACAGGGAGAAGTCTACAGGACTTAAAGTTCTCGACAGGCATCTCCCCCAAGGCTCTGGGTATCATTATCCCAGAGACCTGTTCTGCCATCATCCAGGTCCTACAGAAGGAGTATATGAAGGTAAGATTTTTATCCTTTTATATCACATTTTATTGTATTGAATGTTTGCTAATATATTGTATTTCTTTCCTCATTCCCTAATTACCATGATTGTAATATGCTGTGAATGTCCCCTTTGTTCTCATGCATGCTGGATTTTTATGTAATTATTATTTTAGGTCCTTCATACATATTTGCCCTTCACTTACCTTCCCAGCATGGTGTCTCCTGCCCTATATTCACCTCATGTAGTCACTTAACAATGTATTTTATCAGCTCCATAGTAGTGCTTTACCCCAAACACCCCCTAAAATGTTTGGAAATGTTATTTTTGATTTCAATTCAGGCAGAGGGCCAGAGGCTTTTTTTTGTGGTGTCCCCAAATGTTTTGTAACCCTCCCTCCCCCAACTGCTAAGTCAGCTGATCCCAATTCTCTATCCTCAATCATCTATCTGCTGACTTTGTCAAACCCATACACACTATACCCATCTCTTTAGTGCTCAGATTTATGGATGAATTGCCCAAAGCATGTAGTGCAAGGGCCTGCCTGTATACTTTCCAATGGTACTGTTTAAAGTTCTTGTATCCTATTATGATCTTGATAGGTAATAGCAGAATGTCCAAATGTGCTCAAATGTGTACAGTGTGTATTTATATCTTTGTATTATGACACTTCTTACCTGTCCAGTGGGCTGCCAATAGTGTAACTAAGGAGGGGCTGTTCCAAGTAATACCCTGTATTTAGGCATTCATCTCTCAATGAAGTGAAGAGGGTTACCTGTCCAAGAGTTCCCCCCCTATAATGTTAGAAATGGCCCATGAGAGGGGGGGGGGGAATATGATAGGTGTACCTTATACTTTGTTGTTGTAAAATTCCCCTTAATAAATGCTATCTGGAGGTTGACCCATAATGTTTGTGTCTAATCTGCTTGCCATGTTTCTGTGAAAAAATAGTAATGTTTATTGTTTTTTCCTCAACAGTTTCCTTCCACGCCACAGGAATGGCAGACTGTGGCCTCCCACTTTGCCCAGCGGTGGGACTTTCCTAACTGCGGAGGGGCAATTGATGGGAAACACGTCCACATCGTCCCACCACCCAACTCGGGGTCGTAATTATAATTACAAGGGGTTTAATAGTATAGTGATGTTGGTGGTGGTGTCGGCTAATTACGACTTCTTGTATGTGGACGTGGGGAAGAACGGCCGGATGTCCGATGGTGGAGTGATCGCCCAGACGGAGTTCTACAGGCGTCTCCAGAATGGCAGCTTGGACTTGCCACCTCCAGAGGACAATGTTGAAGGTCTCCCATTTGTGTTCGTTGCTGATGAAGCGTTTGCGCTGGGGGACCACCTGATGCGGCCATTCCCGATGAGGACCCTCACCCCAGAACAGAGGGTTTTTAATTACCGGCTGGCCAGAGCCCGAAGAGTGGTGAAGAACACATTTGGAATCCTGGCCAGCCGGTTCCGATTATTTATGACACCCATCCATATGGCGGAGTATAAACTGAACCATATAATACTTGCCTGCTGTGTTCTCCATAATTTTTTAGAAAACATTCAGCCAACTATGCTGGCTCAGTTGGGCCTGAGGCCGGAATCCCTAATCCATCAACACTGACGCCGCTTGAAAGTGGCCGTCCTGGCTTGCCCACCCTGAATGCCCGTGATGTCCGGTTACGCTACCTGGAGTTCTTTGCGGGTAGGGGGGCTATCAATATGCCAGACAATCTGTGACACCTTTTTCAAATAAAAAACAACCAAAAGAAATTCTTGGTGGACATTTACTGCTTGTGTTTGTTTTAGCTGACCCTGACAGAAATGTGTTGAGTGCAGAAAATGTCGTGATTGGGTAACCTTATAAAAAACAGTGTTGGCTGGTACTTCCTAAATGCAAAAACACATTTCACTACAAGTGCACTTGCAACTGCACTGAACCTGCACTTGTAGTGCAAAGAGGATTTGCCCTTAGGAAATAACCCCCATTTTTGCATAAAACAACAATTACATCACCCCAAAAGTGTTGTAGTGTTGAGACAATAATCCACACATTCTTGAGTAAGGCACTTTTTTATACCTGCACAATCACATGTGCATTTACCAAAGGTTTTTTAAACAAACCAACATGTTTGTTGTATAACAATGTTTGCAGTAGCATTATGAAAAATCAAAATATCAATTTCAGATAAAACAGGCCTGTGTAAAATCAACAAGAAAGCCAAAAAACTTGAACTTACAAAGTTCACATATGGTAAAACCTGAAGGCTATATCAGACATCAGTATTTAGGAACTGGGTTTGATATAGCGTTCAGATGGGGGGAAATCACCCCTGGAAAAGCCAAATTTGGAAGATGCACACCAATTTACGAATGTCAACATGTGCTATCTGCCATCAGGGGGGATCAAGGGACGTGTTTGGGGGGAGCAAGCCCTTCCTCAACGCTACTTTATAATTGAGGAAGGGGTTGCACCCCCAAAACGCGTCCATTGATCTCCCGTGATGGCAGATAGCACATGTTGGCACACTGTGTGCATCCTCCAAATTTGGCTTTTCTAAACATTTCAAAAAGTTTGGTACGATAAAACAGGTGATTTTGTGGGGTTTAAATTCGCCCCAAAACATCAATGATGTTATTATTTTTTTAATAACATCACTGATTTGTTGCTGGATGTTTTGCAATTGGAGATTACACCCCATGATCTCCCCGATCAGTATCTGGGCACTTTCAGATGTAAAGCGTTCTGGATCACGATCACCTAAAAAGAGATAAAGAACAAAAAAAAAGGTCTCAAAAATCTGCCACCATCCATCTCTTTTACCTGAGCCTGTGGTCGCAGACACTCACCTGTTGTGGTGCCAATCTCCACCACATCTTCTTCTTCCTCCTGCTCAGCTTCTTGGGTTGGTATTTCCCCTTCTTCCAGAGGGGGGGGTCTGTGTTCTCCTCGGATGAGGGGTGTCCTCCGAGTCTTTTATCCCCTACGTAAAACAAAAATGGTATACTTAGCACACAGATATTTGATGGCAGAACTATAGAAATAGGAAACATTGCTTGGAAGTGGGGTACAATTGTCTATTTTAGCCGAGTTCCAAGATGTATATTTTTTATTGCCCTTTGTCAACCTGTTTAGTACAAGCTTCACAGATGGAGACCCCCCTATAGTATACACTGCAGCACCTGTGTGGCCCCCTAATAAAAATGGTGTTCTTGTGTCCCACACTAGTGCTCCAGTGTCCAGATGTGAAAACAGCTGCTCAGTGTCCTCTCCTTACACACAATCTAGTTTGCATTTCATTCTAGTAACAAACCCATCTACACAAACAAATATTTGGCATCCAAGTAGGCCCCCAAAAATGTGTGAAAATGCATATGGCCTAAACAATGGTGTTCTAGAGGCCGAAAGAAAAATGTTTGATACGAACGAATAATGTGCCCATGAACATTAAAGTTGACCTTTTGAAACGTTACAACTAATAAAAGCATACAGTATGGAGCAGAACGAATGTAATAAAGACAGAAAGAATAGGAACACAGCACAACTACTTACTTTTTTGCAGCACTCTCCGGATCTTTCGGTACTGCTCTGGCTCTCTCAACTTCAGGTCCGACCACCGCTTCCTGAGCTGATCTTTAGACCTTCGTACCCCGAAATTCCGCTCTAGACTCCTGACCACTTTCGCCATGATCTTGGCCTTTCTGATGTTGGGGTGGGGGTAAGGCCCATATTTTCCGTCATAGTCGGACTTCTTCATGATGTCGACCATCTCCAACATCTCCCCAAACGACATATTTGTGGCCTTAAAACGTCTCCTTCTGGATCGGGACGTGCCTGGATCCGCCCTTTCCTCCTCCTCCTCCTCGTTGCTACAATTAGCCCGCACCTGCTGTATGTCCACCATCATGCTCTTCCCCCACTGCGCCAAACGAAAAGGGGCGGGGAATACACTAGAAAGAACGTCAGGGGAGGGCGGAGTTACACGCATGCGCAGTGTATATAAAGCGTAACACGCGTGCGTATTACGTTTGATCTGTGAGCGGAGGAAGGAGCATTGAACGCGGCGATCGTAAGAACGAAGGTAAGAGACAAACTTGGGCCTATACTGCTTCTATAGATTGAGGCCTATATTGTAACAAGATTAGGAGAGTTTGGTGTGACATTAGGCTTTGTCTTGTGTTGTGTCTTGCAGTGAACATGGATATGGTACTGAAAGATCAGGACTTCATTTCAGTCTTCATAGAGATGCTAAGGGAGCTGCCCTGTCTGTGGGAGATTAAACACCCCCATTACAAGAACCAAGCAAAGAGGAAGGCAGCACTGGAGCAATTGTGTGAAATTGTGAAGTAGGTGATCCCCATGGCAGACATCACTTTTTAAAGATTTTCATTGGTGGCCTGAGGAGCACATATCTGAGGGAGCGCAATAAAGTCCTGGATTCACAGAGATCCGGAGCAGCAGGTGACATCTATGTCCCCAGGATGTTGTACTACGACAGGCTGCACTTTCTGGCAGGCCAGACTGAACCCAGGCCATCCCTCTCCAGTCTTCCTTCCAGGCTTCCTTCCCCCCCGGCTGAGGCTTCTGACGCCCAACCTGGGCCTTCCAGGCCACATGTGGAGGAGCCCAGATTGAGCCAGGTATAGCATTCCTCTAAATATTTCTGCTTGTCCAATCAATGATGTTAACTAGATGTTAGTTGGGAGTACTAATTTAGGATTGTTATTGATGATGCAAAACATTATAACCATGTCCCTTTTTCATACACAGGGAAGTCTCAGCCAGGAGGTGGCCGGGCCGAGCCGGCTGGCTGATATCAAGGTCCCTCCATCCCCCCTGGAAAGAGAAAGTGGCAGTAGGAGGAGTACCCTAGAGGAGGCGGCTATCAGATTTTTTTGTAGGGCTACAGAGGTCCTGGAAGCACCACACACCAGGCAGGAGAACATTGCTGCATTCATAGCATCTAAAATGCAGAGGATGGAGGAGGGCCAAAAAGCCATGTGTGAGGCCCTCATATCTGAGGCTCTGGCGAAAGGTATGAGGGGCCAAATTACACCTCACACACATCTTTGGGATGGTCCTCCTCCTCCTCCTGCAGGTCCTACTCCTCCTCCAGGTCCTACTCCTCCTCCTGCCACATCTCCAACTGCACAGCCACAGCCCGGAAGGAAGTGTGAAAGGAAGACCAGAGAGTGATTGCCCTGGATCCAGTCTGGTCCGCCAAAAGATGCAGCCTCTTGTGGTACCACAGCCTGAGGACACTGATGTCATCTGCTGCTATCCGGATCTCTGCGAATTCTGGACCAGACTGCCCTTCCTTACATATGGACTCCTCAGGCCACCAATTTTGAGGTTTAAGAATTGATGTCTGCCGTGGGGGTCCCAGGCTTCACTAATTTCTCCTGTTGATCCAGTGTTGCCTTCCTCTTTGTTTGGTTCTGATCCCTTAATAAAGGATTTTTGTTTGAATTATACTCTCCTATGTGTTTTACTTCAAAAATGAAAGTTTGTTTGTGAGGATTCAGGTACATTTCAAATATACAATGTGAAATTTAACAAGGGACACCAACAACAAAAAATCTCCTGGAGATTAAATAATAAAAGATATCAATGGTGTTGGGGTAACTTGACACACAAAACACACACAAAAATATTCTGGAGTAAAAATAAAAATAACATTGAACAAAGATCAGCCTTGGAAAAAATACAAAACATTAAAGAAAAAAAAGGCTTAAAATCCAAAAAAAAAACATTAAAAATATAAAACTGTCAGATGTGACAACTAATAACAATATATTCAGGGAATCCCACTAAAAAAACACAAATAAAACTTTGTGAGAAGTGTGTGTGAATATGAGCAGCAAAACGACTTAATTCTTGTCACATTATAAAGAAGAAGAGAGTGCGCTGTATTAAACCATTTTTTACATTGCAGCGTGACGAAAGTGCTGTATCCATTGTGAACGCTAAGTTTACCAGAACGAGCTGTCCCGTGTCGGAATTTCTTCTGAGCATGCGTGGCACTTTGTGCGTCGGAACAGGCCACACCGGTCGGAATTGACGCGATCGGATTTTGTTGTCGGAAAATTTTATCTCCTGCTCTCCAACTTTGTGTGTCGGAAAATCCGATGGAAAAAGTCCGATGGCGCCCCCACACGGTCGGAATTTCCGACAACACGCTCCGATCGGACATTGTGCATCGGAAAATCCGACCGTGTGTACGGGGCATTAAAAGTGTCAGATTGTCCACCACAATTATTATTATTATTATTTCAGTTACTTATATAGCGCTGTCAATTTATGCAGCACTTTACATATACATTATACATTCACATCAGTCCCTGCCCTCAAGGAGCTTACAATCTAAGGTCCCTAACGAACATTCATACATACTAGGGACAATTTTTAGACAGGATCCAATTAACCTACCAACATGTCTTTGGAGTGCAATATCACAGTCCCGCTACAAGTCGCTGATCGCCACCATTACTAGTAAAAAATAAATAAATAAATTCCAGTATATATCCCGTAGTTTGTAGACACTATAACTTTTCCGCAAACCGATCAATATACAGTACACTTATTGGGATTTTTTACCAAAAATATGTAGCAGAATGCATACAGTATTAGCCTAAATTGATGAAGAAATTAGATTTTTTTTTTTAAATTTATTGGATGTATTTTACAGCAGAAAGTAAAAAATATTTAGCTTTTTTTGTTTATAGCGCAAAAAAAAAAAAACCACAGAGGCAATCAAATACCACCAAAAGAAAGCTCTATTTGTGGGAAAAAAGGTGTGTGTGTGAAAGGTGTCTTACACACATATTACAAACATTTCAGGTATTATGCATTATGCTTGTATGAATGTTGAGACATTCACAAAGCCAATTTTTTATGTAGCGCTACCTTTGAAGTAACTGATTTATAATTTGAGTTCTCTGTCCTGTGCTTCGACTCCAAGAACAACCTCACCCCCTCTTGCACACCTGGTTGATTAAAGCAGCAGCTCCAGCAATATTGCAGCTCACCATCCAGTCACACACAGAAATTAGTCCACTCTCTGCTCTGCATCCAGGTGACTGTCAAACTAGACACTCCAGATGCCGCTCAGGCCACTATTATTCAGCAGTGCTGGCTGGTGCACACTGGACAGAGATGTGCACAACCCCATCTCCCTCACGGCAAGAGGAAGTTGTGTCCTGTACAGCTTGAGAAAATGCAGCTCTCTCCCCTACTGCCGGCAATTTCTCCCTGGGGAGTGTAATTCAAAAGTCCTTGATTACAGTAGATCTCTCTTCTTTGGACTACAATTTCCACAATGCACTGCATGCATACACTGACTCTGTCTACTGAACTCTTCCTGCTCAGCAGCTCGCTCCTCTCACTGATTCAGCTGTTAATCCGTTCAGCACCGCAGGGCAACGCAGAGAGCAGATGCAGCCAGTGTTTCTCTCACTCTAGCCATCCTTAGCCAAGCACCTAGATATATTTATAAATAGACCCCTATGTATTACCACTGTCACAAGCAATGCATTATCTTTTGTCTTGTTTTATTTGTGTTCCAACAGTTCCTCAACAAACTACTATGAGAATAACAGCACAAGAACTAGCCACCGGATACCTTGGCACTTCCCCCTCATTCTCTCAAATGAAAACAGATAGATTGCCTAATTACTATTACTATAATGGAAGCCTACAGAATGGTATGTTATACATTTGTTATGTACAGTAGAGTAATACTGGAATAGTAACTATTATTAAAGTATATGTAAAGGTGACGTTTTTATTTTAGTTTTGGATAGACTTGGGTAGAGTTATGGCTTCTGACAGGTTTTCATTGTTCTGAAAACACAAGAGAAGATTCTTAGCATCCACAGTAAATAGTGCTCTCCTTCCCGGGTGACCGAGAGAATATATGCACAAACAAGCTCTTCCAATGAAATAAAGGCAGACCCACCTCTTTATGACTTTATTTTTTATTTTTTTTACAAGAAATCTTCTTTAGATCGTGGTACTGTAGTGTTACTGTTGACTAAGATAAAATAATTTCTATGTGTAGCTGTTTGTAAACAAAGTAATATACTTTAATGGGAGATCTCACCTGCTGGATCTGTAAAAAGAACATGACGGCAATAGCATTTCATAAGAAAGCGAAAAAATTAAAGCTCCAAATTTCCAGCAATAATTCTACATGTTTCATCAGCATCTTTTTAGGAGGCTGAAACACATAGTTACCTTTTGGAAATGTAAAAAATCTAGATTTGTACCACAAAAGAAGATACAGATACAGTGCATCCAGAAAGTATTCACAGCGCTTTTCTGCATTTTATTATGTTACAGCCTTATTCCAATATTGATTAATTTAATTATTTTCATCAAAATCCTACAAACAATACAATAGTAAAGTTTTTACAATAAGATACAATAAGAAGTATGTTTGAAATCTTTGCAAATTTATTAAAAATAAAAATCCCATGTACAGAAGTATCACAGCCTTTGCCATGACACTCAAAATTGAGCTCAGGTACATCCTGTTTCCACTGATCATCCTTGAGATGTTTTTACAACTTGATTAGAGTCCACCTAAATTCAGTTGTTTTGACATGATTTGGAAAGATACATACCTGTCTATATAAGGTCCCACAGTTAACAGTGCATGTCAGAGCACAAACCAAGCCATGAAGTCCAAGTAATTATCTGTAGACCTTTAAGACAGGATTGTATCGAGGCACAGATCTGGGGAAGGGTACAGAAAAATTTCTGCAGCATTGAAGGGACCTGTGGGACTGTGGGACCCAATGAGCACAGTGGCCTCCATCATCCATAAATAGAAGAAGATTGGAGACACCAGGACTCTTCATAGAGCGGGCCGATCGGCCAAACTGAGCAATCAGGGGAGGAGGCCCTTAGTCAGGGAAGTGACCAAGAACCCACTGGTCACTCTGACAGAGCTCCAGCGTTTCTATGTGGAGAGAGGAGAACCTTTCAGAAGAACAACCATCTCTGCAGCATTCCACCAATCAGGCCTGTATGGTAGAGTGGCCAAACGGAAGCCACTCGTCAGTAGAAGGCACATGACAACCCACCTTGAGTTTGCCAAAGGACACCTGAAGGACTCTCAGACCATGAGAAACAAAATTGTCTGGTCTGAGGAAACAAAGATTGAACTCTCCGCCCCCTCTATCCACGTCACCCCCTATATGAATAATAGATAGATTCATGCATAGCATGAATCTATCCACGGCCACCCCCTATTCATGCGTCCGGCCTCTTTCAGGACGCCGGCGCCTGAATTGATTTTTTGAAGCACCTGATTAGAGACATAGGCTGGGCTCATCGCACAGAGCATTGCGGCATGAGCCCACCCAGGTATTACAACAGCAAATGCATATTCACTGTTGAAACCTGATCCTCATGACCAGGGTAGATAAGATGTCCACACCTACCTATGACTGCCACCATTATCATACTCCAACCCTGACCCCACCTCACATTACCTACGATTAACGAGACCACACTTGAATTGGAGTATACCATAGCAGCCTTTTTATTCACAAATATTAAATATATATATAACATTTTAACCATAACAAAAAAAACCCAAATATCAGTTGCTCCCCCCCGGTGGTCTTTGACGGCACTTCCCAACATAACTCTGTTCCACTTCTACACTGCGGGCCTTTTTCCATACTAGGCCTCCAGCTGTGTCACACCAGCTCGGAGACAACCCATTACCCGCAGTGCCACCATTAGACATGTGCAGGATGAAAAAATTTGTTTAGTTTAGTTTTGTTTCGATTCGTTATTTAACTAAATTCGTTTAGTTAAATTCGTTGCATTCGTTACATTTGTTTTCGGAATTTGTTTCGTTTCGTATTCGAATTCTAAAAAATTCTACCACATTCAATTTCGAAAAAATTCTACTGCATTCGAAAAAAACATTACCTGAATTTGAAAAAGTAAACTATATATAACCATTTTGCGAAATTTGAAATTCGTATAGAATGAAATCGAATTCCAATAGAAAAGATTAGGATAGAATAGAAAATATAAAAGAATAGCATGGAAAAACAATAGAACAGAATAGAAAAAAAAAATATATATTGTATTCTAATCTTTTCTATTCGAATTTATTCTGTACCAAATTCCAATTTCGAAAGATGGATATATATATATTATATTTTTTTTCTATTCTGTTCCATTGTTTTTCTATGCTATTCTTTTTTATTCTATTCTAAACATTTCTATTCGAATTTGAATTAATTCTATGCGAAATTCGAATTTCAGAAGATGGCTTCTAAAATTAGAATTTCGTATAGAATTAATTCGAATTTGACTAGAAAAGATTAGAATAGAAAATAATAGAAATAGAATAGACTAGAAAAACAATAGAACATAAGAGAATAAAATATAATTTTTATATATTATATTTTTTTCTATTCTGTTTCATTGTTTTTCTATGCTATTCTTTTTTAGAATAGAGTAGAAAGAATAGACTAGAAAAACAATAGAATAGAATAGAATAAGATATAATATATATATTAGATTTTATTCTGTTCTGTTCTATTGTTTTTCTAGTCTATTCTTTTCTATTATTTTCTATTCAAATTTGAATTCATTCTATACGAAATTCTACTTTCAGAAGCCATCTTCTGAAATTCGAATTTCGTATAGAATGAATTCAAATTCGAATAGAAAAGTTTAGAATAGAATAGAAAAGAATAGCATAGAAAAACAATGAAACAGAATAGAAAAAAAAACTCTATATATATATATATATATATATATATATATATATATATATATATATATATATATATATATATATATATATATATATATATATATAAAACATCTTCCAAAATTCGAATTTCATATAGACCAAAATCAACTTTGAATATAAAAGATTAGAATAGAATAGAAAATAATAGAAAAGAATAGACTAGAAAAACAATAGAAAAGAATAGAAGAAAATATAATATATATATTATATTTTCTTCTATTCTGTTCTATTATTTTTCTAGTCTATTCTTTTCTATTATTTTCTGTTCTAATCTTTTCTATTCAAATTCATTCTATACGAAATTCAAACTTCAGAAGCCATGTTCCGAAATTCGAATTTCGTATAGAATGAATTTGAATTTGAATTGAAAAGACTATTAAAGAATATAAAATAATGGAAAAGAAAAGCATAAAAAACAATAGAAGAGAATAATAAAAAAAATTATATATATATATATATATATATATATATATATATATATATATATATATATATATATATATATATATATATATATATATATATATATATATATATATATATATATATATATATATATATATTCTATTGCTTTATTATTTTATATTCTATCTTATAGTTTTTTTTAGAAAAACGTTTTCTATTTTTTTCAAAATCGATTCGAATTTGTTTTCGAATTCGATTCGAATATGTTTTCGAATTTGTTCGTTTTTTTCGGATTCGTTTAAATTCTGTACTTTTGTAATTCGGAAATTCGGATGCATCCGAATTTCCGAATAATGAAAAATTTGTCCGAATTTCGATTCATAACGAAACGTAATGCACATGCCTAGCCACCATTACAGCCAACCCGTGTTAACTGAATACACCAGGGGGCCCATACCACCGATGAGTCTCCCACATCTCCATCTCGTAGGTTATCTTACCACCATCAAAGTCCACCACCGCCACAGCTAACAAGGGTGACCCTTTACCCTTGGGAGCCCCTCCACACTCTAAAAGCCCGCTGGATTCCATTCTGCAGCCCCAGGGACCAGAGATCAATACCCACCGCAGACAGGTGAACCCCGTCCCTTTGGAGATAAAGCCCAACATCCCTCTCCAATTCCCTATGGTGGATCACCAAACCCCCGTTGAATCACGAAGCAGCCCACCATTTTATTAACTTTAATACATGCTTTATTTAGCCTGTCTACTTACCTTGTCAACCGCCAGGTCATCTTGGCCACAATGTCGGACTAAACAACCAACATATCAGGGAAGGCAATCCTCAGAGGTAGGAAGTCAAACTTGACGTCCTTGATGAGCTCCCGAATGGAACGACCCCCCAGGTCATTCCCACCGACATGGAGCACCAAAACGTCCAGCGGCCTGTCCAGACATGCAAATTGATGCACTTCTGGCACCACCCTACTCCACAGCATGTCTGGCCAGCCCAACCAATGGATACATGCCTCCCCTCTGGAAATCCCCAGCTGCCTGCCATTAGGCCTAAGGTCCGCTTGCCTGGCCCCCCAAAACACATAGGAGTGGCCCAAGATCTAGATGAGGTGCATCTGGCTTCCACCTGAAAGAAAGGAAGAAAAACCACAGGATAACCATGGTACAACAAACCAAATACTCACCCCACTCGATAACCTTGATACATGCATGCTCGGCACAAACCACCCCCCCTTCCCCTTCATATTCCGATCTTAGCCCTACTCAACCACCAAATGCGGTCAAATGTATGTACGGAATCTCCGTTAGTCCCGTCGACCGATCCGCTTAACAGCCGCCTCATCCAACCCACATTGCGCGGCCTCTGTTGCCGCCCCAATGCGGAAGAATACTGTGTGCAATCCAAACCCACTGCTTTTAGGTATTTTTTTAAAACTGACACAAACTGGAACTTAGACAACGGGGACCCGTCCTTGTGCACTAGCAATACCCCATCCGAAACCGGGCAAACTCCCAGGAAATCCCTTACCGCCCCCACCGGGCACACAGGAGAGCCCGGTAAAGAAAACAGCTGTAATTTAACCCCCTTGCCATCTTGGTCCATCTTGGACCGGCGTAGCAATACCTCAATGCTAACCCCCTTGCAAACCACATCCTATGCAAGCAAACCCCCCGGAACCCTCTTGGATGGGCTGAACTGTTCACTAATCCGAAAGGCTCCAAAAAAGCCAGCGAAAAAGCCGCTCTAAACAAGGACACCACGTACGCCGATGTGCATAAAATTCCCAACTGAACGAAAAGTGACCGCAGGTTACCAAAGGACAGCGGCCTCCTGGCATCCCTGCATTTTTGTGTCCGACGATAACCCAAAATTCTTTTGTAAAATCTACACTGCCCTGTAATTTGAACAAGAACGCCAGAGTTTTCGGTCCAAGGCCGACACCGACACCCCCTGCTCCAGATTTCTGAAAACAAAATAGATGACTAGCAACCTTACCTCCACACCATCCGGATCCACTCTGGCCTACCTAACCAATGGCCACCTTTGTGCGATACCTTCTCGTAAGCCTTCCACATGGACGTACTCATGACCTCCTTATCCATTAAGCTAGGACTTCAAGGCGAACGTCCACACCCATTGGGGACACGGAACCCCTTGTCGTTCTGCCGCCTGAGCCAGCTCTCGAAACTTGTCCCACTGAAAGTGAGACAAGGCATCAGCCAAAGTGTTGTCTACCCCCGGGAGATGTACCGCATACAGAAAAATATTCAACTGTAGTAATGCAGCACCAGGTGGTGTAGCAGCTGTACGACATGCTGTGACGACGCTAAGATGCAGTTAATGACTTGCACCACTCCCAGATTGTCACAATTTTTATCTCAACTTCAAGTCCCTGAACGACTCACCCCATATCTCCATAGCCAGCACCACAGGAAACAGCTCCAGTAGCAAAAGAATTTTTTTGTAAGCCTGCCTCCAACCAAGAACGCGGCCAAGGCCCAGTGCTCCAGTAAACCTGATAGAACGCCGTCGACCCGACTGCGTCCGTAAACAGTTCCAAATCAAAATTGCTCACCGGGCCAGACATCCACACCAATCTTCCATTGTAGTCAGTCAAGAATGTATCCCACTCCCTCAAATCCTCCCGATGTTTCTTCGTGATGTGAATGAAGTGGGTGGGGGACCGGACCCCAGCGGTGGCTGCTGACAGCCGTCGGCAGAACACCCTGCCCATGGGAATAATGCGGCATGCAAATTTCAACTTGCCCAGTAAAGACTGCAGCTTCCGTAGCTGAATCTTCCATGCATCTCCATCTTAAGAGCTCCCAGCTTCCCCTTAGGTAAGCGAGACTCCATGGCTTCTGAGTCGATGACTATGCCCAAGAAGCTGAGAGCAGTGGTCGGGCCCTCCGTCTTGTCTTCCACCAGCGGAATACCTAATCCACCCACCACGTGTTGCAATGTGGATAACAGCACCGCACACACATTAGACGATGGAGGACCAAGGCAGAGGAAGTCATCCAGGTATTGAGTTTTGGAATTCAGCCCTGAAATGTCCCAAACCACCCACATTCCCCTTGCCAGCAGCGCCCTAACAGTCAAAAACCGTCCGGATGGACCAGGAGCAAGTGGAATGCCGATTCGGAACGCTGATTCGATGTCAGCTTTTGCCATCAGCGCCCCTTTCCCACAGCAGCGAACCCAATCCACTGCCGCAGCGAAGGACATGTACGACACCGTGCATGCGTCAGGATCAATTGCATCATTGACCGAGCCACCCTTGGGAAATGACAAATGGTGTATAAGCCGAAACTTATTCGGCTCTTTTTTGGGCACCACTCAGGGAAATCACCAACTCCGGAATAGGCCGCTCCCGAAAAAGCCAGGCGAATGCGACTCAGCGCCACTTTTTTACCCAATTTTTCCCCAACCACCCCTGAGTGAAGCAAGGCAGAACACAAATTTTTAGCTACCTGCAGGACGGTAGACAAGGAGCCAGGGATTCGAAAGCCCTCCGAGATTCCCTCCCTCAAAAGCCGTGTGGCCGCCCGATCCAGATACCTATTTAAGAAAAGTTGCAGCCTTTCTCCCCTCACCGCTGTCGTCGCTTTTGTTACCAAACTCCCTGGCACGGCCCTTACTTTTTTTTAAAAAACAGGACACGGGATGAGAGCCACCGCAACCAGAGCACTCATGTTTAAAGCGGCATGATCCCCCGAATTTAGAGGTTCCCTCATTGTATTGCCAGTAGACACCCCATTTTTTGGTGGCCTGCTGTCCAGGGGAAGTTGAAACACCGAAACCCCACCCACCCCCCCGCGTAGCCAATTTGAGTATGACATATAAGGTATCTTGGTGTAGAATGTCATGAGAAGACAAAAATAGACACGTGTCCACGTAGCTAAAGGAATATACATTGTGATTATATCCTGTTAACTTAAGTTAGTTTGTAATCTCAGTCATATTAATAAGTATTAGTATATAGTTACGTAATGTAGTTAAAGTTTGGATATATGTGTTATATTATGTAGATGTTTGGTTATATGACATTACATGATCAGCACATTACTTCAAGTATGGAGTGTTACATGTGGGCTTGTCAATCGTATGCCATATATGACTTTGAGTTAGAATCTTTTCTTGTATAGCATATTGCTGAAGTTAGCAGAAATTAATGTGTGCCATACAAGGTTCTAAGTTGGTGTGAGGTTATGACGTTCACACGTTCACATGTAACATATACAGCCAACGTTTCTATACTGAAGGGCACACAGACAGGCACACAGACACATACACCCTCTTGGATAGATGACACTGACATGTTCACAAGACACTTTGAGAAGCTTGGACAGCTGAATTCTGCCAGAAGTCTGAGAACGTCATTTCCTGCTTCTTCTTGGACGACACACAAGACAGCATGGAGACAGGAGGGCAGCATCCATGAAGCACACATGCTTTCATAAGCTTATTACAGCTTTATAACTTGTTATTCTATTTCATATATTTTTACCCACAATGAACTAAACTATTATATTTTTTACATTGTATTTATGATGCCAATTGTGTGACAATAAACTCACACATTGTTTTAAGTCAGTTTGACTATCAATGCTATTCATCCGGAAGCGCCTCTGAGATGCAAGAATATTAGATATTAACGATATTCTTCAGGCGTACCCGCTTTCTCCCCAGCCACTGCTATTGCCAACCCGGGAGCCGGCCACTGATATGGCAGAGGGGGCCAACCCGCCAGACCCTGCCCCCAAGCCGACCGCAATGCTTGCCATTGTACATCAGACCCCACAGGGGAGGGCACAGAGCCCGCTGCCCGGGGGTCCCCCGCTGCGGCCACTGGAGACTACGGCACCCCTATGGGAGCCACTGTACCCCCCCGCAGCTGCTACTCCCAACATCTCCTGCAATGCATTATTAACCACTTCCCGTCCGGCCTATAGCAGATGCCGGGCGGTGGTTCAGTTATCCTGACTGGGCATCAAATGATGTCCAGCAGGATAACATGCCGCCGCGCGCCCGTGGGGGTGCGCATCACGGTGATCGGTGGATCGGTGTGTCCGTCTGACACACCGCTACACCGATCTTGGTAAAGAGCCTCCGGCGGAGGCTCTTTACCACGTGATCAGCCATGTCCAATCACGGCTGATCACGATGTCAATAGGAAGAGCCGTTGATCGGCTTTTCCTCACTCGCGTCTGACAGATGCGAGTAGAGGAGAGGCGATCGGCGGTTCTCACCACACTGGACCAGGGATCGCCACTAGGACCACCAGAGAAGGGGGCAACATGTGGATGGCCAGGTATGTACCCCATGGCCATCCACATGTGCCCAATCAGTGCCCAATCTGTGCCAATCAACAAATGAGCACTGATTGGCACCATTATATAGCACTGATGCCCAGCAATGCCACCCTTGGGGGCATCAGTGCCATCAATCAGTGTCATCAGTGCCACCTGTCAGTGCCCATCCGTGCCCACCTATCAGTGCCCATCCGTGCCACCCATAAGTACCCATCAGTGCCACCCATAAGTACCCATCGATGCAACCTACAAATGCCCATCGGTGCCACCTATGAGTGCCCATCGGTGCCGCATACCAGTGCCACCTATCAGTGCCGCCTATCAGTGCTTATCATCAGTGCCCGTCAGTGTCACCTCATTGGTGCCACCTCATCGGTGCCCATCAGTGCCGCCGTATCAGTGCCCGTCAGTGCAGCCATATCAGTGCCCGTCATTGAAGAAGAAAACATACTTATTTCTAAAAAATGTTAACAGAAACAAAGAAAAACTAGTTTTCTTTCAAAATTTTCGGTCTTTTTTTGTTTGTTGCGCAAAAAACCGCAGAGGTGATCAAATACCACCAAAAGAAAGCTCTATTTGTGGGAACAAAATGATAAAAAAATTGTTTGGGTACAGTGTTGTATGACCGCGCAATTGTCATTCAAATTGCGACAGCGCTGAAAGCTGAAAATTGACTTGGGCGGGAAGGTGTCTAAGTGCCTGGTATTGAAGTGGTTAATAGACACAGAAGACTGACAAGGTGACTTAGTGGGCTGACCGGGGGGGTGCCTGCAGCTGCTGCTCCAGAAACCACTCTCCTGTACGCTCCTGTACCTTGTCCACCTCAGAGCCAGTCAGCTCCCCCTCAGACTGGTCACCGGGAGACTGCAGGGGCTCCGTGTTGCCCACCCCGGGCGATAAGGGCCTGGACGCTGCTGTCTCCTGACCACACTGGCCACGCCTCCCAGCACTGGCTCTGCCCCCCGACTGGGCCGTCCTCTTTCCCAGGCCTCTCGCCTCTGCTGCGTGGTCACCACCGGCGTTGCCAGGATGCCCGATCCTCCTGGCAGGGGAAACCACTGATGACCCGTGGCCGCCGACCGAGGCCAATAAAAGCCCTGTACTACTGTACTCCTTCCTCGCTGAGACACCCCCCTTGCTGCCACGTCAGAGGAGGGGGAGTCCATCTGGTCCTGATGGTGCCGCCGAGCGGGTGGGGGAGCGGCGCATGCTCACGCCATGGCCCCGCCCACTGAACTCCGATTCCGCCCAGGTCCCACCACAACATTAACCAGCTGCTGTTTTGCCGGTGGACCTGACGGGTCCCGTTCAGGGGGGCTCCTTCTGTGGCGCAAAGCTCTGGGGGAGGCTCCCGGGAAGAAACGCTCCAGAGGCCGCAACCTCCGAGCATGTGGGAGAACCTGCCCCCCCACCGCCGATCCGGATGCCTGATCCCTCAGAAGTGGGGCCACCTGGCTGTGCAGCCATTCGGGGGCCCTTGGTGGCGGCAGCCGCCCGGAGCTGGGCCAAGAGGAGATCCACTTTGGCCATCGCTGGAAAAATCAGGTGACACTGCTCTCCTAAACTGCTCTTGCTAAACGATCCCCTGCAGTGTTGCCCTGGTCACCCCCTAACCCCTTAAATAAACGAAACCCCTCCTATCCCTACCTTTCCTCCAATCCATTTCTCCCCCACCTCTGTACTATTTTCTTTAACCCCTTGCTGTTGCCCTTATCACTCCTGTCATGCCGGCCCTCTGCTAGCTCTTTTCAATCCCCTCGCTCCAGGCCTCTCTATCCGGCCAATCAGAAGCAGGTCTGAGATCTGTTTTCCAATTGGCCAAAAAGAGAAGAGTCTCAATTGGCTGCCGAGGAGAAGGGAGGAAGCAGGAGCCGCCGCAATGCCCATGGAGAGCAGGGGAAGGCAAAGCCGATAAGGCTGTAACATAACAAAATGTGGAAAAAGTGAAGCGCTGTGAATACTTTGTGGATGCACTGTATATGAAAAGAGCATTTTTCATAATAGGTTTAATAACACTTAGTCATCCACAGCCACAGTAGCATCAAATGTTCATGCCCTATTCCACTATTGTAGGTAGATAGTTTTACCATCCAAATACCAGTGTCTTTATGTCTCATAAACAGGATGAGAGAAATCCAAAAATACGATCCATCATGTAGACCAGTGGGTCTCAACACTGTCCTCTTGTACCCCAACAGGCCATGTTTTGGGAATTTCTCTTAGATAAAATTGGTGTCCAAAATACCAAGCCATTGATGCTGATTTAAAGCACCTGTGCAAGATAAAGGAAAATCTGCAAACATTGTAGACAATTTTTTTTAAACATATACTGTATAAATATAGAAAAAAAGTAAAATGAATTCCATCATTCAAGCCTGGAGGCCCACTAGTACCCATTTTATAAATCTGCTATCATGCGGCAACATTATTTTATCAAAATTGCCTCCTCATGGATACTGTCAAAAGGCATTGAACAAAATTCTTGATGTTTTGTTATTATGTTTATATGAAATATGTCACAGTTTACCAAATAAACTCTACATGGGTATTCATTTCCCACTTGGGAGAACACTAATATAACTCCCATTAAAATACTGGCACATTGTTGTAATTATTGCACATTGTTGTAATTAATGTGCTTAAATGTGCTTTTTCTAGTACAGCATTTTCCAATCTTGTCAATGATTATAACATGACAATCGATCTGATCATGGCTTGATTGGTGCAAAACGTGCAGCAAGACTACAATCTTAAAGCTGAACTCTAGGCAAAAAGGGTTAATTGCTCATTATCGTCTAGGGGAGTTATATTTACCCCATTCTCTATTCTTTCCCACACAGACCGGTTTCTGCAGCTCCTGCCACCCCGAGGTCTAGTGGTCTTGAGCGGTGGACTGTTCCTGATGTCATCAAGCCCAGAGAAAGCTTCACAGACTTGCCCTGGACATGAGAATGCCTGGAACAGTCCACCGCTGGGATCATGGGTCAGAGACGTTTGCCGGTGGAGCAGAGGATCAGTTGGGTATAAGGCTTTTTCCTCTCCCCTGGACAAAACAAGCGCCTAACCCTTGCAGTGCAGGCACAGCCCCACTGTAAGGCCCCTTTCACACTGAGGCACTTCTAAACTGCCAGTAAAACACAGCGCATTTGAAGAGCTTTTCAGGTGCTTTTGAAGAGCTTTCCATTCATTTCAATGGAGAGGGGTGTTTTTTCACCTCCCTGCCAGTGCACTGCCCCAGTGTGAAAGCATTCATTGATTTTAATTGAAATGGTTTTTCGTGAGCTTTTCAGGCGCTTTTTTTAGCGTGAAAGCACCTGAAAAGTGCCTCAGTGAGAAAGGGGTCTAATACTGTTGAGACTTCAAAAAAAAAATTCAAATCTATAATTAGCAGATAGTGAAACACAATATTGTATTTTTTATGAAAATAGACTAATCATTTATTTTTCTGATTATATAAATATGTTTATGTATTTAGAAAGGTCACACTTTATAGACAGACACTGCTGGGATCTGATCAGAGTGATACTCCTGGTTGATCCAGTTCTGGATGATCTTCTCGATAAGAAAATGCTGACACAGGAACAGTATGAACACATAATGGAGATGACAACACCCAAAAAGAAAATGATAGAACTCAGCGAAATTTCCAACAAATGGTGGCACACAGAAAAGGACAAGCTTTACCTCTCTCTGCGAGATCACAACTATCATTTCATTAGACTCATGGAAATATCTGATGGGAGGTCAATAGGCATTAGTAAGTACAAAGCATTATTTCAATGTTTTCTGTTTTTCATATTTGGTATTCATATTGACTTACACTAGCAATAGCACAGCAGTTTTTGTTTTTCTGCCCCCCCCCCATAACATTATTGATCCTGCTAATAGATCCAGTAATTTTCCACCTCTTGTATGAGGCCAAGCTGTCCAGCAAAAGTAGCAGTTACAGGGTTTGGGACATACTGCATATCATTGTTGGGAGTGCTATGCAGTGGCAGCCCATCCACTAGGGGCGCACGGGCGCTGCCCCCTATCCATGCGTCCAACCCCCTGATCTACATACAGGGATGCTGGACTTTGGAGGCTCTAATAGGGGACATACTAAAACATTTAATGTGAAAATGGCTTAATGTAGCTTAACGTGTAATAAAGTGCCTAAACCTCAATCAATTGCCCTTAAACTTTTCACAGCCTAAGTATTTACATTTCCAAACCTATCCAAGAAGTTTCATGTGATTCGGTGTTCCACAAAGCAAACTAGGGACATTAAGCTTGATTTTTGGGGAGCTTAATGTGTATTAACGTACAAAAAAGACCTTAAATGTTAACTAATTTCCACCAAACTTTACACAATAGAAGACCCTATCCATGCCAACACATTCTGAAAATTTCAGCTCATTTGTTTAATTACACCAAAAGTTATTCACGTTAAGCTATATTATACAATGCTAAAACATTTAATGTGAAAATGGTTAATGTAGCTTAACGTGTAATAAAGTGCCTAAACCTCAATCAATTGCCCTGAATCTTTGCACAGCCTAAGATCTCAACTTCCCAAACCTATCCAAGAAGTTTCATGCTATTCGGTGTTCCACAAAGCAAACTAGGGACATTAACCACTTGACGACCGCCTCACGCCGATGTACGTCGGCAAAGTGGCACGGACAGGCAAAATCACGTACAGGGTACGTGATTTGCCTTCCGCGGGTGGGGGGTCCGATCGGACCCCCCCCCCCGGTGCCCGAGGCGGTTGTCGTTTGTCCAGCGGCGATCGGTGATGAGGGGGAGACCATCCGTTCGTGGCCCCCCCCTCGCGATCGCCGCCGGCCAATGAGAATCTTCCTTTGCTGCTGTATGCTAAACAGCAGCAAAGGAAATGATGTCATCTCTCCTCGGCTCGGTAATTTCCGTTCCGGCCCGAGGAGAGAAGACATCAATGTGAGTGCACAAACACACACACACACAGTAGAACATGCCAGGCACACAAAACACCCCAATCCCCCCCCCGATCGCCCCCCGATCCCCCCCGATCCCCCCCAATCACCCCCCCCCCCTGTCACAAACTGACGCCAGCAGTTTTTTTTTTTTTTTTTTCTGATTACTGCATAGTGTCAGTTTGTGACAGTAAGTGTGTTAGGGCAGTTAGTATTACCCCCCTTTAGGTCTAGGGTACCCCCCTAACCCCCCCTAATAAAGTTTTAACCCCTTGATCACCCCCTGTCGCCAGTGTCACTAAGCGATCATTTTTCTGATCGCTGTATTAGTGTCGCTGGTGACGCTAGTTAGTGAGGTAAATATTTAGGTTCGCCGTCAGCGTTTTATAGCGACAGGGACCCCCATATACTACCTAATAAATGTTTTAACCCCTTGATTGCCCCCTAGTTAACCCTTTCACCACTGATCACCGTATAACCGCTACGGTTGACGCTGGTTAGTTTGTTTATTTTTTATAGTGTCAGGGCACCCGCCGTTTATTACCGAATAAAGGTTTAGCCCCCCGATCGCCCGGCGGTGATATGCGTCGCCCCAGGCAGCGTCAGATTAGCGCCAGTACCGCTAACACCCACGCACGCAGCATACACCTCCCTTAGTGGTATAGTATCTGAACGCATCAATATCTGATCCGATCAGATCTATACTAGCGTCCCCAGCAGTTTAGGGTTCCCAAAAACGCAGTGTTAGCGGGATCAGCCCAGATACCCGCTAGCACCTGCGTTTTGCCCCTCCGCCCGGCCCGGCCCAGCCCACCCAAGTGCAGTATCGATCGATCACTGTCACTTACAAAACACTAAACGCATAACTGCAGCATTCGCAGAGTCAGGCCTGATCCCTGCGATCGCTAACAGTTTTTTTGGTAGCATTTTGGTGAACTGGCAAGCACCAGCGCCAGGCAGCGTCAGGTTGGCGCCAGTACCGCTAACACCCACGCACGCAGCATACACCTCCCTTAGTGGTATAGTATCTGAACGGATCAATATCTGATCCGATCAGATCTATACTAGCGTCCCCAGCAGTTTAGGGTTCCCAAAAACGCAGTGTTAGCGGAATCAGCCCAGATACCTGCTAGCACCTGCGTTTTGCCCCTCCGCCCGGCCCAGCCCAGCCCACCCAAGTGCAGTATCGATCGATCACTGACACTTACAAAACACTAAACGCATAACTGCAGCGTTCGCAGAGTCAGGCCTGATCCCTGCGATCGCTAACAGTTTTTTTGGTAGTATTTTGGTGAACTGGCAAGCACCAGCCCCAGGCAGCGTCAGATTAGCGCCAGTACCGCTAACACCCACGCACACACCGTACACCTCCCTTAGTGGTATAGTATCTGATCGCATCAATATCTAATCCGATCATATCTATACTAGCGTCACCAGCAGTTTAGGGTTCCCAAAAACGCAGTGTTAGCGGGATCAGCCCAGATACCTGCTAGCACCTGCGTTTTGCCCCTCCGCCCGGCCCGGCCCAGCCCACCCAAGTGCAGTATCGATCGATCACTGTCACTTACAAAACACTAAACGCATAACTGCAGCGTTCGCAGAGTCAGGCCTGATCCCTGCGATCACTAACAGTTTTTTGGTAGCGTTTTGGTGAACTGGCAAGCGCCAGCGGCCTAGTACACCCCGGTCGTAGTCAAACCAGCACTGCAGTAACACGTGGTGACGTGGCGAGTCCCATAAGTGCAGTTGAAGCTGGTGAGGTGGCAAGCACAAGTAGTGTCCCGCTGCCACCAAAAAGACAAACACAGGCCCGTCATGCCCATAGTGCCCTTCCTGCTGCATTCGCCAATCCTAATTGGGAACCCACCGCTTCTGCAGCGCCCGTACTTCCCCCATTCACATCCCCAACCAAATGCAGTCGGCTGCATGAGAGGCATTTTTATGTCCTCCCGAGTACCCCTACCCAACGAACCCCCCAAAAAAGATGTCGTGTCTGCAGCAAGCGCGGATATAGGCGTGACGCCCACTATTATTGTCCCTCCTGTCCTGACAATCCTGGTCTTTGCATTGGTGAATGTTTTGAACGCTACCATTCACTAGTTGAGTATTAGCGTAGGGTACAGCATTGCACAGACTAGGCGCCATTTCACAGGGTCTCCCAAGATGCCAGCGCATTTTGAGAGACCCGAACCTGGAACCGGTTACCGTTATAAAAGTTAGTTACAAAAAAAGTGTAAAAAAAAAAAAAAATATGAAATAAAAAAAAAATAGTTGTTGTTTTATTGTTCTCTCTCTCTCTATTCTCTCTCTCTATTGTTCTGCTCTTTTTTACTGTATTCTATTCTGCAATGTTTTATTGTTATTGTTATTGTTATTGTTATTGTTATTATGTTTTATCATGTTTGTTTTTCAGGTGTGTAATTATTTACACTTTACTGTGCTTTATTGTTAACCATTGTTAACCATTTTTTTGTCTTCAGGTACGCCATTCACGACTTTGAGTGGTTATACCAGAATGATGCCTGCAGGTTTAGGTATCATCTTGGTATCATTCTTTTCAGCCAGCGGTTGTCTTTCATGTAAAAGCAATCCTAGCGGCTAATTAGCCTCTAGACTGCTTTTACAAGCCGTGGGAGGGAATGCCCCCCCCCCACCGTCTTCCGTGTTTTTCTCTGGCTCTCCTGTCTCAACAGGGAACCTGAGAATGCAGCCGGTGATTCAGCCAGCTGACCATAGAGCTGATCAGAGACCAGAGTGGCTCCAAACATCTCTATGGCCTAAGAAACCGGAAGCTACGAGTATTTCATGACTTAGATTTCGCCGGATGTAAATAGCGCCATTGGGAAATTGGGGAAGCATTTTATCACACCGATCTTGGTGTGGTCAGATGCTTTGAGGGCAGAGGAGAGATCTAGGGTCTAATAGACCACAATTTTTTCAAAAAAGAGTACCTGTCACTACCTATTGCTATCATAGGGGATATTTACATTCCCCGAGATAACAATAAAAATGATTAAAAAAAAAAATATGAAAGGAACAGTTTAAAAGTAAGATTAAAAAAGCAAAAAAATAATAAAGAAAAAAAACCAAAAAAAAAAAACCACCCCTGTCGCCCCCTGCTCTCGCGCTAAGGCAAACGCAAGCGGCGGTCTGGCGTCAAACGTAAACAGCAATTGCACCATGCATGTGAGGTATCACCGCGAAGGCCAGATCGAGTGCAGTAATTTTTCCAGTAGACCTCCTCTGTAAATCTAAAGTGGTAACCTGTAAAGGCTTTTGAAGGCTTTTAAACATGTATTTATTTTGTTGCCACTGCACGTTTGTGCGCAATTTTAAAGCATGTCATGTTTGGTATCCATGTACTCGGCCTAAGATCATCTTTTTTATTTCATCAAACATTTGGGCAATATAGTGTGTTTTAGTGCATTAAAATTAAAAAAAGTGTGTTTTTTCCCCAAAAAATGCGTTTGAAAAATCGCTGCGCAATTACTGTGTGAAAAAAAAAAAATGAAACACCCACCATTTTAATCTGTAGGGCATTTGCTTTAAAAAAATATATAATGTTTGGGGGTTCAAAGTAATTTTTTTGCAAAAAAAAAAAAACTTTTTCATGTAAACAATAAGTGTCAGAAAGGGCTTTGTCTTCAAGTGGTTAGAAGAGTGGGTGATGTGTGACATAAGCTTCTAAATGTTGTGCATAAAATGCCAGGACAGTTCAAAACCCCCCCAAATGACCCCATTTTGGAAAGTAGACACCACAAGCTATTTGCTGAGAGGCATGTCGAGTCCATGGAATATTTTATATTGCGACACAAGTTGCGGGAAAGAGACAAATTTTTTTTTTTTTTTTTTTTTTTTTGCACAAAGTTGTCACTAAATGATATATTGCTCAAACATGCCATGGAAATATGTGAAATTACACCCCAAAATACATTCTGCTGCTTCTCCTGAGTACGGGGATACCACATGTGTGAGACTTTTTGGGAGCCTAGCCGCGTACGGGACCCCGAAAACCAAGCACCGCCTTCAGGCTTTCTAAGGGCGTGAATTTTTGATTTCACTCTTCACTGCCTATCACAGTTTCGGAGGCCATGGAATGCCCAGGTGGCACAAAACCCCCCCAAATGACCCCATTTTGGAAAGTAGACACCCCAAGCTATTTGCTGAGAGGTATAGTGAGTATTTTGCAGACCTCACTTTTTGTCACAAAGTTTTGAAAATTGAAAAAAGAAAAAAAAAATGTTTTTTCTTGTCTTTCTTCATTTTCAAAAACAAATGAGAGCTGCAAAATACTCACCATGCCTCTCAGCAAATAGCTTGGGGTGTCTACTTTCCAAAATGGGGTCATTTGGGGGGGTTTTGTGCCACCTGGGCATTCCATGGCCTCCGAAACTGATAGGCAGTAAAGAGTGAAATCAAAAATTTTTACCCTTAGAAATCCTGAAGGCAGTGATTGGTTTTCGGGGTCCAGTACGCGGCTAGGCTCCCAAAAAGTCCCACACATGTGGTATCCCCATACTCAGGAGAAGCAGCTAAATGTATTTTGGGGTGCAATTCCACATATGCCCATGGCCTGTGTGAGCAATATATCATTTAGTGACAACTTTATGAAAAAAAAAAAAAAAAAAAGTGTCACTTTCCCGCAACTTGTGTCAAAATATAAAATATTCCATGGACTCAATATGCCTCTCAGCAAATAGCTTGGGGTGTCTACTTTCCAAAATGGGGTCATTTTGGGGGGTTTTGTGCCATCTTGGCATTCCATGGCCTCCGAAACTGTGATAGGCAGTGAAGAGTGAAAGCAAAAATTTACACCCTTAGAAATCCTGAAGGCGGTGATTGGTTTTCGGGGCCCCGTACGCGGCTAGGCTCCCAAAAAGTCCCACACATGTGGTATCCCCATACTCAGGAGAAGCAGCAGAATGTATTTTGGGGTGCAATTCCACATAGGCCCATGGCCTGTGTGAGCAATATATCATTTAGTGACGACTTTTTGTAAATATTTTTTTTTTTTTTTTTTGTCATTTTTCAATCACTTGGGACAAAAAAAATAAATATTCAATGGGTTCAACATGCCTCTCAGCAATTTCCTTGGGGTGTCTACTTTCCAAAATGGGGTCATTTGGGGGGGTTTTGTACTGCCCTGCCATTTTAGCACCTCAAGAAATGACATAGGCAGTCATAAACTAAAAGCTGTGTAAATTCTAGAAAATGTACCCTAGTTTGTAGACGCTATAACTTTTGCGCAAACCAATAAATATACGCTTATTGACATTTTTTTTACCAAAGACATGTGGCCGAATACATTTTGGCCTAAATGTATGACTAAAATTTAGTTTGTTGGATTTTTTTTATAACAAAAAGTAGAAAATATCATTTTTTTTCAAAATTTTCGGTCTTTTTCCGTTTATAGCGCAAAAAATAAAAACCGCAGAGGTGATCAAATACCATCAAAAGAAAGCTCTATTTGTGGGAAGAAAAGGACGCAAATTTCGTTTGGGTACAGCATTGCATGACCGCGCAATTAGCAGTTAAAGCGACGCAGTGCCAAATTGGAAAAAGACCTCTGGTCCTTAGGCAGCATAATGGTCCAGGGCTCAAGTGGTTAAAGGGCTTGTAAAGGTAAAATTTTTTTTTTTTTTAAATAACAAACATGTTATACTTACCTTCACTGTGCAGCTCGTTCTGCACAGAGTGGCCCCGAACCTGGTCTTCTGGGGTCCCTCGGCGGCTGTTTCAGCTCCTCCCCGCAAGCGTTAACCACCTTAATGCGAGCTCCCTCGCATGGTGGTTAGTGCTTGCGGGCGCGCTCCCGTGATACAGCCGGCGGCTATAGCCGCTCACTGTATCACTCGGCCCCGCCCCCCAGCGCGCCGCGTCATTAGATGTGATTGACAGCAGCGCGAGCCAATGGCTGCGCTGCTTCCAATCCATCCACTGTAGCCAATCAGCGGCCAGGGTGAGCGGAGGAATAGATGTCGGGAACGCAAAGCTGACTTTCGAGGCGTCAGGTAAGTAAAACGGGGGGCTGGGGGTGGCGGTATCGTCAGAAGTTTTTTCACCTTAATGCATAGAATGCATTAAGGTGAAAACATTTTTACCTTTACAACCCCTTTAAGCTTGTTTTTTGGAGAGCTTAACGTACAAAAAAGACCTTAAATGTTAACCAATTTCCCCCAAACTTCACACAATAAAAGACTCTATCCATGCCAACATATTCTGTAAATTTCAGCTCATTTAGTAAATCACACCAAAAGTTATTCACATTAAGTGATATTATATTATATTTTTGAATTTTATATTTTACAATGCTAAAACATTTAATGTAAAGAGCTTAAAGTGGTGTTCCACCCCAAAAAAAAACTACATGAAAAATCCTAAAAAAATACAAAAAAAATTTGGATATTTTTTTTTTTTACTCACCTCTAAATGCCTGTTGCTAGGGGGTCCCTCGTAGTCTGCCCCTTCCAGTGCCTGGGCTGGTGACATCACTTCCGTCTCGGCACAGGAAGGGCTCAGCTCTGCTCCCTCCCTCCTGTCAATCATCTGGGACCCATTACAGGTTCCAGGTGACTGAGCGGCCAATCACGGCGCTCGGCGCCGCTCGTGCATGCGCAGTGGGTGCCAGGCTGTGAAGCCACAGCCCGGCGCCCACAGTTGCAATGCCGGCGCCGCCGAACGGAGGGGGAGACGAGCGGGGCTTCGATCCCCCGCATCGCTGGACCCTGGGACAGGTAAGTGTCCAATTAAAAGTCAGCAGCTGCAGTATTTGTAGCTGCTGACTTTTTTTTTTTTTTTTAGTGGCCCTCCTCTTTAACGTACCATAATGTGCCTTAACCTCAGTCAATTGTCTTGAAACTTTGCACAGCCTAAGTTCTCAACTTCCTAAACCTATCCAAGAAGGTTCATGCGATTCGGTGTACCACAAGGCAAACTATGGACATTAAGCTTGTTTTTTGGAGAGCTTAATGTGGCTTAACGTACAAAAAAGACCTTAAATGTTAACCAATTTCCCCCAAACTTCATACAATAGAAGACTCTATCCATGCCAACATACTCAGAACATTTCAGCTCATTTGTTAAATCACACCAAAAGTTATTTACATTACCCACTTCAATATCAGGCACTTAGACACCTTCCCGCCCAGGCCAATTTTCAGCTTTCAGTGCTGTCGCAATTTGAATGACAATTTTGCGGTCATGCTACACTGTACTCAAACAATTTTTTTATCATTTTGTTCCCACAAATAGAGCTTTCTTTTGGTGGTATTTGATCACCTCTGCGGTTTTTATTTTTTGCGCAACAAATAAAAAAAGACCGAAAATTTTGAGATAAAACAAGTTTTTCTTTGTTTCTGTAAAAATTTTTTGTAAATAAGTATGTTCTCTTCTTCAATGACAGGCACTGATATGGCTGCACTGATGGGCACTGATAGGCGGCACTGATAGGTGGCACTGATGGGCACTGATAGGTGGCAATGGTATGCAGCACTGATGGGCACTCATAGGTGGCACCGATGGGCACTCATAGGCGTCACTGATGGGCATTCGTGGGTGGCATTGATGGGTACTTATGGGTGGCACTGATAAGTTAATATGAGTGGCACTGATAGGTGGCATGGATGGGCACTGATAGGTGGGAACTGATGGGCACGGATGGGCACCGACAGGTGGCACCGATGGACACTGATGGGTGGCACAGATGGCACTGATGCCCCTAAGGGTGGCATTGCTGGGCATCACTGCTATATAATGGTGCCAATCAGTGCCTATTTGTGGGCACTGATTGGCACAGATTGGGCACTGACTGGGCACATGTGGATGGCCATGGGGTACATACCTGGCCATCCACATGTTGCCCCCTTCCCTGGTGGTCCTAGTGGTGATCCCTGATGGTCCAGTGTGGTGATCTGAGGAGGGCTGCGCTGATAAACAATCAGCGCAGACCCCCCCTGTCAGGAGAGCCGCCGATCGGCTCTCCTCTACTCGCGTCTGTCAGACGCGAGTGACGAAAAGCCGATCAACGGCTCTTCCTATTATCATCGTGATCAGACGTGATTGGACACGGCTGATCACGTGGTAAAGAGCCTCCACCGGAGGCTCTTTACCAAGATCGGTGGAGCAGTGTGTCAGACTGACACACCGCTCCACCGATCGCCGCGATGCGCGCCGCGGCATGTTATCCTGCTGGACATCATATGACCCCCAGTCAGGATAACTGAACCACCGCCCAGCCGTCATCTGCTATGGGCCGGGCAAGAAGTGGTTAAGCTATATTTTACAATCCCAAAACATGTGGCTCAGTGTAAAAAAAGCCTAATGTACCATAATGTGCCTAAACTTTCATAAATTGTCTTGAAACTTTGCATAACCTAAGTTTTCAACTTTCCAAACCTATCCTAGAAGAGTCATGGATTTTGGTCTCCCACAAAGAAAATGAAGGTGTTAAGCTTGTTTTTTTGGGGAGCTTAATGGGGCTTAACCCTTTCATGACTAAGCTTATATTTGAAATTTTGTGTTTACAAGTTAAAATCCGTATTTTTGGCTTGAAAAATACTTAGAACCCCCAAACATTATATATATATTTTTAGCAGAGAATCTAGAGAATAAAATGGACATTGTTTCAATATTTTATATCACACGGTATTTGTGCAGCGGTGTTTTAAACGCAATTTTTTGGGAAAAGGGACACTTTAATGAATTTTAAAAAATCCAAACAGTAAAGCTACCCCAATTTTTTTGTATAATGTGGAAGATGATGTTACGCCGAATAAATAGATACAAACATGTCACGCTTTATAATTGCACACACTGGAATGGCGACAAACTACGGTACCTAAGAATTTCCATAGGCTGAAAACGGCAATTCTGAATACTGTGTATCTTTTTAAAACCGGCGCAATTGGCAGCCGAGTAAACGGGAAGTGACGTCATGCCGTCGCTTCCATGTTTACTATTAGGTGGCTGGAACCAAGCCATTCACGGCTTTGTTCCAGCCCGCCCCCAGCTGCCGGAGCCATCCGATTGGTCACCGGACCTCCCGATCAAACTGGCCTGGTAAGAGCGGCGGGAGTGGGGGAACGTCCCCTCCCGCTCCTCCGGCATAACAGCCGAGCGGCTTTTTAGCCGCATCGGTTGTTATACTCGGATATCTGGTCGCCCGCTCTAAACAACGGTACCGGGATGATGCCTGCAGCTGCGGTGCATCATCCCAGGATAACCCCAGAAAGCCGAGTACGCACATCTGCGTACGGTCGGCGGGAAGGGGGTTAACTTACAATAAAGTGCCTAAACCTTAATCAATTGCCTTGAAACTTTGCACAACCCAAGCTTTCAGCTTCCCCAAACCTATCCTAGATGTTTCATGGGTTTTTGTTTTCCACAAAACAAGTGAGTGACATTAAGCTTGGGAAGCCCCTACCACCTTTTGTGTATTGGCTGTAGTGTGGGACAGCCAATGGGGGAATATTATACGTGTGTGTGTGCTCACCAGCCATTCACTAGGGGTTTTTTGGCCAGTGGTGCATGCTTGGGAAGTGCATATATATTTAGGAGAATTGCCATATGCTCAGTCTTCATACAGCCTACATCCAGGATTGTCCTGGAGATGGGAATGCTCCAGTGTGGGAAAGGTTTGACTAGGACTCAAGCCTAGAAGAGGCCTCACATGCTGATTGAGGAGGAGAACCAGAGATGCTGGATGGCTACTGGAGGTATCTGTTACTGGAAAGGACCTAAGGAGCAAGTCTGGTGTCCCTCCTACTGAAGATCTTATGTCTATTCCCTATTCAGCTGTTTCTCTAATACCCAGTGCCAGCCTATGCTCCTATTGATTCTGCACTGTGGAATACTGAAAGGGACTGGTGAGTCTGGAGTTGTTCTAATTTAGTTTTGTCATGGATGTTCTCAGCCCTATGTCTTCTGTCAGTAATTGAGTTATCCAATAAAGCATTTAAAAACGTACTTAAAATGACTGGCGCCAAACCTTTCTTCACAGCCCTTCACTGGTCTAGGGTCTGCCCAAGATCAAAATGTCAGTCTTCCCTGCCTTTGGGTGTCCATGCTATGCCTCTGGGGATCAGGGGGTGCTGTACTTTTTTTTTTTTTTTTTGGATGTTATCCAATTTCCCCAAAATTCTCACAATGGAAGACTGTATCTATATCAGCATATTCCAAAAATCTCAGATTGTTTGGTAAAACAGACCAAAGGTTATTCACTTTTAACAATTTTATTATAGTCCTGAAACATTTAATTGGAATAGCTTAAAGGGTAAATTCACCTTTACAGAAAATCTGTAAGGTGAACTTACACTGGACCCCCTGCCCATCCCCCTCACCCACACGAGTTCCCCCAAGGGAAAGTGGCTCTCCAACCGGTCACTTAAGAAGAGGAGGAGCCAGGAGCACCGCTGTGGGACCCCAGAAGAGGAGGATTGGTGCTACTCTGTGCAAAACTAACTGCACAGAGAAGATAAGTATGAAATGTTTTTTTAAGAAAAGAAAATTAACCTTTACATATCCTTTAAGCTAAAGTCACTCATTTCCCTTGTGGGAAACCAAAATCCATATTCAGGATAGGGTTGGGAAGATAAAAACTTTGGTTGTGCAAAGTTTCAAGGCTATTGATTAACCACTTCAGCCCCGGAAGGATTTTCCCCCTTAATGAATAATAAATATCCCAAAAAAAGTAAAAAAAATGTCTTCATCAGTTTAGGTCAATATTAGGGATGGGCCGAAAACCCCCCTGTTCAGTTCACACCAGAACATGCGAACATGCAAAAAATTTGTTCAAACACCGTTAAAGTCTATGGGACACGAACATGAATAATCAAAAGTGCTAATTTTCAAGGCTTATATGCAAGTTATTGTCATAAAAAGTGTTTGGGGACCCGGGTCCTGCCCCAGGGGACATGGATCAATGCAAAAAAAAGTTTTAAAAACGGCCGTTTTTTCAGGAGCAGTGATTTTATTAATGCTTAAAGTGAAACAATAAAAGTGTAATATCCCTTTAAATTTTGTACCTGGGGAGTGTCTATAGTATGCCTGTAAAGGAGCGCATGTTTCCTGTGTTTAGAACAGTCTGACAGCAAAATGACATTTGGAAGGAAAAAAAGACATTTAAAACTACACGCAGCTATTAATGAATTGCCGGTCCGACAATACACATAGAAGTTCATTGATAAAAACGGCATGTTGCATATTGTTTCACTTTAAGCATTATTAAAATCACTGCTCCCGAAAAAACGGACGTTTTTAAAACTTTTTTTTGCATTGATACATGTCCCATGGGGCAGGACCCAGGTCCCCAAACACTTTTTATGACAATACCATGCATATAAGCCTTTAAAATTAGCACTTTTGATTTCTCCCAGACTTTTAAAGGGTGTTCCGTGGCATTCGAATTTGCCACGAACACCCCAAATTGTTCGCTGTTCGGCGAACTTGCGAACAGCCCATGAGTTTGACTCAAACTCGAAGCTCATCCCTAGTCAATATATATTCTTCTACATATTTTTGGTAAAAGAAATAGCAATTAGCATATATTGATTGGTTTAGGCAAAAGTTATAGCGTCTACAAAATAGGTAATAGATTTATGGTATTTTTATGGCATTTTTATTATTTATTTATTTGTTACTAGTAATGGCGGTGATCTGCGATTTTTAGCAGGACTGCAACATTGTGGCGGACAGATCGGACACTTGACACTTTTTTGGGACCATTGACATTTATACAGCAATCAGTGCAAGAAAAAATGCACTAATTACCACACGCATCGGGTCCCCCACCGTGCACCGGGCACGTGCCTGTTATGGCTCCTAAAGGATATTTCTTCAGTGTTGTCACATGAAAAGATATAATACAATATTTACAAAAATGTGAGGGTGTACTCACTTTTGTGAGATACTGTACCTCTTATGTGCAGTGTTTTTTTTACAGAGCTGCCCTGATCCTCCTCTTCTCAGTTCCCTCCCTGGCGTGCCTGGCTGCTTCCTCCTGCCAAGTGCCCCCACAGCAAGCGGCCTTCTATGGGGCACTCGAGCTTAGCCGCAGCTTTGTGTGTCCATTTAGACACTGAGCCATGGTTTGGCCCGCCCCCCTCTCTACTGACTGGCTACCTGACTTTGATTGACAACAGTGGGAGTCAATGGCGACACTGCTGTGTCTCAGGCTCTTCAAAACAAGCTTAACCACTTGCCAACCAGCCGCCGCAGTTTTACTGTGGATCGCGATGTCCGCCGGGCACCCGCGATTGCTCGTGACACAGTGAGAACCGGGATCTGAGTGTGTAAACACCGATCTGTCATTTCCCCTAGTAAGTCCCATTCCCCCTTCAGTTAGAACATGCAGAGGGAACACAATTAACCCCTTGCTCGCCCCCTAGTGTTAACCCCTTCCCTGTCAGTGACATTTTTACAGTAATCAGTGCATTTTTCTAGCATTGATCGCTGTAAAAATGCAATGGTCCCAAAAATGTATCAAAATTGTGCAATGTGTCGCCATAATGTCGCAGTCCGGATAAAAATCGCAGATCGCCGCCATTACTAGTAAAAAAAATAATAATAAAAATGCCATAATTCTATCCCCTATTTTATAGACACTTTAACTTTTGCGCAAACCAATCAATATACGCTTTTTGCGATTTTTTTTTTTTTTTTTTTTTTACCAAAAATATGTAGAAGAATACATATCAGCCTAAACAGTTGAAAAAATTTGTTTTTTTATATATTTTTGGGGGAAATTTATTATAGAAAAAAGTAAAAAAATATATATTTTTTTTTTAGCGCAAAAAATAAAAATCGCAGAGGTGATCAAGTACCACCAAAAGGATGCAAATTTTGTTTGTGTACAACATCGCACGACCGCACATTTTTCACTTAAAGCGATGCAGTGCCGAATTGTAAAAAGTGCTCTGGTCTCGAAGGGGGTAAAATCTTCCGGGCCTGAAGCGGTTAAAGGGATTTTAAAGTCAGAAGGTTTTTTTATCTTAATGCATTCTATGCATTAAGATAAAAAGCCTTCTGTGTGCAGCAGCCCCCCTAACACTACCCTGAGTCCCATCTAGATCCAGCAATGACATTGCAAGACCCTGACAATCACAGGTATGACTCCTAGAGGCAGAGGCATGATGGGATTTGTAGTTTCACCACAGCTGGAGTGCCGAGCTTGCCTAACCCCTGACTTAAGATAACAACATAATACATGTATTTTATTTTTTAGGGACAAACAAGGCTTTCTTTTTGTGAATATTGTCCTGCAACAATAATTATTTTTTGCAATCCTTAGACAATTAAATGTAATAAATCTAAACAAAAGGCATTTTTTTCTTTCTTTCGGTATATATATGTAAACAGGTGTCAAAAATATTAATAAGCAAATCAAACAAAAAACAGAAAAAAAGTTTAACTATTAGTTAATAAAATAGAAAAGAAAAAAATCACCAGGAAAATTACAATTGAATAGAGAAGGAGAATATAGAGTTTTTCAGTGCTAATTAGAGAAAACTAAAGGGTTAAGAAGGAGTTCGACAGAGGAACTTTTAATTAGAAAAAACATTTTTTTTTAGGCCTCATGCACACGAGACGCTGTCAAACGCATGTTCAGAGGCAGTTGGACACTTTTTTCAACTGCCCCTGAACCCATTCAATGTTATCCTATGTGTCCATGTACACAGTCTCGTTTTTTGGCGTTTTTAGGCAGTTGCGTTTAACCTCGTTTTTCCAGAAGCAAAAAAATGGGTTCAGACGCAAAAGTTTTCAACATTTCAGACGCCAAACGTGGCTAAATGCAATAAAAAGGGGGCTAAAAGCCGGTACCACGTTTAGCCGCGTTTGCGTTTTAGAAGTGTTTTTAAAGGAACCCTATTTTTTGGACCAGAAAACACAGAAATATGATGGTAAACTGCAGCAAAGAATGACATTTTATGACCCGACTTTGGGGCCCCCTATTTCGGGGCCACTTGGTGCTAGGAACCCAAAATTTGGTGTGCTAACACAGTGGAACTAACACTATAACATATCCTAGCACCAAGTGGCCTTAAGATATGGGACCCCAAAGTCGGGTCACAAAATATCATTCTCTGCTGCAGAAAAGTGCTTGACTCTTTGCGACCCAAATTTGGGGCCCCATATCTCAGGGCCACTTGGTGCTAGGAACCCCAAATGGATTGGATACGTTGTAGTGCTAGTTCCACTGTGTTAGCACACCAAATTTGGGGTTCCTAGCACCAAGTGGCCCCGAGATGGGGGCCCCAAAGTTGGGTCGCAAAATGTCATTCTCTGCTCTGCAGACGCTTCTAGACGCAAACGCGTCAAAACGCGGCTAAGGGCGGCATGCAAACGTGGCAAAACGGGCATTTCTATACGCCGGTTTCAGCTTTAAAAAACATGTGTTCAGCAGAGTTTGCACCAGCGTCTCGAGTGTATGAGGCCTTACTTGTCAAGGTTGTGAAGGCAAAACACAGAAAGTTTTTTGACAGCTCCTGCTGAATTGTTGGGTACTGAGACATGACCTGTGTACACTGACATGTTTTTGGGCGTGTCTAGTGCGCCCAAAGTCTGCAACTGGTTAAGGATTGTAAAAAAAATGGTTAAATGTGAATAACTTTTGGGGTGATTTACCAAACGATCTGGAATTCTTAAATAGGTTTGGGAAGTTGAGAACTTAGGCTGTGCAAAGTTTCAAGACAATTGATTGAGGTTAAGGAACATTATGGTGCGTTAAGCTCTTTACATTAAATGTTTTAGCATTGTAAAATATAGCTTAATGTGAATAACTTTCGTTGTGATTAACCAAATGAGCTGAAATTTTTTAGAATATGTTGACATGGATAGAGTCTTTTACTGTGTGAAGTTTGGGGGAAAAAGGTTAACATTTACTGTCTTTTTTGTATGTTAAGCCACATTAAGGTCTCCAAAAAACAAGCTTAATGTCCATAGTTTGCCTTGTGGTACACCGAATCACATGAAACTTCTTGGATAGGTTTGGGAAGTTGAGATCTTAGGCTGTGCAAAATTTCAGGGCAATTGATTGAGGTTTAGGCACTTTATTACACGTTAAGCTACATTAAGCCATTTTCACATTAAATGTTTTAGCATTGTAAAATATAGCTTAATGTGAATAATTTTTGGTGTGATTAACCAAATGAGCTGAGATTTTCAGAATATGTTGGCATTAGGGATGAGCTTCTTGTTCCAGTCGAACCCATGTTCGACTCGAACATCGTCTGTTCGATCGTTAGCTGAATTGCGAACGATATGGGCCATTCGCGCCAAATTCGAGTGGCGCGTCATGGCCCATAATTCACTGCGGCATCGAAGTGTATTGCTGGCTGATGATTGGCCAAGCATGCACTATGACCCGCATGCTTGGCCAATCACAGCGCCATCTGTAGAGAGAGCTGTATCTATATAAGGCCGCCTGCACGTCGGCCCTGTGTAGTGTGTTCCGGCATTGAGAGACAGAGAGACAGTGTCATTTGATTTAAGTTAGATAGATTAGGCAGGACAGTCAGTCAGTTAGCTGCACTTACAGTGTATTGTGTATATATATGCATCCCAGGTGTTGTGTGTGTGTGTGTGTATATATATATATACTGTATTCGGTTTAGCTAGATCTGTTCCTGTTATTATCTTCCTACTGACAGGCAGGCAGGTGTTTTTACAGTATTTACAGCTACCTGAAGAAAATTGTTGGTGTTCTTCTGATCCTATTAGTACCACAGTCAGGCAGCTACACTATTTACACTTAGTGTAGTGAGACCTCTGCACAGTGTTCAGCTAAAGCTACAAGTTAGTGTAGTGCGTCCTCTGCACAGTGTTCAGCTAAAGCTACAAGTTAGTGTAGTGCGTCCTCTGCACAGTGTTCAGCTAAAGCTAAAAGTTAGTGTAGTGCGACCTCTGCACAGTGTTCAGCTAAAGCTACCTGTAGAAGGTTGGTGGTGTTTTCCTGATCCCATCACTACCGCAGGCAGCTACATTATTTACATGTTAGTGCAGTGCGTCCTCTGCACAGTGTTCAGCTAAAGCTACCTGTAGAAGATTGGTGGTGTTCTCATACTACAGGCAGGCAGTTGATTTTGCTAGCTGCAGTATCAGTATATTTTATAGATAGATAGATAGATAGATAGATAGATAGATAGATAGATAGATAGATAGATAGATAGATAGATAGATAGATAGATAGATAGATAGATAGATAGATAGATAGATATAGAGATAGATATAGAGATAGATATAGAGATAGATAGATAGATAGATAGATAGATAGATAGATAGATAGATAGATAGATAGATAGATAGATAGATAGATAGATAGATAGAGATAGATATAGAGATAGATATAGAGATAGATATAGAGATAGATATAGAGATATATAGAGATAGAGATATATATATATATATATATATATATATATATATATATATATATATATATATATATTATATCTATCTCTATCTCCCAGCTTAGTGCAGCTACATCTCACTGCAGGCCATTAGTATGTCTGGAAGGCCAACAAGGAGAGGCAAACAGTCACAAGCCAATAAAATAGGGCAAGCAGGCTCTGTGTCTAGAGGCAACAGTGCTGGTCGTGGACACGGTGCATCCTCATCAGCAAGTGGCCGTGGGACAACGTTGGCCTTTTTTTTGGCAGCTGGCCATGTTGAGCCGCAACAATGAGTGGATGATCAAGCCGTCCTCATCCTCCTCATCCTCTCTCACCCATGCTCAGGGTACTTTGTCTGGCAAAGCAGCTGCCAACGCGACCTCTTCCCTCGGCTCAATGGCATCAGTGACTCCTTCCCTAGCCCCACCATGTCCTCCTGAGGAGTCCCTCGAACTGTTTGACCACAGTGTTTGGTACATGCTCCAGGAGGATGCCCAGCGTTTAGAAGGCTCTGATGATGATACTGAGCTAGATGAAGGCAGTAACGTGAGCACGGACAGAGGGGGTGCCCAAGAAGGACAGCAATCTGGCAGTCATGTTCCCCCTGCTGCAGAATACTGCCAGGTTTGCTCCAGTGATGAGGAGGGAGGGGATGATGAGGTCACTGACTCAACGTGGGTGCCTGATAGGAGAGAGGAGGAGGAGGAGGCAGATCACCAACGAGGCAGGATTCCCTCCAGGGGCCAGCTTAAGGGCAGCACACTGACTGCATCACACCGCAAAGCTCCGCATGTGCAGGGCGCTGCTGTCTGCGCATTATTCCAAAAGTTCTTTGTTGTGGGCCTTTTTTGAGACGAGTGCATCAGATCGCACCGCTGCTATTTGCAACATATGTCTCAAGCGTATCTCGCGTGGCCAAAATATCTCCCGCTTGGGCACCACATGCTTGACCAGACATATGTTGACCTGCCATGCAGTTCGTTGGCAAGCGTACCTAAAAGACCTACACCAAAGAACAAAGAGGACCTCTCTTTGCTCCTCATCAGCTGAGATCTCCAACCCCACTATACCTTCAGTCCTCTCTGAGACCTGCACTGAGAGGAATGAAGGTGTAGAATTCGGTGTGTCACAGCCAAGTACTTGTGGGCAATCTGCTTTCGGTACACCGACGTCAGATTGTGCCAGGCAAATTTCCCTGCCCCAGCTGCTGCACCACCGAAAGAAGTTCGCTCACAGCCATCTACATGCCCAGCGGTTGAATGCTAGCTTGGCAAAATTGCTAGCACTTCAACTGCTATCTTTTCAGTTGGTAGACTCTGCCCCCTTCCGGAAGGCGATTCCGGCTCTATACCGGCATGTGGAAGGTAATGTCCATGCCTCGCTGGACAGGGCGGTCAGCGGTAAGGTGCATATTACCGCTGACTCATGGTCCAGCAGGCATGGACAGGGATGTTACCTAAGTTTCATGGCGCATTGGGTGACTCTGCTGACAGCTGGGAAGGATGCAGGACAAGGTGCAGTAGTATTGGAGGTTGTTCTGCCACCACGCCTTCAAAATGCCACTACTAATGCCACTACTAAGGAGCCACACTGGGGCAGAGGTTCTGTCAGCTCTGCAGCGGCAAGTTCAGAGGTGGTTGATGCCATGCCAACTTAGGCAGGAATGGTGGTTTGCGACAATGGCACCAACCTTCTCTCCGTCCTCCAACAGGAACAAATGACCCATGTGCCCTGTTTGGCTCACGTCCTTAACTTGGTGGTGCAGCGGTTCTTGGGCAGGTACCCGGGCTTACAGGATGTCCTGAGGCAGGCCAGGAAAGTCTGTGTACATTTCCGCAGGTCATATAATGCCAGTGCTCAGCTGGCAGACCTCCAAAAGGAATTTAACCTGCCCAAGAACCGCCTAATCTGTGACATGCCCACCAGGTGTAACTTAACGTTGGCCATGCTGCAGCGGCTGCACACGCAGCAGAGGGCCATCAATGAGTAACTGTGCGACTATGGCACCAGGACAGGGTCAGGGGAGCTTGGTTTTTTTTCCCCACGCCAGTGGGCCATGATCAGGGATGCATGCACTGTCCTGTCACCATTTGAGGAGGCCACGAGGATGGTGAGGAGTGACAGTGCATGCATCAGTGACACTGTCCCCCTTGTCCACCTGTTGGAGCACACGCTGCGTGAAATAATGGACAGGGCACTTGAGGCAGAACAGAGGCAGGAAGAGGAGGACTTCCTTAGCTCTCAAGGCCCCCTTTATCCAGACAGTGTTCCTGCGTGCCCGCTGATCACACAGGAAGAGGACGAGGAGGAGGAGGATTGTGTCAGTATGGAGGTGAAGCCTGGCACTCAGCATCAGCAGCAGTCTTTAAGGGATCATTTACAGTCCCAAGAAACACATGGACTTGTACGTGGCTGGGAGGAGGTGGCTGCGGATCATGTCATCCTTAGTGACCCAGAGGACTCGGACCGAATGCCTCAGCATCCTACATTGCATGGCCTCCCTGATCCTGCAAAGCCTGAGTAAGGATCCTCGTATTCGTGGTATCAAGGAAAAGGAACAATACTGGCTGGCAACCCTCCTTGATCCACGTTACAAGGGTAAGGTTGCAGACCTTTGCTTGCCATCGCAGAGGGAGCAAAGGATGAAACCTCTTCGGGAGGCCTTGCAGAAAGGTCTGTGCAATGCGTTCCCAGAGACTGGGAGGTTACAAACTCCTGTTTCTGGACAACGTGTTGCTGAGGCTTCCGTCAGTCAAAGAAGGAGCGGTGGAGAAGTTGGCCGTCTGACCGATGACAGGGTGCGTCTGTCCACTGACTCGGTCGATCAACTGACTTTCATAAAAATGAATCAGTCTTGGATCACCACCAGCTACCAAGCACCTGATGCTGATGTAACCGAATCTTTTTTTTGAAATGTCAGATCCCTTCAAAGACTGCCTATGCTGAGTGACTATCCTGTTATGCTAAGTAATTATCCTCTTACTCCTCAATGATCATGCTGATAGCTTGTAAGAACATTTTTGGTTCTGGGCACCGCCACCAGTGCCTAAGGCCCAATTTTCAGCCCCTGTTTAACAGGGGCATGTAATTACAATTTTTGATGCAATTCTTTGCAGCAGGGCTAGTTCCTGCGTAGGGATGAGCCAAACACCCCCGGTTCGGTTCGCACCAGAACCTGCGAACGGACCGAAAATTCGCACGAACGTTAGAACCCCATTGTTGTCTATGGGACTCGAACGATCGAAATCAAAAGTGCTCATTTTAAAGGCTAATTTGCATGGTATTGTCCTAAAAAGGGTTTGGGGACCCGGGTCCTGCCCCAGGAGACATGTATCAATGCAAAAAAAACTTTTAAAAATGGCCGTTTTTTTCGGGAGCAGTGATTTTAATGATGCTTAAAGTAAAAAAAAAAAAAAAAAGGGAAATATTCCTTTAAATATCGTACCTTTGGTGTGTCTATAGTATGCCTGTAAAGTGGCGCGTGTTTCCCGTGTTTAGAACAGTCCCTGCACAAAATGTCATTTTTAAAGGAAAACATCTCATTTAAAACTGCTTGCGGGTTTAATGTAATGTCGGGTCCTGGCAATATGGATGAAAATCAGTGAGACAAACGGCATGGGTACCCCCCAGTCCATTACCAGGCCCTTTGGGTCTTGTATGGATATTAAGGGGAACCCTGCACCCAAATTAAAATAAGGAAAGGTGTGGGGTCACCAGGCCCTATATACTCTGAACAGCAGTATACAGGCGGTGCAAACAAGACAGGGACTGTAGGTTTGTTGTTAAGTAGAATCTGTTTGTAATTTTGAACGGGTACATTTTTAACGTGTTTAGCTCCAGCCAAAAAATCTTTTTTAAGCTTTTTGGAAAACATAGGGAAGGTTTATCACCCCTGTGACATTTGTTTTGCTGTCTGTCCTCCTCTTCAGAAGATTTCACCTCACTTTTTGTCTCAATGACAAATGTTTTTTGAAAATTTGGGGTTTTTTGTGGAACCAAGGATTGGAAAGCATCAGTGGAAAGGAGAAATGTTTTTCCCATATTAACTCTTACAGGAGAGAATTTCCCTTCCTAGGGGTAGATTTCATCTCATTTCCTGTTGTCTGCTTCCGTTTGCAAGTAGGAGTCATTTGTAAGTTAGATGTTTGAAAGTAGGGGCCTGCCCTATATACTAAGCAGAAATTTGGGCCTTAGGTGGTGTTGTGGCCACAACACTGTAAGCCCTCACAGGGCCCTGCTGTGAAATATTAGATCAAGAATTGTAATTACATGCCCCTGTTGAATAAGGGCAGAAAAATTGTGCCTTTGGTGGTGGTGGTGCTGGTGCCACAACACTGTAAGTCCTCACTCGCTCTTGGTGGGTGCAGAAATGGGCCCAGCTATGAAATATTAGATCAAGAATTGTAATTACATGCCCCTGTTGAACAAGGGCAGAAAAATTGGGCCTTTGGTGGTGGTGGTGGTGCTGGTGCCACAACACTGTAAGTCCTCACTCGCTCTTGGTGGGTGCATAAATGGGCCCTGCTGTGAAATATTAGATCAAGAATTGTAATTACATGCCCCTGTTGAACAAAGGCAGAAAAAATGGGCCTTTGGTGGTGGTGGTGGTGCTGGTGCCACAACACTGTAAGTCCTCATTCGCTCTTGGTGGGTGCAGAAATGGGCCCTGCTGTGAAATATTAGATCAAGAATTGTAATTACATGCCCCTGTTGAACAAGGGCAGAAAAATTGGGCCTTTGGTGGTGGTGGTGGTGCTGGTGCCACAACACTGCAACCCCTCACAGACACTCTAGTTGGAACGCAGGAACGAGCCCTGCTGCAAAGTACTGCATCAAAAATTGAAATTACACGCCCCTGTTAAACAAGGGCTGAAAAATTGGGCCTTAGGCACTGGTGCTGGTGCCACAACACTGCAACCCCTCACAGATACTCTAGTTGGAACGCAGGAACGAGCCCTGCTGCAAAGTATTGCATCAAAAATTGTAATTACACGCCCTTGTTAAACAGGGGCTGAAAAATTGGGCCTTAGGCACTGGTGGTGGCGCCAAGAACCAAAAATGTTCTTACAAGCTATCAGCATGATCATTGAGGAGGAAGAGGATAATTACTCAGGGATAGTCACTCAGCATCAGCATAGGCAGTCTTTGAAGGGATCTGAAAAAAATATTCGGTTACATCAGCATCAGGTGCTTGGTAGCTGGTGGTGATCCAAGACTGATTCATTTTTATGAAGGTCAGTCGATCTACCGAGTCGGTGGACAGACGCACCCTGTGATCGGTTACAAAGCCTCCAGCAACACTGAATGTGTGTTCCAAAAGAATGCTAGATTCAGGACAGGCCAGTAGCTCAATTGAATACTGTGCAAGCTCTGGCCAGTGATCCACCCTCAAGACCCAGTAACCCAGAGGATTTTCGGTGGGAAAGGTGTCCAAGTCAGATCTTGCCCCTAGGTATTCCTGCACCATGTAAAACAGACGCTGGCGATGGTTGCTGGAAACGATCATACCTTGGGGCTGCGGACCAAAAAATTGTCTGAATGCATCGGTCAGACGGCCACCTTCTCCACCGCTCCTTCTTTGACTGACCGAAGCCTCAGCAACACGTTGTCCAGAAACAGGAGTTTGTAACCTCCCAGTCTCTGGGAACGCATTGCACAGACCTTTCTGCAAGGCCTCCCGAAGATGTTTCATCCTCTGCTCCCTCTACGATGGCAAGATAAGTTCCGCAACCTTACCCTTGTAACGTGGATCAAGGAGGGTTGCCAGCCAGTATTGGTCCTTCTCCTTGATACCACGAATACGAGGATCCTTACGCAGCTTTGCAGGATCAGAGAGGCCATGCAGCATAGGTTTGCTGAGGCATTCGGTCCGGAGTCCTCTGGGTCACTAAGGACGACATGATCCGCAGCCACCTCCTCCCAGCCATGTACAAGTCTATGTGTTTCTTGGGACTGATCCCTTAAAGACTGCTGCTGATGCTGAGTGCCAGGCTCCACCTCCATACTGACACAATCTTCCTCCTCCTCCTCCTCTTCCTGTGTAATCGGCGGGCACGCAGGAACACTGTCTGGATAAAGGGGGCCTTGAGAGCTAAGGAAGTCCTCCTCTTCCTGCCTCTGTTCTGCCTCAAGTGCCCTGTCCATTATTCCACGCAGCGTGTGCTCCAACAGGTGGACAAGGGGGACAGTGTCACTGATGCATGCACTGTCACTGCTCACCATCCTCGTGGCCTCCTCAAATGGTGACAGGACAGTGCATGCATCCCTGATCATGGCCCACTGGCGTGGGGAAAAAAAAACAAGCTCCCCTGACCCTGTCCTGGTGCCATAGTCGCACAGGTACTCATTGATGGCCCTCTGCTGCGTGTGACGCCGCTGCAGCATGGCCAACGTTGAGTTCCACCTGGTGGGCATGTCACAGATTAGGCGGTTCTTGGGCAGGTTAAACTCCTTTTGGAGGTCCGCCAGCCGAGCACTGGCATTATATGACCAGCGGAAATGCACACAGACATTCCTGGCCTGCCTCAGGACATCCTGTAAGCCGGGGTACCTGCCCAAGAACCGCTGCACCACCAAGTAAAGGATGTGAGCCAAACGGGGCACATGGGTTATTTGTCCCTATCGGAGGGCAGAGAGGAGGTTGGTGCCATTGTCGCAAACCACCATTCCTGCCTTAAGTTGGCGTGGCGTCAACCACCTCTGAACCTGCCCCTGCAGAGCTGACAGAACCTCTGCCCCAGTGTGGCTCCTGTCCCCCAAGCACACCAGCTCAAGCACTGCACGGCATCTTTTGGCCTGGAAGAAGAGGAGGGGGTGGAGGAGAGAGGTGTGTCACAATCATTAGTAGTGGCATTTTGGAGGCGTGGTGGCGGAACAACCTCCAACACTACTGCACCTTGTCCTGCATCCTTCCCAGCTGCCAGCAGAGTCACCCAATGCGCCGTGAAACTTAGGTAACGTCCCTGTCCATGCCTGCTGGACCATGAGTCAGCGGTAATATGCACCTTAGCGCTGACGGCCCTGTCCAGCGAGGCATGGACATTGCCTTCCACATGCCGGTAGAGAGCCGGAATCGCCTTCCGTGAGAAAAAGTGGCGTTTGGGTACCTGCCACTGAGGAACCGCACATTCCACAAACTCACGGAAGGGGGCAGAGTCTACTAACTGAAAAGGCAGTAGTTGAAGTGCTAGCAATTTTGCCAAGCTAGCATTCAACCGCTAGGCATGTGGATGGCTGGGAGCAAACTTCTTTCGGCGGTGCAGCAGCTGGGGCAGGGAAATTTGCCTAGTAGAATATGACGTCGGTGTACCGAGAGCAGATTGCCCACAAGTACTTGGCTGTGACACACCTAATTCTACACCTTCATTCCTCTCAGTGCAGGTCTCAGAGAGGACTGAAGGTATAGTGGGGTTGGAGATCTCAGCTGATGAGGAGCAAGGAGAGGTCCTCTTTGTTCTTTGGTGTGGTTCTTTTAGATACGCTTGCCAACGAACTGCATGGCAGGTCAACATATGTCTGGTCAAGCATGTGGTACCCAAGCGGGAGATGTTTTGGCCACGCGAGATACGCTTGAGACATATGTTGCAAATACCAGCGGTGCGATCTGATGCACTCGACTCAAAAAAGGCCCACACCAAAGAACTTTTTGAATAACGCGCAGAGACTGCAGCGCCCTGCACATGTGGAGCTTTGGGGTGTGATGCAGTCAATGTGCTGCCCTTAGGCTGGCCCCTGGAGGGCATCCTGCCTCGTTGGTGATGTGCCTCCTCCTCCTCCTCTCTCCTATCAGGCACCCACGTTGAGTCAGTGACCTCATCATCCCCTCCCTCCCTCATCACTGGAGCAAACCTGGCAGTATGCTGCAGCAGGGGGAGCATGACTGCCAGATTGCTGTCCTTCTCAGGCACCCCCTCTGTCCGGGCTCGTGTCACTGCCTTCATCGAGCTCAGTATCATCATCAGAGCCTTCCAAATGCTGGGCATCCTCCTGGAGCATGTACCCAACACTGTGGTCAAACAGTTCGAGGGACTCCTCGGGAGGACATGGTGGGGCTAGGGAAGGAGTCACTGATGACATTGAGCCGAGGGAAGAGGCCGCTGCTTTGCCAGACAAAGTACCCTGAGCATGGGTGAGAGAGGATGAGGAGGATGAGGACGGCTTGGTCATCCACTCGACCAAGTCTTCCGCATGTTGAGGCTCAACACGGCCAGCTGCCAAAAAAAAGGCCAAGCGTGTCCCACGGCCACGTGCTGATGAGGATGCACTGTCTCCACGACCAGCACTAGACACAGAGCCTGCTTGCCCTCTCTTATTGGCTTGTGACTGTCTGCCTCTCCTTCTTGGCCTTCCAGACATACTAATGGCCTGTAGCTGCACTAAGCTGGGATATATATATATATATATATATATATATATATATATATATATATATATACTGATACTGCAGCTAGCAAAATCAACTGCCTGCCTGTAGTATGAGAACACCACCAACCTTCTACAGGTAGCTTTAGCTGAACACTGTGCAGAGCTCGCAAAAAAATAATTTGTAGTTTTAGCTGAACACTGTGAGCAGGACGCACTGCACTAATTTGTAGTTTTAGCTGAACACTGTGAGCAGGACGCACTACACTAACTTGTAGTTTTAGCTGAACACTGTGAGCAGGACGCACTGCACTAACTTGTAGCTTTAGATGAACACTGTGCAGAGCTCGCAAAAAAACAACTTGTATGTTTAGCTGAACACTGTGAGGAGGACGCACTGCACTAACTTGTAGTTTTAGCTGAACACTGTGAGCAGGACGCACTGCACTAACTTGTAGCTTTAGATGAACACTGTGCAGAGGTCTCAAAACACTAACTTGTAGTTTTAGCTGAACACTGTGAGCAGGATGCACCCCACTAACTTGTAGTTTTAGCTGAACACTGTGAGCAGGACGCACTGCACTAACTTGTAGCTTTAGATGAACACTGTGCAGAGGTCTCACTACACTAACTTGTAGTTTTAGCTGAACACTGTGAGCAGGACGCACTGCACTAACTTGTAGTTTTAGCTGAACACTGTAAGGAGGACGCACCACACTAACTTCTAGTTTTAGCTGAACACTGTGAGCAGGACGCACTGCACTAACTTGTAGCTTTAGATGAACACTGTGCAGAGCTCGCAAAAAAATAACTTGTAGTTTTAGCTGAACACTGTGCAGAGCTCGCAAAAAAATAATTTGTAGTTTTAGCTGAACACTGTGAGCAGGACGCACTGCACTAACTTGTAGCTTTAGATGAACACTGTGCAGAGGTCTCACTTACCTAACTTGTAGTTTTAGCTGAACACTGTGAGCAGGACGCACTACACTAACTTGTAGTTTTAGCTGAACACTGTGAGCAGGACGCACTGCACTAACTTGTAGCTTTAGATGGACACTGTGCAGAGCTCGCAAAAAAACAACTTGTATGTTTAGCTGAACAATTTTTAAGGGGACGCACCGCACTAACTTGTAGTTTTAGCTGAACACTGTGAGCAGGACGCACTGCACTAACTTGTAGCTTTAGATGAACACTGTGCAGAGGTCTCAAAACACTAACTTGTAGTTTTAGCTGAACACTGTGAGCAGGATGCACCCCACTAACTTGTAGTTTTAGCTGAACACTGTGAGCAGGACGCACTGCACTAACTTGTAGCTTTAGATGAACACTGTGCAGAGGTCTCACTACACTAACTTGTAGTTTTAGCTGAACACTGTGAGCAGGACGCACTGCACTAACTTGTAGTTTTAGCTGAACACTGTGAGGAGGACGCACCACACTAACTTCTAGTTTTAGCTGAACACTGTGAGCAGGACGCACTGCACTAACTTGTAGCTTTAGATGAACACTGTGCAGAGCTCGCAAAAAAATAACTTGTAGTTTTAGCTGAACACTGTGAGCAGGACGCACTGCACTAACTGTAAATAGTCTAGCTGCCTGACTGTGGTACTAATAGGATCAAAAGAACACCAGCAATTTTCTTCAGGTAGCTGTAAATACTGTAATAAGACAAGCCTGCCTGTCAGTAAGAAGATAACAGGAACGGGAACGGATCTAGCTAAACTGAATACAGTGTATATGTATATATATATATATATATATATATATATATATATATATATATATATATATATATATATGCAACACCTGGGATGCATATATATACACAATACACTGTAAGTGCAGCTAACTCACTGATTGTCCTGCCTAATCTATCTAACTCAAATGAAATGACACTGTCTCTCTGTCTATCTATCTCTCTTTCAGCGCCGGAACACACTACACAGGGCCGCCGTGCAGGCGGCCTTATATAGTGTGGGGCGTGTTCTACACCCCCTGAGCCATAATTGGCCAAAGCCACCCTGGCTTTGGCCAATTACAGCTCTCTCTACCGACGGCGCTGTGATTGGCCAAGCATGCGGGTCATAGTGCATGCTTGGCCAATCATCAGCCAGCAATGCACTGCGATGCCGCAGTGAATTATGGGCCGTGACGCGCCACATGAATTTGGCGTTCGGAATTCGGCAAACGACCGAACAGCCAATGTTCGAATCAAAGATGGGTTTGACTCGAACACGAAGCTCATCCCTATTCCCGCGCTACAAGTAGAGTATCTGTGAGGGGTTGCAGTGTTGTGGCACCAACACCAGTTCCTAAGTCCCAATTTTTCAGCCCCTGTTTAACAGGGGCGTGTAATTACAAATTTTGATGCAATTCTTTGCAGCAGGGTTAGTTCCTGCGCTCCAACTAGAGTATCTGTGAGGGGTTGCAGTGTTGTAGCACCAGCACCAGTGCCTAAGGCCCAATTTTTCAGCCCCTGTTCAACAGGGACATGTAATTAGAATTCTTGATTTAATATTTCATAGCAGGGCCCATTTCTGCGCCCACCAAGAGTAACTGTGAGGACTTAGTGTTGTGGCACCAGCATCACCACCACCAAAGGCCCAATTTTTCTGCCCCTGTTCAACAGGGGCAAGTAATTACAATTCTTGATCTAATATTTCACAGCAGGGCCCTGTAAGGGCTTACAGTGTTGTGGCCAGAACAACACCTAAGGCCCAAATTTCTGCTGAGTATATAGGGCAGGCCCCTACTTTCAAACATCCAACTTACAAACGACTCCTACTTGCAAACGGAAGGAGACAACAGGAAGTGAGATAAAATCTACCACTAGGAAGGGAAATTCTCTCATGTAAGAGTTAATATGGGAAAAACTTTTCTCCTTTCCATTGATGCTTTATCACCAATCCTTGTTTCACTAAAAACCCCACATTATCAAAAAACATTTGTCATTGGGACAAAAAGTGAGGTGAAATCTTCTGAAGAGGAGCACAGGCAGCAAAACAAATGTCACAGGGGTGATAACCCTTCCCTAGATTTTCCAAAAAGCTTAAAATTGATTTTTTGGCTGGAGCTAAACATGTTAAAAATGTACGAGTTCAAAATTACAAACAGATTCTACTTAACAACAAACCTACAGTCCCTGTCTTGTTTGCACCCCCTGTATACTGCTGTTTAGAGTATATAGGGCCTCCTTATTTAATTTGGGTGCGGGGTTCCCCTTAATATCCGTACAAGACCCAAAGGGCCTGGTAATGGACTGGGGGGTACCCATGCCGTTTGCCTCACTGATTTTCATCCATATTGCCAGGACCCGACATTACATTAAAGCCGCAAGCAGTTTTAAATGACCTTTTTCCTTTAAAAATGTCATTTTGTGCAGGGACTGTTCTAAGCACGGGAAACACGCGTCACTTTACAGGCATACTATAGACACCCCCCAGGTACGATATTTAAAGGAATATTTCACTTTTTTTTTTACTTTAAGCATCATTAAAATTACTGCTCCTGAAAAAACTGACGTTTTTAAAAGTTTTTTTTTGCATTGATACATGTCCCCTGGGGCAGGACCCGGGTCCCCAAACCCTTTTTAGGACAATACCATGCAAATTAGCCTTTAAAATGAGCACTTTTAATTTTGAATGTTCGAGTCCCATAGACGTCAATGGGGTTCTAACGTTTGTGCGAATTTTTGGTCCGTTCGCAGGTTCTGGTGCAAACCGAACCGGGGGGGTGTTCGGCTCATCCCTAGTTGGCATAGATAGAGTCTTTTATTGGTTGAAGTTAGGGGGAAATTAGTTAACATCTAAGGTCTTTTTTGTATGTTAAGCCACATTAAGCTCTCCAAAAAACAAGCTTAATGTCCATAGTTTGCCTTGTGGTACACCGAATCGCATGAAACTTCTTGGATAGGTTTGAGAAATTAGGCTGTGCAAAGTTTCAAGACACTTGATTGAGATTAAGGCACATTATGGTACATTAAGCTCTTTACATTAAAAGTTTTAGCATTGTAAAATATAACTTAATGTGAATAATTTTTGGTGTGATTTACTAAATGACCTGAAATTTTCAGAATATGTTGGCATGGACAGAGTCTTCTATTGTGTGAAGTTTGGGGGAAATTGGTTAACAATTAAGGTCTTTTTTGTACGTTAAGCCACATTAAGCTCTCCAAAAAACAAGCTTAATGTCCATAGTTTGCCTTGTGGTACACCGAATCGCATGAAACTTCTTGGATAGGTTTGGGAAGTTGGGATCTTAGGCTGTGTGAAATTTCAAGGCAATTGATTGAGGTTTAGACACTTTATTACATGTTAAGCTACATTAAGCCATTTTCACATTAAATGTTTTAGTAAATCCCCTCTAATAGGCCTCAAAAAAAGGTGGTCTCAGGGCGCAAAGCACTGCACTCCGAGCCCACCCTGTTGTGTTACAATAGCAAATGAATATTCGCTATTGTAACACTGAATCCCCTCCCGGCTAATCAGGATCAGGACCGTCACCCGATTGGCCGAAAGGAGATCAGATTGGCTAGCAGGAGACGCACGGTGCACGGAGGAGAGGAGGGAGAAGACACACACAGGGGAGCCGAGCAGCAAACAAGCAGCCCACATCCCGTAGAGAAGCTGCAGCCCGCCACGCTGCCTGCGAGATGGGGCCCCAACTGACTCACCGACCGGGGGGGTGCATCGGGTGGATTTTTGCACCCCCCCAAAAAAATTAAACCTATGGTATGACAGTCAGCTTTTGTTGGTATGGCTTGAACCTTTTTTCTGATAAAAAAAAAAAAAAAAAAAAAAACATAGCTGTAACTAGTTACAAAGTGTTAGCTTTATATTGTTTGTGTTTTACCTAAAGCCTAATTCCAGGTTGGGTGTTCAAGCAAGAACTTAATCCCCTGACAGTGGGTAAAAATAAAAAAGCAGCTTTGATTGTTATTCTTACTCACTGTCCAGCACTGTCCCCACAGTCTGAACTATTCAGCTCCCAGCCACCACATCTTTTTAGGGTTGTATGATAGCCAGCATTGTTGAATTCACTCCCTGTGAGCCCAGAGTTTGAGGGCACCAATTCCCACACTGGTCTCATAGCACTAGTCTCTGCAGCATTCTCCTATGTCATTGCATGGTGCTGCTCTCTGTAGCATATAAGATCAATTTACCAGAGAAGGAGGAAAAGAACAAAAATAACCTGTGACATCAGACTGACCACAATATCACTGAGAAAATGGTATGTACTGTCTACATTTTTTTTTAATATGGTGCAGTGATGACTCCAATAGGGTAGAAGGCAAATAGAAGGCAAACTAGGAAGGGACAGCCTGAACCTGAAAGTGAGCTACATCTAAAACTTCATGTCCACAGAGTGACAGTGTTGCTTTGAAATTTCACTGCATAACTGACAGTCTGTTGTAACAGACCTGCAAGTTATAAAATGATGTCACAATGGGGCTTTAAAAAAATAGATTTTTGTACTTGCCTTCAAAATGTATTTCTTGGAGTGCATCATGGGACACAGAGCAGGCTATAAATAATGACTAGTACAAACAAATGGCAACACCCCAACCTATAACTGGCCTTTGCAGCAAGGAGCACATGGAAGGGCAAAGCATTTAAAAAAACAACAATGAGAAATTTCCAGCTCACTTATCAACCAGCCTGCAACAAACCAAATTGTCTTGTGTTACATTTCACATTAAAACCAGGATTTTCGTTTGCACACATTTGCAAATATATGCGTAAGCTGCAGGGCCACTTCATGGCACCCTAGTGTACTGCAGTCCTAACTCTATACATTTTGAGAGTCTCCAAGGTTGGAGCACATATACAGTATATTAACCACTTGCTTACTGAGCAAATATACCCCCTTCCTGCCCAGGCCAATTTTCAGCTTTCAGCGCTGTCACACTTTGAATGACAATTGCACGGTCATACTACACAAATAGAGCTTTGTTTTGGTGGTATTTAATCACCATTGGGTTTTTTTAATTATTGCTAAACAAACAAAAACTGACGGAAATTTTTTGAAAAAACAAAACAGTTTTCATAGTTTGTTATAAAATTCTCCAAACAGGCAATTTTTCTCCTTCATTGATGTGCACTGATGAGGCTGCACTGATGGGCACTGATAGGTGGCACTGATGAGGCGGCATGTATGGTGACACATGGGCACTGAGAGGTGGCACTGATAGGCAGCACTGAAGGGCACTGATAGGGGGCACTGATGATGAGCACTGATGGGCACTGATAGGTGGCACTGGTGGGCACTGATTAGCAGTACTGAGGGGCACTGGTAGGTGGCGCTGGTGGGCTCTGGTAGGTGGCACTGGTGGGCACTGGCTAGCAGCACTGGTGGGGACAGCATAGGGCCAATATCCCTCTTACAGAAGCCAGTGATCGCTTTTTTTTTTTCTTTTTCTTCTCATGCTCTAAGTGTAAGGCTTCTGTTTACATCACATGATCAGCAGCCATTGTCAGGGTCACCTGTTACGTAACGGGTTACCCTGCCCCCTCTGACATCACAAGCAAACCCATAGGGAAGTCCCCGTCAAGTCCCCGTGCGTCAGAGGGGAGCGGGGTCACCAGGTGGCCCCGCCCTCCGTTATTTAAGAAGTGTCAGAAGACGAGAAGCATCACACAGCGGGAGCCTCCCATCATGGATGCGGAGCGGCCCGAGAATGAAGAAGGGAAGAAGATGCCAGACGAGAACACCGGAGCAAGAAGCAGAGGATCGAGGGAAGAACCAGAGGAAGAAGAAGGAGGAAGAAACAGAAGGAAGATAGAAGAAAGAAGATAGAAGATAGAAGAAAGAAGATGGAAAGAAGAAGACTTTAAATAAAGGAATTGTCTCTTGTCTTTTTTAACATTTTTGACACTTTTTTTATGAAATGGTAGGGGTACTTTTGTACCCCCTTACCATTTCACACGGGGGGTGGGATCTGGGGGTCCCCTTGTTAAAGGGGGCTTCCAGATTTTGATAACCCCCCCGCCCCCAGACCCCCACAACCACCGGGCAAGGGTTGTGGGGATGAGGCCCTTTTCCCCATCAACATGGGGACAAGGTGCTTTGAGGGGACCCCAAAGCACCCTCCCAGTGTTGAGGGCATGTGGCCTGGTACGGTTCAAGGGGGGGGGCGCTCTCTCATCCCCCCTCTTTTCCTGCGGCCTGCCAGGTTGTGTGCTCGGATAAGGGTCTGGTATGGATTTTTGGGGGGACCCCACGCCATTTTTTTAAAAATTTTGGCGCGGGGTTCCCCTTAAAATCCATACCAGACCCTGAAGGATCTGGGAGCCCCTTTTTAAAAGGGGTTTCCAGATTCCGATAAGCCCCCCACCCGAGGCCCTTGTTGAGGTCAAGTGGCATGGTATGGTTCAGGAGGGAAAGGGGCGCTTGCTAGCCCCCCCTTTCCTGGGTCTAGTATGGATTTTGGGGGGACCCCATGCCATTTTTTTATTAATTCTGTCATAGGGTTCCCCTTAACAGCTCCAATACACTGTATTATATACCCTGCACTGCGCTATATACCCTGCACTGTATTATATATACTATACTGACTGCGCTATATTCTCTGAACTGCAGTATATATACTATATGGACTGCACTATATACTCTGTAGAAAATTGGGCCTTAGGTGTTGGTGGTGCCAGAACACTGTAACCCCCCACAGTTACTCTTGTTGGGCACAGGAACGGACCCTGCTGTTAAATATTATTTCAAAAATTGTAATTACATGCCCCAGTCAAACAGGTACAGAGAAATTGGTGATCCAGGACTGATTCATTTTTTATAAATGTGAGCCTATCAACGGAGTCTGTGGACAGGTGCACTCTGATCCATTACAAACCCTCCAGCAGCACTAAATGTGCGTTCAGAAAGCACACTGGATGCAGGACAAGCCAGTAGCACAATTGCATATTGAGCAAGTTCTGGCCAGTGGTCCATCCTCAAGACCCAGTAACCCAGTGGTACTCAGTTGGAAAGGTCTCCAAGTCTGCTATTACCCCATGATATTCCTGCACCATATAATGCAGATGCTGGCAATGGTTTCTTGAACCTTTCAGCCCTTGGTGCTGAGGACTGAAAAATTGTTTAAAGGCATCGGTCAGCCATCCACCTTCTCCACCAATATTCCTCTGACTGAACAAAGCCTCAGAAACACCTTGTCCAGCATCAGGAAATGGTAACCTCCCAGGGTCTGGAAAGGCATTACACAAACATTTCTTCAAGGTCTCCTGAAGATGTTTCATCCTCTGCTCCCTCTGCGGAGGCAGGAGTTCTGCAACTTTACCCTTGTAAGGTGGATTAAGAAGGGTTGCCAGCCAGTAATGATCCCTATTCTTGATACCACAAATTCTAGGGTCCTTCAGCAGGCTTTGCAGAATCAGAGAGGCCATGCAGTGTAAGTTTGCAAAGGCATTAGATTCTGAGTCCTCTGGGTCAATAAGGATGCCCTTGTCAGGAACGGGCGGGACTTACGTACGTCTTGCGTCACCTCAGGCTAGACGAACACAGGCCGCTCAGGACGGAACTCTCTCTCTTTTTTTAAGCTCAAAGCCTACTGTGTAAATGTGAGTATGATATTGTATCAATCTTAATAAAGTTTTTGCTTATACGGTTTTACACTATAGCCATTCCTTCTCTCTTTTATGCAAATTGACAAACAACATTGCAAAGCACAGACCGGGAACACCCAGAATTGCTGCACAGGGGCACACACTGTGACCGCTCTTACCCCTGCAGGGGGAAGGGGATCCGGTGAGTGCAAACATAATTAGAGCCCGCTGTTGAGGCACAACCACCGAACCAACACCTGGACAAGAAATTTCCCTTACATTTTTGTTTCCAGTACCTCTTGGAACCATCCAAAAAGACTTTTTAACAAACATAAAGAGACTTTCTTTTCCAATAATACTGATTGTCAAGCACACAAGTCACTTTATATTTCAGCACCAGTCACTTGATATTATCACTTAACAAGCACTAATTGCACTTTATTAATTTTATTAATCTATTCATAATATGCACTCTAATGCCCCATACACACGGTCGGATATTGATCGGACATTCCGACAACAAAATCCTAGGATTTTTTCCGACGGATGTTGGCTCAAACTTGTCTTGCATACACACGGTCACACAAGTTGTCGGAAAATCCGATCATTCTGAACGCGGTGATGTAAAACACGTACGTCGGGACTATAAATGGGGCAGTAGCCAATAGCTTTCATCCCTTTATTTATTCTGAGCATGCGTGGCACTTTGTGCATCGGATTTGTTTACACACGATCGGAAATTCCGACAACGGATTTTGTTGTCGGAAAATTTTATAGCCTGCTCTCAAACTTTGTGTGTCGGAAAATCCGATGGAAAATGTGTGATGGAGCCTACACACGGTCAGAATTTCCGACAACAAGGTCCTATCACACATTTTCTGTCGGAAAATCTGACCGTGTGTACGGGGCATAAGATTGTGGTTTTAACAAGCAACACGGTATTGTGTATCAAATGATTTATACCCTTGATGCAAACGCTATCACTTTTTAAAGCACTATTAGCACTTTGTGGATTTATATATGTTATGCATATAAGAGTACGGTTTCTAGGTGTAGTAAGTAGCACTAAATAGCATGTGTTGAATTAATATCTTTCTCAGAATAGGATTTTATATCCACGAAGAATTTTGGGGCAAACCATTGCCAGGCACTTAAACACCCACACATTTGGTTTCAACACACTTATTATTATTTAGCACATATTCGGATTGTTTGTATATTGATTATATATTTGTTTTCGGATATTAATTTGTCATTTTTGACATTTACACACTAACAAAGGAACTGGGTATAGCACTACAGTGGTATTCACCACTGTAAAAAAATATTCCATCATATATATAAAAAATTGTTTCCAAGAAGAGCAGCGCCATATCTACTCCTGCTTTCCTTACACATTTTAAATACACTCCACCAAGGTGGAAGTGTATTTGTAGTGGCAGCAGCTCCATATTCTAATAGTATTATACCCATTGTGCGGATTCACCTTACATACCTCCTCCCAGCCACGTACAACTCCTTGGGTTTCTGGGGACTGAAAACCATCCCTTGAAGACTGCTGTGTGTTATCCTCTACATCCATGCTGACACAATCCTCCTCCTCTTCCTGTGTGTTTGGAGGCCCCGCAGGAATGCTATCTGCGTAAAGGGGGCCTTGAGTGGAAAGGAAGTCCTCCCGCTGTTCTGCCTCAAGTGCCCTGTCCATGATTCCACTAAGCATGTGCTGCAGCAGGAAGATTAGAGGGACAGTGTCACTGATTCATGCATTGTCACTGCTCACCATCCTTGTGGCATCCTTAAATAGTGACAGGACAGTGCATGCATCCTTTATCAGTAGCCACTGGCATGGCAAAAAGAAGCCAAGCTCCCCTGACCCTGTCCTGGTGCCATACTCACACAGGTACTCATTGATGGCCCTCTGCTGTGTGTGCAGCTGCTGTAGCATTGCCAATGTTGAGTTCCACCTGGTGGGCTTGTCACAAAATGAGGCGGTTGGTGAGCGGGTTGCATTCCCATCAGGGGCGGACTGACAACACTCAGGGCCCCCGGTCCATATAAAGCAAGGGCCCCCTGTCAAACCCCGCCCATGACCCACCCCTGACCCTGCCCATGGCTCACCCCACCCCTACATTTTGAACAAAGTACAATTTCTGCCTTTTTTTACTGGACCTGGAGGGGGGTCTCTCTAACAGTGTCCGTTAGAGAGAGTCCCCCGCAGGTCCCATTAGAGAATACAAAGGGGAATAATGGGACCTGGAGGGGGGCCTCTTTCTAACGGAGTGTACAGTGAACACCTTCATTCACTCTGGTCCTCAAGGGTCTACCTCCTTGTGCCATGACTCTCACCCCTGCCCCAACCTCTCACAAAGTAAAAATAAAATTGGCACTGTGTAGCACTCCTCTTACCTTAACTATTAGTACTGTAGCTGTGGCTGGCTCCCGCATCCTCTGTGACTGGCTCCTGTGGGTGGGTGGCTGGCTGGCACCCTACTGTGGCTGGCTAGCTGGCTCCCTGGTGTGGGGGGTCACTGTGGGTGGCTGGCTGGCCCTGCTGTGGGTGGGTCTCCGTGGGTGGCTGGCTGGCACCCTGGCCCTGCTGTGGGTGGGTCAGAGTGGGTGGTTTGATGGCACCCTGGTCCTGCTGTGGGTGGCTGGGGGTGTCCTCTCCTCTTCTGCCGTTTCAGGCACTGTTTGCTGAGGCGAGGGAGGGACTTGGAGGGAGACTGCGGCCCCTATCCGGGACGGTAGAACTAGAGGGTTTGCAGCAGGCCCAGTGCGCAGTGGCGTGCAGCGCAATGGGTAATGATATTGTGTGTGGGTCTTCTCTGTTTCCATTTGAGAGCCTATGTTGGAAAGAGCCCCCCATCAATGCAGCCTCACCAGTGCCCATGAAAGCAGCCTCACCAGTGCATGGGGGTTAGAGAGGAGAGCTGCCGGATCACACCGAGCGGGTATCTCTTGCTGTGACACCTGGCGACCGCTGTCATCCAATGTCTCACCTCTTTTGATAGACGTCACATGTCCCCTGGCATTGGACCAGTGTGATGTCTGTCAAAGGAGCCAGGGGGCGGGACATCGGATGACAGCGGTCGCCGGGTAAGCAGGAGATCCCTGATCTGTGTGATTAGAGAGCGCTCACCCTCCCCTTTACCATCCAAGCAGTGGCATCACTAGAGTTAGTGTCACCTGGTGTGGTAAAACATGGTGTCACACCCCCCCACCCCCGGGGCACTGAGCAGGCTAGTGCATCGGCGTGGCTCTCCTCCCAGCCTGCCACAGTAGATGGAGCCAGGATGGAAACAGGGTTGTGGATGGAGCCAGGATGGGAACGGGGGGTGGTGGATGGAGCCGGGATGGGAACGGGGGGTGGTGGATGGAGCTGGAGTGGAATGGCAGATGGTGGATGGAGCTGGAATGGGTTTGGGGGGTGGATGGATCCGGTATGGGATCGGGGGGTTAGATGGAGCCAGGATGGGAGCAGGGTGGTGGATGGCACTGGGATGGAATCGGGGGGTGAGGGAGGATGGAGCTAGGATGATCTGTGATTTGGGAGGGGGGGTAAAGGATGATATGTGCCATAGGATGCTTTTCAAGAGGGGGGTAAGAAGGGCCTGGGCAGGTAACAATTGTGCTGCCAGGAGTGATTCTAGGGAGGGGAAGGGGGGTGGGGGATAGGATATGTGCTAGGTGGTGTTTTGAGAGGGGAGAGGAATTGTGCTGGGAGGGTCAAACTTCAAATCTGCCCCCCTCCTTCTAATACAAGTCCTCTCTAACCCAAAACACCCCCCCCCCCCGCTTTCCTGTACACAACTCCCCCTTCCACATCGCGTGCAGCTAAGGGATATCGGAAGTGAAAAAGGGAGCCGTGGTGCTCAGTGTCAATCCGACTCCAAGCCTGGTGTCAACCGTGGTCGCCCCCCCCTTCCAATAGCGACAGACCTCTTATGGCAGGTGTCCTTCCTCCCCCGCTCTTGCTCCCGGCTGTGTGCGTGAATGTAAGAGCCGAGGAGGAGGCTGTTTGTCAATGTCTCTAATCTCTACTCGCCCCTGATTCCCATTGAATGTCAGCCAGCCGAGCACTGGCATTGTATAACCACCAGAAATGACCACAGACTTTTCTCGCCTGCCTCAGGAGATCTTGTAAGCCTGGGTACCTGGTCAAGAAATGCTACACCACCAAATTGAGGACATGTGCCAAGTAGGAACATGGGTCAAGTGTCCCTGTCGGAGTGCGAAGAGAAGGTTCGTGCCATTGTTGCATACAGCCATTCCTGGCTCAAGCTGCTGTGGCATCAACCACCTCTGAGCCTGCCCCCCGCAGAGCTGACAAAATCTCTGCCCCAGTGTGGCTCTTGTCCCCTAGGCAGACCAACTGAAGCACTGCATGGTATCTCTTAGCCTGGCTGCTTGCGTAGCCCCTTGAAGGCTTATGGGGCACTGCTGGTTCAGAGGACAAATCTGCAGAAGAGGCCATAGAGGAAGAAGAGGAGAGAGGGGAGCATACAGATGTTGTGGCAGAATCACCACCGGCTTTTTAGAGGCATGGTGGCAGAACAAGCTCCAACACTGAACCCTGTCTTGCATCCTTCCCAGCTGCCAGTGCACCATGAAGGAAAGGTAATGTCCCTGCCCATGTATGCTGGACAATGAGTCAGCAGTAATATGAACTTTGCTGCTGACCGCCCTGTCCAACGAGGCCAAAACATTTCCTTCCACATGACGGTAGAGAGCTGGAATGGCCTTGCATGAAAAGAAATGTAGTTTTGGAACCTGCCACTGTGATACAGCACATTCCACAAATTCACAAAAAGGGCAGAGTCTACCAGCTGAAAAGGCAGCATTTGCAGTGCTAGAAATTTGGCCAAGCTAGCATTTAGACGCTGAGCATGTGGATGGCTGGGACAGAATTTTTTTACGGTTCAGCAACTGGGATAGCGAAAGTTACCTACTGAAATCAACTGGTGGTGTACTTCTAGCAGCTTGGCTGCAAGTACTTGTGGCACCTATTGCTATACCTTCACTACTCTCAGTGCAGGTATTTAAGAGGACTGGAGGTATAGTATGGTTTGAGATCCCAGATGAGGAGTAAGGAAAAGTCTGCCTTTTTCTATGATGTGGGTCTTTCAGGTGCTGTTGCCAACGGACTGCATGGCAGGTCATCATATGTCTTGTTAAGCATGTGGTGCCCAAGTGGCTGCTGTTTTGGCCATGCTTGATCTGGTTCAGACATAGATTGCAAACAGCAATGGTGCGATCTACTGCACACGTGTCGAAAAAAGCCCACATCAAGGAACTTTTGGAAGTCAGCAGGGAGTCAGCAGCGCCCTGCACCTGCGGAGTTCTGTGGTGTGATGCAATACGGTTGCTGCCCTTAAGCTGACCCTTGGAGGACATACTGCCTCCTTGGAGTTGTGGCTCCTCCTCCTCCTCACTTTCCTCCTCTCTTCTCTCAGGCACCCAAGTACAGTCGTTTACCTCATCATCCCCTCCTTCCTCATCACTGGAGCAAACTTAGCAGTATGCTGCAGTGGGGGAAACATGACTGCTAGTTTCTTGTCCTTCTGTGGCACCCCCTTTCTCTAGGCTCACGTTACTCCTTCCTCAACCTGGGAACCAACCTCTGAGCCTTCAAATTGCTGCGAATCCTCCAGCAGCATGTAACCGACACCATTATTGAATAATTCTGGTAACTCCCCCGTGCATGATGGCGGGGCTTACGAAAGGAGTAACCGTGGGCAAGGAGCCGGTGGAATAGGCCGCTTTGGCAGATGCGTCGGAAGGCAAACTAGTATGAGCCTGGGTGACAGAGGATGAGGAAGATGAGGACGGCTTACTTATACACTCCACCAAATCTTCTGCATGGTGTGGCTCAAAAACACGGCCAGCAGCAGAAAAAAAAGGCTGCTTGCCCTCTTTTAGTGGCCTGTGAGCATCTGCCTCTCCTTGGTGGCCTTCTGGACATGATGGGGATTTTTTTTTTAACACCGCACTACAATATATAATATACTGTACACTAGCTGCACTGTATTATATACTGTGTACAGCGCATGCACTGTATTAGAAACTGTACACACTGTATTATGCTGTGTACACTGCCTGCACTGTTTTAGAAACTCTACACCGGCTGCACTGTATTATATACTGTGTACACTGCCTGAAGTGTATTAGAAAATGTACACACTGTATTATATACTGTGTGCACCGCCTGAAGTGTATTAGAAATTGTACACCGGCTGCACTGTAATAGAAACTGTACACCGGCTGCACTGTATTATATACTGTGTATACCACCTGATGTGTATTATAAACTGTACATACTGCATTATATACTGTATACACTGCCTGCACTGTATTAGAGACTGTACACCAGCTGCATTGTATTATATACTGTGTACACGGCCTGAAGTGTATTAGAAACTTTACATACTGTATTATATACTGTGCACACCACCTAAAGTGTATTAGAAACTGTACACTGGCTGAACTATATTATGTACTGTGTACACCGTAAGGACTATATTGGAAACTGTACACCGGATGCACTGTATTCTATACTGTGTACACTTCCTTAGGTGTATTAGAAACTGTACACACTGTATTATATATTGTGTATACCGCCTGCACTGTATTAGAAACTGTACACTGGCTCCATACTAAAGGAGAGTTGGGATCGTACCAGGCAGGTGCCGGCAGGGGCCAGCACAGAGGCGGGTGGAGATAAAGAGGGGCAGGCACCAAAGCAGAGTAGATAGGTGACAGTAGGGATAGTGGGGAAAGAGTCAGGGAGGCCTGCCCTGGGCTGTAGCATCCCAATAAGTATGACCCATTGAGTGACATTGGTGAAACCAGTCAGGGTCCAGCACTGCTGGAGCTGAGTGACTCCCCTAGCTGCCAGGGGAATAACTCCTCCAGTGAGGGTGGGAGTAAACCCAAGGGAAAGGAAAGACAGATTCTGGTTGTAGGGGACTCAGTTCTTAGAGGGACAGAGAAGGCAATCTGTCACAAAAGACTGGAAGCGCAGAACTGTATGTTGTCTACTGGGCCCTTGGGTTTGGCCCATCATGGATCTGGTGGACAGATTACTGGGAGGGGCTGGGGAAGACCCGGTTGTCATGGTGCACGTTGGCACCAATGACAAAGTCAGAGGAAGATGTAGTGTCCTAAAAGGTAGTTTTCTCAGAAATACTACCGGTACCTCGAGCCACACCAGAAAGGCAGAGGAAGATTAGGGAAGTAAACAAGTGGCTGAGGAGCTGGTGTAGAAAGGAGGGATTTAGGTTCCTGGAGAACTGGGGCGACTTCTTAGTCGGTTACCAGCTCTATAGAAGGGATGGACTGCACCTAAATGGGGAAGGTGCAGATCTGCTTGGAGTGAAGATGGCCAAAAAGTTAGAGGGGCTTTTAAACTAGGCGACAGGGGGGGGGAGGGTCCAGAGGTAGAGCTAGTCAGTGCGAAACATATTCCAGAGGGTAGTATTGGGGGCATTAGTGGTAGGTTGACTAAAGCACCTAAACCCGAGGTAAGTATAGTAACAAGTCCTATTTGCTACCCTAGAGCACCCAATAAAAAGATGGTATGCGACCGGTCTAAACTACGTGGCATGTTCACCAATGCCAGGAGTCTGGCGGACAAGATGGGAGAACTAGAACTACAGTTGTATGAGGAGGATTTAGATTTTGTAGGATTTACAGAGACTTGGTTCGACAGCTCTCATAATTGGCTGGCAACCATTCAAGGTTATTCTCTATATCACAGGGATAGAGGATAGAGGGTAAAAAAGGGGGGGGGGGGTATGTCTGTATATCAAAAATGATGTACAAGTGAATGTGAGAGATGACATCACTAAGGGAGCAAGGGAGGAGGAATCCTTATGGGTGGAGCTACAAAGAGAGGAAAGGAATGCAGCCTACACACAAGCGGACTTTTCGACCAGGCTGGTCTTGCAATCCGATCGTGTGTCGGCTTCATCGGACCTTCAGAGGACTTTTCCAGTCGAAAATCTGATGGACTTTAGATTTGGAACATGCTTCAAATATTTACGTCATAACTCCGCCGGACCCAGAAATCCGTTCATCTGTATGCTAGTCCGATGGACAAAAGCGACGCTAGGGCAGCTATTGGCTATTGGCTATCAACTTCCTTATTTTAGTCCGGTGTACGTCATCACGTACGAATCCGTTGGACTTTGGTGTGATCGTGTGTAGGCAAGTCCGTTCATTAAAAAGTCAGTCGAAAGTCCACTGGAAAGTCCGTCCGACCAGTCCACCCGTGTGTACACGGCATTAGGGGAAAGTAATACTGGAAGTATGCTATAGGCCCCCTAGCCCGAGGGAGGAGGCGGAGGGGGACCTCCTATCGCAAGTTGGATTAGCGGCAAGAATGGGAAGTGTCATTATAGTGGGGGATTTTAATTATCTAGACATAGACTGGGTGGAAGGAACCGCGCATTCATCTAAGGCTCGCCAGTTCCTAAATGTCTTGCAGGACAATTGCATGAGTCAAATGTTAAATGCAACAACTAGAAACAAAGTGTTACTAGACCTACTGATTACTAACAATACAGACCTGATGTCAAGTCTGTAGTGTGAGGCCGGGTTGCTGAGAGGGCACCCCTTGCGGCTGAGTGCAGTGCGTCCCTGGATTTGGGTACAGGGAATGCGATGCACAGAGGTGCACGGGTTGCCAGGGATACTGCAAGCTGGCTGGTTGGCTGTAAGTAGCTAGAGTGCGTTGTGGCAGCCGTGCGGAGAGAAGTCTTGAACGGTAACAGCAGGGTAAACCAGGAACAGGGTCCGCAGCCAGGCCAGGGGTCAGATACCAAAAGACAGTCCGAGAGAGGTACAGGAACAAGCCGGGTCATACACAGAGGGCAGAAGATCGGAGAGTAGTCAGCCAAGCCGGGGTCAGAGCGAGGAGATAAACAGGAACACAGGTCAAGCCGGGCAGAGGTCAAGCAGGGGTCTTCAGAGTATACAAGGCACAGGAACACAGGAGCTGTTTGATAATCCAGCAAACTGCAAGTGTCAGTGGCAGGTTTAAATAGGCCGGAGGGGTGTGCCCACAAGATCAGGGCGTGCTCACTAGACTCTCCTGCCACCATGACGGTTACTTGCGGAATTGCCCACAACACGGCCATTTCCCTGACACCTGATAACGGATGTGGAAATACGGGGCAATTTAGGAAAGAGCGATTACAGGTCAATTTGTTTTAGTATAAATCGCACAAATAGGAAACATAAGGGGAATACAAAGACACTGAATTTAAAATCTTAGGAACAAAGAACATGGATGAAAAATGGGTATGCTTAATGCCACGTACACACGAGCGGACTTTACAGCAGACTTGGTCCGGCGGACCGGAGTCCGTTGGACAATTCGATCGTGTGTGGGCTTAAGCGGACTTTTTTTTCCCAAAAGTTCAATGGACCTAGAAATGAAACATGTTTCAAATCTTTCTGACGGACTCGAGTCCGGTCGAAAAGTCCGCTCGTCTGTATGCTTGTCTGACGGACAAAAAACGACGCTAGGGCAGCTATTGACTACTGGCTATGAACTTCCTTGTTTTAGTCCGGTCGTATGTCATCACGTACAGATCCGTCAGACTTTGGTTGATCGTGTGTAGGCAAGTCCGTTCATTCGGAAAGTCCATCGGAAAGTCAGTCAAAGTCTGCCAGACCTAATCCGTCAAAGCCTGCCTGTGTGTACGCGGCATTAAGAGCATATTAAATAAGCCAGTGCATCCTAAGAGGAAATAAATTTAAAAGAGCTAATAAAGGTCCTGGGTGGCTTAACTCCAACGTAAAAATGCATTTAAAAGCAAAGGAGAAGGCCTTCAAAAAATACAAGGCTGGGGGATCATCATCAGCATTCCAACTTTACAAAGAATGCAACAAGAAATGTAAGGGTGCAATCAGGGCGGCTAAGATAGAACACGAAAGGCACGTAGAGAGGAGAGTAAATAAAATCATAAGTAATTCTTTATGTACATAAATAGTCAGAAAGGGAGGTCGGATCATATTGGTCCCATAAAGAATGATGCAGGGAATCTGGTTACTAAGGATGGAGAGATGGCAAAGGTATTGAATTTATCTTCTCCTCAGTCTTCACGAGGGCTTCAGTAACCAAAACTGCAATGTTTATCCTCATGACATGTCACAGGAAGCACCCTCATGGCTAACAGAGGATAGAATTAGAATTAGACTTAAAAAAACATAACAATAATAAGCCACCTGGACCAGATGGCTTGCACCTGAGGGTCCTTAAGAAACTCAGTCAAGTAATTGCGAGACCATAATTCCTAATTTTTACTGACAGTCTACTGATTGAAATGGTACCAGCTGATTTGAGGAAAGCCAATGTAGCACCAATATTTAAAAAAGGGCCAAGATACATCCCTGGGAATTACAGACCAGTTAACCTAACATCAATTGTATGCAAGCTCTTGGAGGGGATGATAAGGGATTATATACAAGATTTTAGTAATGAGAAAGGTATCAGTAGCAGTAATCAGCATGGATTCATGAAGAATCGTTCTTGCCAAACCAATCTATTAACCTTGTATGAGGAGGTGAGCTGCCATCTAGATAAAGGAAGGCCCATAGATGTGGTGTATCTGGATTTTGCAAAAGCATTTGATACAGTTCCCCTTAAAGGTTTACTGTACAAAATAAGGTCAGTTGGCATGGACCAAAGGGTGAGTACATGGATTGAAAATTTGCTACAGGGGCGAGTTCAGAGGGTAGTGATAAATGGGGAGTACTCGGAATGGTCCGGGTGGAAAGTGAGGTCCCCCAGGGTTCTATCCTGGGACCAATCCTATATTATTTATTCATAAACAACCTGGAGGATGGGATAAACAGCTCAATCTCTGTATTTGCAGATGATACTAAGCTAAGCAGGGCAATAACTTCTCGGCAAAATGTGGAAACCTTGCAAGAAGATCCGCACAAATTAATGGGGTGGGCAACTACATGGCAAATGAGGTTTGATGTAGAAAAATGTAAAATAATGCATTTGGGTGGCAAAAAATATGAATGCAATCTACTCACTAGGTGGAGAACCTCTGGGGGGAATCTAGAATGGAAAAGGACCTGGGGGAGAAACTCTGGGGGAATCTAGGATGGAAAAGGACCTGGAGGTCCTAGTAGATGACAGACTCAGCAATGGCATGCAATGCCAAGCTGCTGCAAGCAAAGCAAACAGAATAATGGCATGCATTAAAAAGGAGATTAACTCCAGAGATAAAATAATAATTCTCCCACTCTACAAGACTCTGGTCCCGCACCTTGAATATGCTGTCCAGTTCTGGGCACCAGTCCGCAGGAAAGATGTGCTGGAACTGGAGAGAGTCCAGAGAAAGGCAACAAACGAATAAAGTGACTGGAGGACCTTAGTTATGAGGAACAGTTACAAGCACTGAACTTGTTCTCTCAGGAGAGGAGACGCTTGAGAGGGGATATGATTTCAAATACCGTACTGGTGACCCTACAATAGGGATAAAACTTTTCAGTAAAAGGGAATTTAATAAGACACATGGCCATTCACTAAAATTAGAAGAAAGGAGGTTTACCCTTAAACTGCGTGGAGGGTTCTCTACTGTAAGAGCGGTTAGGATGTGGAATTCTCTTCCACAGGCAGTGGTTTCAGCGGGGAGCATCGATAATTTAAAAAAAACTATTAGATAAGCACCTGAACGACCAACATATACAGGGATATACAATGTAATACTGACATAAAATCACACACATTGGTTGGACTTGATGGACTTGTGCCTTTTTTCAACCTCGCATACTATGTAACCCAAGTGTATTAGAAACTGTACACGCTGTATTATATACTGTGTACACCGCCTGCTCTGTATTAGAAACTGTACACTGACTGCACTGTAATATATACTGTGTACACCGCCTAAAGTGTATTAAAAACTGTAGACCGGCTGCACTGTATTATATACTGTTTACACTGCCTGAAGTCTATTAGACACTGTACACACTGTATTATATACTGTGTTCACCGCCTGAAGTGTATTAGAAACTGTACACCGGTTGCACTGTATTTTATACTGTGTACACCGCCTGCACTGTATTAGAAACTGTACACACTGGGGTTCATTTACTAAAGGAAAATCCACTTTGCACTATAAGTGCACTTTGAAGTGCAGTCGCTGTAGATCTGAGGGGAAAATGCAAGGAAAATAAAAAACAGCATTTTTGCTTGTACTTGATTGGATAATAAAATCAGCAGAGCTTCCCCTCATTTCAGATCTTCCCCTCAGATCTAAAGCGACTGCACTTCCAAGTGCACTTGTAGTGCAAAGTGGATTTGCCTTTAGTAAATCAACCCCATTGTATTATATACACTGTGCACACCGCCTGCACTGTATTAGAAACTGTACAATGGCTGCACTGTATTATATACTGTGTACATCGCCTATATTGTATTAGAAACTGTACACACTCTATTATATACTGTGTACACCACCTGAAGTGTATTAGAAACTGTACAAAGGCTGCACTGTATTATATACTGTGTACACCGCCTGCACTGTATTAGAAACTGTACACACTGTAATATATACTGTGTACACTGCCTGCACTGTATTAGAAATTGTACACCGGCTACACTGTGTTATAAACTGTGTACACCTCCTGAAGTGTATTAGAAACTGTATTAGAAACTGTACACACTGTATTATATACTGTGTACACCCCCAAAGTGTATTAAAAACTGTACACTGGCAGCACTGTATTATATACTGTGTACACCACCTGAAGTGTATTAAAAACTGTACACACTGTATTATATACTGTGTACACCGCCTGAAGTGTATTGGAAACTGTACACACTGTATTATATACTGTGTACTCCTCGGGCCGCTCCGCATTCATGATGGCATGGAGGGAGGCTCCCGCTGTGTGACGCTTCTCTCTTCATCTTCTTGTCTTCATCTTCTTGTCTTCATCTTCTTTTCGGGCCGCTCCGCATCCATGATGGCATGGAGGGAGGCTCCCGCTGTGTGACGCTTCTCATCTTCTGATGGTTCTTAAATAATGGGGGCGGGGCCACCCGTTGACCCCGCCCCCCTCTGATGCACGGGGACTTGACGGGACTTCCCTGTGGCATTCCCCGTGACGTCACAGGGAAGTCCCGTCAAGTCACTGTGCGTCAGAGGGGGGCGGGGTCACCGGTGGCCCCGCCCCCATTATTTAAGAACCGTCAGAAGAGGAGAAGCGTCACACAGCGGGAGCCTCCCTCCATACCATCATGGATGCGGAGTGGCCCGAAAAGAAGATGAAGACAAGAAGATGAAGAGAGAAGCGTCACACAGCGGGAGCCTCCCTCCATGCCATCATGGATGCGGAGTGGCCCGGAGAAGAAGGGAAGAAGACGCCGACACCGCGGAAGATGCTGGACGAGAACACCGCAGGAAGAACCAGAAGAAGAAGAAGATGGAGGAAGAAACCAAAGGAAGATAGAAGAAATAAGAAAGAAGATAGAAGAAAGAAGAAGCATTTAAATAAAGGAATTTTCAAAAACTGTCTCTTGTCATTTTTAACATTTTTGACACTTTTTTAGTGAAATGGTAGGGGTACCCTTACCATTTCACACAGGGGGGAGGGCCAGGATCTGGGGGTCCCCTTGTTAAAGGGGGCTTCCAGATTCCGATAAGCCCCCCGCCTGCAGACCCCCACAACCACCAGCCAGGGTTGTAGGGATGAGGCCCTTGTCCTCATCAACATGGAGACAAGGTGTTGACATGTTTGCAGATTTTTAAAAAAAGAAAAACTGAAATATCTCATGGTCCTAAGTATTCAGACCCTTTGCTCATTATTTAGTAGAAGCACCCTTTTGATCTAATACAGCCATTAGTCTTTTTGGGAAAGATGCAACAAGTTTTTCACACCTGGATTTGGGGGATCCTCTGCCATTCCTCCTTGCAGATCCTCTCTAGTTCTGTCAGGTTGGATGGTAAACGTTGGTGGACAGCCATTTTTAGGTCTCTCCAGAGATGCTCAATTGGGTTTAAGTCAGGGCTCTGGTTGGGCCATTCAAGAACAGTCACGGAGTTGTTGTGAAGCCACTCCTTCGTTATTTTAGCTGTGTGCTTAGGGTCATTGTCTTGTTGGAAGGTAAACCTTCGGCCCAGTCTGAGGTCCTGAGCACTCTGGAGAAGGTTTTCGTCCAGGATATCCCTGTACTTGGCCGCATTCATCTTTCCCTCGATTGCAACCAGTCGTCCTGTCCCTGCAGCTGAAAAACACCCCCACAGCATGATGCTGCCACCACCATGCTTCACTGTTGGGACTGTATTGGACAGGTGATGAGCAGTGCCTGGTTTTCTCCACACATACTGCTTAGAATTAAGCCCAAAAAGTTCTATCTTGGTCTCATCAGACCAAAAAATCTTATTTCTCACCATCTTGGAGTCCTTCGGGTGTTTTTTAGCAAACTCCACGCAGGCTTTCACGTGTCTTGCACTGAGGAGAGGCTTCCATCGGGCCACTCTGCCATAAAGCCCTGACTGGTGGAGGGCTGCAGTGATGGTTGACTTTCTACAACTTTTTCTAATCTCCCGACTGCATCTCTGGAGCTCAGCCACAGTGATCTTTGGGTTCTTCTTTACCTCTCTCACCAAGGCTCTTCTCCCCCATAGCTCAGTTTGGCCGGACGGCCAGCTCTAGGAAGGGCTCTGGTCGTTCCAAACAGTGCATGTCAGAGCAAATGAGAATCATGAGGTCAAAGGAACTGCCTGAAGACCTCAGAGACAGAATTGTGGCAAGACACAGATCTGGCCAAGGTTACAAAAAAATTTCTGCTGCACTTAAGGTTCCTAAGAGCACAGTGGCCTCCATAATCCTTAAATGGAAGACGTTTGGGACGACCAGAACCCTTCCTAGAGCTAGCCGTACCGCCAAACTGAGCTACCGGGGAGAAGAGCCTTGGTGAGAGAGGTAAAGAAGAACCCAAAGATCACTGTGGCTGAGCTCCAGAGATGCAGTTGAGAGATGGGAGAAGGTTGTAGAAAGTCAACCATCACTGCAGCCCTCCACCAGTTGGGGCTTTATGGCAGAGTGGCCCAATGGAAGCCTCTCCTCAGTGCAAGACACATGAAAGCCCGCATGGAGTTTGCTTAAAAACACATGAAGGACTCCCAGATGGTGAGAAATAAGATTCTCTGGTCTGATGAGACCAAGATAGAACTTTTTGGCCTTAATTCCAAGCGGTATGTGTGGAGCAAACCAGGCACTGCTCATCACCTGTCCAATACAGTCCCAACAGTGAAGCATGGTGGTGGCAGCATCATGCTGTGGGGGTGTTTTTCAGCTGCAGGGACATAACGACTGGTTACAATCGAGGGAAACATGAATGCGGCCAAGTACAGGGATATCCTGGACAAAAACCTTCTCCAGAGTGCTCAGGACCTCAGACTGGGCCGAAGGTTTACCTTCCAACAAGACAATAACCCTAAGCACACAGCTAAAATAAGGAAGGAGTGGCTTCACAACAACTCTGTGACTGTTCTTGAATGGCCCAGCCAGAGCCCTGACTTAAACCCAATTGAGCATCTCTGGAGAGACCAAAAAAATGAACTGGACAGAACTGGAGAGGATCTGCAAGGAGGAATGGCAGAGGATCCCCAAATCCAGGTGTGAAAAACTTGTTGCATCTTTCCCAAAAAGACTCATGGCTGTATTAGATCAAAAGGGTACTTCTACTAAATACTGAGCAAAGGGTCTGAATACTTAGGACCATGTGATATTTCAGTTTTTCTTTTTTAATAAATCTGCAAAAATGTCAACCATTCTGTGTTTTTTCTGTCAATATGGGGTGCTGTGTGTACATTAATGAGGAAAAAAATGAACTTAAATGATTTCAGCAAATGGCTGCAATATAACAAAGAGTGAAAAATGTAAGGGGGTCTGAATACTTTCCGTCCCCACTGTGTATATATATATATGTATATGTGTGTGTGTGTGTGTGTGTGTGTGTGTGTATATATATATATATATATATATATATATATATATATATATATACTAGACTGTATATACAGTATCTCACAAAAGTGATTACACCCCTCACATTTTTGTAAATAGTTTATTATATCTTTTCGTGTAACAACACTGAAGAAATTACACTTTGCTATAATGTAAAGTAGTGAGTGTACAGCTTGTATAACAGTGTAAATTTGCTGTCCCCTCAAAATAACTCAGCACACAGCCATTAATGTCTAAACCCCGGCAACAAAAGTGAGTACACACCTCAGTGAAAATGTCCAAATTGGGAACAAAGTGTCAATATTTTGTTTGGCCGCCATTATTTTCCAGCACTGCCTTAACTCTCTTGGGCATGGAGTTCACCAGAGCTTCACAGGTTGCCACCGGAGTCCTCTTCCACTCCTCCATGACGACATCACTGAGCTGGTGGATCTTAGAGACCTTGCGTTCAGTATGTCACAGTACATGTTGGCATTCATGGTCCCCCAATGAACTGTAGCTCCCCAGTGCCGGCAACACTCATGCAGCCCCAGACCATGAAACTCGCACCATCATGCTTGACTGTAGGCAAGACACACTTGTCTTTGTACTCCTCACCTGGTTGGCGCAACACACGCTTGACACCATCTGAACCAAATAATTTCATCTTGGTCTCATCAGACCACAGGACATGGTTCCAGTAATCCATGTCCTTAGTCTGCTTGTCTACAGCAAACTGTTTGCAGGCTTTCTTGTGCATCATCTTTAGAAGTGGCTTCCTTCGGGGATGACAGCTAGGGATGTGCCGAACACCCCCCGGTTCGGTTCGCACCAGAACCTGCGAACGGACCGAAAGTTTGCGCGAACTTTAGAACCCCGTTAAAGTCTATGGGAGTCGAACGTTCAAACTCAAAAGTGCTATTTTTAAAGGCTAATATGCACGTTTTTGTCCTAAAAAGGGTCTGGGGACCCGGGTCCTGCCCCAGGGGACATGTATCAATGCAAAAAAAAGTTTTAAAAACGGCCGTTTTTTCAGGAGCAGTGATTTTAATTATGCTTCAATTGAAAAAAAAAGTGAAATATTTCTTTAAATATCGTACCCGGGGGTGTCTATAGTATGCCTGTAAAGTGGCGCGTGTTTCCCGTGCTTAGAACAGTCCCTGCACAAAATGACATTTTTAAAGGAATAAAAGTCACTTAAAACTGCTTGCGGCTTTAATGTAATGTCGGGTCCCGGCAATATGGATGATAATCAGTGAGACAAACGGCATGGATACCCCCCCTCAATCCATTACCAGGCCCTTTGGGTCTTGTATGGATATTAAGGGGAACCCCACACCCAAATTAAAAAAAGGAAAGGCGTGGGGTCCCCAGGCCCTATATACTCTGAACAGCAGTATACAGGCGGTGCAAACAAGACAGGGACTGTAGGTTTGTTGTTAAGTAGAATCTGTTTGTAATTTTGTACTGGTAAATTTTTAAAGTGTAGCTCCAGCCAAAAAAATCTATTTTTAAGCTTTTTGGAAAACATAGGAAGGATTATCACCCCTGTGACATTTGTTTTGCTGTCTGTGCACCTCTTCAGAAGATTTCACCTCACTTTCTGTCCCAATGACAAATGTTTTTTTGAAAATTTGGGGTTTTTAGTGAAACAAGGATTGGTGATAAAGCATCAGCGGAGAGGAGACACATTTTTCCCATATTAACTCTTAAAGTGGAGAATTTCCCTTCCTAGGGGTAGATTTCATCTCACCTCCTGTTGTCTCCTTCCATTTGCAAGTAGGAGTCGTTTGTAAGTTGGATGTTTGAAAGTAGGGGCCTGCCCTATATACTTTGCAGAAATTGGGGCCTTAGGTGTTGCCACAACACTGTAAGTCCTCACAGTTACTCTTGGTGGGTGCAGGAGTGGGCCCTGCTGTGAAATATTAGATCAAGAATTATAATTTCATGCCATTGTTGAACAGTGGTAGAAAAATTGGGCCTTTGGTGGTGGTGGTGGTGGTGCTGGTGCCACAACACTGTAAGTCCTCACAGTTACTCTTGGTGGGCGCTGGAACGGGCCCTGCTGTGAAAAATTATATCAATAATTGTAATTACATGCACCTGTTGAACAAGGGCAGAAAAATTGGGCCTTTGGTGGTGGTGGTGGTGTTGCCACAACACTGTAAGCCCTCACAATTACTCTTGGTGGGTGCAGGAATGGGCCCTGCTGTGAAATATTAGATCAAGAATTGTAATTACATGTCTCTGTTGAACAGGAGCAGAAAAATTGGGCCTTGGGTGCTGGTGCCACAACACTGCAACCCCTCACAGATACTGTAGTTGGAGCGCAGAAATGAGCCCTGCTGCAAAGTATTGCATCAAAAATTGTAATTACACGCCCCTGTTAAACAGGGGCAGAAAAATTGGGCCTTAGCCACTGGTGGTGGTGCCCAGAACCAAAAATGTTCTTACAAGCTATCAGCATGAATATTGAGGAGGAAGAGGATAGTCACTCAGCATCAGCATAGGCAGTTTTGAAGGGATCTGACATTTCAAAAAAAATTATTCGGTTACATCAGCATCAGGTGCTTGGTAGCTGGTGGTGATCCAAGACTGATTCATTTTTATGAAGGTCAGTTGATCGACCGAGTCGGTGGACAGGCGCACCCTGTGATCGGTTACAAAGCCTCCAGCAGCACTGAATGTGGGTTCCGATAGAACGCTGGATGCAGGACAGGCCAGTAGCTCAATTGCATACTGTGCAAGCTCTGGCCAGTGATCCATCCTCAAGACCCAGTAACCCAGAGGATTTTCGGTTGGAAAGGTGTCCAAGTCTGATCTTGCCCCTAGGTATTCCTGCACCATGTAAAACAGACGCTGGCGATGGTTGCTGGAACCGATCATACCTTGGGGCTGCAGACTAAAAAATTGTCTGAACGCATCGGTCAGACGGCCACCTTCTCCACCGCTCCTTCTTTGACTGACCGAAGCCTCAGCAACACGTTGTCCAGGACCAGAAATTTGTAACCTCCCAGGCTCTGGAAACGCGTTGCGCAAACCTTTCTGCTAGACTTCCCGAAGATGTTTCATCCTCTTCTCCCTCTGCGATGGCAAGATAAAGTCCACAACCTTACCCCTGTAACGTGGATCGAGGAGGTTTGCCAGCCAGTAATGATCCCTCTCCTTGATACCACGAATACGAGGATCCTTACGCAGGCTTTGCAGGATCAGGGAGGCCATGCAGCGTAGGTTTGCTGAGGCATTTGGTCCGGAGTCCTCTGGGTCACTAAGGACGACATGATCCGCAGCCACCTCCTCCCAGCCACGTACAAGTCCATGGGTTTCTTGGGACTGTAAATGATCCCTTGAAGACTGATGCTGAGTGCCAGGCCCCACCTCCATGCTGACACAATCCTCCTCCTCCTCCTCCTTCTCGTCCTCTTCCTGTGTGATCAGTGGGCATGCAGGAACACTGTCTGGATAAAGGGGGCCTTGAGAGGTAAGGAAGTCCCCTTCCTGCCTCTGTTCTGCCTCAAGTGCCCTGTCCATTATTCCACACAGCGTGTGCTCCAACAGGTGGACAAGAAGGACAGTGTCACTGATGCATGCACTGTCACTGCTCACCATCCTCGTGGCCTCCTCAAATGATGATAGGACAGTGCATGCATCTCTGATCATGGCCCACTGGGGTGGAGAAAAACTCCCCTGACCCTGTCCTGGTGCCATAGTCGCACAGGTACCACCCGGTGGGCATGTCACAGATTCGGCGGTTCTTGGGCAGGTTAAATTCCTTTTGGAGGTCAGCCAGCTGAGCACTGGCATTATATGACCGGCGGAAATGCACACAGACTTTCCTGGCCTGCCTCAGGACATCCTGTAAGCCTGAGTAACTGCCCAAGAACCGCTGCACCACCAAATTAAGGATGTGAGCCAAACAGGGCACATGGGTCAGTTGTCCCTGTCGGAGGGCGGAGAGGAGGTTGGTGCCATTGTCTCAAACCACCATTCCTGCCTTAAACTGGCATGGCGTCAACCACCTCTGAGCCTGCCCCTGCAGAGCTGACAGAATCTCTGCCCCAGTGTGGCTCCTGTCCCCCAAGCACACCAGCTCAAGCACCGCATGGCATCTTTTTGCCTGCGTACTTGCGTAGCCCCTTGAATACCTACAGAGCACCGCTGGTTCCGAGGACAAATCAGCACAGGAAGAGGCCATGGAGGAAGAAGAAGAGGAGGGGGTGGAGGAGAGAGGTGTCAGAATCGCCAGTAGTAGCATTTTGGAGGCGTGGTGGCGGAACAACCTCCAACACTACTGCACCTTGTCCTGTATCCTTCCCAGCTGCCAGCAGAATCACCCAATGCACCATGAAAGATAGGTAACATCCCTGTCTATGCCCGCTGGACCATGAGTAATATGCACCTTACTGCTGACCGCCCTGTCCAGTGAGGCCAAGACGTTGCCTTCCACATGCTGGTAGAGAGCCGGAATCGCCTTCCGTGAGAAAAAGTGGCGTTTGGGAACCTGCCACTGAGGAACCACACATGCCACAAACTCACGGAAGGGGGCAGAGTCTACCAACTGAAAAGGCAGCAGTTGAAGTGCTAGCAATTTAGCCAAGCTAGCATTCAACCGCTGGGCATGTGGATGACTGGGAGCAAACTTCTTTCGGCGGTGCAGCAGTTGGGGCAGGGAAATTTGCCTGGTACAATCTGATGTTGGTGTACCGATAGCAGATTGCCCGCAAGTACTTGGCTGTGACACACCTAATTCTACACCTTCATTCCTCTTAGTGTAGGTTTCAGAGAGGACTGAAGTTATAGTGGGATTGGAGATCCCAGCTGATGAGGAGCAAGGAGAGGCCCGCTTTGTTCTTTGGTGTCTGGTCAAGCATGTGGTGCCCAAGCGGGTGATGTTTTGGCCACGCGAGATACGCTTGAGACATATGTTGCAAATGGCAGCGGTGGGATCTGATGCACTCATCTCAAAAAAGGCCCACACCAAAGAACTTTTGGAATAACGTAGAGAGACAGCAGCGCCCTGCACATGCGGAGCTCTGCGGTGTGATGCAGTCCGCGTGCTGCCCTTAAGCTGGCCCCTGGAGGGCATCCTGCCTCATTGGAGATGTGCCTCCTCCTCCTCTCTCCTATCAGGCACCCACGTTGAGTCAGTGACCTCATCTTCCCCTCCCTCCTCATCACTGGAGCAGACCTGGCAGTATGCTGCAGCTGTGGGAACATGACTGCCAGATTGCTGTCCTTTTTTGGGCACACCCTCTCTCTGGGCTCACGTTACTGCCTTCCTCTAGCTGGGTACCATCATCGAAGCCTTCAAAATGCTGGGCATCCTCCTGGAGCATGTACCCAACACTGTAGTCAAACAGTTCAGAGGACTCCTCAGGAGGACATGGTGGGGGCTAGGGAAGGAGTGACTGATGCCATTGAGCCGAGGGAAGAAGCCGCATTGGTATCTGCTTTGCCAGACAAAGTACCCTGAGCCTGGGTGAGAGAGGTTGAGGAGGATGAGGACGGCTTGGTCATCCACTCTACCAAGTCTTCTGCATGTTGTGGCTCAACACGGCCAGCTGCCGAAAAAAAGGACAAGCGTGTCCCATGGCCACGTGCTGATGAGGATGCACCGTCTCCATGACCAGCACTGTTGCCTCTTGACACAGAGCCTGCTTGCCCTCTTTTATTGGCTTGTGACTGTCTGCCTCTCCTTGTTGACCTTCCAGACATACTAAAGGCCTGCAGTGAGATGTAGCTGCACAAAGCTGGGATGTATATATATATATATATATATATATATATACTGATACTGCAGCTAGCAGAATCAACTGCCTGCCTGTAGTATTAGTAGTATGAGAACACCAGTAATTGTCTTAAGGTAGCTTTAGGTGCACACTGTGCAGAGGACACAGTACACTAACTGTAAATACTGCAGCTGCCTGCCTGTGGTACTAATAGGATCAGAAGAACACCAGCAATTGTCTTCAGGTAGCTTTAGGTGTACACTGTGCAGAGGACACAGTACACTAACTGTACATACTGCAGCTGCCTGCCTGTGGTATTAATAGGATCAGAAAAAGAAAAAGAAAAAGAGGGCGCACCGACCTAGTGCATTACCACAAATAGCGTTTATTAAAAAAGGTAAAACAGCAAATGGATACTCACAAACAAGCGTATACATTAAGCATGAACAATAGCTGCAGGTGCGCAGTAGTGGACATCAGAACGTAATCGGGACCGGACATCCTAAGCTACCCGCTTAGGCTCTGAAGAAAGGGGTTCTCCCCAGAAACGCGTCAGCCATCGCCTTATCAATCTGATGTCCGGTCCTGATTACGTGCTGATGTCCGCTACTGCGCACCTGCAGCTATTGTTCATGCTTAACGTATACGCTCGTTTGTGAGTATCCATTTGCTGTTTTACCTTTTTTAATAAACGCTATTTGTGGTAATGCACTAGGTCGATGCGCCCACTTTTTCTTTTTCTTTTTTTGTAGCCCATGAATACCCAATGTTCTGAAGAGGGCTGCAAGACGGCAGACACCACTGAAGCATTTTGGCCTTATCATCATCATTGACGTTTTAGTCACTCGAGCGCAGGAGAGAGATTTTTTGTCTGCATAAATAGGATCAGAACACCAGCAATTGTCTTCAGGTAGCTTTAGGTGCACACTGTGCAGAGGACACAGTACACTAACTGTAAATACTGCAGCTGCCTGCCTGTGGTACTAATAGGATCGGAAGAACACCAGCAATTGTCTTCGGGTAGCTTTAGGTGCACACTGTACAGAGGACACAGTACACTAACTGTAAATACTACAGCTGCCTGCCTGTGGTACTAAGGTACTAATAGGATTGGAAGAAAACCAGCAATTGTCTTAAAGTAGCTTTAGGTGCACACTGTGCAGAGGACACAGTACACTAACTGTAAATACTACAGCTGCCTGCCTGTGGTACTAATAGGATCAGAAGAACACCAGCAATTGTCTTCAGGTAGCCTTAGGTACACACTGTGCAGAGGACATAGTACACTAATGCCCCGTACACACGGTCGGACATTGATCGGACATTCCGACAACAAAATCCTAGGATTTTTTGAGACGGATGTTGGCTCAAACTTGTTTTGCGTACACACGGTCCCACAAAGTTGTCGGAATTTCCGATCGGCAAGAACGCGGTGACGTCAACCACGTACGACGAGACTAGAAAAGGCCATTTCAGAACCAAGCACGGCACCCTTTGGGCTCCTTTTTGCTAATCTCGTGTTAGTAAAAGTTTAGTGAGAGACGATTCGCGCTTTTTCAGACTCGTGGTTTTCAGATCGTTTTCTGCGGTTCAGTTTGTGCTTGTGGGTTTGTACCTGCTCTTCAGTGCGTGCAGCAAGCTACGCGTGACTCAGTCATTGTGTTCTTGTTCATTCGTTACTGTTTTTCAGGTCGCTCTTCAAAGGCCTTGCTGTTCTTCAGTGCGTTCTGTTACTTCGTTCTGAGCAGCCAACCGTTTTCTAGCCATGTTGCGTATACGTACTCCTCGTAGAGTTCGTGCTATGCGGGGGCTTGGTGTTGGGGTCCTGACCTTGACACAAGTCAAGTCCATGAATAGGGTGGGGAGGAGTTCATGGACCAATAATTGGTTGCTTCAGCGTGACCAGTTCTGTCATATGCCTTTGCTCCGTGAGATCCGTGAGAAAAATCCAGATGATTTCAGGAACTTTATCCGGATGACGGACCCCGTATTTCACCGTTTGTTCGCTTCGCTGACCCCCTATATCAGCAGGCAGGATACCTGCATGAGGCAAGCCATCACTCCGGAGCAGAGGCTCGTCGCTACCCTGCGGTACTTGGCGACGGGGAGAAGCCTGCAGGACTTGACGTTCTCGACAGGCATCTCCCCCAGGCTCTGGGGATCATTATCCCAGAGACCTGTTCTGCCATCATACAGGTCTTGCAGAAGGAGTATATAAAGGTAAGATTTTTATCCTTTAATATCACATTTTATTGTATATAATGTTTGTTAATATATTGTATTTCTTTCCTAATTCCCTAATTACCATGATTGTAATATGCTGTGAATGTCCCCTTTGTCCTCATGCATGCTGGATTTTTATGTAATTATTTTTTTGTCCTTCATACATATTTGCCTTCACTTACCTCCCCAGCATGCTCTCCTGCCCCTATATTCACATCATGTAGTCACTTAACAATGTATTTTATCAGCTCCATAGTAGTGCTTTACCCCAAACAACCCCTAAAATGTTTAGAAATCTGATTTGTGTTTTAAATTCAGGCAGAGTGCCAGAGGCTTGTTTTTGTGGTGTCCCCAAATCATTTTTAACCCTCCCTCCCCCCAACTGCTAAGTCAGCTGATCCCAATTCTCTATCTATCCTCAATCATCTATCTGGTGACTTTGCCAAACCCATACACACTATACCCATCTCTTTTGTGGTCAGATTTATTGATGAATTCCCCAAAGCATGTAGTGCAAGGGCCTTCCGGTATACTTTCAAAAGGTACTGTTTAAAGTTTTTGTATCCTATTATTATCTTGATAGGTAATAGCAGAATGTCCAAATGTGCTAAAATGTGTACAGTGTGTATTTATATCTTTGTATTATGACACTTCTTACCTGTCCAGTGGGTTGCCAATAGTGTAACTAAGGAGGGGCTGTTCCAAGTAATACCCATTATTTAGGCATTCATCTCTCAATGAAGTGGAGAGCATTACCTGTCCAAGATCCCCCCCCCTATAATGTTAGAAATGGCCCATGGGGGGGGGGGAATATGATAGGTGTACCTTATGCTTTGGTGTTGTAAAATTCCCCTTAATAAATGTTATCTGGATGTTGGCCAAGAATGTTTGTGTCTAATCTGCTTTCCATGTTTCAATGTGCAAAAAGACTAATTTTTTTTTCTTTTACTCAACAGTTTCCTTCCACGCCACAGGAATGGCAGACTGTGGCCTCCCACTTTGCCCAGCGGTGGGACTTTCCTAACTGCGGAGGGGCAATTGATGGGAAACACGTCCACATCATCCCACCACCCAAATCGGGGTCATACTATTATAATTACAAGGGGTTCAATAGTATTGTGATATTGGCAGTGGTGTCGGGTAATTACGAGCTCCTGTATGTGGATGTGGGGAAGAATGGCCGGATGTCCGATGGTGGAGTCATCGCCCAGACGGAGTTTTACAGGCGTCTCCAGAATGGCAGCTTGGACTTGCCACCTCCAGAAGACAATGTGGAAGGACTCCCATTTGTCTGTTGCGGATGAAGCATTTGCGCTGGGGGACCATCTTATGCGGCCATTCCCAATGAGGACCCTCACCCCGGAACAGAGGGTTTTTAATTACCGGCTGGCCAGAGCCAGAAGAGTGGTGGAGAACACATTTGGAATTATGGTCATCCGGTTCCGCCTATTTCTTACACCCATCCATATGGCGGAGTATAAACTGAATCATATAATCCTGGCGTGCTGTGTTCTACACAACTTTTTACGGCAACATTCGGCCAACTATGCTGGCTCAGTTGGGCCTGAGGCCGGAAATATAAATGAAACAACCCTGACAGCGCTTGAAAGTGGCCGTCCTGGCTTGCCCTCCCTGAGTGCCGTGATGTCCGGTTAAGATACCTTGAGTTCTTTGCGGGTAGGGGGGCCATCAATATGCCAGACAATTTGTGAAACCTTGATCCAATAAAAAAAAAAATTACGCAAATCTTTAGTGACATTTACTGCCTGTGTTTGTTTTAGCTGACCCTGACAGGAATGTGGTGAGTCCAGAAAATGACGTGATTGTGTAACCTTTTACAAAGCACTGTTGGGTGCTATTTACTAAAGGCAGTGACACTTTGCACTACAAGTGCACTTGAAACTGCACTGAAACTGCACTTGCAGTGCAAAGTGGATTTGCCCTTAGGAAATAACCCCCATTGTCACAGAAAGCAGCAATTACATCACCACAAAAGTGTTGTAGTGTTGAGACAATAATCCACACATTCTTGATTAACAATCTGTTTAATACCTGCACAATCACATGTGCATTTAGAAAAGGTTTTTAAAACAAACCAACATGTTTGTTGTATAACAATTTTTGGGGTGGCATTATCAAAAATAGAAATGTCCATTTAAGATAAAACAGGCATGTTTCAAAACAACTAGAAAGACACAAATCTTGAACTTACAAAGTTCACATTAGGTAGAACTTGAAGGCAATATCAGACATGAGTATTTAGGAACTGTGTTTGATACTGCGTTCAGATGGGATGAAGTCACCCCAGGAAAAGCCAAATTTGGAAGATGCACATTAATTTACGAATGTCAACATGTGCTAGCTGCCATCACGGGGGATCAAGGGACGTGTTTTGGGGGAGAAACCCCTTCCTCGCAGCTACTTTATTATTGAGGAAGGGGTTGCACCCACAAAACGCGTCCATTGATCTCCCGTGATGGCAGATAGCACATGTTGACACACTGTGTGCATCAAAAAAATAATTTGGCTTTTCTAAAAATCGCTAAAACATCTTGAACATTGTAGCACACAAAAAAACAAAGTGATTTGGAGGGGTTTTAAACTCTACCCAAAACATCAATGATGTTCTTATTTTTTTGAATAACATCATTGATGTTTTTCTTGAGGTTTTCCAATGCTAAATTACACCCCATGATCTCCCCGATCAGGATCTGGGCACTTTCAGAGGTGAAAGGATCTGGATCCACAACATCACGATCACCTAAAAAGAGAGAAACCGAAAAAAACAGGTAATAAAAATATGCCGGCATCCATCTCTTACCTGAGCCTGTGGTCGAAGACACTCACCTGTTGTGGTGACTAGTTCCACCACATCTTCCTCCTCCTGCTCTTCTTGTGTTGGGGGTATTTCCCCTTCTTCCAGAGGGGGGGGCTCTGGTCTCCTCAGATGAGGGGTGTCCTCCGAGTCTTTTATCCCCTATGTAAAACAAAAATGGTATACTTAGCACACAGATATTTGATGGCAGAACTATAAATAGGATACATTGCTTGGAAGTGGGGTACAATTGTCTATTTTGGCAGAGTTCCAAGATGTAGAATTTTATTGTCCTTTGTCAGGCTGCAATACTTTACCTGTTTTGTACAAGCTTCACAGATGGAGATCCCCCTATAGTATACGCTGGAGCACCTGTGTGGCCCCCCCTAATAAAAATGGTGTTCTTGTGTCCCACACTAGTGCTCCAGTGTCCAGATGTGAAAACAGCTGCTCAGTGTCCTCTCCTTACACAGAATCTAGTTTGCATTTCATTCTAGTAACAAACCCATCTACACAACCAAATTAGTTTCATACAAGTAGGCCCTAAAAAATGTGGGCAAATACATATGGCCAAAACAATGGTGTTTTATAGGCCGAAAGAAAAATGTTTGATACGAACGAATAATGTGCCCATGAACATGAAAGTTGCCATTTTAAAATGTACAACACTTTTAACAAAAGCATATGGAGCAGCACGAACGTAATAAAGACAAAAAGAATAGGAACACAGCACAACTACTTACTTTTTTGCAGCACTCTCCGTATCTTTCCGTACTGCTCATGTTCTCGTAATTTGAGGTCCGACCACCGCTTCCTGAGCTGATCTTTCGATCATCGTACCCCGAAATTCTGGTTCAGACTTTTGACCACTTTCGCCATGATCTTGGCCTTTCTGACATTGGGGTTGGGGTAAGGTCCATACTTCCCATCATAGTCGGCCTTCTTCAGGATGTCGACCATCTCCAACATCTCCCCAAAGGACATATTTGAGGCCTTAAATCGTCTCCTTCTGGATCGGGACGTTTCCGGATCCGGGCTTTCCCCCTCCTCCTCCTCGTTGCTATAATTAGCACGCACCTGCTGTGTCTCCGTCATGTGCTCTTCCCCCACTGCGGCGAACGAAAAGGGGCAGGGAATAGACTAGAAAGAACGTCAGGGGCGGGCGGAGTTACACACATGCGCAGTGTGTATAAAGCGTAACACGCGTGCGTATTACGTATGATCTGTGAGCGGAGGAAGGAGCATCGGAGGCGCCGATCGTGATAACGAAGGTAAGAGACAAGCTTGGGCCTATACTGCTTCTAGATTGAGGCCTATATTGTAACAAGATTAGGAGAGTTTTGCCTGACATTAGGATTTGTCTTGTGTTGTGTCTTGCAGTGCAAATGGATATCTTTAAAGATACCGACTTTATGGCAATCTTCATTGACATGTTCAGGGAGCTGCCTTGTCTGTGGGAGATAAACCACCCACATTATAAGAACCAAACAAAGAGGAAGGCAGTGCTGGATCAATTGCTGGAAATTGTGAAGCAGGTGATCCCCACGGCAGACATCACCTATTTGAAGATCCTAATTGGTGGCCTGAGGAGCACATATCTAAGGGAGCGCAAGAAAGTCCAGGATTCGCAGAGATCCGGAGCAGCAGATGACATCTATGTCCCCAGGATGTGGTACTATGACAGGCTGCATTTTCTGGCAGGTCAGACTGAACCCAGGTCATCACTCTCCAGTCTTCCTTCCACGCTTCCTTCCCCCCCAGCTTAGGCTTCTGACGCCCAACCTGGGCCTTCCAGGCAGCAACATGTGGAGGAGCCCAGATTGAGCCAGGTATAGCATTCCTCTAAATATTTAAGGTTGTCTAATCAATGATGTTAACTAGATGTTAGTTTGGAGTACTAATTTATGATTGTGATTGATGATGCAAAACATAAAACCATGTCCCTTTTTCATACACAGGGAAGTCTCAGCCAGGAGGTGGCCGGCCGAGCAGGCTGCCTGATATGCAGGTCCCTCCCCTACACCTGCAAAGAGAATGTGGCAGGAAGAGGAGTACTCTGGAGGAGGCTGCCATAGGCCTCATTTGGAAGGCTACAGAGGCCCTGAGAGCCCCCCACACTGGGGAGGAGGACTTTGCTGGCATAATTGCCTGTAAAATGCAGCGGATAGAGGAGGGCCAACAACTCATGTGTGAGTCATTCATTTTGGAAGCTCTCAATAAGGGGTTGAGGGGCCAAATAACATCTGCTACCCACATTTGTGACCTCACACATGGTCCTCCTCCTCCTCCAGGTCCTACTACTACTCCTCCTCCTCCTCCTCCTCCAGGTCCTACTAGTCCTCTTTCTCCTCCAGGTCCTACTCCTCCTCCTGCCACATCTCCAAGAGCAGAGCCACAGCCAGGAAGGAAGCGTGGAAGGAAGACCAGAAAGTGATGACCCTGGATCCAGTCTGGTCTGGCAAAAGATGCAGCCTCTTGTAATACCACAGCCTGGGGACACAGATGTCATCTGCTACTTTCCGGATCTCTGGGACTTCTGGACCAAACTGCACTCCCTTACATATGGACTCCTCAGGCCACCAATTTTGATGTTCAAGAATTGATGTCTGCTCTGGGGGTCCAAGGCTTCGCTAATTTCTGCTGTTTCTCCAGCGTTGCCTCCCTCTTTGTTTGGTTCTGAGCCCTTAATAAAGGATTTTTGGTTTCAGTTATACTCTCCTATGTGTTTTTTACTTCAAAAAGGACAGTTTGTTTGTGAGGATTCAGGTACATTTCTAAAGTACAATGTGAAATTAACAAGGGACACCAACACCAAACAATCTCCTTGAGATTAAATAATACAAGATATCAATGGTGTTGTGGTAACTTGACACACAAAACACACACAAAAAGATTCTGGAGTAAAACTAAAAATAAAATAAAACAAAGATCAGCCTTGAAAAAAATACAAACCTAAAAAAAAAAAAAATTCTGCCTTTAAAAAAAAAAGATAATAAAACAACCCAAAAATATTTTTGTCAAATGTGACAAATCAAAATATATTGAGGGAATCCCGATAAAGAATAAAGAAAGAAGTTTGTGAGATGTCTGTGAATATGAGCAGCAAAACTACTTCATTCTTCTCACATTATAAAGAAGAGAGTGTGCTGTATAAAACCATTTTTAACATTGCACCGTGACGAAAGTGTTGTATCCATTGCAAACGCTAAGTTTACCAGACCGAGCTGTCCCGTCTCGGAATTTCTTCTGAGCATGCGTGGCACTTTGTGCGTCGGAACAGGCCACACACGGTCGGAATTGACGCGATTGGATTTTGTTGTCGGAAAATTTTATAGCCTGCTCTCAAACCTTGTGTGTCGGAAAATCCGATGGAAATGTCCGATGGAGCCCACACATGGTCGGAATTTCCGACAACACGCTCCGATCGGACATTTTCCATCGGAAAATCCGACCGCGTGTACGGGGAATAACTGTAAATACTGCACTGCCTGCCTGTGGTATTAATAGGATCAGAACACCAGCAATTGTCTTCAGCTAGCTTTAGGTGCACACTGTGCAGAGGACACAGTACACTAACTGTAAATACTGCAGCTGCCTGCCTGTGGTACTAATAGGATCAGAAGAACACCAGCAATTGTCTTCAGGTAGCTATAGGTGCAACTGTGCAGGGTACACGGTACACTAACTGTAAATACTGCAGCTGCCTGCCTGTGCTACTAATAGGATCAGAAGAACACCAGCAATTGTCTTCAGGTAGCTTTAGGTGCACACTGTGCAGAGGACACAGTACACTAACTGTAAATACTGCAGCTGCCTGCCTGTGGTACTAAGGTACTAATAGGATTGAAAGAACACCAGCTATTGTCTTCAAGTAGCTTTAGGTGCACACTGTGCAGAGGACACAGTACACTTACTGTAAATACTGCAGCTGCCTGCCTGTGGTACTAATATGATCAGAGGAACACTAGCAATTGTCTTCAGGTAGCTTTAGGTGCACACTGTGCAGAGGACACAGTACACTAACTGTAAATACTGCACTGCCTGCCTGTGGTACTAATAGGATCAGAAGAACACCAGCAATTGTCTTCAGGTAGCTTTAGGTGCACACTGTGCAGAGGACACAGTACACTAACTGTAAATACTGTAAAAACACCTGCCTGTCAGTATATTAGGAAAAGAATAACAGGAACGGATCTAGCTAAACTGAATACAATGTGTATAAATATATATATATATATATATATATATATATATATATATATATATATATATATATATATATATATATATATATATATATATATATATATATATATATATATACATACACAACACCTGGGATGCATATATATATACACAAGACACTGTAAGTGCAGCTAACTGACTCCTCTGCCTTCTCTATCTAACTTAAATCAAATGACACTGTCTCTCTGTCTATCGCTCTCCGCCGCCCCAACACACTACACAAGGCCGCCACGCAGGCGGCCTTATATAGTGTGGGGCGTGTACTAAACCCCCTAAACTATAATTGGCCAAAGCTACCCTGGCTTTGGCCAATTACGGCTCTCTGTACAGACAGGGCTGTAATTGGCCAAGCATGCGGGTCATAGCGCATGCTTTGCCAATCATCAGCCAGCAATGCACTGCGATGCCGCAGTGAATTATGGGCCGTTATGCGCCACTCGAATTTGGCGTGAACGGCCCATAATGTTTGCAATTCGATGAACGATCGAACAGGCGATGTTCGAGTCGAACATGGGTTCGACTTAAACTCGAAGCTCATCCATAATGACAGCCATGCAGACCAATTTGATGCAGTGTGCGGCATATGTTCTGAGCACAGACAGGCTGACCCCCCACCCCTTCAACCTCTACAGCAATGCTGACAGCACTCATATGCCTATTTCCCAAAGACAACCTCTGGATATGACGCTGAGCACGTGCACTCAACTTCTTTGGTCGACCATGGTGAGGCCTGTTCTGAGTGGAACCTGTCCTATTAAACCACTCTATGGTCTTGGCCACTGTGCTGCTGCTCAGTTTCAGGGTCTTGGCAATATTCTTATAGCCTAGGCCATCTTTATGTAGAGAAACAATTCTTTTTTTCAGATTCTCAGAGTTTTTAGCTAAGAGGTGCCACGTTGAACTTCCAGTGACCAGTATGAGAGAGTGAGAGCGATAACACCAAATTTAACACACCTACTCCCCATTCACACCTGAGGCCTTGTCACATGACACTGGGGAGGGAAAATGGCTAATTGGGCCCAATCTGGACCTTTTCATGTAGGGGTGTACTCACTTTTGTTGCCAGCTGTTTAGACATTAACGGCTGTGTGTGTTATTTTGAGGGAACAGCAAATTTACACTGTTATACAGGCTGGAATATTCACTATTTTGCATTGTAGAAAAGTATTATTTCTTCAGTGTTGTCACATGAAAAGGTATAATAAAATACTTACAAAAATGTGAGGGGTGTACTCAATTTTGTGAGATACTGTGTGTATGTATGTATGTATATATATATATATATATATAAAAATCATATTGTTCTCTATATAGCACCCACAAGATAAGAGTACAATGCCTTGAAAAAGTATTCACACCCCTTAAAACTTTCCACATTTTGTCATGTTACAACCAAAAACGTAAATGTATTTCATTGGGATTTTAAGTGATAGACCAACACAAAGTGACACATAGTTGTGAAGTGGAAGGAATGATAAATGGTTTTCAAATTTTTTACAAATAAATATCTGAGAAGTGTCAATACTTTGTAGAACCACCTTTCACTGCAAATATAGCTGCAAGTCTTTTTGGGGATGTCTCTACCAACTTTACACATCTAGACAGTGAAATTTTTGCCCATTCTTCTTTGCAAAATAGCTCAAGCTCTGTCAGATTGGATGGAGAGCATCTGTGAACAGCAATTTTCAAGTCTTGCCACAGATTCTCAATTGGATTTAGGTCTGGATGTTGACTGGGCCATTCTTTTTTTTTTTTTTTATGCTACTTCAGCGTTTACATTGAGAGGATTTAAATCACCATTTATGGCTCATTTTTTTCCTGTCTCATTATCGTCACATCATAGTAGCAGAAACATGACTTTTTTAATTTATTTTTTTATTCATTTTAAGAAATCTTTGTTTATTCTTTACATAATTTAAAAATCCCTCAACTAACGCTAAGCCCCCGTAAGCAGCTTAAATTCCCATGCATTCGTTATATGAACTTCTCGGCGAATCTCCCTGTTTTTTTGAAGGATATCCACTTCGCCCACTTTGCTCCATCCAAATCCTCTTCTATCTCTAGCCTAGTATCTTCAACCTCGCCCGCCTCTAAGATATAAGTTTCATTAACCCTTATTAACCAATCCCGAATGCTTGGGCCCTCAACCTCTTGCCATTTTTTTGGTATTAAACTTTTTGCCGCATTTAAAAGTACCGGAGTTAGAGATACATTATACTTGCTAATATGACCTTCAGTCTCATGGAACAAACACACCCAAGGGTCCTCCTTGATCTCAGTACCCATTATCTCCTGTATTATCTTTAGTACATCCTGACAGAATTTTTTAATGATTGGACACTCCCACCAGAGGTGGGCCATTGTTCCCCTGACGGAACACCCCCTCCAACAGTTTCCAGAAATTTCCGGTTGCATCTTATTCATTCTATCTGATGTCATGTACCATCTGGCTAGGCAATTGAAATTTGATTCGATCATTCTCGTATCTACTGCTGATTTATGTGTTGCGTTTAGGATGGCCTCCCAAGTCACTCCGCTGGATATAGATCCCAATTCGGTTTCCCATTTATTGAAATATAACGGTTTTGCTGCTTCACCCTCATCCCGCACTATTTTGTATAATTCTTTTGTTTTCCTTATAACTCTATTCTTCAAAAACAATTTCTCCAAAGACCTGAGGTTCTTCTTATCTCTAATAGGACCGGGGAGACTTTTAATAAAGAGCGCAAGCTGGTTATATCGCCATGTGTCTATTTTCATTAGGTCCTTGAGTAGGTTTAACTCCTGGAAAGTGACAATTTTACCGTTTTTCATAATATCCATCAATTGTGTATCATTATTTTTTATCCAATTCCCTCCCACTTCCCTCAACCCTGGCGGAAAAAACTCATTATCTTTAAATAAATAAATGGTGAATTAAACTCCCAAGCATTTTGTTTATGTAACTGGTCCCAAATCTTTAAAGTGTAACGTGTTATGTTATATGCATTAGGGCCTAGCTTCCTAAAGTGTGGGGGATTCCAAATTAATTGGTGTAGCTTTGCATTACTCATATCTTTTTCTAAATTTAACCATCTTTTATCTATCGGTTCCTTTCCCCAATCTAACACCCGTGATAATACTATCGCTCTGTGGTATTTTTTAAAGTCTGGAAGAGCCAGACCACCCTGTGCTTTATCCCTACTCAGGACCTTATAGGCAATCCGTGGCTTCATATTTTTCCATATAAATCTAGTAAGAATATTATTCAATACCCTGAAAAAAGTCTGCGCTAACGGGATTGGGAGTAGCTGCATTTTATACAAGATCTTTGGGGCCAGGGTCATCTTAACAGTATTTACTCGTCCGATCCAAGAGATCTTAAGATACATACTTTTTCTCATTTCCTGCTTGATCTCGTCGAGGAGAGGAATGAATTTAAGAGCTACAATTTCCTTAAGGAATTTGCTAATGTAACTCCCAGATAACTCATTTTTTTGCTCCACAGAAAATGGAAATTTTCCTTGAGTTTAGTTGCTTCTCGTCCATCAATATTGATGTTTAGAACAACTGATTTACTAAGGTTGACCTTATAATTTGATAGCTCCCCATATCTCCTCAGAGTAGCCAGAAGGTTAGGGAGTGAAATCCTCGGTTTAATGATGTAAAACAATACATCATCGGCAAACGCCAAGAGCTTGTGTTTGTCTCCCTCCACCACGCATCCGCATATATCCGGATTCTTTCGAATGGAAGCTAGTAAGGGTTCCAGGGTTAGAACAAACAGAAGGGGGGACAGGGGGCAGCGCTGCCTGGTCCCGTTTTCCATCCTGAACTCCGCCGATGGTGTACCATTCGCCCTGACAAATGCCGAGGGAGATTTATACAATGCATTAATCCAGTTCAACATGGTACCACCCAAACCGACTGCCCTCAACGTCCTCAACATGAACCCCCAGTCTACTCTGTCGAAGGCTTTCTCTGCGTCAATCGACAGAAGTAGACCGGGGGTCCCCTTCTTTTTCATCGCATCCATGACCAGGAGCGACCTAACGCCGTTGTCCCTCCCCTCTCTCCCTGGTATAAAACCGGTCTGATCTGGGTGAATCCAGTACGACATTTTATCCTTTAATTCACTGGCTAATACCTTGGCGTATAATTTAATATCTGCGTCGAGAAATGCTATCGGCCTATGGCTTGAACACAGCGAGCTATCTTTCCCTTCCTTTGGTATTAGAGTTACTGACGCCGTCAGTGCCCCTTCACATAGCTCTTTCTGACCCCCTACCCTATTCCAAATATGACAAAGCTTGGGGATCAGGGACTCCTTAAATTTTTTGTAAAAATAGGAAGTAAAACCATGTGGCCCTGGACTCTTTCCAGAGGGAGATGCTTTCAAGGCCCTCTCGATCTATTCTACAGTGATCGGACCATCTAATTCTTTTGCAACACTGTCCGAGATGCTTGGTAAACCTGCCTCCCTTATAAACTCATCCATTTTTTGCTCTCTTTCCAGGGTACCTACCCCGCCTTGTCTAACCTTGTAGAGGGATGCAAAGTAACTCTGAAATATTTCAGCTATGTCTCTGGAAGTATATTTTAGTACCCCCTTTTTATTTTGGATCCTGTCTATAAAATTGGTCCCTCCTTTCCTTTTCAATACTGTTGCCAGATACTTCCCCACCTTATTACTCCATCTAAATCTATCTTTTAGGTTTTTATTTAGAATACGCTTAGAATCTATCTCCATTAAATCTTTTAGTTCTTCTCTTTTTATAATTAGTTGATGTAGGAGTAAGTTATGACTACCACTAGCTGCCTTATGTAATTGTTCAAGATGGTAAATTTCTTCTATAAGTTCTGTTTTCCTTTTTGTACTTTCTTTTTTCTCATTGGCCCCTAATGAAATCAAAATGCCCCTTATATACGCTTTTAGCGCCTCCCACAGGACTGATCCAGAAATCTCACCGGTATCGTTTATCGAGAAAAAAACATTGATTTATTCCTGTATCTTACTACTGACACTGGGATTCTCGATAAGCTTTTCATCTAAATGCCATGAAAATGGGGACCTCCGGAGTCCCGGGATCCCCACCTTCATCAGGACTGGGGCGTGGTCAGACAGCGTGGTGACTCCAATCTTCGTAGTCTTAACATATTCTAGTAATCTGATCTACCATGAAATAATTGAGCCGTGGACTGAAGAAAAGAAAGTATAGTCCCTGTCCTTTGCGTTTTGTACTTTCCATGCGTCAATCGTATGGCAGCTATGCAATTTCTGTCCTTTTTTTTAAGAGTTTCCTACCCACTCCCTGTGAACTAGATGTACTATCCAATGTTGGATCTAAGCAAAAATTGTGATCTCCTGCCAAAATCACCTCACCTGCCCTGAAATCCAACAACTTGTTCAGGACCTGAGACAGGAATTCGATTGGGTTTCTATTAGGGCAATAAACATTTGCCAGAGTAAAAACCCTTTCTCCTACCCTCACATTCTAGAAGAGGTAGTGGCCCTCCATATCTGTGCTCCTCTTCAAGAGCGCAAACTTGGTCCTTTTTGAGAAACCAATTGCCACCCCTTTGGCCCTCTTGATAGGGGAGTCACTATAGAACCAATTGGGGAAGCAATTGGAAAATAATCTGACATGTGTGTCCTGTGAGAGGTGGGTCTCCTGAAGAAACACAACATCTGCATTAAATTGCTCTAATTCTATTAACACCTTGTGTCTCTTAAGAGGGGAGTTCAGCACTTTAACGTTATATGTGAGACACGTGAACTCTGTCATTTAATCTTTAAATGGAACTGCATTATAATGACGCCTGTTGCTCTTTGAACCCCTATATGAAGCCTCTGCAGGACCGGATCCCCCCCTCCCCCCAATCCACCCCCCGACACCCACCCCATACTCTACCCCCCTTCCCCCCACTCCCTGCCAGCCAATCCCTGGTTACAAGTCCGCAGCAGAGAGATACCATTGATCTCTGTCTACGACCAGCCAAATCATTGGGGTGCGACTCTGACAGCGGGTCGCCACAGTCACCCTGCTCCCCCCCACTAGGTAAAGAAAAGGGGGGGCCAAGGCAAGCGGGCGGCCCGAGGCCCGCCAATCCCCCCTACACAGGGCACCACCCCTCCCCCCAAACAAATCCCCCCATCCTCCCCCCACTATTTCAAAGTCACTGATTCAATTGCATCATCCATTGTCCTTAAAGTCCTGACCACGATCAGGAACATCTTCCTACTAATTAGACATAACTGGGACCGGGATGTCAAGCTCACTACAAAAATCTTGCAAGTTCTCTATGTGTTTCAATCTGACTGTTCTGCCCGCTTTCACTACATTCAATGAAGTGGGGAAACCCCAACTGTATTTCATATTTGCCTTCCTCAGTTCTTCCAGCAGAGGTCTTAGCTGGCGTCTCCTGGCTAGGGTCCCCGCCGAAATATCGGCAAAGATCTGAATCTCTGCCCCATCAAATTTTACAGGCTGAACTTTTCTAAGATTGCTCCAAATTCTTGCTTTATCTTCATAATGATGGAACCTAATGATCACATCTCTAGGTGAATCTTCACTGACGCTTGGGGGTTTCCTCAACCTATGGACCCTATCAATCTTCAGTTCTTCATTTGGGCCTCTATCTAAGATTGGATTGAAGATAGCTTTCATTTTGGTAGGCAGGTCTTCGCCATGTTGTTCTGGTAAGGCACGCAGTCTCAAGTTTTGTCTGCGACTTTGGTTTTCTTGTTCTTCTAATTTATAGAGAATGTCTCGTTGGGCTAATTGCAGATTCCTTACTTGTTTTAATTCGACTATTTCTCCGTTCTGTTTCTCAGAGACTTCCTCCACTATTTTTTTTTTTTTTTTTTTTATTCTTTTTTTTATAGCAATATAAAAAGTTACATACTTTACATGACAAATTGAGTTTGAAGTGCGATTAACAAAAAACAGTAAAACATAATTCAAAGGCTATGTTGAAACACAATACCTCGCGTGTCTGCTGTGCCCTATGGTGATTGCAAGCATTGATATACCGTATATCTAAGTGATAATATTTTACAGTGTGCTATTTTTACCCCCTTTTTTCCTTTCCCTTACCCTCCCTACTTTTCCCATCCCCCCTTTATCTTCTAATCCCCTTACCACCCCCTCCCATCCCTTACCTTATAGTCAGCGCATAAGTTAGGATCGAAAACACTAGGGTTCGCGACATACTATAATTGTTTGGGCCCCAGAGGAGCCTGTTCCAGCACTCTGGCTTATCTAATTTGGGCTATTATTCGCCCCCGCATTTGTAAGAAGTTCGAAGATAATTGATTCAGAATAGATATCGAGTGTTCAGCCCCTACAGACAGGGCTTCCATATACCAATGAATTTGCTGTAATTCCCTTTTTTAGTGTATACTGTCCTTTCTGTCCAAACCAAGGAATCCATTGTTTTAAGCCATTCCCCCATAGATGGAGGGTTTATTGAGAGCCAGGATTGTGCTATCAGCTTTCTCGCCTGGTATAGACATCTAACTATGGCAGTGGTTGTGCTGGTGTGACCCATATTAGCTCCCACCAGCCCCAGCACACATACCTTAGGATCTAACTCCAGGCTAACCTTGAATCTGCGGTTTATTGTCCTGACCACTTCCGTCCAATATCTTGCCAATTTTGGACATCTCCAAACCATGTGTATGAGATCCCCTGTCCTGCAGCACCTAGGGCATCTGTCATCTGGTCTACTCCCAAACCTTTATAATCTTCTAGGGGTGTAGTATGCTCTATGTAGAAGGAGTAGGTGTGAGGCCTTCTGTGAGGGAGAGACGGACACCATCTGCCCAAATTCCAGTATTTTTTTCCACTGGGCGTGCGACAACTCCCCCACGTCCACCTCCCAGCCCACTCTAGATCCGAGAGATACGCCTTGAACCAAAATCTTGTCCACTATCTGTGTATACACAGCTCCAATCAACCCCTTAGTGTTTGTTTCTTTAACAACCTTGTTGAGAAGTGGTGTTTTACTTCGCTCCATAGGGGAGGACCTAAATTGGGTACTCAGAGCGTGCCTGATCTGCAGATAATTATAGAATGTATTATATGGAACTCCAAATTCCATTCTCAATTCCATAAAGGATTTCAGGTTGGTGTCGGTGTACAGCTGCGCCAGTCTATAGATTCCGTGGCTTTCCCAAACAGGGTTCTTTTCTTTAGCCCTTAATTCCCTCAGGGATTCATTAGACCATATGGGTGAATACTCAGTAATGCCTCTGTACCCCATGATCTTCTTAACTGTCTGCCAGGTCTTATTTACTAGTTTAATTGTTGGTAACTTTCTCTGGAGTGAGCCGGCCTCAAGTGCATCCACCAAGCGTCTGTGTGGACTGCCTTCCAGCATTATTTTATTGCTAGCACTTGGTTCGCCCAGGGATTCGCAGCCCCCAAGATGCTGCATTTGAGCAGCTAGATAATATCCATACGGATAGGGAATTGCTAGGCCTCCCTCCCAGGTAGGTCGCTGCAGTATCTGCAATTTAATCCTAGCCTGGCCTTTCTTCCAGTTAAGGTCCCTAAATAAGGAGTCTATTTTTATGAACCATTTTCTCCCGATCCATACCGGGGAGTTATGGAGAATGTAGAGTAATTTGGCAGGCAGATCATTCTGATCAGATTTGAACGTCCTGCCAGCGACAGGGGAAGCCGACACCAGATGTCACGTTTGCTTCTAAACTTTGCAAGCAGGGGGGCCAGGTTATCCCGAATGTAATCATTGGGGTCACTAGTCATTACTATTCCCAGGTACTTTATCTTATCGGTTACTTTTAGACCAGGGAGACCGTCAGGGAGGGGGTTATTGATTGGGTGGATCTGTAGTAATGAAGATTTGTCCCAGTTAACTACTAGGCCCGATACCTTCCCAAATCCTTCTACCAGTTGCATCGTTTTTTCCAGAGATGGACCCATATCCCCCAGGAATACCAAGACGTTGTCTGTGTAAAATGCGACTCTTTCTTCGCTACCCTTCCTCCTAAAGCCCCGTCAGCCCGGTGCCCTTCTTATAGCCTCCGCCAGCGGCTCCATTGCCAGGGCAAACAGGAGGGGCGATAGCGGGCACCCCTGTCTTGTGCCCCTCTCCAATGTCAAACTATCTGTATACTCATTGTTGATCTTTAGCTTAGCTGATGGATGACTATACAAGATTTTTACCCAGTTGATAAAAATCGGGCCAAACCCAAATTTGTCCATTATTCCCCAGAGGTAGCCCCACTCCAAGCTATCAAAAGCTTTAGCAATATCCAAAGACATAATTGCTCTAGGGTCCCTGTCTACAACTGGGGTCTGCAAGTTCAAATATGCTCTCCTAATATTGATACTGGTAGACCTATGGGGGATGAATCCTGCTTGGTCTGGGTGTATCAGTTTGTTAATACATTTACTTAGTCTGGTTGCTAATACCTTTGCTAAGATTTTGATGTCCGAGCAAAGCAAAGAAATTGGTCTATATGACGCTACCTCTAGTTGATCCTTCCCTTCCTTTTGGATAAGTGTAATATTAGACTCTGACATTGAGGGAGGGAGGCCTCCATCCACAATCGCCTCCTCTAGTGTCCTCAGGAGAGTGGGGAGCAGAATCTCCCCATAATATTTGTAGATTTCCAGGGGGAGTCCGTCTGGGCCTGGAGACTTATGATTGGGCATAGCAGCCACAGCGCTTCTTAATTCCTCTAGGGTTATAGGGGATTCTAAGTTGTTTTTATCTAGTGCAGTTAAGGTTGGTAATGTAATTCCCTCCAGTAGTTTATCCAGCACTCCTCTTTCTGTGGGCTGTTTCGATTTGTACAGGGAACTGTAGAAGTTGAAGAATATCTCCCTGACCTTCACAGGATCCGTCACAATTTCCCCCTTTGGGGATCTAATCGCGGAGATTGTTGAGGACGGGGAGTTGGTGCTAGCCACTATGGCCAGCATACGGCCCACTCTTTCCCCCTCCTCAAAGAATCTCTGCCTCTGAAAAAGTCTTTTATTTTCAGCTTTTCTCATTGTTACCGCTTTGTATTCCTGTTGTTTCTTAACCCATAGCTCCCCTAGCTCTACAGTGGGGCCCAAAACATACTGCCTTTCCAGGTCCATAACCTCCTTTCTGATGCGATCTTCCTGCATTCTTGTTTTCTGCTTTGCCCTTGCTATTTGCTGGATTAGGAGCCCTCTGAGGAAGGCCTTTAGAGCGTCCCAGACCACCCCCCCCCTGCCGCTGTGCCTGAGTTACACAACATAAACTCCTTTAGACTAGTAGAAATTTCTTCCATGTTCCCTATTACCTCCAACCATACTGGGTTTACTGACCAAGGCCTATATATATGTCTATCCCCGATGCGCAACAACAGTTTTAAGGGTGAATGGTCTGATAATCCTCTTGGGCCGTAGTCTATTTTATGTACTAAAGGATGCGCTTCCTTATTGCCTATGGCTAGGTCTATTCGAGATAATGTGTAGTGCATCCCTGAATAGCAAGAGTATTGTCTAACATTTGGGTTGCGGATTCTCCATAGGTCGCACCACCCCACTTCCTCTAAAAACTGCTTAAGCCTGCCCTCCATTGCCCTCCCTGTCCAGGTACCAGATGTAAGTCTATCCTGCCGACTATCGAGGACTGTGTTAAAGTCGCCAACCAAAATCAACGGGATCCCTGTCTTGTTCTCCATTTATTCCAACAGATAGTATAGGATTTCCAGCTTACTAGGAGGAGGGATATATATATTTGCAATAACAAATTCTCTACCGTCTAACAGGCAGTGTAGAAAAATAGCCCAACGTGTCGATCCGAGCACTCCTGCAGGTAAACGACACCCCTTTTTTAATCAATATACTCACTCCTCTCGAGTAGGAGTAGACAGAGTGAAATTGCGACTGGAATTTCCTACCCCCAAATTTTGTCCTGGTTTCGTTTGACAGATGCGTCTCCTGCAAGCAGAGCAGATCGACACCCTGGGCCTCCAACTCTGATAATACAGCAGTTCTCTTATCGGGATTGCCCAGGCCCCTAACATTCCATGAACCTATTCCAACCACACTAAGCATCAATAAGAGAATAAAAAAAAAATTTAGCAGAAGAATAAGACACAACCGTGTTGTGAAGTATAAAATATAAGCCACTTTTTAAATCCCACCCGAGCACGCCAAACTTCTTAGCATTTATTATGACTCTTCTGTGATTCCTAGGCCCACCAACAGTGCTGGAACTATATTTTAGGGGCACGAGGAGAAGAGGGAGAAGGGAAAAACCCCTCCCCCCCTGTCTCCCCCAAGCCCCCACTACTCCAATTTTTTCCACATGCATATATGAGTAACGCAATCCCTTATTTAGTTTATTACCCTCCCCCACCCCTGCTTCTGTTTACTAATGTGTTACTCCACTATTTCTACTTGCTTCAGCAAATGTCAGTTCTAACATTAAGGATTGTTTTGATTACAGTTTCCAATTTGGAAACATTTCCAGCAATTCGATTTTTGTTGGAAGAACTTCCATGGTACTATCTTCCACCATGCAGGAGGCTTTCCTTTCCTTCCCGGATGTTCCGCCGTAAGCGCCTTGATCCTTCCCTGATTCTTTCTTCTTTTCCTTCCCACTTTGCTGTTTGCTTTCTTGGGCTGGATTCTTTGGACTTCCCGGATTTGCCTCCTTCAGATACTTCTGGATGGAGCTAGAGTTAGGCTCTCTCTCGGCTGATGCACTTCCGCTCCTCTTTGAGGGCGCCCTCTCATTTTCAATACCACTCACGAACCTCTTCTCTCTCTCCTCACTTACTAAATTTGTTTGCTTCTCTATTGCTTATCCCCACGCACTCCGTGCCACCCCGCCGATCCTTATTGCGTATTTTCACACAGAGCCCTGCAATCCCCAGTGATCTGTTATTCACTCTAAAACCTTTGGCGAACTGTTATTTAAGCTCTAAAAGATTCAAGACTGTCTGCACTAACACACCCCTTAAACGTTGATGCTCTAGCAGTGATCCAGTCCTCCAGCCTACTACAATATATTGTTGTAGAATATAACAAAATGTTTCCTTTTAAGAAGCGACAAAACTCCTCCATGAACCTTTTAGGGCATTTGATCTATGCAAAAACCAACTAGCACTTCACACATATTTGCGCTGGTATCTGTGGACAATACATATCTTCTTATAAGCCTGCTCACATTAAACAGTTCTCAAAACATTACCTCTAAGACCGGTACTGTCTTCCCAGGGGTTGCATCCGAGACCTCGCTGATGATACAGCTCTCGTCCGCTTCGCAGGTTGGAGTCCAACTGAGGCTTTTCGGCCAACCATCCACTCAGGTAAAGCCCAGGTATGGCCTGAAGATTGTGAGGTCGTCCTCCCGCAGGCCGCTGCAGCTCGTTTTACTTATCGAGCTGCAGTGAGGATGATGTGCTGACCGGCCTGTCGGCCATCCGGATGTAACACAGGAGTGTCAAAGAGGCATACAAGGCAGGTGGGGGGACGACCCAGGAAAGGCTGCGGAGGGCGGCTCACACCCAGCACACGTCAATATGGCAGGTGGAGATCTGGGAGGAGAGCCCGCTCGGTACGCGCAGCGTCCCAGGCAACCCGGGATCCACCGCTAGGATCCGAGACAGCTGACCTACTTATGGCTCCGGTGGGGTCGACAGCTCTCTGTCTCGCGTGCAGCTGTTGATTGCATTCGGAGTTACTCCGCCGCCCGCTTCCATGGCGCCGCCGTCAGGCCCCTACCCCAATCCGTGTGCGTCACATCACGCACGGCGACTGGGCCATTCTAACACATGAATATGCTTTGATCTAAACCATTCCATTGTATCTCTGGCTGTATGTTTAGGGTTGTTGTACTGCTGGGAGGTGAACCTCTGGCACAGTCTCAAGTCTTTTGCAGACTCTAACAGGTTTTCCTCTAAGATTGCCCTGTATTTGGCTCTTTCCAACTTCCCATCAACTCTGAACAGATGCCTGGCGGAGTGATCTGCTTTGGAGAGCAGCGCCCACACTCAGAAGGTGGGGCTATGCAGCGCAGGCAAACTGAAGGCTGAAGAAGTAAACTGATCCCTGGCCTGTAGTCACTGCCGAACGTTTCACAGACACACTGTGCTTCACCTGCCTCAGTAAGTAGGCACCTGCTAGCTAGTAAGAGAAATGAGGATGGCTTCTCTCTCTCTCTCTCTCTCCCTCTCTCCACAGCCCATGACATCTCCTGTACCATGTCCACACAGCCCATGACATCTCCTGTACCATGTCCACACAACCCATGACATCTCCTGTACCATGTCCACACAGCCCATGACATCTCCTGTACCATGTCCACACAGCCCATGACATCTCCTGTACCATGTCCACACAGCCCATGACATCTCCTGTACCATGTCCACACAGCCCATGACATCTCCTGTACCAGGTCCACACAGCCCATGACATCTCCTGTTCCATGTCCGCAGCCTCTTATCATCTCCTGTCTACACACACATTTCGTCATTGGACGTCTTCACGGGGCAATGGAATGCTCGTCTTCACGCTTAGTTTAAATACACTTCTCTCCCCGTCATTAGTACAAACTTAAAACTTAAAATCCAACAAGTTTTCTATAAATGTTATACCCTTATCTAAGTTGTTAATTGTAGTGTAACACAGTAACATTAAATCACATTATCAGTGAACAATTTTTTGCCATGAAGATTTCAAGTGAGTGATCCAACTTAAAAGGCAATTCTAGTCTTCTATATAACTTTTGTAATATTTAAAACGTAATTCAACCATATACCTCTTCTATATCTTATATGCACACATAAAATAAATTAATAAATATTGCACACTTTTAATGATATTATCTACTTTAAGTTTTTAGTATTATTTTATGTTATCACTAAATCTAAACTATAACCTTGATTTACTGTATCTGATTTATAGAAATTTATATTCATTCATTCATAGATATTTATAGAAAACTTGTTGGATTTTAAGTTTGTATTAATGACGGGGAGAAATGTGTTTTAAAACTAAACTAAGCGTGATGAGCATTCCATTACCCCATGAAGACATCCAATGACAAAACATGCGTAGGGTGTGCATTTGGAGGTATCGCCATCAGGCTAGATCGAGTATTCGCTCGCAGCATCGGTAGATTCGGAGCTGACAGGTACATAATTTTATGCTTGTAAACCTGTGTCGGGGGGAGACACCTCTAAATGTGAGTGTATCGTGATTTTAATAAAATGAAGACACATTTTTAAAGGATTTTATGCTATGCTAAGCTTTCTTTCCTATACTGGGTTTTACTCTCTGGAGATATTGCTTGCGATCAGTGGAAGAGTATAGAGATGATACAATATAGATCTGCAGATGATTGCGCCCTGTAAGGGAAAATGCCTGTTTGCTGGTTTACATATCACCAGCAATTATTGTCGGTGAGTGATCTCGATCATAAGTGGTAGCGGATTATTCACTTGGTGTGGTGGTAGTATAGTATATACGAAGAGGAAAAGCAAATTATCAAATTGCACTTAGAAGTTCTATTGGGACCACACATGTTATTGGACATATTGTATATGTGATTTAATATAAACAAATGGACTATTGAGACGTTTTTGACACATTAAAGTGATTGTAAACCCTTACACACCACTTTTACCTATAGGTAAGCCTATAATAAGGCTTTCCTGTAGGTACTGGAAATATATCCTAAAACTCCACAGTTTAGAAGATATTTACCACATACGCTTGGATCGGGACCAGCAGTAAAACTTTCAGTATGAAAACCTTCTCATGGGCTTGGGGACATGTTCTCTTTTTGTGGGGGCGTTTGCCGGTTTGTAAGTATCCAGCGCAATGCGCTGGGCTTCTTGCCTTCAAATGTCTAAGCACATTAGAGAAGCAAAGTCCGCATATTGAGAGAAACAGTAGAGGGTAGTACATTCATCTTCACAACCCCAATCCTTCCCAACCATGAGTGAGCCATTTAAGACCATTTCTGTAAGTCAGATTTAATCGTGTTCAGTAAGGGTAAAAAGTTCATGCGAAATATGGCGTCCAGATTCAGGATAAGTTGAATACCTAAATATTTCATTTTGTGAGTCTGCCAGCTCAAAGCAAAGGACCGTTTCAATTGGGAAGCAATCTGTGCGGGGACAGATATATTTAGAATTTCTGATTTTGACATGTTGATTTTAAAATTAGAGATGACACTGTACGTTGCAAATTCCGACAAAAGGTTAGGGAGGGATATGAGGGATTGTTGTATGTAAAAAAGAATATCGTCCACATATGCGGCATACTTGTGTTCAGCTGATCCTATAGTGATCCCATGAATGGAGGGATTATGTCTAACTGTGGACAAAAAAGGTTCTAGCGAAAAGGTGAATAAAACGGGAGAGAGAGGGCAACCTTGACGAGTGCCATTATACAAGGTGAAGGGTTCACTAATGGGGCGTACACACGGTTGGACTTTGTTCGGACATTCCGACAACAAAATCCTAGGATTTTTTCCGACAAATGTTGGCTCAAACTTGTTTTGTCTACACACGGTCGCACAAAGTTGTCGGAAAATCCGATCATTCTGAACGCGGTGACGTAAAACACGTACGTCGGGACTATAAATGGGGCAGTGGCCAATAGCTTTCATCTCTTTATTTATTCTGAGCATGCGTGGCACTTTGTCCGTCGGATTTGTGTACACACGATCGGAATTTCCGACAACGGATTTTGTTGTCGGAAAATTTTATCTCCTGCTCTCCAACTTTGTGTGTCGGAAAATCCGATGGAAAATGTCCGATGGAGCCCACACACGGTCGGAATTTCCGACAACACGCTCCGATCGGACATTTTCCATCGGAAAATCTGACCGTGTGTACGGGGCATAAGAGTGCCATTTACTCGTAGTTGAGCAGTGGGAAAATTGTAAAGTGCCAAGATCTGAGTCAGAAGAGGAGCCCCGATACCCAGATGGGATAGTGTTGCCATGAGATAGTCCCAGTCCACCCTATCGAATGCCTTTTAGGCATCCGTTGACCAGAACAGGGTGGGCTGGGACGACCCCCGAGCATGAGCCATTAAAGATAAAGTACAAAGGGAATTATCTCTTGCCTCTCTGCCGGGAATGAAACCCGTCTGATCGGTGGATATCCACTGCGGGATCAAGGGGAGGAGTCTGTTCGCAATAGCTTTAGCATATAATTTGGCGTCAATGTTTAGCAGCGAGATAGGGCGATAGCTTTCGCATTTGCTAGGGTCTTTACCGGGCTTGGGGATAATAGTAATATGTGCGTGTGTGGTCTCAGGTCTGAGGGCATCACCATCGGAGACCGCGTTAGCATAGTGAGTCAAGTGAGGCAGGAGAATATCTGCAAAAGAGCGATAATATGCTACGGTGAATCCATCCGGACCCGACGCTTTACCATTAGCCATAGCTTTTAAGGCAACGCGTAACTCCGAAGTGGTGAGCTCCCCTTCCAAAGTAGCTAGGGTGTCAGGCACTAGTCTAGGTAGGTTGGCTTGCGCTAAATAGTCCCTAATAAGCTTAGTCTTAGAGTCCCGATCCGTTACGGAATGTTGGACGTGATATAAGTGTTGGTAGAACTTGCGGAACTCTTTGGCTATGGTCGGTGTGTCATGTACTAAGTCATCTGCCGGGTTTTTGATTTTTGCTATAAAGGTAGCAGATTTCTTCTGTTGTAGTGAGCGGGTCAGTAATCTGCTCGGCCTATTACACCATTCATTGAAACGTTGAGCCACTATGCAAGCCTGTTGTTTTTGTTCTATATATGAAATAGAGATTTCAATTCTTCCCTTTTCAAGGTCAGAGTGTGTAGTATCGCTTGGGATTGTCTAGCTTTGTGTTGTTGCTCAAGGTTTTTAATATCATTTAGTAGCTTACATTGTTGAAGTGTTCGTTCCCTTTTTTTTGTAGCACCTATTTCTATGAGTTTACCTCGGATATGGGCCTTGTGCGCCTCCCACAATGTACCCGGTGAGACGTCGGGGTGGGTGTTTTCAGAAAATATAGGGACAGGTCATCACCAATTTGCTTTCTATCTATTTCCTCAGCTATAAGATTTTCATTAAGCTTCCAATTAGTGGAGCTTTGTGGTAGGGATGGGACTTTTATGGTGAGTATGATTGGAGCGTGATCTGATAAGAGTGAAGATTCAATAAGAGTATGCACAGGGAGCGAAAGGTGGTGATGGTCAATGAGAAAATAGTCGATTCTTGAGTAGGTATGGTGAACCTGAGAAAAGTGGGTAAAGTCTTTAGCTCGCGGGTGCATAATCCTCCAGATATCAACCAGCTGGGATTCATGTAGGTGTTTGCGTATAAACAACAAATGCTTATGAGAAATATTAGCTCTGCCTTTACATGTATCCATGGCAGGTTCCAGTGGGGTATTAAAATCTCCAGCCAGGAGAACGCACCCGCGCGCGAAGTCTCTCAGTTTTTTTAGGGTGGATGCTATGAAGCCGGCTTGGTCACGGTTGGGGTCATATAGAGTCGCTAGGGTGCATGGCATACTACCCAGGTTGCCTCTTAAGAACAGAAAACGCCCAAGTGGATCACACAACATGGTATCTAACGTGAATGAGGTACCCCTACAGAACCCAATGGCAACACCTTTAGCCTTACGTACATCTGAGAGGCTATAGTACCACATAGGGTACTGTTGGGAGAACAGTTTCACAGACATAGTGTGTGTGAGATGGGTCTCCTGCAGAAAAACAATGTCTCCCCACAGGAGACCCAGTTCTCTATATAAATTGTGCCTCTTACCAGGGGCATATAGACCCCGTACATTAAAAGAAATTAGATTTACAATGTCAATGTCTCCCCGCAGGAGACCCAGTTCTCTATATAAATTGTGCCTCTTACCAGGGGCATATAGACCCCGTACATTAAAAGAAATTAGATTTACATTAGCCATGGGGACCAGCAAGGGGCATCCACAACCACTGTAATTGAAGGAGTCGGATCTGAGGCTGGGAAGAAAAAATCAAGAGGAGGAAGGGTTGGGGGGGGGGGGAATGAAAAGGAAAGAAGAGTAAAGAAATTATGAAAGAAAAAAGAAGAACATCAATATCTTTTAACAAGATAAGCACAGACCATCTAGGGGTGTGGTTAACAAATGCACGCATAAGGCTGCGTTGCATGGGAGGGCACCCATGTGGCCCAACATCCCCACACCCGACGCCCCAATAGGGGCAGGAGCATGGGGACGCGAGGCCACACAGCACCCCAAAAACAAAAACAAAAACAGGGTTGCAAAAGTGGTGTGGGCACCGCCGGGATGCCCCGGCGTCGACACCATAACAGTAAAAAATAAGGTTTGCAGAGAAAAAAGCACTTAATGCAAAGTTTTACACCTTAACCCGTTAGTAATGGAACATATGGCTGAGGGCCCAAATTAGTAAACAGAAAACATAACTAAACATAAAAACATATATAAGCACATAAATCAGGGGCCCATTATCTGTCTACTGTGGCGACATTAACGTAAATAGACATTATAAGGCTTAAACATCAGCCTATCGAGCCTATACCATTACTTAAATGAGAGGAACATAGTTACGGTCACAAGAGATCTAGGTGGGTCAGGTTTAAAGTAGCGAAAGAGCTTGAGCCATCCAATCTGATAAGTTAACCCAACTCAGGTGAACCTACGGAGGCAAAAGAACCATGTTTCCGATCAACTTTTTGCCATCTTGTTTTGGCGTTGTTGGGCAGGGGTGGGATGCGATCCTGCCAACCACGGAGCTCCGGCGAAGATATGTTGACATCCATACAGAATTTTTCCAGGTCCTCAGGGAATCGAAGAATCGCTGTCTTGCCTTCCTTGTTAGTGATCAACGCTGCCGGAAAACCCCATCTGTATTTAACGGAGGCTGTTCGCAATTCTCAGTCAAAGGACGCAGAGCCCTGTGACGCTCCAGGGTCTCCCTGGCCAGGTCTGGAAAGATGGTATGGCGCCGTCAAAGTCCAATGAGGCAGCATCTCTGACCTTTTTCATAATAAGTTCTTTTTCCTCATAGTAGAGGATCCTACAGATAATATCGCGGGGGACGTCTGAGGAGAGATTACGGGGGTGGAGGGCCCTGTGAACTTGGTCAATTTTCAAGGGGTGGTCGGCAGCCTGTCCTAGTAGACCATTGAAGATGCCCCGGATGGAGGGGAGAAGGTCCTCCTCTTCAGTCGCCTCTGGTAGACCTCTAATCCGGATATTGTTCCGCCTGTTGCGGTTTTCCTGGTACACAATTTTATACAAGGCCATTCTGTGAGCTATGGCGAGTTCACGGGTGGACGCTTGTAAGTGCCTAATGGCCACCGCGTGGCGATCCAGACGCTGCTCTGATTCTTCAACTCGCTCTAATACGTGTGAGAGGTCAGCACGCACTGCGGACACCTCCTTTTAAAGGGCGCGTTCAAGGCCCAGCAGCATAGATGTCAGTTCAGATTTGGTGGGCAAATCGCTTACTAAAGACGCAACCCCCGAGTGTCTAGGTAAGCTCTCCTCTCCCTCCGAGCCTCCGAGCCGAAATACTGGAGAGCGGTGTCTGTGTTCAGGCCTGTGTTGGGGGCGGAGCCTGTACCGGAGCTCACGCCACCCGGAGAGCGGCCCAGGCCGTCTATGTCCACTGGGTCCTCTGGTTCTGTGAACCATTTAATCGATCCCACCGAGGGTCCCTTTTTAGGCAGGGGCTTGCCCGACCTCTTCCGCATCTTACTCAGGTGGATGGCAGCGATCAGGGTTGATAAAGTGCTGAAAATAATGCGTTGGCACTGGGCACCACGCCCCCCAGCACAAACGTGCTTTTAAGCATGAAGTTGTTTTGTGCTTGTTTTGTGCTTTGTGTGCATTTTTACGCTGGAAGTGCACATTTTGGCGCTGTGTGGATTTGCGTACAAAGCCCAAGGAAATTTCCAGGACAATAAGTTTAAAGATTTTCTGTGTTTGTTTTTTGTTTTTGCTTTTGAGATTTTTTCCTCATAGATTACACACTTGAGTGTGGGACTAGTGCTGTTTTGCCACTTTTTATTTGGTGTTTTTTTTTGTTTTTTATGACATAGTCTTTTTTTACAAAGTTTTTTCTTTGAACATCACTTACCAACCAGCCTACAACAAACCAAATTGTCCTGTCTAAAGATCACGTTAAAACCAAGGGGTTTCGTTTGCACACATTTGCAAATATATGGATAACCTGCAGGGCCACTTCACAGCACACTAGTGTACTGCAGTTCTAACTCTATAAATTTTGAAAGCCTCCAAAGTTGGAGCACATGTATAATAATGAATAGATTAAAGTGGAGTTCCACCCAAAAGTGGAACTTCTGCTCGTTGTACACCCTCCGGTGCCACATTTGGCTCCTTTCAGGGGGGAGGGGGGACAGGATACCTGTCTTTCACAGGTATCCTGTTCCCACTTCTGGGAGCCTCAGCCACGGTTATATTGACGTCACTGCCCAGGCTCCCCCCTCCTCCCTCCCCGGGCCGCTGGGCCAGTAGGAGAGAGGAGCGGAGCCTCACGCATGCACAGTAGGGTTCCCGGCTTGAAGCCGTAGAGCTTCACTGCCGGGTTTCCTTACTCGCAATGGAGGCGGCATGCACCCAACAGCTGATGGAAACATCAGCTGCGGTGCCAACATCGCTGGACTTCAGGACAGATAAGTGTCCAAGTAATACAAGTCAACAGCTGCAGTATGTGCAGCTGCTGGCTTTAAATTTTTGCAGCGGTGACCTCCACTTTAAGGGAAGGTATGCCTGGAGGGAGCCCAGCCCTTCTTAAAGGTATAGGAACACACTGGACACCCAGCAGTGGCAGGGAAGATATCCAGTGCGTCCCCTCGCCAATTCACTAACTGTACAAACAGAGCAGGCTATAAATCATGACTATATGGGATGGCCCAAAGCAATGCACAAAAGGGGAGGGAGACACAGAAGGCCCTATCAGGCCCAAGGAAAACCATGCTGCAAAACACTGCTGCCAAAAACAGCATCTTCGGTAGCCTTTACATCCATCTTTAGGAAAACCATGTAAAAGTAATCTCCCTGCTAGAGTGAGGCCACCACTGAATGTACAGACACCATGCAAAATGACTGGACCTTTAGAAATTGGTTTTGAGGTCTAGAATTGGCTGCACATCCTAGTTCAGTTTTGGGACCATAAAGAGATTTAAGTAGAAGCCAAGGAGTCTTTCAGTCACTGGAACTGACTCGATTACCCCCTGTGCCACCAACCAAGTGAGAGCCTAAAACAAGTAAACTCTCTTTAGCTGATCTATGGGTACATTCGGCCCCATAAACTGAGGAGGAGGAAGAGCTTGAAACGCCAACCTGTACCCATGAAAAACTGTGAGCAGAACCTAATTGTCTGAAATCACCTCTTGCCAGGCTCCCGAAAAAGCCAACAGCCTCCCCCCTACTTACAAGAGTGGGGGCACCCCTTTATAATGAAGAGAATTTGGACTCTGGTTTTGCCAACTTGCCTGACTAGATCCTCCCCTAACTCTGCATTCTTACTCTCAACGCAGCTGCCTGAGAGCACTGAAAGGGCTGCCTAGATAATGAGTTGCCAGAAGCCGTGCTGCAGAACCACTGTAGGGCAGACAATTGCCCTTCTTCTTGAGCAGCAAAATGGAACTTTTTCTGCCAGAGATCTTTTGGAGACACTAAAGCATAATGATAAATTTGTTGGATAGAGTTCTTCGGGGCATCTACCGCAAAACACAGGGCCTGGGGCAATTCAGTTAACCGCTCATTAGTGTCCCCCTCCTCATGCTGCAGGTTCTTTTTCACTAATTGCTTAATATGAGACTTTAGGCTTTGGCAAATGCCCATGTTTGCCACCGCAAGGTTGTAATGCAGAACAAGGCAAAGGAAGCCTTCAGTAGCATCTCTAGTCTCTTGACTACTGGATGTTTGAAGACTTGGATATTATCAATAGGGCAAGTTAGACTCTTATTGAGACAGGACACTGCCGCATTAACTGCAGGCATGCTCCATTTGTTTCAAAAACTTTTCCTCCATTGGATACAGTTGAAAATATCTCTTTGGTGGTACAAACACCCTATCTGGGTGAACCCATACTGCATACATCTCTTCTGAGAGAGGATGCAAGGGCAATGTCTGTAAACTCTCAAGCAGACACATAAACCTCAGAGGAATTCCTTATTGATGAGGATTAAGCAGGAGGCACCACTAAAATCAGACCAAACCATTTCAGTGAGGGATTGTACTAATGCCCTCTGAGCCTGGGACAGTCACTGAACCTTTTCTGGCTCAGAGTCCTCAGATGACGATTCCACTGTCTGACCTTTTTCAAGCTCTACCCCTGCCACTCCTTAGGACCTGTTGGTAGCACAGTTGTTCTCTTTCCAGCTGTGCTCCTCCCTTTCTGCTTTCTGGAAGACATCCTAAGCCATCTGGCAACCCCACCCAGCTGAGAGGATAGATCAGCCACAAAACACAACAGTGTTCTACAAAAAATCCTTGGAGATCCCCCTGCTGTCAGTTCCCTTCCTCCAGTGATGACTCACATGTCCCAATAGCGAGGGAAACCTGCTCTGTGCCTTACAGGTGATAAATTACAGATGCAGTTGCCCGACACCCAACAAAAGCATGAGAGAACGCTGTCTTCAAATCTCTATGTAAGATGGCCACTGACTCCTCGCCCCAATGATGTATTCGCACAGTGGAACTACACACCAACAAAGGCACATAAAGACTTTCCCCAAATCCAGCCCAAACAGCTGCAGCAGCTCAGAGACAAACAACCAGGGAAACAAACTGATACCACTGCCCCTAGTGGCCAACACTGGAAAGGCATCTTTTGCAGTGATCTCCCTCAAGAGCTTAAACACTCCAGGGACATTTACCTTATCTTTCCGCAGGATCCTGTCCACAGACACCTTCACCCATCATTGTGGGCAGTGTCACATCTGGCCTTCAGGAACTTGTTGGTCCCCCTTCCTTTGGAGTCCACTGCCCTGGACCTGTACAGCACATTTTCAAAATGCCTTAGTCAGTAACAAAAGGTCGCATTACAGGCAATCCCTACAGAAAATGTCCATATCCATCATAGCGGGCCCAGGTACCATCCATCCCAGCGTGTCCTGGCTGTAGGAATGGATCCAGCCAACCAAACTCCTGATCCCTATTGGAATCATTTGAGAGTCTAGTAACTTTGCATAGACAACCAAACTTCAGTGACCATCACCTTCAAGACACTGATAAAAAACTGACAGACTTCCTGTATTGGAAGGGTTATGTAGGGGAGGACTTCCTGTCCACTCACCTATAGGTGGCGCATAACTAAGGATAAGCTTGGGCGTGTTCGCAAACTGCACGTGCAGAGCCTGCCAGAAAGCTTACACTGCACAGCGCTAATCACAGGAAGTGAGACATTTCCCGATCTCTGCAGCCGTTCTTCGGGACAATATCTTACTGCTTGTGATTAGCGCTTTGCAGTGGCGACTTCCTGCCAGGCTCTGCACGTGCAGGTTGGGAACATGCCTGAGCTCATCCTTACGCATAACCCAGACAGTCATGATTTATGGCTTGCTGTCCTATGATGTACAATAAAGAAAAAACTACCCTGCTAATGTTAGTGGCAGACTACATCATACAGTATATGTATTGTGTTTTATTTTTCCCAGAGTTCCACTTTAATGTAAAAAAAATGTCATCACATTTTTATTATGGTAGTCCTAGAGTTTTTTTTTTATTGTGTTTAGGAGATGTTTCAGTTCCACATCTGATACTTTTTTAGTGTTTGTAGTCGACCTGATATATTATACTGTAGATAGTTTTTTTGGGGAGCAGAGAGGACTTTAATTTGGTAGCAGATGTTTATACATATATTTTTTATACGATCTAGGTTAGAAGAAATAGTGAATACAGTATTTAGAAAAAAATGCCTTGTCCTGTACTTTTTTTACAAACACAACATTTATGTAATGTGAGAAAAAGTTTAACCCTGCGCTCACCCAACAGAAAAGCAGCTCACACAACAAATAGGATTTTGTCAAAATTTCAGTGCATAGACAAGTGTAGCGCTTGTAGATTTAAAAAACTTATATAGAGTTATAAGAGTGAAAAACAGTCTATGTCGATCAACAATAAATACAAAATATGACAAATTAACAAATAAAGTCTCTGATGTTCTTCAGGTGTTTTTTAGACTGAAAGAGGCTGATGTTAGTCCAAAAAAGTATATAATTCCTTATTCACCACGTGGGTAACGCATGCAAAGATGCGATGGACCCTCCACATAGAGAAAAAGTGAAGGCTTACCAGAAGGATTGAACTCATAAGAACGTACGTTCAATAAGTCAATCTAGCTTGTAGCCCCAACAGGCAATCAAAAGGAAGGACCTCACGATTAGATGGCGACAAAACTCCAAAACATATCCAGACTCCTGACGGAACTTTAGAATGGATGGCAGACCTTCCCATAGATCATCTCAGATGGATAGCCCATATAGGAATAAAGAAGGGGGGCCACATAGCATAATACCGTTTTGTAAAACAGATTTATTAAAATAAGTAAACCACTTACATTTCAGTAGTAAAAAAGCGCTTCAAGTAAAATTATGGCAGGCAGTGGAGTCTCCCATGGGAGCGAAATTCGCTCCGAGCCTTGCGAACCTCTTCATGGCCAAATGGGAGGAGGATGTCGTCTATGCCCATGGAACCACCTCACTGGTCCTGTGGGCCAGATATATAGACGACATCCTCCTCCTATGGAGTGGTACCCCAGAATCATTGAAACAATTTTTTGAGTACCTTAACACCAACGATAGAGGTATCTCCTTATCTTATGAAGCTACTGAAAATGAGATCCACTTCCTTGACCTGGAAATTAATCAATTTGAATTCAACACTTATTTCAAGCCAACAGATCGAAACAGCTTCATCCCCAGGGATAGCTGTCACCACAGATCTTGGCTTAACGCAGTCCCTCGTAGTCAGTTTCTGCGTCTTCGTAGGAACTGTACAAATTTAGATGTATTCATAGAACAAGCAAACATTTTAAAACAACGTTTTCTTGACAAGGGGTATGATAATACCACTCTGGAATCAGACCTCCGGAGAGTCACTAATATGGATAGGAATTCCCTGTTTGAGGTGAAACCTGACAGAGAACCAGATTCCACATATAAGTGGGCAATGTTAACCTCATACTCAGTGCAACATAAACAAATCAAAAGCATTGTGAAAAAGCATTGGGGAGTTTTGAAGCAAGATAATATTTTAGGTAAAATGTTACCTGAACAAGCCAAACTAATTTTTAAAGGAGCACCATCCCTACGTGGCTTAGTGGCACCTAATGTTACTAACCCTCCAGTGCGTCCTTCATTTTTCCATAACTTGACTGGATTTTTTCCGTGTAAAAAATGTGTTGTATGTCAACACAATATATTAACGGGACGCAAGACAACTGATTTTATATCGACAGTTACAGGGAAAAGGTATACTATCAAGCCTACATGTAATTCTAGATATGTAGTATATTTGATTACATGTCCATGTGGCCAACACATGGACACATTTCACCAGAAGAGTAGGTGAACATATTGCCCTTATTAAAGGGAGGAAGTCGAAACATAGCGTACCCAGACATTTCAAGGAATTCCATAACGGTAACCCACTAGGTTCACAATTTCTAGTCATTGACCAATACACCCCACCCTGGAGAGGGGGTGCTAAGACCAGGGGAGTCTCACGTCTAGAGACATTCTGGATACATGAGCTACAGTCCCTTTCCCCAAGGGGTATGAATATGGAAATCGATATTAACGCATTTATCAATGACTCCTAGTTCATTCACCTGAGAGCAAGTAGAGGTTTTTTATGTCGATGTATAATTGTGTAGAACTCTTTTGAGGATACATCTTGGGTCTATGGAGGCCAAATTTATACACATACATAGAAAGGCTTCTTTGACATTTTCACTATAAAGATTTTTTCACATTTTGGTTCTATAGGTTCACATTAGAACACTTACATTCTAAGGTGGTATTTATCACCATTCTCTTAAATGAATATTCATTCACATCTTCAATTTATTTTTTATTTTTTAAAATTTCATTTTTTATTTTTATTTTCTACTTATTTTTATTTTTTATTTTTATTTATATTTAATTTTATTATTTATTTTTTATTTTTTATTCTTTATTTTTTATTTTTATGTATTATTTATATTTATATTTATTTTTTATTTTTATTTTTATTTTTTTATTTTTATATTTTTATTTTATTTTTATTACCTTATCACGTCACTTATTAATTTTTAATAATTTATTAATTTTTTATCAATTTTCCCATCACGATATCACTATATATTGGACACATTGTTAAATGTTATTGCTATATTATTTCCATATTTCCACATATTCATGTATTCATTTGAAGTTTATATCTCTTGCTGCGCAAGATTTGAGTTTATGTTATTATACACTGAGCTCTCCCAATGTTGTCAATACAGAGCCTAACCGATGTCACCGGGCAGATTATTATCAGAATGAGGCTTGAACCGCTGTTTACTTGAGATGGGTAGTCACGTGCCTTCGCCCCATTCGACGCGGCGACGCACGCTTTACCATTAGGTGGATACGTATCAAAACGAGGCTTGAACCGCTGTTTACTCTCAGCGGTCCACGTGAAGGGAAGTGACGTGCGTTCATCCCGCCTGACGGAGTGACGCACATCCGGCTACTCGTTCTTCCGCATCTCGGATCATACTCTCCACCAGAGAATGGAGAGTGGTAACAGTAATTTTATATTGGGGACATCTCTATAAGGAAGTGGTCTCTATCCCTAGTTTATCCCTACACTCCTAATCTCATTACACCTTATAATATCATCCCAGTATAGTGCTGGAACGCATATACACACATGAAATAGAGGCTTGGAACGCACGCGGGTCCGCCATCTTGGCTAAACCCGGAAGTGCCTACGAAATTAAGATACGAGCTGTATCCTCATTAAGGGGGCTAAGATATCTATATTAAGGGGTATGGCAGCAGTGGGTGAGTACCCCAGATGAAGTCTAATAAGACGAAACGCGTCAAAAAAAAAAAAGGGAGACTCCACTGCCTGCCATAATTTTACTTGAAGCGCTTTTTTACTACTGAAATGTAAGTTGTTTACTTATTTTAATAAATCTGTTTTACAAAACGGTATTATGCTATGTGGCCCCCCTTCTTTATTCCTATATGGGCTATCCATCTGAGATGATCTATGGGAAGGTCTGCCATCCATTCTAAAGTTCCGTCAGGAGTCTGGATATGTTTTGGAGTTTTGTCGCCATCTAATCGTGAGGTCCTTCCTTTTGATTGCCTGTTGGGGCTACAAGCTAGATTGACTCATTGAACGTACGTTCTTATGAGTTCAATCCTTCTGGTAAGCCTTCACTTTTTCTCTATGTGGAGGGTCCATCACATCTTTGCATGCGTTACCCACGTGGTGAATAAGGAATTATATACTTTTTTGGACTAACATCAGCCTCTTTCAGTCTAAAAAACACCTGAAGAACATCAGAGACTTTATTTGTTAATTTGTCATATTTTGTATTTATTGTTGATCGACATAGACTGTTTTTTCACTCTTATAACTCTATATAAGTTTTTTAAATCTACAAGCGCTACACTTGTCTATGCACTGAAATTTATGTAATGTGCACTCCCTCCAGATATATACACCAAAATATAAACCTCAAACTATGATGATTAAAACTATATCACATAACACTGATTTTTATGTAACCATAGTGAAATGTTAAAGCTCAAAGTGAACACTTTACAATTTACTTTAAGAGAGATTTATTCCCCTTTCGATGCTACAGTTCGCACATACAGGGTAAAAACAACAGTTTGCATAATTTGGTAACAGCTCCCCCAGTACTTGGCAGCAACAGATCATCTTTTCTAATACTTATCAATTGCTGGCTGCAATTAGCCAGCAAAAACTCACCATAGAAATGATCTATTGCTGTAGGGAGACACTGGATAAGGCTTCAAACAAAAAGGAAGCGATGTGATGTCACTCCTGATGTGGTAGCATTGTGTTTACAACTAATCTTATACAGGCATCGTATAGCAAAGTCAGAGGACCAGAAGTTGATCAATTCAACTCCAGGACTTTAGTGTTTTAGGCCAGCTTTCACTGGCAGCTGGCAGTTCCAGCACCTAGGACTTAAGGGGATAAAAATGCTAGGTTAAAAGTAGCTTTACTGCCATGGTTCTGGGCATAGAAAGATTCTCCATACCTAATCATTTACAGCAAGTAAGCCAGGCATCACCACTGCTGTTCCCACACTCTGCTTACTTAATGGCCTGAACAAGAATTGTTAACTTTGTAACTCAACATGCCTGTTGCATATTTAAAAAAAATGACTGAATTGTATTATCTACATTGTTCTTATACCTTTCTTACTGCAGCCAGAAACCATTTTATGGATCGTCATCAGTCAGCGCTAATAAGAAAGATAACACTGGTGAATGCAGTTCTGGAGGATCTCCTGGCACAGAAGCTTGTGACCCAGGACCAGTACAATCTTATGCTCAGAAAGGAAACCTGTGAAGAGAAAATGGTTATTCTGTATGAAATCAGCAGTTCCTGGGATGATCCTAACAAAGACAAGTTATACCTGTCCATAAGAAAAGAAAACCGTTCAGTTATTAGGGACCTGGAAGTGAAAAATAAACTAGAATCTACAGGTAATTATTAGCTTAATTTTTACTCAGATTCAGCAAAAAAAAAAAAATCACCTTTTTTAAAGGCACAACTTCCAGTGTATAAATGTATGAACCTTGGATGCCCAGTTAGCAGGTTGGACCCATTCCAAAACTATGGACATTAATATTGATTTTGAAGTGTATATGTGGGAATATGTGCCCATTTGTTAAGTCAGGTACTGATGTTTGATGTGAAGGCCTAGCTTACAATTTGAACTTCAAGTTATCACAAAGGTTTTCAGTAGGGTTGAGGGTGGGGATTTATATAGACCACTTGAATTCCTCCACCCCAAACTGGCCAAATCATGTTTTTATGGAGATGGCTTTATACACAGGGCACAGTCAAGCTTGAACAGAAAAGGACCTATTCCAAACTATTGTCACAAGGTTGGAAGCACTCAAATGTGTTTGTGTGTTGTAGAAATCACAGTACTAATGAGCAAATGTGACCAGGTTGGGCTCATGGAGGGGGATGTTAAAAAAAAAGAAAAAAAAAAAGGGCATTGATAGTTTTGAACTGTCATAAGGGAAATATTGGCAAACAAAAACATTTTTTTTAAAAGGTACAGTAGAAAGAGGGTCCTTTTAATGCAACTTCATTCCTGGTAAATGCCTTTAAAGGATATATTTACCTTTTGTAACATGGTACATATTACACCCATATTCAGGGTGTAACATGTAACATGTTACAAATCCACCGCCCCCCCGCACCTTCCCATCCCCTCGATGTCACAGACGGCGGGGGATATTCTCCCACCGCTCTCTGTGGGAAAATTCTCAATGAACTTCCAGTGTGCCGTTGAGCACTGTGGTAGTTCATTGAGGTTTCCTGTGAATGTGTAACTGCTTGGCCATAGGTTGTACGAGCAGACGACTTACACACAGAGCCTGCAAGAGCCCTGCCTCAGAAGATCGTGGGCGCAATGCTTTCCAGTAAAAAAATATTAAATGCACATTTCTTACCTGCAAAAAGATGTGCAATTTTTTTTTTTTTAAATAGGTAAACTTATCCTTTAAATCTTCATTCACGCAGGTGTACCTTTTATATTTTCTGCACATAATGCAGGTTCTTGCTGGCAGAGTTAGCAGAAGATACTGCATAAAATATGCACCTAAAGTGCTCAAGTTTTGATGCATACAATTCTTCTTATGGCATGTGTGTAAATGTTCATGTGTTTACATGCATTTATGCACATGCGTGCATAAAATCTGTCGATCTGTGTGGCCCTGCATGCAGCCGTGTCTTACTTCTTTTGTATGCAGCTAAACGCAGCACACATTTTTGCTTATAAACGCATCTATGTGTATGGCCTCACTTTAGTTCTGTGTTTAGATGTGTACAAAACTGTATGCATCCAAACAGAGGTAGATGCCTGTGTTAATGAACCCTCAGCTGTATTGGGTATAACAGAACAGTACAATTTTAATCAGACAGTGTCAGCGACTCTATATTCTAGAATCACATATTTTGGATGCGTAATTGATTTTTTAACTGTCACATTTTGACTTTTGCATTTAGCTTTGCTTAAATACAGCAGCAGCATCCCAATTTGATTAAGTTCAACTCGAAAATAAAAATACTTTATTAGGTAGTTTCAACTGCAGTGGTAATAGGCCTGAAATTAAAAGTCGAAGTAGCATCCACAACATATATACAAGTTTTAGGAAAGTTTACTCTTAAAAAAAGCTACAGCTCTCAACTTTGTAGAAATTGGCTGGTAGCACAAAAGTATAATAGTATAGTTTGTGAGCTTTTTATATCTCTGTACCACACTGCATTATCCTAAAAATTAACTCTGGGATGAAATGGTTTTTTTTATTATACATAACTGTGCTTCCTTGCCTTGAATAAATGTGGTATTGCTTTAAAAATAGGTATACTGCAAATGACCATTGGTCTTCTCCAGCTTTGCAGGCTTGATTAATCTGCACATCCATTTTGTTAGACTGTTGGTCTGTTACAGTGACATAGCTCCCAACTGTCCCTGATTTCGATGAACTGTCCCTGATTTGGAGCAATGTCCCTCTGTCCCTCATTCCTCCTCATTTGTCCCTCATTTTTGTCTGATCCACATAGATGTATATAAAATGCACTTTTTATCTATCAAAAAGTGTTTTCCAGCGCTAAACCTTTCATCTGATTTCTAAATTGTTGCATTTGTAAATTCAAAAAGCCAATATAAAGAAATAGTAGTGGTAAAAAAAGCACTTGTGGGTTTAATCAATCTTGTTTTTTTGTACAATTCTCCTTTAAGGGGGCATGGCAAGGGGTGTGTCCTATGCCTGCACACTTTTGCTGATAGGTGTCCCTCATTCCCATCTCAAAAAGTTGGGAGGTATGCAGTGAGCATTGACATAAATAATTATGTTGCTGCACTCTGTAGTGGGCAGACTCCTAGATTTAAACACCCACTGTGCATGCGTCCATTTATTGACAAGCTCATCCCCAGGTCAGTCCTCAGCCCCAGCTCCGCTCACACACATACAGCAGTCATGTCCTGCATTTTCCATTGCATTACTGGAAATGCAGTGCTGTTTCCCTGCACAGATGTGACACGCAAAAAATGAATGTCAGAGTAATAATTCTAGCACTATGACCTCCTCTGTAACTCTAAACTGGTAACCTGTAAATGTGTTTAAAGCGTATGGAGATTTTTTCTTTCGGAGTTTGGTGCCGTTTCACAAGCATGCAAAATTTTAATGCATGACATGTTTGGTATCTATTTACTTGGCTTAACATCATATTTTATATTTTACCAAAAAAAAGGGTATAATATTGTGTTTGTGTGCAATAGAATTCATTAAAGTGTATTTTTGCATTAGTGTGTAGGGATGAGCCGAACACCCCCCGGTTCGGTTCGCGCCAGAACCTGCGAATGGACTGAAAGTTCGTGCGAACTTTAGAACCCCATTAAAGTCTATGGGACTCGAACATTCGAAATCAAAAGTGCCAATTTTAAAGGCTAATTTGCATGGTATTGTCCTAAAAAGGGTTTGGGGAACCGGGTCCTGCCCCTGGGGACATGTATCAATGCAAAAAAAGTTTTAAAAACGGCCGTTTTTTCGGGAGCAGTGATTTTAATGATGCTTAAAGTGAAAAAAAAGTATAATATTCCTTTAAATATCATACCTGGGGGGTGTCTATAGTATGCCTGTAAAGTGGCATGTGTTTCCCATGCTTAGAACAGTCCCTGCACAAAATGAATTTTTTAAAGGGATAGAAGTCATTTAAAACTGCTTGCGGCTTTAATGTAATGTCGGGTCCCGGCAATATGGATGAAAATCAGTGAGACAAACGACATGGGTACCCCCCCCCAGTCCATTACCAGGCCCTTTGGGTCTTGTATGGATATTAAGGGGAACCCAGCACCCAAATTAAAAAAAGGAAAGGCGTGGGGTCCCCAGGCCCTATATACTCTGAACAGCAGTATACAGGCGGTGCAAACAAGACAGGGACTGTAGGTTTGTTGTTAAGTAGAATCTGTTTGTAATTTTGAACTGGTACATTTTTAAAGTGTAGCTCCAGCCAAAAAATATATTTTTAAGCTTTTAGGAAAACATAGGGAAGGGTTTTCACCCCTGTAACATTTGTTTTGCTGTCTGTGCACCTCTTCAGAAGATTTCACCTCACTTTCTGTTCCAATGACAAATGTCTTACAGGAGAGAATTTCCCTTCCTAGGGGTAGATTTCATCTCACTTCCTGTTGTCTCCTTCCGTTTACCACAATGGTGTTAGTGTTGCCACAACACTGTAAGCCCTCACAGTTACTTTTGGTGGGCGCAGGAACGGGCCCTGCTGTGAAATATTAGATCAAGAATTGTAGTTACATGCCATTGTTGAACAGTGGTAGAAAAATTGGGCCTTTGGTGGTGGTGCTGGTGCCACAACACTGTAAGTCCTCACAGTTACTCTTGGTGGGCGCAGGAACGGGTCCTGCTGTGAAATATTAGATCAAGAATTGTAATTACATGTCCCTGTTGAACAGGGGCAGAAAAATTGGGCCTTAGGCACTGGTGCCACAACACTGCAACCCCTCACAGATGCTATAGTTGAAGCGCAGGAATGGGCCCTGCTGCAAAGTATTGCATCAAAAATTGTAATTACACACCCCTGTTAAACAGGGGCTGAAAAATTGGGCCTTGGGCACTGGTGCTGGTGCCACAACACTGCAACCCCTCACAGATACTATAGTTGGAGCGCAGGAATGAGCCCTGCTGCAAAGTATTGCATCAAAAATTATAATTACACAGCCCTGTTAAACAGGGGCAGAATAATTGGGCCTTGGCCACTGGTGGCAGTGCCCAGAACCAAAAATTTTCTTCCAGGCTATCAGCATGAAAATTGAGGAGGAAGAGGATTGTCACTCAGCATAACAGGATAGCCACTCAGTATCAGCATAGGCAGTCTTGAAGGGATCTCACATTAAAAAAAAAAAATCCATCGGTTACATCAGCATCAGGTGCTTGGTAGCTGGTGATCCAAGACTGATTCATTCTTATGAAGGTCAGCCGATCGATCGATTTGGTGGACAGGCGCACCCTATGATCGGTTACAAAGCCTCCAGCAGCACTGAATGTGCATTCCGAAAATGCTGGATGCAGGACAGGCCAGTAGCTCAATTGCATACACTGCAAGCTCTGGCCAGTGATCCATCCTCAAGACCCAGTAACCCAGAGGATTTTCCGTGGGAAAGGTGTACAAGTCTGATCTTGCCCCTAGGTAATCCTGCAGCATGTGAATCAGAAGCTGGCGATGGTTGCTGGAACCGATCAGACCTTGGGGCTGCGGACTGAAAAATTGTCTGAACGCACAGGTCAGACAGCCACCTTCTCCACAGCTCCTTCTGTGACTGAACGAAGCCTCAGCAACACGTTGTCCATGAGGACCAGGATGACGGCAAGATAAGATCTGCAACCTTACCCTTGTAACGTGGATCAAGGAGGGTTGCCAGCCAGTAATGATCCCTCCCCTTGATACCACGAATACGAGGATCCTTCCGCAGGCTTTGCAGGATCAGGGAGGTCATGCAGTGTAGGTTTGCAGAGGCATTCGGTTCAGAGTCCTCTGGGTCACTAAGGACAACATGATCCGCAGCCACCTCCTCCCAGCCACAGACAAGTCCATGGGTTTCTTCGGACTGTAAATGATCCCTTGAAGACTGCTGCTGATGCTGAGTGCCAGGCTCCACCTCCATGCTGACACAATCCTCCTCCTCCTTCTCCACGTCCTCTTCCTGTGTGGTCGGCAGGCACGCAGGAACACTGTCTGGATAAAGGGGGCCTTGAGAGGTAAGGAAGTCCTCCTCTTCCTCCCTCTGTTCTGCCTCAAGTGCCCTGTCCTTTATTCCACGCAGCGTGTGCTCCAACAGGTGGACAAGAGGGACAGTGTCACTGATTCATGCACTGTCACTGCTCACCATCCTCGTGGCCACCTCAAATGGTGACAGGACAGTGCATGCATCCTTGATCATAGCCCACTGGCGTGGGGAAAAAAAACCAAGGTCCCCTGACCCTGTCCTGGTGCCATAGTCGCATAGGTACTCATTGATGGCCCTCTGCTGCATGTTCAGCCGCTGCAGCATGGCCAACGTTGAGTTCCACCTGGTGGGCATGTCACAGATTAGGCGGTTCTTGGGAAGGTTAAATTCCTTTTAGAGGTCAGTTAGCAGAGCACTGGCATTATATGACCCGTGGAAATGCACACAGACTTTCCTGGCCTGCCTCAGGACATCCTGTAAGCCCGAGTATCTGCCCAAGAACTGCTGCACCACCAAGTTAAGGACGTGAGCCAAACAGGGCACATGGGTCAGTTGCCCCTGTCGGAGGGCGGAGAGGAGGTTGGTGCCATTGTCGCAAACCACCATACCTGGCTTAAGCTGGCATGGCATCAACCACCTCTGAACCTTCCCCTGCAGAGCTGACAGAATCTCTGCCCCAGTGTGGCTCCTGTCCCACAAGCACACCAGCTCAAGCATCGCATGGCATCTTTTTGCCTGCGTGCTTGCATAGCCCCTTGAACGCCTACGGAGCACCGCTGGTTCCGAGGACAAATCAGCACAGGAAGAGGCCATGGAGGAAGAAGAAGAGGAGGGGGTGGAGGAGAGAGTTGTGGCAGAATCACCACTAGTAGAATTTTGAGGCGTGGTGGCGGAACAACCTCCAACACTACTGCACCCTGTCCTGCATCCTTCCCAGCTGCCAGAAGAGTCACCCAGTGCGCAGTGAAAGATAGGTAACATCCCTGTCCATGCCTGCTGGACCATGAGTCAGCTGTAATATGCACCTTACCGCTGAATGCCCTGTCCAGCGAGGCCAAGACATTGCCTTCCACGTGCCAGTAGAGAGCCGGAATCGCCTTCCGCAAGAAAAAGTGGCGTTTGGGAACCTGCCACTGAGGAACCGAATGTTCCACAAACTCACAGAAGGGGGCAGAGTCTACCAACTGAAAAGGCAGCAGCTTAAGTGCTAGCAATTTAGCCAAGCTAGCATTCAGCCACTTGGCATGTGGATGGCTGGGAGCGAATTTCTTTCGGCGGTGCAGCAGCTGGGGCAGGGAAATTTGCCTGGTACAATCTGACGACGGTGTACCGATAGCAGATTGCCCGCAAGTACTTGACTGTGACACACCTAATTCTACACCTTCATTCCTCTCAGTGCAGGTTTCAGAGAGGACTGAAGGTATAGTGGGGTTGGAGATCCCAGCTGATTAAGAGCAAGGAGAGGTCCGCTTTGTTCTTTGGTGTAGGTCTTTTAGGTACGCTTGCCAACGAACTGCATGGCAGGTCGACATATGTCTGGTCAAGCATGTGGTGCCCAAGCGGTAATGTTTTGGCCACGCGAGATACGCTTGAGACATATGTTGCAAATAGCAGCGGTGCAATCTGATGCACTCGTCTCAAAAAGGCCCACACCAAAGGACTTTTGGAATGACGCGCAGAGACAGCAGCGCCATGCACATGCGGAGCTCTGCGGTGTGATGCAGTCGGTGTGCTGCCCTTAAGCTGGCCCCTGGAGAGCATCCTGCCTCTTTGGAGATTTTCCTCCTCCTCCTCTTTCCTATCAGGCACCCACGTAGAGTCAGTGACCTCATCATCCCCTCCCTCCTCATCACTGGAGCAAACCTGGCAGTATGCTGCAGCTGGGGGAACATGACTGCCAGATTGCTGTCCTTCTTGGGCACCCCCTCTCACGTTACTGCCTTCCTCTAGCTGGGTACCATCATCGGAGCCTTCCAAACGGTGGGCATCCTCCTGGAGCATGTACCCAACACTGTTGCCAAATATTTCTAGGGACTCCTCAGGAGGACATGGTGGGGCTAGGGAAGGAGTGACTGATGCCATTGAGCCGAGGGAAGAAGCCGCGTTGGCAGCTGCTTTGCCAGACAAAGTACCCTGAGCCTGGGTGAGTGAGGATGAGGATGGCTTGGTCATCCACTCTACCAAGTCTTCCGCATGTTGTGGCTCAACACGACCAGCTGTCGAAAAAAGGACAAGCGTGTCCCACGGCCACGTGCTGATGAGGATGCACCATCTCGACGACCAGCACTGTTGCCTCTACACACAGAGCCTGCTTGCCCTCTTTTATTGGCTTGTGACTGTCTGCCTCTCCTTGTTGGTCTTCCAGACATACTAATGGCCTGCAGTGAGATGTAGTTGCACAAAGCTGGGATGTGTATATATAAGCAATTGTCTTCAGATAGCTTTAGGTGCACACTGTGCAGAGGACACAGTACACTAACTGTAAATACTGCAGCTGACTGCCTGTGGTATTAATAGGATCAGAACAACAGCAATTGTCTTCAGGTAGCTTTAGGTGCACACTGTGCAGAGGATGCAGTACACTAACTGTAAATACTGCAGCTGCCTGCCTGTGGTACTAATAGGATCAGAAGAACACCACCAATTTTCTTCAGATAGCTTTAGGGGCACACTGTGCAGAGGACACAGTACACTAACTGTAAATACTGTAGCTGCCTGCCTGTGGTATTAATAGGATCAGAACAACAGCAATTGTCCTTAGGTAGCTTTAGGTGCACACTGTGCAGAGGACGCAGTACACTAATGCCCCGTACACACGGTCAGATTTTCCGATGGAAAATGTCCGATCGGAGCGTGTTGTCGGACATTCCGACCGTGTGTGGGCTCCATCGGATATTTTTCATCGGATTTTCCGACACACAAAGTTTGAGAGCAGGCTATAAAATTTTCCAACAACAAAATCTGATCGCGTCAATTTCCGACGCACAAAGTGCCACGCATGCTCAGAAGAAATTCCGAGACGGAACAGCTCGGTCTGGTAAAATTAGCGTTCGGAATGGATACAGCACTTTCGTCACGCTGCAATGTCAAAAATAGTTTAATGCAGCGCACTCTCTTCTTCTTTATAATGTGGGAAGAATGAAGTAGTTTTGCTGCTCATATTCACACAGACTTCTCACAAACTTATTTCTTTATTATTTATTGGGATTCCCTCAATATATTTACATTTGTCACATCTGACCAAATTTTTTGGGGGTTGTTTTTAAATATTTTATGTTTTTTTCAAGGCTGTTTTGTCTTATTTTTTTGGTGTTTGTCTTTTTTTTCAAGGCTGTGTTTTTATTGTTTTTTTTTTTTTGTGTTTTACTCCATAATATTTTTGTGTGTGTTTTGTGTGTCAAGTTACTACAACACCATTATTATCTTTAATCTCAAGGAGATTGTTTGGTGTTGGTGTCCCTTGTTAATTTCACATTGTATTTTTGAAATGTACCTGAATCCTCACAAACTCCTTTTTGAAGGAAAACACACATAGGTGAGTATAATTGAAACTAAAATTCCTTTATTAAGGGCTCACAACCAAACAAAGAGGGAGGCAACACTGGAGAAACAGTCCCAGAGATCCGGAAAGCAGCAGATGATATCTGTGTCCGCAGGCTGTGGTACTACAAGAGGCTGCATCTTTTGCCAGACCAGACTGAACCCAGGGCCATCACTCTCTGGTCTTCCTTGGACGCTTCCTTCTACGCTGTGGCTCTGGTGTGGAAGATGTGCCAGGAGGAGGATTAGGACCTTGAGGAGTAGGAGGAGGAGGAGGAGGAGTAGGAGGAGGAGGAGTAGGACCTGGAGGAGGAGGAGGAGGACCATGTGTGAGGTCACAAATGTGGGTAGCACATGTTATTTGGCCCCTCAACCCCTTATTGAGAGCTTCCAAAATTAGGAACTCACACAGGAGTCGTTGGCCCTCCTCCATCTGCATCATTTTGCAGGCAGTTATGCCAGCAAAGTCCTCCTCCACAGTGTGGGGGGTTCTCAGGGCCTCTGTAGCCTTCCAAAAGAGGCCTATGGCAGCCTCCTCCAGGGTACTCCTCTTCCTGGCACTTTGTCTTTGAAGGTGTAGAGGAGGGACCTGCATATCAGGCAGCCTGCCTTGCCCGGCCACCTCCTGGCTGAGACTTCCCTGTGTATGAAAAAGGGACATGGTTTTAGTTTTTGCTTCATCAATCACAATCATAAATTAGTAGTACTCCAAATTAACATCTAGTTAACATCATTGATTGGACAAGCAAAATATTGAGAGGAATGCTATACCTGGCTCAATCTGGGCTCCTCCACATGTTGCTGCCTGGAGGGCCCAGGTTGGGCGTCACAAGCCTCAGCTGGGGGGGAAGGAAGTGTGGAAGGAAGAGTGGAGAGTGCTGGCCTGGGTTCAGTCTGACCTGCCAGAAAATGCAGCCTGTCATAGTACCACAGCCTGGGGACATAAATGTCATCTGCTGCTCCTGATCTCTGGGAATGCTGGACCTTCTTGTGCTCCCTTAGATATGTGCTCCTCAGGCCACCAATTAGAACCTTCAAATAGATGATGTCTGCTGTGGGGATCACCATCTTTACAAATTCCAACAAACTATCCAGCGCTGCCTTCCTCTTTGTTTGGTTCTTATAATGTGGGCGGTTTATCTGCCACAGACAAGGCAGCTCCCCGTACATATAAATGAATATGGCTATAAATTCATCTTCTCTAAAGATATCCATTTTCACTGCAAGACACAACACAAGACAAACCCTAATGTCAGCCTAAAGTCTACTAAACTTGTGCAAATACAGGCTTCAATCTAGAAGCAGTATATGCCCAATGTTAAATCTTACCTTCACAATCACGATCGGTGCCTCCGTTACTCCTTCCTCCGCTCACAGATCGTACGTACTACGCACGCGTGTTAAGCTTTATAGACACTGCGCATGCGTAAAACTCCACCTGCCCCTAACGTACTTTCTAGTCTATTCCCCGCCCCTTCTCGTTCGGCGCAGTGGGGGAAGAGCACATGGTGGAATCAGAGCAGGTGTCTGATAATTACACCAACGAGGAGGAGGAAAGCCCGGAGCCTGAATTGTCCCGATCCAGAAGGAGACGATATAAGGCATCAAATATGTCCTTTGGGGATATGTTGGAGATGGTGGACATCCTGAAGAAGGCCGACTATGACGGGAAGTATGGACCTTACCCCAACCCCAATGTCGGAAAGGCCAAGATAATGACAAAAGTAGTCAAGAGTCTGCACCGGAATTTCGGGGTATGACGATCGAAAGATCAGCTCAGGAAGCGGTGGTCGGACCTCAAATTAAGAGAACACGAGCAGTACAGAAAGATCCGGAGAGTGCTGCAAAAAAGTAAGTAGTTGTGTTGTGTTTCTATTCTTTCTGTTTATTACGTTCGTGCTGCTCCATGTGCTTTTCTTAATAACTGTTATCCAGTTTAAAATGGCAACTTTCATGTTCATGGGCACATTATTTGTTCGTATCAAACGTAGTTCGTTTGGCCATATGCAATTGCCATCATTTTTTTGGGGCCTACTTGTGTGAAAAGAATTGGGTGGTGTAGATGTGTTTGTTACTAGAATGAAATGCCAACTAGATTCTGGAGAGGACACCCAGCAGCAGTTTTCACATCTGGACACTGGAGCACTAGTGTGTGACACAAGAACACCCTTTTTATTAGGGGGCCCACACAGGTGCTCCAGTGTATACTATAGGGGGGTCTCCATCTGTGAAGCTTGTACAAGACAGGTAAAGTATTGAAGCTTGACAAAGGACAATAAAAATGCTACATCTTGGAACTCTGCCAAAATAGACAATTGTACCCCACTTCCGAGCAATGCTTCATATTTATAGTTCTGACATTAAATATCTGTGTGCTAAGTATACCTATTTTTTTTACATAGGGGGTAAAAGACTCAGAGGACACCCCTCATCTGAGGAGACCACAGACCCCCCACCTCTGGAAGAAGGTGAAATCCCCCAAAGACAAGAAGAGCAGGAGGAGGAAGACGTGGTGGAAATTGTCACCACAACGGGTGAGTGTCTGCGACCACAGGCTCAGGTAAGAGATGGAAGCCTGCATATTTATAATACCTGTTTTTTTTTTTTTTTTGGTTTCTCTCTTTTTAGGTGATCGTGATGTTGTGGATCCTGATCCTTTCACCTCTGATAGTGCCCAGATCCTGATTGGGGAGATCATGGGGTGTAATGTTGCATTGGAAAACATCAAGAAAAACATCAATGATGTTCTTCAAAAAAATAAGAACATCATTGATGTTTTAGGGCGAGTTTAAAAGCCCTCCAAATCCCTTTGTTTTTTGGTGTGCTACAATTTTTGAAACATTTTTTAAAAATATTAGAAAAGCCAAATTTTGAAGATGCACACAGTGTGTCAACATGTGCTATCTGCCATCACGGGAGATCAATCGACGCGTTTTGGGTGTGCAACCCCTTCCTCAATAATAAAGTAGCTGTGAGGAAGGGGTTGCACCCCCAAAACGCATCCCTTGATCCCCCATGATGGCAGCTAGCACATGTTGACATTCTTAAATTTGTGTGCATCTTCAAAATTCGGCTTTTCCTGGGGTGACTTCACCCCATCTGAAAGCAATATCAAACTCAGTTTGTAAATACTCATGTCTGATATTGCCTTCAAGTTCTACCAAATGTGAACTTTGTAAGTTCAAGATTTGTGTCTTTCTGGTTGGTTTTAAACATGCCTGTTTTATCGTAAATGGACATTTCTAATTTTTCTAATGTGACCCCAAAAATTGTTATACAACAAACATGTTGGTTTGTTTTAAAAACCTTTTCTAAATGCACATGAGATTGTGCTGGTATTAAAAAGATTGTTAATCAAGATTGTGTGGATTATTGTCTCAACGCTACTAAACATTTGTTGTGCTGTAATGGGTGTTTTCTGTGACAATGGGTGTTATTTCCTAAGGGCAAATCCACTTTGCACTACAAGTGCAGTTTCAGTGCAGTTTCAAGTGCACTTGTAATGCAAAGTGTCTTTGCCTTTAGGAAATAACACCCAACAGTGCTTTATAAGGTTACACAATCACGCCAATTTCTGGACTCACCACATTTCTCTCAGGGTCAGCTAAAACAAACACAAGCAGGAAATGTCACCAAACCTTGGTTTTATTTTTTTTTATTTAAAAAATGTTTTAGACATTGTCTGGCATATTGATGGCCCCCCTACCCGCAAAGAGTTCAAGGTATCTTAGCCGGACATCACAGGCACTCAGGGAGGGCAAGCCAGGACGGCCACTTTCAAGCGCCGTCAAGGTTGGTTCATTAGAAATTCCAGCCTCAGGCCCAACTGAGCCAGCATAATTGGCAGAATGTTTCCGTAAAAAGTTGTGTAGAACACAGCATGCCAGGATAATGTGATTCAGTTTGTACTCCGCCATATGTATGGGTGTAAGAAATAGGCGGAACCGGCTGGCCATGATTCCAAACGTGTTCTCCACCACTCTTCTGGCTCTGGCCAGCCGGTAATTAAAAACCCTCTGGTCCGGGGTTAGGGTCCTCATCGGGAATGGCCGCATAAGATGGTCCCCCAGCGCAAATGCTTCATCCGCAACGAAGACGAATAGGGGTCCTTCCACATTGTCTTCTGGAGGTGGCAAGTCCAAGCTGCCATTCTGGAGACGCCTGTAAAACTATGTCTGGGTGATGACTCCACCATCGGACATCCGGCCATTCTTCCCCACATCCACATACAGGAACTCATAATTAGCCGATACCACCGCCAACATCACAATACTATTGAACCCCTTGTAGTTGTAATAGTACGACCCCGAGTTGGGTGGTGGGATGATGTGGACGTTTTTCCCATCAATTGCCCCTCCGCAGTTAGGAAAGTCCCACCGCTGGGCAAAGTGGGAGGCCACAGTCTGCCATTCCTGTGGCGTGGAAGGAAACTGTGGAGTCAAAACAAAATAAAAAATTAGTCATTTTGCACATAAACATGGAAAGCAGATTAGACACAAACATTCTTGCCCAACATCAAGCTAAAATTTTTATGAGGGAATTTTTTAAGACCAAAGTATAAGGTACACCTATCAGATCCCCCCCCCCCCTCTCCTGGGCCATTTCTAACATTATAGGGGGGGGGAACTCTGGGACAGGTAACCCTCTCCACTTCATTGAGATATGAATGCCTAAATAAATGCCTAAATAATGGGTATTACTTTGAACAGCCCCTCCTTAGTTTCACTATTGGCAGCCCACTGGACAGGTAAGAAGTGTCATAATACAAAGATATAAATACACACTGTACACATTTGAGCACATTTGGACATTCTGCTATTACCTATCAAGATAATCATAGTATACAAAAACTTGAAACAGTACCATTTGAAAGTATACATGCAGGCCCTTGCACTACATGCTTTGGGGAATTCATCCATAAATCTAACCACTAAAGAGATGGGTATAGTGTGTATGGGTTTGGCAAAGTCAGCAGATAGATGATTGAGGATAGATAGAGAATTGTTATCAGCTGACTTAGCAGTTGGGGGGAGGGAGGGTTCCAAATGATTTGGGGACACCCAAAAAAAGCCTCTGGCACTCTGCCTGAATTTAAAGCACAAATCACATTTCTAAACATTTTAGGGGGTGTTTGGGGTAAAGCACTACTATGGAGCTGATAAAATACATTGTTAAGTGACTACATGAGGTGAATATAGGGGCAGGAGAGCATGCTAGGGAGGTAAGTGAAGGCAAATATGTATGAAGGACAACAAAAATAATTACATAAAAATCCAGCATGCATGAGGACAAAGGGGACATTCACAGCATATTACAATCATGGTAATTAGGGAATGAGGAAAGAAATACAATACATTAGCAAACATTAAATACAATAAAATGTGATATTAAAGGATAAAAATCTTACCTTCATATACTACTTCTGCAGGGCCTGGATGATGGCAGAACAGGTCTCTGGGATAATGATCCCCAGAGCCTGGGGGGAGATGCCTGTCGAGAACTTCAAATCCTGCAGGCTTCTCCCCGTCGCCAAGTACCGCAGGGGAGCGACTAGCCTCTACTCTGGAGTGATGGCTTGCCTCATGCAGGTATCCTGCCTGCTGATATAGGGGGTCAGCAAAGCCAACAAACGGTGAAAAATGGGGTCTGTCATCCGGAGAAAGTTCCTGAAATCATCAGGATTATTCTCATGGATCTCACGGAGCAAAGGCATATGACAGAACTGGTCACACTGAAGCAACCAATTCTTGGTCCATGAACTCCTCCCCACCCTGTTCATGGACTGGACTTGTGTCAAGGTCAGGACCCCAACACAAAGCCCCCGCACAGCTACGAGGAGTACGTATACGCAACATGGCTAGAAAACAGTCGGCTGCTCAGAACGAAGTAACAGAACGCACTGAAGAACAGCAAGGCCTGTGAAGAGCGACCTGAAAAACAGCAACGAGTGGACAAGAACGCAATGAATAATCAAATACGAACTCACTGCATGCACTGAAGAGCAGATGCAAACCCACAAGCACAAACTGAACAGCAGAAAACGATCTGAAAACCACGAGTCTGAAAAAGCGTGAATCGTCTCTCACCAAACTTTTACTAACACAAGATTAGCAAAAGGAGCCCAAAGGGTGCCGCGCTTGGTTCTGAAATGGCCTTTTATAGTCTCGTCGTACGTGGTGTACGTGACCGCGTTCTTGGTGATCGGAAATTCCTTGCGACCGTGTGTACGCAAAACAAGTTTGAGCCAACATCCGTCGGAAAAAATCCTAGGATTTTGTTGTCGGAATGTCCGATCAATGTCCGACCGTGTGTACGGGGCATAACTGTAAATACTGCAGCTGCCTGCCTGTGGTACTAATAGGATCAGATGAACACCACCAATTTTCTTCAGGTAGCTTTAGGTGCACACTGTGCAGAGAACGCACTACACTAACTGTAAATACTGTAGCTGCCTGCCTGTGGTACTAATAGGATCAGAATAACACCAGCAATTTTCTTCAGGTAGCTGTAAATACTGTAAAAACGCCTGCCTGTCAGTAGGAAGAGGATAACAGGAACGGATCTAGCTAAACTGAATACAGTGTAATATATATATATACAACACCTAGGATGCATATATATATATATATATATATATATATATATATATATATATATATATATACACAATACACTGTAAGTGCAGCTAACTGACTCGCCTGCCTACTCTATCTAACTTAAATCAAATGACACTGTCTCTCTGTCTATCTCTCTCCGCCGCCGCAACACACTACACAAGGCCGCCACGCAGGCGGCCTTATATAGTGTGGGGCGTGTACTAAACCCCCTGAGCCATAATTGGCTCTCTGTACAGACGGTGCTATGATTGGCCAAGCATGCGGGTCAAAGTGCATGCTTGGCCAATCATCAGCCAGCAATGCACTGCGATGCTGTTGTGAATTATGGGCCGTGACGCGCCACTCAAATTTGGTGCGAACGGCCCATAACGTTCGCAATTCAACGAATGGTCGAAAATGCGATGTTCAAGTCGAACATGGGTTCGACTCGAACTCGAAGCTTATGCCTATTAGTGTGTAAAATTGCGTTAGAAAAACTGCTGTGCAAATACCGTGTGACTTAAAAATGTATATAATGTTTGGGGTTCTAAGTAATTTAACAAAAATACAGATTTTTACAGTACCTGACCGTGAGATTGTGTTTCCAGCGCGATCCCATCGCGCTGGTTCTCGGCGACAGGGTACTGTGCATGTCGCGCTGGCTCACTCATCGGGAAATGAAAACTTTTTTTTCCTTTCGCAATGAGCGACAGGCAGTGTTAACAGCTGTCTGGCATGAATCCTGAGGGGGAACGCCGCGCCAAATTTTAAATGAAAAAAACGGCGTGGGTTCCCCCACCAGGGGCATACCAGGCCCTTAGGTCTGGTATGGATTGTAAGGGGAACCGCCTACGCCGACAAATCGCCGTGGGGGTCCCCCTAAAATCCATACCAGACCCTTATCCGAGCACGCAGCCTGGCCGGTCAGGAAAGGCGGTGGGGACAAGCGACCGCCCCCCCTCCTGAACCGTACCAGGCCGCATGCCCTCAACATGGGAGGGGTGGGTGCTTTGGGGGAGGGGGGCGCCCGCAGCACCTTGTCCCCATGTTGATGAGAACAAGGGCCTCTTCCCAACAACCCCGGTCGTTGGTTGTCAGGGTCTGCGGGCGGGGGGCTTATCGGAATCCGGGAGCCCCCTTTAATAAGGGGGCCCACAGATCCCGGCCTCCCACCCTATGTGAATGAGTATGGGGTACATGGTACCCCTACCCATTCACCTAGGAAAAAAAGTGTCAATAAAAAAAACACACTACACAGGTTTTAAAAGTAATTTATTAGGCAGCTCCAGGGGTCTTCTTCCGACTTCAGGGTCTTCGTCCGACTTCTCCGCTCTCTTCTCCCGGTGTTCGGCTTCTTCTCCCGGTGTTCGGCTTCTTCTCCCGGTGTTTCGCTATCTTCTTCCAGCTCTCTTGCTAGAGGGGGCCCGGTCTGCTGCCGCTGTCCGGTTCTTCTCCTGTATCTTCTACCGGACTCCCCTGCTATCTTCTTCCAGCTCTCTTGCTAGCGGGGGGCCGGTCTGCTGCGCTGTCTTGTCCCCTCTTCTCTTCTTCCGATGTTGACACGACACTCTCTACTGCTGGAATGCTGTGTGCGAGCTGCGGAGCTATTTATATAAGCGGTGACCCGGCCCCCTTGTGACTTCACAGTCCCAGCATGCGCAGGGACTCTGGTGTCATAAGGGAGCGTGACCCCAGAGTCCCTGTCCATGCACATAGGGTGGGGGCCGGGATCTGGGGGCCCCCTTATTAAAGGGGGCTCCCGGATTCCGATAAGCCCCCACCCGCAGACCCCAACAACCAACGGCCAGGGTTGTCGGGAAGAGGCCCTTGTCCTCATCAACATAAGCACCCACCCCTCCCATGTTGAGGGCATGCGGCCTGGTACGGTTCAGGAGGGGGGGGGGGCGCTCGCTCGTCCTCACCCCCTTTCCTGACCGGCCAGGCTGTGTGCTCGGATAAGGGTCTGGTATGGATTTTGGGGGGACCCCCACTCTGATTTTTTGGCATAGGGGGTTCCCCTTACAATCCATACCAGACCTAAGGGCCTGGTATGCCCCTGGTGGGGGAACCCACGCCGTTTTTTTTTTTCATTTAAAATTTGGCACAGCGTTCCCCCTCAGGAATTATGCCAGACAGCTGTCAACACTGCCTGTCGCTCTTCGCGATAGGAAAAAAAAGTTTTCCTTTCCCGATGAGTGAGCCATCTCGGCGCTGGCCCCCGTGACGGGGCTCGCAGGTGTCAAATTTGCCGATAACGCCGATAATCGCGGTCACCTACTGTACTTCACTGATTTTTGTCAGAAGAAGGCCTGGTCTTAAAGTGGATAATGCCTGAAGGTACTCCTTGGATGTTGCGCCTCTCTATGTGGCTAGGTTGTGAAAGTCTTATGTGAGAGTGCAATAGTCCTTCTCCGCAGACTATTGACAGCAGCCAGGTGGACAGAGCCAAGCTGCAGTACGCCATCTTCCTTCTTCTTGCTCAGGCTGCTGTGCAAGTCACCGTCAGAGACTGCACAGTCATTGGCTGCTGCCAGAACCACCCCCCACCCCCGTCTTCTCCTCCTCCGCTCCAACCACTGCCGTACACATCACAAAACTGGGTGGGCTCGGAGTGCAATGCTCTGTGCCCCGAGCCCACCCATTTTTGAAGCCAATTAGAGCCTCTGGCTCTAATCATAAACTTCAAACCCCCCCATTGGAATCCATGTGGCATCCCTGCATGTAGATCAGGGGGCCGGGCGCGTGGATAGGGGGTGGCAGCACCCGTGCGTCCCTTATGGACAGGCCGCCGCTGACTGGCAGACATATCAATTTGGATATCACACCACTTCCTGAAACTCAATCTATCCAAAACTGACTTCATAATATCTCCTTCCCCATATGCCCCCTGCCCTGATTTCTCTGTCAAGATTGATGGCCCAACTATCAACCCGTCCCCGCATGCCAGGGCACTAGGTGTAATCCTGGACTCTAAATTCTCCTTTCAGCCCTACATCCAATCACTTTCCAAAGCTTGCCGCCTCAACCTCTGCAACATCTCCAAAAATCGCTCCTGTCTAACCAATGACACCACAAAACTTCTAATTCACTCTCTGGTCATCTCTCTCCTCAACTACTGCAACTCCCTTTCCATTGGCTTAATTCAAAATACTAACAAATTACAAAGCCATCCACAACTCGGCCCCAAGCTACATCACTGACCTAGTTTCAAAATACCAACCAAATTGTTCTCTTCATTCCTCTCAAAACCTCCTGGAGGCAGAGAACACGGGCGTTTGGTGAATTGGGTCAGTGGACCAATATGACCGCAACTCACTCTTTTTAGTTACGCCCATGAGAAGGGATAGGCCCAGGAAGGTCTTAAATTCGGAGACCCTAATTGGTCTCCAATCACTGGCAAGGGTCAGCTGGGGATTAGCGGCGATGAATTGACCAGCGTACAAATTGCTTTGGTCCACAATAGACCTATAGAGATCTTCGGTGAAAAACAGGGAATAAAAATCAAGTGACATAAAATCAACTGTTTCCACCTGAATTCTGGGTTGGCCAGTGAATAGGGGAAGTACGGGTGCTGCAGTGGTGGGTTCCCAATTAGGATTGGCGAATGGCCTGTGTTTGTCTTCTTGGTGGCAGCGGGACACTACTCATGCTTGCCACCTCGCCAGCTTGAACTGCACTTATGGGACTCGCCACGTCACCAAGTGTTACTGCAGTGCTGGATGTACTAGGCCGCTGGTGCTTGCCAGTTCACCAGAAGGAATAGTGGTGATAGTACTGGCTCTCTGCTCCATATGAGAGCCCTTCGGTTCTTGCACCTCAACAACAGCAGAAGAACATCGGGATCTGGTACGCCTGACCTTGGCAGGGACCACAACTCCGTCGTCAGAGCTACCTGTCAGGGTGCCGCTGTCATTTACAGGATCGTATTCTGAGCCTGAATCTGACAGATGAGTGACTTCCTCTTCACTATCTGTCATGCTCAGAAACGTGTAGGCCTCTTCACTACTGTACCTTCGATTTGACATTTTGGTCTCTAAATTTACTGGTACAGTAGTGAGACTCACCGGTAAAAAAGCTCCTGACTGTTAGCGACTGATTCAAATGCTACCAAAAAAACTGTTAGCATTCGCAGGGATTAGGCCTGACTCTGCAAACACTGCAGTTATGTATTTTGTGTTTTGTAAGTGACAGTGATCAATCGATACTGCACTTGGGTGGGCTGGGCTGGGAAGGGGCTAAATGCAGGTGCTAGCAGGTATCTGGGCTGATCTCGCTAACACTGCATTTTTGGGAACCCTAAACTGCTGGGGACGCTAGTATAGATCTGATCAGATCAGATATCAATCTGTTCAGACACTATACTACTAAGGGAGGCGTATGGTGCGTGTGTGGGTGTTAGGGGTACTGGCACTAATCTGATGCTGCCTGGGGCGACGCAGACCCCATCTGATGCTAAAACCTAACTTTGATCACCCACCGGATGATCAGAGGGTTAAACCTTTATTGGGTAAAATACGGCGGGTGCCCTGATGCTTTAAAAAAATAACTAGCAAAACTGCGTCACCCGTGACACTTATACTGTGATCACAGGTGACAGGATAATCAAGGGGTTGAACCTTTATTGGGGGGTTAGGGGGGTCCCTAGACCTATCTGGGCCTAAGACTAATTACCCTAACACTGTTTTTTGTCACTAATGACGCTAGTACAGCGATAAAAAAAAATTCTGATTGCTGTACTGGATGACACAGCAATCAGGGGTTAACTGGGGGGGGTGATCGGGGGGTGAATTGTGTGCCTACATGACCTGGTGTCAGTGTAGTGTTGTGCAACTCAAACCTCTATGGGAGACGCAAAAACCTTTTGTCTTGAGCTACCCTGAGTTTGTGGCTTCGTTTAAAAGGGTATTTGACGTTCCCGCATGCTCCGCTTCTGCTGCTAAGTGCCTCATCTCCATCGAAAAGAGTACGAGAACTGTTGCAGACTACGCCATTGAATTCTGTACTTTGGCAGCAGAGGTTGCGTGGAACAATGAGGCCCTCGTGGCTGCTTTTTCTCATGATCTCCCGGATACCATCAAGGATGAGATAGCAGCCCACTGAGCTGGAGAAGTTGATCATGTTTGCCATCCTCATTGACTCCAGACTCAGAGAAAGATTCTCTTTTAAGGAGCGCTTGCGGAAGCCTCCTGTACATTTGTATCTGAGCTTTGCAGTCCCACCCGTGCCTCCCTCACCTCCTATGCCTCCTGGTACCGAGTCTGTCTGTGAAGGTGAACCCATGCACTTGGGTTTCACGCGTTTCTCTGCGGATGAGAGAACCTTTAGGAGGAGGGAGAGATTGTGCCTTTATTGTGGCCAGGCGGGTAACTTTTTGAAGTCTTGTCCTACCCGTCCAGGGAATGCCCGCACCTTAATGCCCTGTCAAAGACAGACCTTAGGTGGCGTTGTTTCATCCCCAGTTATCCAGAAGGATAAGCTCCTGGTTTCGGTCACCCTTTCTTGGGCTGAGTCGTCCGTTGAGATACAGGCTCTAATCGACTCTGGGGCTGCGGTCCTGTTAATTGATGCTGCCTTTGTATCGAAGCACTCGATTCCGCTGCAGCTGCATGACACTCCACTTGCCATTGAGGCTCTTGACGGAAGACCTCTACAGCCTGCCCATGTGACTCATTAAATAGTTCCGTTGTCCTTGGCCATAGGGGCTCTTCACCATGAGATAATCCAATTCCAAGTAATTTCCTCACCTAAGTTTCCGATGGTTATTGGTTATCCTTGGTAACAGAGGCACAGCCCCTCTTTTGATTGGCTCTGTGCTGAGGTTCTCTCCTGGTCACCACAATGCAGTGAGACATGCTTCCAGAAGGTATACAAGGTCCTGTGCACCTCTTCACTCTCCTCCCTGCCAGAGGAGTACCGCAAGCTGGTAGTTTGCCTCCACCCCGGCCGTATGATTGCGCAATTGACCTTCAACCTGGTGCCATTCCCCCTCATGGCCGGGTTTACCCTTTGTCATTCTTGGAGGATAAAGCTATGGAGGAGTATGTTGCAGATGCACTTTCTCAAGGTTTCATCCACAAATCCTCATCTCCTGCTGGTGCTGGTTTCTTCTTTGTGAAGAAGAAGAAGAGTGGTGAACTGAGACCTTGTATTGATTATAGGGGTCTCAATCGTTTCATGATTAAGAATGTCTATCTGATTCCGTTGATTACGGAATTATTTGACTGCCTCAAGGGAGCAACGGTTTTCACGAAGCTTGATTTGAGAGGGGCATACAATCTCGTGAGGATAAAGGAGGGCGACAAGTGCAAAACTGCGTTTCATACCAGAACGGGCCATTGTGAGTACCTCGTAATGCCTTTTAGCCTTTGTAATGCCCGGCAGTTTTCCAGGAATTTATTAATGATGTCCTCCCAAAATTTGTTGCAGTTATGTGTGGTGGTTTATCTCGATGATATCCTCATATTTTTCAAGTCCCTGGAGAGCCACCACACAGATGTCTGTCGTGTGCTTCAGAAACTAAGAGAGAACAATCTCTATTGTAAACGGGAGAAGTGCGGATTCCATCGCGAACAGGTTAAATTCCTGGGTTATGTAATTTCCACTGCTGGTTTTTAGATGGACCCAGAGAAACTTTCGGCAGTTCTACAGTGGCCCCGACCCATGGATTTATGTCCTCTGCAGCGTTTCCTGGGCTTCGCCAACTATTATATGTACACAATAATTCTGCGCTACCAAAAAAAAAATACAAACAGCAGCTAACACAACCAGCAAGTGTGGACAATATCAAAAAAACAAAATAAGTGTAGCGCTATTGACTTTTCCTCTTCGCCAACTATTAGCGGAAGTTTAATTGTAACTTCTCGTCTCTGGTCAAGCCCCTGACTGATATGACCAGAAAGGTTGGTAACCCACAGAGTTGGTCTCCGGAGTCTATTAAGGCCTTTGAGAGTCTCAAGGCTGCCTTTGGTTCTGCTCCTGTGTTGGCACATCCTGATCCTACGTTACCTTTTATCCTTGAGGTTGATGCTTCTGAGACTGGAGTTGGCGCCCTTCTGTCTCAATGTCCTACCTCTGAGAGAGCTATGCATCCTTGTGGCTACTTTTCCAAGAAATTGTCACCTGCGGAGTGCTATTATGAGATAGGTGACAGAGAGCTGTTGGCGATCATTTTAGCCCTAAAAGAATGGAGACATCTCCTCGAAGGTACCACTGTGCCGGTTCTCATTCTTACTGACCATAAGAATCTCACATTCTTGTCTGAGGCTAAACACTTCTCTCCCAGAAGGGCGTGATGGACTCTTTTCTTGTCAAATTTCAATTACATTGTCTCATTTAGGGATGAGCTTTGAGTTTGAATCAAACTCATGTTCGACTCGAACATCGGCTGTTCGCCAGTTCGCCGAACAGCGAACAATTTGGGGTGTTCACGGCAAATTCGAAAGCCGGGGAACACCCTTTAAAAGTCTATGGGAGAAATCAAAAGTGCTAATTTTAAAGGCTTATATGTATGGTATTGTCATAAAAAGTGTTTGGGGACCTGGGACCCCAGGGGACATGTATCAATGCAAAACAAATTTTTAAAAACGGACGTTTTTTTGGGAGCAGTGATTTTAATAATGCTTAAAGTGAAACAATAAAAGTGTAATATTCCTTTAAATTTCATACCTGGGGGGTGTCTATAGTATGCCTGTAAAGTGGCGCATGTTTCCCCTGTTTAGAACAGTCTGACAGCAAAATGCATTTCAAAGGAAAAAAAGTCATTTAAAACCACTCGTGGCTATTAATGAATTGTCGGTCCGACAATACACATAAAAGTTCATTGATAAAAACTGCATGGGATTTCCCCACAGGGGAACCCCGAACCAAAGTAAAAAAAAATGCATGGTGTCCCCCTAAATTCCATACCAGGCCCTTCAGGTCTGGTATGGATATTAAGGGGAACCCCGCGTCAAAATTTTTTTAAAAAATGGCGTGGGGGTCCCCCTCAAAATCCATACCAGACCCTTCAGGTCTGGTATGGATTTTAAGGGGAACCCCGCACCAAAATTTAAAAAAAAAGCTGCGGGGTCCCCCCAAAAATCCATACCAGACCCTTATCCGAGCACACAACTTGGCAGGCTGCAGGAAAAGAGGGGGGGACGAGAGAGCGCCCCCCCTCCTGAACAGTACCAGACAACATGCCCTCAACATTGGGAGGGTGCTTTGGGGTAGCCCCCTTGGCCGGTGGTTGTGGGGGTCTGTGGATGGGGGGCTTATCAGAATCTGGAAGCCCCCTTTAACAAGGGGACCCCCATATCCCGCCCCCCCTGTGTGAAATGGTAATGGGATACATTGTACTCCTACCATTTCACAAAAAAAGTGTCAAAAATGTTAAAAAAACACAAGAGACGGTTTTTGACAAGTCCTTTATTAATTTCTTCTTCTTTCGGCTTCTTCTTCCATCTTCTTTCTTCTGGTGTTCTTTCGGTGTTCTTCTTCCTCAATCTTCTTCTTCTTCATTTTCTTCTCCATGTTCTTTTTCTTCCGCTCTTCTTGTCCCGCATCTACGTCCAGGCTTCTTCTCCTCTCTGTCCGCACGATCCGCCTCAGTGGGAGTCTTCAGCCGTGTGACACTTCACTTCTTCTGACATTTCTTATATAACAGAGGGTGGGGCCACCCGGTGACCCCGCCCTCCTCTGACGCACGGGAATTCACAGGACTTCCCTGTGGCTTTCCCCGTGTTGTCAGGGGGGGCGGGGTCACCCGTTTACGAAATGTCAGAAGAAGCGAAGCATCACACTGCTGATGACTCCCACTGAGGCGGATCGTGCAGATGGAGCGGAGAAGAAGCCTGGACGAAGATGCGGGACGAGAAGAGTGGAGGGAAAAGAAGATGGAGAAGAAGATGGAGGAAGAAGAAATTAATAAAGGACTTGTCAAAAACCGTCTCTTGTGTTTTTTAACCTTTTTGACACTTTTTTTGTGAAATGGTGGGAGTACAATGTACCCCATTACCATTTCACAGGGGGGGGCCGGGATCTGGGGATCCCCTTGTTAAAGGGGGCTTCCAGATTCCGATAAGCCCCCCGCCCGCAGACCCCCACAACCACAGGGCAAGGGTTGTGGGGATGAGGCCCTTCTCCCCATCAACATGAGAACAAGGTGCTTTGGGGGGCTACCTCAAAGCACCCACCCAATGTTGAGGGCATGTGGCCTGGTATGGTTTAGGAGGGGGGGCGCTCTCCCGTCCCCCCCTCTTTTCCTGCCAGGTTGCGTGCTCAGATAAGGGTCTGCTATGGATTTTTGGGGGGACCCCACGCCATTTTTTTAATTTTGGTTCGGGGTTCCCCTGTGGGGAAATCCCATGTAGTTTTTATCAATGAACTTTTATGTGTATTGTCGGACCGACATTTCATTAATAGCCGCGAGTAGTTTTAAATGACTTTTTTTCCTTTTGAAATGTCATTTTGCTGTCAGACTGTTCTAAACACGGGAAACATGCGCCACTTTACAGGAATACTATAGACACCCCCCAGGTATGAAATTTAAAGGAATATTACACTTTTATTGTTTCACTTTAAGCATTATTAAAATCACTGCTCCCGAAAAAATGGCAGTTTTTAAATATTCTTTTTGCATTGACACATGTCCCCTGGGGCAGGACCCAGGTCCCCAAACACTTTTTATGACAATAACTTGCATATAAGCCTTTAAAATGAGCACTTTTGATTTTTCATGTTCTTGTCCCATAGACTTTAACAGTGTTTGTGTGTTCAAACAAATTTTTTGCCTGTTCGCAAGTTCTGCTGCGAACCGAACCGGGGGGTGTTCGGCTCATCCCTAGTCTCATTCTTACCCGGTACTAAGAATGTAAGGGCTTGACGCCTTGTCATGACAATTTTCCATCCATGTTGGAGTCGGTTCCGGTTCCTGTGATTCCTCCTGATCGTATTCTGGCTACAGTTCGCACCAGTCTCACTTCTCCTTTTGGTGACAAAATTCTTGCTGCTCAGGTCCATGCTCCTCCTGAGAAACCTTGTGACCACTGCTTTGTCCCAGAAAGTCTCCGTTCTGTTCCAGACTTACCATTTTCCCAAGGCTGCTGGCCACTCTGGGGAAAAATCAACTCTTTTGGGTCATTTCCCAACAATTTTGGTGGCCTAATATACGTGCTGATGTAGCTGCCTTCGTAGCTGCCTGTTCCGTGTGTGCTCAGAGTAAGACTCCATGACACGTTCCAGTGGGCCTCCTACAACCCATACCCAATGGAGAGAGGCCCTGGACCCACCTGTCTATGGATTTCATTGTGGAGTTGCCCAACTCCCAGGGCAACACAGTTATCCTTATGGTGGTTGACCTGTTCTCAAAGATGTGTCATTGTATTCCACTTAAGGAGTTGCCCACTTCTAAGGAACTAGCTTCCATTTTTGCTTGGGAGATCTTTCGTTTACATGGGCTACCCAAGGTGATTTTCTCGGACAGGGGTAGTCAGTTTGTGTCCCGGTTCTGGCGAGCCTTTTGTACACAGTTGGAAATTCAGCTTGCTTTCTCCTCTGCGTATCACCCGCAGTCTAATTGGGCCGCAGAACAAGCCAATCAGTCCTTGGAGCAATTCCTACATTGCTATATTTCTGACCATCATAACAACTGGTCAGACCTATTACCATGGGCAGAGTTTGCTCACAACAGTGCCTTGAATTCTGCTTCCCGATTGTCACCATTTATGGCGAATTATGGTTTCCAACCTTCCATGTTGCCTGACCTCTTTGTTCCGCAGAGTATTCCTGCATTAGAGGAGCATCTGCGTGGTCTTCGTTCCACTTGGGCACAAGTCCAGGAGGCTTTGCGACATGCTAATGATAGGTACAGACTCCATGCTGACCGCAGACGCCTACCTGCGCCTTCCTACCAGGTTGGGGACAGGGTCTGGCTGTCATCCCGCAACCTCCGACTTCGTGTTCCCTCACTGAAGTTCACACCTCGGTTTATTGGGCTTTTCCGTTTTCTTCGCAGGATTAACCCAGTGGCTTACACATTAGACCTTCCTTCTAATATGCGTATTTCAAATGTATTTCATGTCTCCTTATTAAAACCTTTGGTCTATAACCGCTTTACCACCTCGGTGCCACTTCCTCACCCTATACAGGTTGAGAACCATGAGGAGTATGAAGTACAGTCCATTGTTGACTCCCGTAGGTTCCATACAGTACCTGGTGCATTGGAAAGAGTATGGTCCGGAGGAACGCTCTTGGGTCTCATCCTCGGATGTACATGCCCTTGTCCTCCTCTGTGATTTCCATAGGTGTTTTCTCCTCAAGCCTGGTGGTCCTCCGAGGGGGGCGTTGAGGAGGGGGTACTGTCAGGGATGGGCTCAGCCCTTCCTTCTCTGAGCTGGCCGCTCAGCTTTCGCCTAATTGCCAGCTCCTATCGCTCCACAATTACTCAGCTGTTGATGATATCCAGCTTATCAGTCTTGCCTACTTAAGCCATCCAGTCCAGAGGAGCACTGCCTTTGCCTTGGTCAACATCACAGAAACTATCTCCTGTGATCCTGTTCAAGACTTGCTTTGCTGACATCCCTTCTGGCTCCAGATCCTGATTGCTGTTCCATTACATTGATCCCTGATTTCTGGCTTGGCTGACTATCCGTTCCGGTTACTGAACTTTGGCTATGGTTTGACTATGTTTGTTCTTTTTACTTTTATTATTAAACAAGTGTGATTTAACTGTACTTCACATGCCTGACAAAGGGGTCCTGCGTGACTCCGAAACATTGCACTCTCCTTGTGTTGTGATCATGCAATAAATTACACATTTGGACGCTATCTACGCCGTTCCATGGTGTGCTGGCAAATATCTTCATTGTGACTTGAACCAGTATCCAGCTGGTTGTTGCTGCAGCACCCATATCCGTGAGCTCATCTAGGAATGTGTGCGATGTGAATATGAAGTATTAACTCTACTTCTGTCTCGGCTTGATTTCATGGTTTCTGACAAAAATACAGCAACACATGTAACCTATCCTCATTGCTAAAACAAGCCCCAACAGTACTTACCAGATCGTGCCACTCTCGCCAAACCCACTCATAGGCCTGCCACGTAGAATCTGCTACCGACTGTCGAATCAACACGTTTATGGTGGCAAAACTAGATCCCACAAACAACTGGGGCATGGGATTCCAAGCTCCTCTGCCCCCGGTGCCAACTGATGGAACCTGTCCCACTGTAGGCGAGAGAGCTCATCAGCCACCTCATTCTCAACCCCCGGGACATGAACAGCAAACACAAAAACATTCAATTGCAAACACAACACCAAATGACGCATTAAGCGGACCACAGGAAAGGAGGAAGCCGACAACGAGTTAATGGCATGCACCACACTCATATTGTCACAGTGAAAGCAGACCCGCCGGTTCATAAATTCCAACCCCCAGAGCTCCACAGCCAGCACTATAGGAAACAATTCCAAAAGCGCCAGGTTACGAATGAGATCAGATGTACAGATCCAATACCCCGGCTGAGACCGGGGGTCCCATCCAGAAAGACCTACCTATGCTCCCATTGAATACAAACAAAATAATGAGATGCCTTGACCCCAGCAGTGGCAGCCGATAGTCGCCGGCAGAACACTCGCCCCATGGGCATAATTCGATACGCAAAATTGAGTTTACCCAACAAGGACTGCAACTCCCGCAACTGATCCTTGGATCGACGAACAACCCCGGCCACTGACACCCGAAGGTCCTCGAACTTATCAATCGGCAACCGACATTCCATCGAGTTGATTTTAATAATGATCCCCAAGAACTTTAACTCCGTAGTGGGACCCTCCGTCTTATCCTGCACCAACGGAACCCCAAAAATGTGAAAAACATGTTGTAACGTAGCCAACAATATGAGACAAGATGGATCCCCGGAGGGCCCAACACCAAAAAATCATCCATATAGTGTAAAATGGAACTAAGGCCCGACAAGTCCTTGATGGCCAATTCAAAAAAAGAACTGAACATCTCAAAATATGAACAGGAAATGGCGCAACCCATCAGCAAGCACTGGTCAACAAAGTAGTTTGTTGACCAGTGGCAACCCAACAGGCCAACACTGTCCAGGTGGACCGGCAACAGGCGAAAAGCTGATTCAATATCAGTCTTGGCCATCAGCGCTCCCTGACCAAACTTCTGAACCCACCGCACAGCTTCATCAAACGATGTGTAGGAGACAGTACACAGGGAGGGATCGATCGCATCATTCACAAACCCCCCTTTCGAGTGGGAAAGGTAGTGGATAAGGTGAAACTAGTTCGACTCCATTATAGGGACTACCCCCAATGGTGACACCACCAGATCCGCCATCGGCGGAACAGAAAGCAGGCCCACCATCCTCCCCAGTGCCACTTCCTTCTGCAGTTTCTGATAAACCACATTGGGGTGAACATAAGCCGACTTCAAGTTAGCCGAAACAGGGGGGGACAGTGGCCAATGAACTCAAAATGTGAAAGCCCTCCTTAAAACCCATCCACAAAGTTCCCACAGGAGCCCTATTCAGATACCTACTTGGGTACGGTGACATTTTTTCCACCCTCACTGGTGTCTTCCCTCTTTCCAGCGTCGGCCGTCCTCTTTCCTTTTTTGAAGCACTTGGCCAAGGAATGGGAACCTCAGCACCCAGAGCACTTGTGTCGAAAACAGCAGAAACCTACAAATCTGCAGGCGCTCTTATTAAACTTCCAGCAGAACCCCTTGCGCTTTGTGGCCGATGGTGAAGAGGCAGTGGCAACCCCGGCCCCACCAGGAAAGGGGAATGTAGCGACTCTGGCCTGTGTCATGAGCTTCATCCACAAGCCAATGTCTTTATGATCCCATCGCAAGGACGGTCTCACAGCCTTCCGCTGCCTGAACTGCTCGTCGTGGCGCAGCCATGCCACGCCCCCATAGACCCGCTGGGCCTCACTGATGGAGTCCAGGTAGCAAAACAACGCTGAACAATTCTACGGTTCCCTTTTCCCATATGACGCTAGCCAATATGTTGAATGCTTGGAGCCAGTTGGTGAACGTCCTTGGAATAATTGTATAGCGGTGCTTTTCCTCTTCCTCGTTTTTGCTCTCATCAGGTTTAACCTTGTCCAGGTTAAACTTAGCGGTAGCAGTGAAAGGATCTCCACGTAGTCTCCTTTCCAAATCTTCTTCTCCCTAATCTCCACTTTCAAATGAGATCCCAAAGGGCTCTCGTAGCACATGTATACTTCACATCGCGCAGCATCTGCCAGCTACACCCCATCTGAGGACGACTCCTCTGGAGTAGAACCCGTAGTTTTACTCACCTGCGAGGAACCAAACGACCCTGGGAGGACTGTGGCCATCCATCCAATGCAGCGGGTGGCTGCGGAGCTGCTTGCACCACTAGCGAAAGCAAAGGTGGTGCCGCGACGGGCGTACGCCCATCCCCTGTTGCCGTCCAGGCCGAGACTGGGGAGACCAAAGAAGCGGGTGTTCCCGCCCCAGAACCCCTTCCAAAAAGATCCCTGCAGCCAGAAACCAACGCCATAAGCAAACAGGGCAGTAAAACATCTCCAGATCCCTCTAGACCCAAGAGAGCCAAGCCCACCAACCAGAGGCCCCCACCCATCCCTGGCCCCTATGACAGGTGAAGAAACATCTGACCGCCCCCCGCTTGTAACCCAGGAGATAAAGAGACACCAGGGACAACAGAAGAAGACAAAGACACAGGGACAGTTAAGGGTACATTCAGAGACTTACCAGGTTGCCTTGGGGAATCCATCCTCACAGCCGCACCTCCGGATCCCTGGAGAGGCCCCATCTGGCCCACAGCTGCCATGACCTCCTCTGCATCTGACTCTGACAGTTCACCTTCCGACCGCTGGTCCCCCTGCACTGCAGTGGATGCTGACGATGTGGAGGGGACCAGGCGCCCACGGCTGATGTCATCAGCCGGTGCCCGGCGCCCCACGATATCCCTGTAGCCAGCCTCCCCCGCCGAGCACTCTGCCCCAATGCCAGTCCATGATTGACGCTGTCTCCCAAGGCACCTCTGCTTCCTTCCGCAGTGGCCGTGGCCATCCTGCCGAGCCATGCTGCAGGTGGGGGAAGGACCCGCCCATCCGGCAGCCGGGTCCTGATCCACGGACGAAGAAGGCCTCAATGGGGATGGAGCTGGCACCCTCTTGGCCGGGTCCCGCCAATGTCGGGGATTCCTCCCAGCCCCTCCAAGGGAGGAGGAGCAGGTCTCTTCAACCTGGGGGCTGGAGGGTCCAAAATTGGGCTCACCCTAGGGGTAGCGTCTGGGGATAAGTGCACTGGAGGCCGAGACCTCCTCACATGTGGAGAAGCAGGGGCAGGAGTGAAAAGGCCCTGCCCAGTCCCCCGTAGCACACCAGCAAGCTGTGCATGTAGCCACTGAGGACCATTTGCCAGGGCTGCCAAGCGAAGCTGCCCCAGATTTTTGTCCAGGTCCTCCATCACTTTTTTGGCCAAAAGGGGGAGGGGGAGAAAAAACTTCACCTGCTGCTTTCTTTTTTCCTCCTGTCCCCATACTGACTTGAACCCAGGTCCCCTAGTACGACCCAGCCTGAAGACCGCACCCCTACCCTTCTATTGACCAATAAGGATGCCGCCCTCTTTTGTGGAGCTAACTGTCAATACCCAGTCCAGACTTCCCAGCACCCCCAGTCATGCGGCCCTCCTCCTAAGTTGCACTTCTGCTCCAGGCCTGTTCTTTCCTTTCTCAAAAAGTTGGGAGGCATGCTTGTAGTGCAGAGTGGATTTGCCTTTATTAAATCAACCCCTGTGTTTATTTATGAAAGATAATTTTCAGCAATCAGCAGCAGTTAGGGATGAGCCGAACACCCCCCCTGTTCGGTTTGCGCCAGAACTTGCGAACAGGCAAAAAATTTGTTTGAACACGCGAACATCGTTAAAGTCTATGGGACGCGAACATGAATAATCAAAAGTGCTAATTTTAAAGGCTTATATGCAAGTTATTGTCATAAAAAGTGTTTGGGGCCCTCAGACAAGGATCAATGCAAAAAAAAGTTTTAAAAACGGCCGTTTTTTCGCGAGCGGTGATTTTAATAATGCTTAAAGTGAAACAATAAAAGTGTAATATCCTTTAAATTTCATACCTGGGGGGTGTCTATAGTATGCCTGTAAAGGGGCGCATGTTTCCCGTGTTAAGCACAGTCTGACAGCAAAATGACATTTCAAAGCAAAAAAAGTTATTTAAAACTACTCGCGGCTATTAATGAATTGCCAGTCCGACAACACACATAAAAGTTCATTGATAAAAAACGGCATTGGAATTCCCCACAGGGGAACCACGAACCAAAATTTTAAAAAAAAATGAAGTGGGGGGTCCCCCTAAATTCCATACCAGGCCCTTCAGGTCTGGTATGGATTTTAAGGGGAACCCCTCACCAAAATTTTAAAAAAATGGGGTGGGGTAACCCTAAAAATCCATACCAGACCCTTATCTGAGCACGCAACCTGGCAGGCCGCAGGAAAAGAGGAGGGATGAGAGAGCGCTCCCCCCCGAACTGTACCAGGCCACATGCCCTCAACATTGGGAGGGTGCTTTGGGGTAGCCCCCCAAAACACCTTGTCCCCATGTTGATGAGGACAAGGGCCTCATCCCCACAACCCTTGGCCGGTATTTGTGGGGGTCTGTGGGTGGGGGGCTTATCGGAATCTGGAAGCCCCCTTTAACAAGGGGATCCCCAGATCCCGGCCCTCCCCCCTGTGTGAAATGGTAAGGGGGCACAAAAGTACCCCTACCATTTCACAAAAAAACTGTCAAAAATGTTAAAAATGACGAGACAGTTTTTGACAATTCCTTTATTTAAATGCTTCTTCTTTCTTCTATCTTCTTTCTTCTTTCTTCTATCTTTCTTCAGTTTCTTCCTCCATCTTCTTCTTCTTCTTCTGGTTCTTCTGGTTCTTCCTCCAGTGTTCTCGTCCGGCATCTTCCTCCGCGGCGTCGGCGTCTTCTTCCCTTCAGGCCGCTCCGCATCCATGATGGCATGAAGGGAGGCTCCCTCTGCGTGAGGCTTCTCTCTTCATCTTTTTCTCTTCATTTTCTTCTTTTCATCTTCTTGTCTTCATTTTCTTTTCGGGCCGCTCCTCATCCATGATGGCATGGAGGGAGGCTCCCGCTGTGTGACGCTTCTCCTCTTCTGATGGTTCTTAAATAACGGGGGGTGAAGCCACCCGGTGACCCCGCCGCCCTCTGACACATGGGGACTTGACAGGGACTTCCCTGTGGCATTCCCCGTTACGTCGGAAGGGGGCGGGGTTACGTAACGGGGGACCCCGCCCCCTCTGACATCACGGGGAATGCCACAGGGAAGTCCCGTCAAGTCCCCGTGCGTCAGCAGGGGGCGGAGTCACTGGGTGCCCCCCCCATTATTTAAGAACACAGCGGGAGCCTCCCTCAATGCCATCATGGATGTGGAGCGGCCCGAAAAGAAGATGAAGATGAAGACAAGAAGACGAAGAGAAGAAGATGAAGAAGATGAAGAGAAGAAGATGAAGAGAAAAAGATGAAGAGAGAAGAGTCACACAGCGGGAGTCTCCCTTCATGCCATCATGGATGCGGAGTGGCCCGAGGAGAAGAAGGGAAGATGAAGCCGCGGAGGAAGATGCCGAACGAGGAAGAACCAGAAGAAGAAGATGGAGGAAGAAACCGAAGGAAGATAGAAGAAAGAAGAAGCCTTTAAATAAAGGAATTGTCAAAAACTGTCTCTTGTCATTTTTAACATTTTTGACAGTTTTTTTGTGAAATGGTAGGGGTACTTTTGTACCCCCTTACCATTTCACACAGGGGGGAGGGCCGGGATCTGGGGGTCCCCTTGTTAAAGGGGGCTTCCAGATTCCGATAAGCTCCCCGCCTGCAGACCCCCACAACCACCGGCCAAGGGTTGTGGGGATGAGGCCCTTGTCCCCATCAACATGGGGACAAGGTGTTTTGGGGGCTACCCCAAAGCACCCTCCAAATGTTGAGGGCATGTGGCCTGGTACGGTTCGGAGGGGCCGCTCTCTCGTCCCCCCCTCTTTTCCTGCGGCTTGCCAGGTTGCATGCTCAGATAAGGGTCTGGTATGGATTTTTAGGGGGACCCCACGCGATTTTTTTTTAAATTTTGGCACAGGGTTCCCCTTAAAATCCATACCAGACCTGAAGGGCCTGGTATGGAATTTAGGGGGACCCCCATGTCATTTTTTTTTCAATTGTGGTTCGGGGTTCCGTGGGGAATTCCCATGCCGTTTTTATCAATGAACTTTTATGTGTATTGTCGGACCAGCAATTCATTAATAGCCGCGAGTAGTTTTAAATGACTTTTTTCCTTTGAAATGTCATTTTGCTGTCAGACTGTTCTAAACACGGGAAACAAACGCCCCTTTTACAGGCATACTATAGACACCCCCCAGGTACGAAATTTAAAGGAATATTACACTTTTATTGTTTCATTTTAAGCATTTTTAAAATCACTGCTCCCGAAAAAACGTCTGTTTTTAAAACTTTTTTTGCATTGATCCATGTCACCTGGGGCAGGACCCAGGTCCCCAAACACTTTTTATGACATTACCATTAATATAAGCCTTTAAAATTAGCACTTTTGATTTCTCCCATAGACTTTTAACGGGTGTTCCGCGGCATTCGAATTTGCCGCGAACACCCCAAATTGTTCGCTGTTCGGCGAACGGGCGAACAGCCGATGTTCGAGTCGAACATGAGTTTGATTCGAACTCGAAACTCATCCCTAGCAGCAGTACTTATCTCTCCCTGAAAACACTCCTTAGGCTCCATGCACACTGAAAAACATGTTGCTTATAACAGGAGTTTTGTGTTCTGCCTGTAGAAGCTACTCAGTGTTCTCTGTGTCCATGTACATTAGGACGTTAAGAGGCATATTTTGAGCTCAACATTTAGAGGCAGAAAAAAACCCTTCTTGTTTGCTATTCTGATTGGAGCTTTATGGCAGAAAAAAAACTTTCCTAAACTCATCTAAACTTTGTACAAAAAATGCTCCATATGAGTGTTTTTTACTGCAAGAGACAGTCCAGTGTGCATGGAGCCTTAATCTGCTAGAAGACTATCCAGCACACTCTGAGCGTGTCTGTGGCTATTTGTAATTTATAGGCTTTTCAGCAATCAGTAAAAGCACCTAGTTTTCCCTGTATACAGTCTTTTCCCTAACTACTCTATGGGGGTTATTTACTAAAGGCAAATCCACTGTGCACTACAGGTGCACTTGAAAGTGCAGTCACTGTAGATCTGAGGGGGGCATGCAAGGAAAATAAAAAACAGCATTTTTGCTTGTACATGATTGGATGATAGAAATCAGCAGAGCTTCCCCTCATTTCAGATATTCCCCTCAGAGCTACAGCGACTGCACTTCCAAGTGTACTAGCAGTGCACAGTGGATTTGCCTTTAGTAAATCAACCCCAATGTCTCTTCTAACATGTACTGAACAAAGGCTGCTGTAAAGCCTGAATTTTATAGGGAGGGGGCTGTAAGAAACTCCAGTGCAATACTATGTTGGAAATTCTACTTTATTTTACTTTTATGTTATTTATTTTTACCAATAAATGTTTACTTTTTACTGAACATTTGGGTGATCTGTTGCCATTAAAGTCCCATTCAGATATGGGGGTTCTCTCTTCTTGCTGAATATTTTTCAGTGGATGCACAATTGTTGTATTACCAACACAAAACTAAACCAAGTGGTGAATGTTGTAGTTCTATGAACAGTGAATGTTGAAGAAATGTAATACTTTTATATTTATGATTTGTTTATTTTAGGAGCTTTGGAGACCAGTTCTGCTGTATCAAGTGTAGAAGGTAACAAGGACATGAGGTAATTAACATAATACTGGGTCTCATTTTATTCATTTTAGTTTTTAGTTTTGGATAGAGTAGAAAAGGATGAAAGAAAAGTTAATGGACTTTGGAGGCACGTATAACAAGTATAACAATTTATCAAATTACATTAAAAATATATTCCACAATACATACAATGACATCACATAAGGCATCTACAATAGGTAGGACCACACGTGGTTTGCTCTAGAGGATATGATACCATATACTGTGTGACAGTTCGTATTTATACATCCACATGTATACTCCTCTCAGTTAGGGATTCCACTTGTCCTCCTAATATAAAAGAATTCTGCTCAACGTCGCTTCTTCAGGAACTTGAATATATCTATTCAAATAAGGGCATATATTCATTAGAAAACACACCAAAAGAAACAAGAAAAATATTAATATACATATGTACACACATATTGTGTTCTATATATAAAGAAAGCACCACAGATACCAAACAGCCGCAGCACTGACCTCATAGACCCGTGAGAGCCCCCCCTCCAACAGCTGCAAATTGCTCATATGCCGGGATATGGGAACACACAAAGTAGCTAAAGAAGAATAAAGTATATATGAAATTTCAGTGTAAGCATAGGCCTCGATAGGTGTATTGTAATCTGTACAATACTTCATAATAAAGTGAGGATTGCAGTTTCCACTGGTACTGATCTCCAATATTTATAATTGCCAAATGAGCCTATGAGAAAACCTATGAAGCAAGTTCTAATAAGCATGTTACATCCATAATCTATAGGCCAACATAGGTACTAGGGAACACTATAATACCTTCATTCCAGACTGGTATTTTAGGGTATTAATTCCAAGAAGTAGAGTATGGTTCAGAAACACACCCTAATAATAGTGCTGCTTTGTATCTGTTCATCCTATTTGCACCACCTAGGGATATAATAAGCAACCATAGGTAAAGGGAACCAGCATAAGACACAGCAACTAAGCTGTATCAATATACTGTATCTCAAAAAAGTGAGTACACCCCTCACATTTTTGTAAATATTTTGAAAATAAAATATTTTCAAAAATGTGAGGGATGTACTCACTTTAGTGAGATACTGTGTTTATATATATTCTCCATTATTATTAACCGCTTGCCAACCAGCCGCTTTCATTATACTGTGGCAGGTTCGGCTGCGCGAAATGCTGTAGGCGTACGTCAGCAGCTTTAAAAGCTCTGGGGGGGAGGGGCGGTAATATATAAATCTAAAACCTATGTAGGGAGATTTGTTTCATCTCTGTGTATTATCTGAGGCTGTTCACTTTACTGGGTAAATGCGAGGGTTTTCATCCACCTTAATATGCTGTAGCTAAAAAAAAGGCAACATAAACATAATGCTAACTAAACAACTAGCCTTGATTAGGCAGGGGATGACCAGATCATCCGGCAGCAAGTCTACAACAAAGTACATTACACATGAGTATAAGTGTAAACACCGAGATGAGCAGACAGACAGAAACAATAGGTGACTCAATTAACAATGGAAGAGACACAAACGTGTGTATTCTGTCCACTAGACAAGTCATCAGCAGACAAATAATGTTCCCAAAATCTGAAAAGAGGTAGAATTAATTTATCTTCATAGATTTCTTGAGGGATATTGTTGATACTGTAAATATTTCTGTCCCAAGTGAAGAAGCCTCTCCAACCCAGTCTGCAGGAAGGCCACCATATTCCCTCTGACCATTAACCTGTTCAAGATTAATGTTACATCTTTACATCCACTCCAGAAGGGAAGCTTTATTCTTATTCAGAGAATGAATCCAAGTCTCGCTCTCAGCGTCCATTAAGTGTTTGTCTATCATTAGAAAATGATCTGCTCTACCCATGGGCTATAATCAGTGGGTAGGAGACTTGCCCCTAGTCCTCTCCAAAAGCCTATGTCCTGGTTGGGTCTGTCACAAATATATTTTTACAACATTCCCCCCTTTTTTAGAAATGTTTAACCGCTTGCTGCAGCTTGTACAGACACCGTAACGTACCTGTATGTCAAGGCTCAAAGCACGTGTGCCCCTGCCCGTTGGCACTGCTGTGATTGAACACATTGGGACTTAGTCAGCAGGTCCTAGCCAATGATTCATGGCTGGGACCTGCTGATCAGCTGTATCTAATCACAGCCCAGTGCCCTATGTTGACAAACAACACATTGCTCTGTATAGAGAAGAAGAAACAAAGCAATATTTATTAAAAAGCAGTAAACATTACACACATTATACATTTTTAGGCACACACTTATCCCCTTGATCACCCCCAAGATGTTAATCTCTTCCCAGCCAGTGTCATTAGTACAGTTACAGTTTATAGTATTAGCACTGATCACTGTATTAGTGTCACTGGTGATTTCAGTGGCAGTTAGTTCTCACAAAGTGTCAAAAGAAATGTATTTGGCACAATGAGAGAAAAAATGGTTATCAGGGTCCACTGTTGTACAAAGTCCTGGAAGGTAGTCCTAAAACAGGGCACTAGATGGTAAGTTCATGCTGACCAAACTGATCAGTGATGAATACCCACTCAGCGGCCACTGTATCCAAAGCGCCAGAAGCAACTCTAAGAGAAGGTACAAAACAAGGAGGGAAAAGGACAAGCGCCACCTAAAAGTAGGAAATTAAAAGAAAATGTATTGGACTAAAAAGCTTGCACTCACATTATGAAGTGAAAGCAAAGGTGTATTTACAAAAAGAAGGTCTCCTTCTATAAGTCCCGGTACTGGTCCATTAGGTGGATTAGGCTGTTGTCCCACTATAAAGCTGCACTTGGAGTCGCAGGCAGTGTTAATTTCATTGACTAAAACGACTAAAACATTTTAGTCGACTAAATTAATACTATTTTAGTCAACTAAAATAGGACTAAAACTAAAATGGCATTATTAGTCAAAAGACTAAAATGGGACTAAAACTAAAATGCCATTTTAGTCAAAAGACTATCACTAAACTGTTGAGCACTGTTGGTGCTCAGTCTGAAGCTGTGGAGCTTGGTGTAAGTGGAGCTGGATTAAGTGGGAGTTAAAAACAAGAGTTAGAGTATACAAGTCTTGGTGTTTGTTTGCTGTTTGCTGTCTGTTGCTGTTTGCTGTCTGTTGCTGTTTGCTGTCTGTTGCTGTTTGCTGTCTGTTGCTGTTTGCTGTCTGTTTGCTGTTTGCTGTCTGTTTGCTGGGTTGCATTTTGGGGGCTTTTCCTTTTAGTTTTTAATTTGCCTTTTGCTGTCACTTTTTAAATAGCTTTTTTTTTTTTCCCTGGTTTCATCACTCTATCAATTAAGGGGTGTGGTTAATTGCTCACAGGTGCCTATTTAACTGGTTGTAGGACTCAGTCTGAGCGTGCTCAGTCTGAAGCTGTGGAGCTGAATTAAGTGGGAGTTAAAAACAAGAGTTAGAGTATATAAGTCTTGGTGTTTGTTTGCTGTTTGCTGTCTGTTGCTGTTTGCTGTCTGTTGCTGTTTGCTGTCTGTTGCTGTTTGCTGTCTGTTTGCTGTTTGCTGTCTGTTTGCTGGGTTGCATTTTGGGGGCTTTTCCTTTTAGTTTTTAATTTGCCTTTTGCTGTCACTTTTTAAATAGCTTTTTTTTTCCCCTGGTTTCATCAGTCTATCAATTAAGGGGTGTGGTTAATTGCTCACAGGTGCCTATTTAACTGGTTGTAGGACTCAGTCTGAGTGTGCTCAGTCTGAAGCTGTGGAGCTTGGTGTAAGTGGAGCTGGATTAAGTGGAAGTTAAAAACAAGAGTTTAAAACAGGAGGTTATAACAGGGGTCATAGTACCTGTGTAGTGTGAGTATCTGAGGGTTGTCTGAGTAGTGTGTGTGGATCGTTAGTACTTGTGTATTGTGTACCTGTGTATTGTCGTGTACCTGTGTATTGTCTTGAGTATTAGTGCCAGGAAGCTAGCTGTTAGGTAATTTGGACAGGGTAAAATCCCCAAATCCTCACTAAAATTAATAGGTACGATGCACGGCGGGTGTGGAGAGGCGACTCTTTGTACATCTTGCCGCATGTATGCGTTCCTTGATCATCCGATCGAGGGCGAATACTGCTGTGCAAAATGTAAGCACATTGTTTCCCTGGAAGCCCAGGTTCTGAATCTGGGGAAGCAACTGTCAGCACTGAGAAGTCCCTCCATACTAAAGGTGAGCCAGGAACGTACACGGCAGGTGCCGGCAGGGGCCAGCACAGAGGCGGGTGGAGACAAAGAGGTGCAGGCACTAGCAAAGAGTAGATGGGTGACAGTCAGGAGGGGTAGAGGGGGAAGTGCCAGAGAGGCCGATCCAGGACTGGAGCATCCCAATAAGTACGCTCCATTGAGTGACATTGGTGTAACCAGTCAGGGACCAGCACTGCTGGAGATGAGGGACTCTCCTAGCTGCCAGAGGAAGAACTCCTCCAGTGAGAGTGGGGGGGCAGCAAAGGGAAAGGAAAGACAGATTCTGGTGGTAGGGGACTCAATTCTTAGAAGGACAGAGAGGGCAATCTGTAACCAAGACCTGAAGCGCAGTATGTTGTCTACCGGGCGCTTGGGTTCGGCACATCACGGATCTTGTGGACAGATTACTGGGAGGGGCTGGGGAAGACCTGGCTGTCATGGTGCACGTTGGCACCAATGACAAAGTCAGAGGCAGATGGAGTGTCCTAAAGAACGATTTTAGGGACTTAGGAGCTAAATTGAGGAAAAGGACCTCCAAGGTAGTGTTCTCAGGAATACTACCGGTACATCGAGCCACACCAGAAACGAAGAGGGAGATTAGGGAAGTAAACAAGTGGCTGAAGAGCTGGTGTAGTAAGGAGGGGTTTGGGTTCCTGGAGGACTGGGCCAACTTCTCAGTCGGTAACCAGTACTATAGAAGGGACGGACTGCACCTAAATGAGGAGGGTGCAGATCTGCTGGGAATGAAGATGGCCAAAAAGTTAGAGGGGTTTTTAAACTAGGCGATGGGGGGGAGGGTCCAGAGACAGTGATAGCCAGCACAGAAGATATTCCAGAGGGTAGTATTGGGGGCATTAGTGGTAGGTTAACCAAAGCACAAAAACACAAGGTGAGTATAGTAGCAAGTCCTAGTTGCAATCTTGAAACACCCAATACGAGGACAATATGCGACCGGTCTAAACTATGTGGCATGTTCACCAATGCCAGGAGCATGGCGGACAAGATGGGTGAACTAGAGATACTGTTGTACAAGGAGGATTTGGATTTTGTGGGAATTTCAGAGACCTGGTTCAACAGCTCTCATGATTGGCTGGCAAACATTCAAGGGTATACCCTATACCGCAAGGATATAGAGGGTAAAAAAGGGGGAGGGGTATGCCTATATATCAAGAATAATGTACAAGTGAATGTGAGAGATGACATCACTGGGGGGGCTAGGGAGGAGGTGGAATCTTTATGAGTAGAGCTCCAAAGGGATGAAGCTAAGGGGAAAATAATACTGGGAGTATGCTATAGGCCCCCTAACCTGAGGGAGGAAGTGGAGACGGATCTCCTATCACAAATTGGATTAGCAGCAAGGATGGGAAGTGTTTTCATAATGGGGGATTTTAATTATCCAGACATAGACTGGGCGGAGGGAACCGCGCATTCATTTAAGGCTCGCCAGTTCCTTAGTGTCTTGCAGGACAATTTTATGGGTCAGATGGTAGACGCACCAACTAGAAATAAAACATTACTAGATCTACTGATTACCAACAATACAGACCTGATAACAGATGTGGAAATACGGGGCAATTTAGGTAACAGCGATCACAGGTCAATTAGTTTCAGTATAATTCACACAAATAGGAAACATGAAGGGAACATAAAGACACTGAATTTCAAAAGAGCCAACTTCCCTAAACTACAAACCTTGCTAAAAGGCATAAATTAGGATAAAATATTAGGAACAAAGAATGCGGAGGAGAGATGGGTTTGCTTTAAGAGCATATTAAATAAGGGTATTAGCCAATGTATCCCATTGGGTAATAAATTTAAAAGAGCGAACAAACATCCTGGATGGCTTAACTCCAATGTAAAAATGCATATAAAAGCAAAGGAGAAGGCCTTCAAAAAATACAAGGTTGAGGGATCATCCTCAGCATTCAGAATTTATAAAGAATGCAATAAGAAATGTAAGGGTGCAATTAGGATGGCTAAGATAGAACATGAAAGACACATAGCGGAGGAGAGCAAAAAAAATCCCAAGAAATTATGTAACAGTAAAAAAGGGAGGACAGACCATATTGGCCCCATAAAGAATGAGGAAGGACATCTGGTTACAAAGGATGGGGAGATGGCAAAGGTATTGAATTTATTCTTCTCCTCAGTCTTCACGAGTGAATCGGGAGGCTTCAGTAACCAAAACTGCAGTGTTTATCCTCATGACACAACACAGGAAGCACCTACATGGTTAACAGAGGACGGAATTAAAATTAGACTTGAGAAACTTAACATTAATAAATCACCGGGACCAGATGGCTTGCATCCGAGGGTACTTAGGGAACTCAGTCAGGTGATTGCCAGACCATTGTTCCTAATTTTTACAGACAGTCTATTGACTGGAATGGTACCAGCTGATTGGAGAAAAGCCAATGTAGCACCAATATTTAAAAAGGGCCCAAAAAACATCCCTGGGAATTACAGACCAGTTAGCCTAACATCAATAGTATGTAAACTCTTGGAGGGGATGATAAGGGACTATATACAAGATTTTAGTAATAAGAATGATATCATTAGCAGTAATCAGCATGGATTCATGAAGAATCGTTCTTGCCAAACCAATCTATTAACCTTCTATGAGGAGGTGAGTTGCCATCTAGATAAAGGAAGGCCCGTAGACGTGGTGTATCTGGATTTTGCAAAAGCATTTGACACAGTTCCCCAAAAATGTTAACTGTACAAAATAAGGTGCGTTGGCATGGACCATAGGGTGAGTACATGGATTGAAAACTGGCTACAAGGGCGTGTTCAGAGGGTGGTGATAAATGGGGAGTACTCAGAATGGTTAAGGGTGGGTAGTGGGGTTCCCCAGGGTTCTGTGCTGGGACCAATCCTATTTAATTTGTTCATAAACGACCTGGAGGATGGCATAAACAGTTCAATCTCTGTATTTGCAGACGATACTAAGCTAAGCAGGGCAATAACTTCTCCGCAGGATGTGGAAATCTTGCAAAAAGACCTGAACAAATTAATGGGGTGGGCGACTACATGGCAAATGAGGTTCAATGTAGAAAAATGTAAAATAATGCATTTGGGTGGCAAAAATATGAATGCAATCTATACACTGGGGGGGAGAACCTCTGGGGGAATCTAGGATGGAAAAGGACCTGGGGGTCCTAGTGGATGATAGGCTCAGCAATGGCATGCAATGCCAAGCTGCTGCTAATAAAGCAAACAGAATATTGGCATGCATTAAAAGGGGGATCAACTCCAGAGATAAAACGATAATTCTCCCGCTCTACAAGACTCTGGTCCGGCCGCACCTAGAGTATGCTGTCCAGTTCTGGGCACCAGTCCTCAGGAGGGACGTACTGGAAATGGAGCGAGTACAAAGAAGGGCAACAAAGCTAATAAAGGGTCTGGAGGATCTTAGTTATGAGGAAAGGTTGCGAGCACTGAACTTATTCTCTCTGGAGAAGAGACGCTTGAGAGGGGATATGATTTCAATTTACAAATACTGTACTGGTGACCCCACAATAGGGATAAAACTTTTTCGCAGAAGAGAGTTTAATAAGACTCGTGGCCACTCATTACAATTCGAAGAAAAGAGGTTTAACCTTAAACTACGTAGATGGTTCTTTACTGTAAGAGCGGCAAGGATGTGGAATTCCCTTCCACAGGCGGTGGTCTCAGCGGGGAGCATTGATAGCTTCAAGAAACTATTAGATAATCACCTGAATGACCGCAATATACAGGGATATGTAATGTAATACTGACACATAATCACACACATAGGTTGGACTTGATGGACTTGTGTCTTTTTTCAACCTCACCTACTATGTAACTATGTAACTATGTGACTAAAACTAAATTGAAATTTTAGTTCAAAATTAACACTGGTCTGTAACGCATGTTCATACCTCAATACCATAAATAACATATTCGATTTTTCACTCCAGTAGTATATAATGAGTTTGGAAATTGTAGAGAAAGGTTAACTAATGCATTACAATTTAATTACACCCATTCAATTTTAGACAACTAAAATAAGTTTTAGTCGACTAAAATGGACTGGAGATTTAGTCGACTAAATACGACTAAAACTAAAACAATTGCAGAGGACTAAAATGGGACTAAAACTAAAATGAAAACCTCTAATGATTTACAAAAACCTAAAAAGTCACTGCAAATCAATGTAAGTGGCGCTAATGTTAGTGATGACACCACCTGGTGTTCAAAATAATGAGCCCTATGTGCTAGAGTGTTCTAATAATAATGCGTGATAATTCAGTATGCCATACACAGAACAATCATTACCAAAAGTTATATCTAAAGTGGAAATATATTACGTACTAATGCGTGATAATGAAGTATACTATACACAGAACAATCTGTACTAGAAATTGTATCAATAGTGAAAACATATAAAAAGGCATTTAATCCATGAAAAGTCCATAGAGAGAACACCGTGAAAAAAGTGTGCGATTTTCTGAAAATGTCCACCAGTTCACTCAGTGCCAGTGATTCCTCTCCCCTTGAATTCAACACTCACCAACTAAATATGCCTCACACTCTCGTGTTTTGCAATCAAGCTTAATCATCTAGATGATCAGATGAGGGTGGCAGCTCCAAGTTCCATCTATTCCCGTGTCATCTGGCTTGTTTCATTGCTCCAGCACTGTCATTGCTGCACCACTTCTCCACTGTTCATGTATAAATCTATAGTTGTCTATAATCCAGATCAAACCTATCTTGTACAAATACCAAGAAATGAATGAACAAGCAAAATTCAGACTAAAAACCAAATTGTAAGCTCATCCCTAAGGTGAATAATGCAAAGTGAGCTATAGTGCCATAATTATTGGTGGACATGGTGGCATTATGACACCCTTTTTCACATCTCGTATCGGATTCCTTGTTGCTTCTTGGCATTCAGACACGTGGCATCTCAAAGCTGAACAGGAAGTTGGTTCAAGAAGAGATCCCTCTTGAAGTATTTAAAGGATAAGGTCACCTTTCTGAAAATGTTACATATTACACCCATATTTAGGGTAACATGTAACATGTTCAGCATCTGCTTGCTCTCCCCCCGACCCCCCCTTCCCTCCCTGTGACTGCGGGCTGGGGATCGTCTCCCCAAACCCACTGTTACAATTCAAAAAGATCCTTGTGAATCAATGAACTACAACTACCATCATCCTTTGCGGCTGACGGCTTCTATTTCTCAATGAAATACCAGGGCACTGATGAACACTCTAGGTAGTACATTGAGCTTCCTGTCATTCAGTAACTGCCTGCCTGTATCGGAGGTACAGGCAGACCACTACACAGACAGCCTGCAGGAACCTGGCATTATACCCATGATCTGCACGATTACATGCAAAAAAATGTGCATTTATTATTTTTTGTAAAGGTAAACTATACATTTAAGGAAGGGCTACTCCACATAATCTGATGTGTAATGTATTAATTTTAATAATGAGCAAAGCAAACTGATTCAGCCATGTATTTTTTTTTCTTTTTCTTAGGATTGCAAATAATGCAAGACATGCAATAACCTGTTCAATCTGTATAGACATTTATACAAATCCAGTAACACTATTGTGTGGTCACAGTTACTGCATAAACTGTATTACCAGAACATGGAATGAACAGTTTGAAGGAGAAGCCACCTGTCCTCAGTGTAGGCTGAGGTTCAAGAAGAGACCTGATTTAAAAAAGAACCTGAATCTTTCTGAAATAGCAGAATGTTACCGATCAAGTCAGTCTGACTCCAAAGCTGACAAACGTGATTGTACGTACTGCACTGATGCTACCATGTCAGCAGTTAAAAGATGTCTCTTATGCAAATCTTTTTTATGTGATGACCACTTGAGCATGCACTGCTCTCCACCCGATTATGTCTTGCTGGAACCCACAGAGCCATTGGAAGCCAGAAAATGTTCCATTCATGGGAAAATCCTTGAGTATTGTTGTATAGATGATTCTTGCCTGATTTGTGTCTCTTGCTGTATAGGTGAAGACCACCAAGGTCATTGCATGAAAACATTAAATGAAGCAGCTGGGAAAAAGAAGGAGAAACTGAGAAGTTTCCAAGAGCAATTAAACTTGGATATGCCTGCTACTTGGAACAAGATTCAAGATTTAAATGATTGGAAGAGGGAGATGGAGAAAAATCTGACACAAGATATGTTTTTAACTGGCAATATAAAACAAATTGTGCAAGAAAATGGTCTTCTTAGAAGCAACTCCATGCTAAAGAAAGAAGATTTTGCCTCTATATTAACTCTTCTGGAAAAGATGGAGATGAAGTATAATGAGATGGCCAGCAAGATAGAACACATTGAGAAGGTGTGCCATATGATGGATCCATTCATGGTCCTAAATGACACAGAATCCAAGAGTGCTGACTTTTATAATTCCAACTAGAGTCTCACATAGCCTTTGTAATCCATATGTTCATTGATTTTAGAAGTAGACCATTCTACTAACCCTAATTAATTTTTTATTTTTCTCCAAAGGAAAATTGCTCCCTTTACCGGAGAACTCTGTATTGCCTGGGCAAATGTCCGAAGAATAAGAGAAAGCAAATTCAGGAGGCATAATCCTATAATTATTTACTATGGTGGAGGAATCACAATTCCAAGAGAATTTACAATTGCAATACTGGAGTTGTTTTGTTTTTATGTTTAAGAATTCCTAGCTTTTCTTGTGTAGAATAATTCATATTCTAGTAACCTGTAAATCAGATTATCCAAATATTATTCCTAAAATGGTCATTCCAATGCAATGATGATTTCATAACTTTATATCTAAAATGTTTAATATTCAGTTATAATGATAGATATACAGATTTTTGCACTCCTTTCCTATTTAGTACGCATTTGACACGTAAAGGCTATAATTTGCATCATATTGACTGATACACCTTGCTGTATTCTAACGACACTGAAATTATTCAGGTTCAATGTATGTATAAGCATTCTCTACAGTGTAATCGCCTAATTGCCACTAGAGGTTGCAATCACATGACACACAATTGATGGTTATGCAGCACACCAAAGATTATCACTACGTTTGCATAGATTGATTACTCATACCCTTCTCATACCTATGTTGTTTTTTTATTTTTTGCACCTGTAAACCTGTATTGTTTCCAAAAAAATTGTTTGGAACAAAAAAAAATAATATTTTTTTATGTTCTGCACTTGTACTAGTGACTGTGCTAATTTTAATTCCAAATATAACCACATTTCAATAAAGAAAAACAATTTGAATTATTACTGTAGTGTGTGCCTGAAAATTATTTTTGTATTTACTGTGCTATATTTTCTTGATGTGTTATATAAAGATTTTAGGTAAATCCTAAAGAAGACAGTAAAATCAGTATCAATCTATTAATTTGGAGGCTGGATTGTACTCAAATTTGTGTGTTGCCAAAGCTTTAAGGGGAATGTATAGTGGTTTTGATAGGTGGTTAGTTTACTTTTTCTAAGTTCGTAGGTTTGTAAACTGATGTTTTGCATCTATTTACTTGGATTTTTATATTTTTTATTTTTTTACAAAATCCACAAAACATTGTGGCTTATCTTAAGAGAGAGCATATCAGAAGCTGTTTGCTTTCAGACTTTCTCTCTCTCTCACTGGCAATTTAAACAGCTATCCCTGATTGAAAATTGAAATAGCTACCTCTGAACAGAATAGGGAGATAGAGGAGCCACCGGTCTAAATTATTCAACTGTAGGTTTGCATGTTTGCTTCAGTTATAGATCTCTATAAAAAAAAAAATACTGAAAGCACATGAAGATAGCCTAGGCAATATATGAAAAGAAGTCTGTAGCACCATCAGCTGGTTAAAAAGAGAATATAAAATTATATTTTGTATTGAAATAACTAGAGCACCCATGTACGATATTCCACAGACCTTCTAGGCAGTAGCTTTGGCAATAAAATGAAAGATAATCAGGCAATGCAGAAGAAACAGTTAAAATCAATATACTGTTGGGCAAAAAGATTTGTCTAGTCCACAAAAATATTTGAGTAAACTGAAATAAATGTAAAAATCACTTTCTGAAAAATTTTTTGTATTGGCCTGCACACCTGGCTTTGCGGTGAAAGGGGGAATACTTGCTGATCCCGACTTGGAAGGCAGCCATATTGGGTTGGCAAAATCTTCTGGGGGGTATGTATGGGCCCTGATTCTTGGGGATGTGATACTCCAGTGCTGGTACTTGGGGGATGTAATACTCCAGTGCTGGCACTGGGCCTGGGCCTTTCATCCTGGGGTCTAGTGCCATTGGCATTTGCTGATTGACCATTGGGGTGTATGGTGCTTCTGCTGGCTGCCTGTTTTTTAGAGCGTCATATCCTTTTAGGTAGGACCCTTTCTACCTCAGATTTGTTTTCCGATCCACTGCTTTGACGGGTTTGTACACTGAATCGGAATCTGACTGTGAGTACTCCCCGCTGCTCTAATCAGTAATGCTATGGATCTGATTTACCTCCTCACTGGTGTAAACGTTTTTGGACATGGCTGGCTCTGTTGACACTGGGACTGGTACACCGCTAATAGTGGCTGTGTGATGCATACTTTGGTGATGGGTGACTGTAGGACGGGTACTTTGCTGATGATGAGCTGATGTGCGACAGGCGATGTGTGACAGGTGCACTGCTGATGGTCACTGATGGGCGACAGGTGCACTGCTGATGATCACTGATGGGCGACAGGTAGACTGTCGATGGGTGCTCTTAGGGGTACTAATGGGTGACAGGTGCTCTTATGCGCATTGATGGGTGACAGTAACACTGGTGATGGGTGACAGGTGCACTTACGAGCACTGATGGGTGACAGGTGCACTGGGGGGGGCGGCAGCAACAATGTCGATGGGCACTGATGAGGACAGTTACTGGTCTGTGTTTACATTTTGTGATTGGCTGTGAATGGACACTGCCGATCACGTGGTAAAGAGCCGTTGTCATTGGCTCTTTACCACAATCAATGATACGCTATCACCAGGGGACACACCACATCACAGATCACCACGTTGCGTGCCCCCGATGGTGCACATGCGCAGTAAGAGTGAGATGATGTCATATCATGTGGTCTCAGGACAAGAGCGGTCCCGCCCCGCCATCATTTTACTATATGGCGGGCAGGAGCTGGTTAAAGATATTGAGGCCAATGCCATTTAAATGAGCCCCATCAGGTCTCAACAAAGCAGTATTTGTTGAGACCTGATGATAGATTTAGGGACTTTTCTTTTTTAATTGTTTTTACTAGTAATGGCGGCGATCTGCGATTTTTAGCGGGACAGCAACATTGTGGTGCACAAATCTGACCCTAAATGCCAATTTTTGGGGACCAGTGACATTATTACATTGATCACTGCTATAAAAATGCACTGATCAATGTAAAAATGACACTTGTAGGGAAGGGGTTAACACTAGGGGCGATCAAGGGGTTAAGTGTGTTCCCTGGGTGTATTCTAACTGTAGGGGGGATGGCCTGCCAGGGATATGACAGAGATTACTTTTTCTGATTACTGGGAACAGTAGATCTCTGACATGTCCCCTGTCAGAATGGGGATCCGCCTTGTCTACAAAGGCAGATCCCCATTCTGCCTCTGTACTAGGCGATTGAAGAATATTATTAATATCTAATATTCTTATATCTAATTATATATCTCAGAGGCACTTCCGGATGAATAGCATTGATGGTCAAACTGACTTAAAACAAAGTGTGAGTTTATTGTCACACGATTGGCATCATAAATACAATGTAAAACAAATATAATAGTTCAGTTCAGTGTGGGTAAAAATATATGAAATAGAATAAAAAGTTATAAAGCTGTAATAAGCTTATGAAAGCATGTGTGCTTCATGGATGCTGCCCTCCTGTCTCCATGCTGTCTTGTGTGTCGTCTAAGAAGAAGCAGGAAATGACGTTCTTAGTCTTCTGGCAGAATTGACAGCTGTCCCAACTTGTCAGAGTGTCTTGTGAACATGTCAGTGTCATCTATCCTAGTGACTGTGTGTGTGTATCTGTGTGTGTGTGTCTGTCTGTGTGTCTGTCTGTGTGACCTTCAATATGGAAGCATTGGCTTCATATGTTACATGTGAACGTGTGAACGTCATAACCTCACACCAGCTTAGAACCTTGTATGGCACATATTCATTTCTGCTAACTTCAGCAATATGCTATCCAAAAGAAGATTCTAACTCAGAGTCATATATGGCATACGATTGACAAGCCCACATGTAACACTCCATACTTGAAGTAATGGGCTGATCATGTAATGTCATATAACCAAACATCTACATAATATGAACACATTTTACCAACTTTACATTAAGTAACTATATACTAATACTCATTAATATGACTGGAACTACAAACTAACTTAACTTAACAGGATATAATCCACAATGTATATTCCTTTAGCTACGTGGACACGTGTCTATTTTTGTCTTCTCATGACATTCTATACCAAAAAACCTTAAATGTCATACTCAAATTGGCTACACCAGAAAAATCCAGCAATGCTCAGCTTTAGATGAAGAATCATGTTAAATCAATTGATCAAGGTCATTCACAAATACGCTATTTATTATGATTAATCATAAAACCAAATATGTTTTGCAAGCTTGCCATAAATGTAATATAACACCTATAAGTGCCGAATTATGAATTTGGAATAATATTCTAACAGCGATCATGGGTCGCTGGTTGACATCGAGTCCACCCAACCCGTGGGCACCGGGCGCGAGAGCCTGCCACCCGCAACTGCGAGTGCCGCTGTACAGGTACGGCAAGTCACGCAGGAGCTGACCTGCTGCCGTAAATGTACGGCGGCTGGTCGGCAAGTGGTTAAAGAAAGTGGGCCTATGAGGGCACAAGATTAATAGCCAGAGACTACCATTTTGACAATCAAAGCATAGTACCTTGCCGGCGACCAATTTTGATGAAACCAAGTATTGCAAATTGAATCAACATTGCCCTCCATATATTCTGCAAGCCCCCAAATAAGATCCGGGTAACTGAAAATGGGAAGACCTGCTCCCGAAACTTTTTAGAGCTCTGCAAATGTGCAGAAATCCTGCAGCCAGTTTCCAAAAGTGTGAGGAAGCTGCTATTTGTGCAGCGGTGTTTTAAACGCAAATTTTTGGAAAATGGACACTTCCATGAATTTTAAAAAATCCAAACAGTAAAGTTACCCCAATTTTTTTGTATAATGTGAAAGATGATGTTACGCCAAGTAAATAGATACCAAACATGTCGCGCTTTATAATTGCACGCACTCGTGCGATTCTGGATACTGTGTATTTTTTTAAATTCGGCGCCATTGGCAGCCGAGTAAACGGGAAGTGACGTCATGACGTTGCTTCCGCGTTTACATTGAGAAGGCTAGAACGAAGCCACCCACAGCTTTGTTCCAGCCCGCCCACAGCCGGAGGCACCCGATTGGACACCGGGCCTCCCGATCGCACGGGAGGCCCGGTAAGAGCGGCGGGAGGCGGCGGGAGGGGGGATTTTCCCTTCCCGCTCCTCCGGTATAACAGCCGAGCGGCTTTTAGCCGCATCGGTTGTTATATACAGATAGCTGATCGCCCGCTGCAGCTGCGGGCATCATTCCGGTATAACCCCCGAAAGCAGAGTACGCAGATATGCGTACGGTCAGCGGGAAGGGGTTAAATACCGCCTGCTATTTACATATGAATGCCGCCGGTCCACGGCTATTTAAATATGAATGCAGCCCCTATTTACATATAAATGCCGGTTATTTACATATAAACACAGTGTCTGCAGGTGAGTCATCTATACATGGCAATAGGGCAGAGCTGGGCAGCAGCAACAGAACTTTACATAAATATACATAGATATCGGGCCACAGCATGGGACTAAAACTTCAAGCAATAAGGGAATTTAAACTGGGATTGTTAGCAAGTATGAGGCAGCTGCTTTGGGCCCCACAACAATGACGGGCCCTGGGCAGCTGCCCCGTTTGCCCTGCCTTAAAGACGGCCCTGAGCAGAGTCAGTGGATGTTGGCAGGGCAGTGAAGGTGGATCAGGCACATTAGAGGTTAATAGTTAATGCCCCCTGCCTCGCGTGATCCAGAAGCCCTGACAGTTATACTGAGGCAGGCTCCCTTAGGGAATCAGACACAGTGGAGGGATGCAGCCATTTCAGGAAAGGAGATCTGGCCAGTAGGTGTGCTGCAGCAGGAACATGAAGGGTAAAGTCCCAGATGGCATCTCGCAGGAGGCTTAAAAGCAGATAAGGTCCGTGAAACGGCATGCAGTGTTGAAGAAGATAGTGAGGAATGCCGGACACTCGCACCACTGCAGGGTGCTGAACACTGACAAGTATATGATAAAACACAGGCAGAGCAGCTGACTGTGCAGGGGAGACATGGTCTGATCTGAGCTGTAGTCTGGGACACCTGGAACGGAGCTGAAAGGTCCAGGAGAAAAGAGAGTTATCGTCAGGGGCAGGGCTGGTGCAAGGATTTTTGACATCCTAGGCGAAAACCTCATTTTGCCACCCCCTGGCTCCACCCTCTTTTTCCTGTCTATTTAAACCCCACCTTTTTAATGAAGCGCCCATTAAATGCAGCCCACCAGCGACTATCAAGTGCAGCCTCACCAGCACCCATCAAAGCAGCCTCACCAGCACCCATCAAAGCAGCCTCACTAGCGCCCATCAATGCAGCCTCACCAGTGCCCATTAATGCAGCCTACCAGCGCCCATCAATGCAGCCTCATCAATGGAGCGGTGGCTGCCTGTTGATGCTGAGACTTAGTTTCTTGCTGCAGAGAGACGAGAGTAGAAACACCAGTGGCCGGGCACCCTAGGCAGCAGGGCGCCCTAGGCAGCTGCCTAGTTTGCCTAGTGGTAGCACCAGCCCTGGTCAGGGGTATGGCATTGAGTTGTAGGCAGAGCAATGGGCAGTGCAAGTCAGAGCTAGCAGCGCCAGTAGCTCCAGTGAAGAACTCCTGTCCCATGCAGAACTGGGTATAGTGGGAAGCTGCTGGGTGTAGAAAAGAGACACATTCCTGTCAGAGCAGCAAGTGTAGAGGGGGGAGGGGAGTCACAGCAGAGAGACACACTCTTGTGTGGATAGCAAACTGGGACTCCTGCAGGGCACATGATGTCCATTAATTATACGGGAGGTCAGGGCTATAGAAATGGTGGGAAGATCCTGTACAGCTGCAGAGATTGTTGGAGTGGAGCCAGCAAATTCATTACCAGTGACTCCGATTCTAGTCCCATACTTGGCAGAAGTACTGCATAGTTGCCAACATTTACCCAAAAAATGTAGGAACACTTTTTTCCAGAAAGCCAGTGTAGGCGGAGTAGTATCTTAACCACTTAAGGACCGCCCATTGCATATATACTGTGGCAGGGCGGCCCTATTGTGCAAAACGACGTACGTTGTTTTATGCACAAGACACTGGGAGCATGCGCCCGCTGCACAGCTGGGGGGGGGGACGATGCGCAGGTCCGGCAGCTGTGATGTCCGCCGGCCACGTGCGATCACTCCTCAGAGAGGCAGAATGGGGATCTGCCTATGTAAACAAAGCAGATCCCCATTCTGACAAGGGAGGAGAGAGAGATTGTCTGTTCCTAGTGATCAGGAAAGCGATCTCTCTGTACTCCCAGTCAGTACCCTCCCCTCACATTTAGAAACACCTCCCTAGGGAACACAGTTAACCCCTTGATCGCCCTCTAGTGTTAACCCCTTCCCTGCCAGTATCATTTATACAATGATCAGTGTCTATTTTTAGCTCCGATCACTGTAAAAAAGTGTCAAAAGTCTGTCTGCCGCAATGTCACAGTCCCGCTAAAAATTGCTGATCACTGCCATTACTAGTAAAAAAAAAAAATGCCATAAATATATACCCTATTTTGTAGAATCTATAACTTTTGCACAAACCAATCAATTGCTTATTGCAATCTTTTTTAACCAAAAATATATAGAATACATATTGGCCTAAACTTTAGAATAAATTATTTTTTTTTACATTTTATTGGATATGTATTATAGCAAAAAGGAAAAAATATTGGGGATTTTCTTCAAAATTGTTGCTCTTTTTTTGTTTATAGCGCAAAAAACAAAAACTGCAGAGGTAATCAAATACCACCAAAAGAAAGCTCTATTTGTGGGAAATAAAGGACATCAATTTTGTTTGGGTACAATGGCGCACGACCGCACAATTGTCAGTTAAAATGACGCAGTACCGTATCACAAAAAAATGGTCTGATCATTAAGGGGATAAATCCTTCCAGGGCTGAAGTGGTTAATTTGGGGGTGGAGCTTTAATTTTATGGGTGTGGCTTAGGGTGGAAATGGGCGTGGTTTAAAGTATGCTAAATATTGGACATGGCTTAAAGGGGGTGTGGTCTAATAGAGCCTGCCCCCCATCCCATGTAATTTTGCTATCCACTACAACATCCCAAAACTCAAACACACACATACTACAGGAGAGGGTCAGAGACTGCAGGGTGTAGTATAAGAGAGGGTCAGAGCCTGCATGGCATACTACAGGAGAGGGTCAGAGACTGCAAGGCTTAGTACAAGAGAGTTAGAGACTGCTGCCGTACTACAGGAGAGGTTCAGAGACTGCTGGTGTACTACAGGAGAAGGTCAGGGACTGCTGGCATACTACAGGAGAGGGTGAAAGACTGCTAGGTGTAGTACAGGAGAGGGGCAGACTGCAGGGCATAGTACAGGAGATAGCCAGAGACTGCAGGGTGTAGTACAAGAGAGGGTCAGAGACTGCAGGGTGTAGTATAAGAGAGGGTCAGAGCCTGCAGGGCATAATACAAGAGAGGGTCAGAGACTGCTGCCGTACTACAGGAGAGGTTCAGAAACTGCTGGTGTACTACAGGAGAAGGTCCGAGACTGCTGGCATACTACAGGAGAGTGTTAGAGATTGCTGGCGTATTATAGGAGAGGGTCAGAGACTGCTGGTGTACTACAGGAGAAGGTCCGAGACTGCTGGCATACTACAGGAATGTTAGAGACTGCTGGCGTACTACAGGAGAGGGTCAGAGACTGCTGGTGTACTACAGGAGAAGGTCCGAGACTGCTGGCATACTACAGGAGAGTGTTAGAGACTGCTGGCGTACTACAGGATAAGGTCAGAGTCTGCTGGTGTACTACAGGAGAAGGTCCGAGACTGCTGGCATACTACAGGAGAGGGTGAAAGACTGCAGGGTGTAGTACAAGAGAGGGTCACAGACTGCTGGCGTACTACAAGAGAGGGTCAGGGGCTGCAGGGCTTAGTACAGGAGAGGGTCGGAGAGTGCTGAAGTACCACAGGAGAGGGCCAGAGACTGCTGGCATACTACAGGAGAGGGTCAGAGACTGCAGGGCTTAGTACAAGAGAGTTAGAAACTGCTGGTGTACTACAGGAGAAGGTCCGAGACTGCTGGCATACTAGAGGAGAGGGTGAAAGACTGCAGGGCATAATACAAGAGAGGGTCAGAGACTGCTAGCGTACTACAGGAGAGGGTCAGAGACTGCTGGCATACTACAGGAGAGGCTCAGAGGCTACAGGGCATAGTACTTGAGAGGGTCAGAGACTGCTGAAGTATCACAGGAGTTGGCCAGAGACTGCTGACATACTACAGGAGAGGGTCAGAGACTGCAGGGCTTAGTACACGAGAGGGTCAGAGACTGCAGGGCTTAGTACACGAGAGTTAGAAACTGCTGGCGTACCACAGGAGAGGGTCAGAGACTGCTGGCATACCACAGGAGAGTGTTAGAGACTGCTGGCGTACTACAGGAGCTGGTCAGAGACTGCTGGTGTATTACAGGAGAAGGTCAGAGACTGCTGGCATACTACAGGAGAGGGTGAAAGACTGCTGGGTGTAGTACAGGAGAGGGGCAGATTTCAGGGCATAGTACAGGAGATAGACAGAGACTGCAGGGTGTAGTACAAGAGAGGGTCAGAGATTGCAGGGTGTAGTATAAGAGAGGGTCAGAGCCTGCAGGGCATAATATGATGGAGGGTCAGAGACTGCTGGCGTACTACAGAAGAGGGTCAGAGACTGCTAACATACTACAGGAGAGGGTCAGAGACTGCTGACATACTACAGGAGAGGGTCAGACTGCAGGGCATAGTACAGGACCCCGAAGACTGCGAAAGGACCCAAGAATTTGTGGTATCAAGGAAAAGGATCATTATTGGTTGGCAACCCTCCTTGACCACCGTTACAAAGGGAAAGTCTCGGAACTCATCCAGCCCTCGCAGAGTGAGCCCTGGATGAAATATATTGAGGAAGCCTTAAAGAGGAGTTTATGTAACACCTTTCCAGACTCTGGTAGGTTACAGTCTCATGAAAAAGCTCGTTTTGAGGCTTCTGTTGGTCAAAGGAGGAGCGGTGGATAAGGGGGCTGCCTCAGTGATGCATTTTTTAGTCCTCAGTGCCCAGGGCTGTCAGCTTCAAGATCCCATTGGCAGCATCTGGAGAGCTTTTCCATAGATGATCCACTGGGTTACTCGATCATGAGAATAGACCACTGGCCAGGACTTGCCCAGTATGCAATTGAGCTGCTGGGCTGCCCTGCATCCAGCATGCTTTCCGCACAGGCATTCAGTGCTGCTGGGGGTTCTGGATTAGCAGCAGCTATCAAACCCCTGAAGCCCATGTTGCTAATTAAATTTGTTAGGAATCTGGAATCTCTGCAAGACTGTCTAGGCTGCCTAGCTTTGTGGGTGTTTATTTTATCTTTAAGTAATGTTTTGGTATAGGTTTCATGGGCACAAGGCTAAATGTTTCTGCACCTGTGTGAGTAAGTTTAATTTCTTTACATAAGGGTCCAGTCCTGTGGTCCCCAAGAGTAACTGTGAGGGGTTACAATGTGCAGGCACCACCAACATTTAAGGCCCAATTTTCCAGCACCTGTTTGACAGGTGCATATAATTCCAATATTTTACAGCAAGGCCAAGTCTTGCTTTCATCAAGAGTACCTCTATAGGGTTATGGTGCAAAGCCACTACCTACACTCAAGGCATAATCACCTGTGTGACAGCCAGGTGCATAAAGTTTGAGTTTTTTGCAGCAGCAGCAGGGTCCAGTTTTGTACCCTCCAAGAGTAACTGTGAGGAGTTACAGTGTGTAGTCACCACCAACACCCAAGTTCCAAATTTTCTGCACCTGTGTGACATAATTTTTAAGAGCAGAATCCAATCCTGTGTTTGCCAAGTATAACTTTGAAGGGTTATGGTGTGAAGGCACCACTAACACCCAAGGCCCAATTTTTCCACACCTGTGTAACATAATGATTAAGAGCAGAGACCAATCCTGAGCTTGCCAAGGATAACTGTGAAGGGTTATGTTATGAAAGCACCAGCAACACCTAAGGCCCAATTTTTCCACACCTGTTACTTTTATCCAAAATATGAAAAAGAGACACCAGATTTTATCTAAAAAAAATATTGTTAATCTTGGCCTGAGTGTACTATAGTTTGGCTTCTTCACATAAGGCTTGCTTACTATGGTGCAAAATGTTGTTATTTCCATCCAAAGTCTGCCAAAGAGACACCAACATGTATCCAAAAATCTCTAAATTAGTTCTGAGTGCACTAAAATGTGGCCTCATCATACAGACTGCCCCCCCCCCCCCAAAAAAAAAAAACGTTGATTACAAAATAAAAAAAGTTTGCAGGGACAATTAATTTAAATTTCATTTTTGTTCTTTATATATGTCAGCTTTGCTGCAGCAGGTTCTATACACAGTACAGATGGGCCGCTTTACAGGCAGGCTAAGAGGACCTCCTAGGCACTATATTTCATTTTTATTGTTTCACTTTAAACATTATATTTACTGCTCATTTAAAAACAATATTTAAAAAAAAATTGCATTGGCACATGTCCCCTCTGGCAGTACCCGGGTCCCCATACCCTTTTTATGTGCAATAACTTGCATATAAGCCTTAAAAATGGGGACTTTTGATTTTTTGAGTTGGGGTCCCATAGACTTTAATAGGATTTTGGGTTCTGGTCAGAACTTTTTCGATGTTCTGGAGTTCTGGTGTAGAACAGAATCCAGGGATGTTCTGCCCATCACTACCAGTTTTACATGATCCTAAGCGACTGATACCAGTACAAGGAACTGGCTGCTTACCATTTCTACCACAAAAACTCCAATTAAAACCTCCACAGCTAATGATGGAGACATTATCAGACCACATGCCATGGTAGGGGTGCCGTACATTTTCTAGTCCAGGATTGTTTTTTTCTACAAACTGCTTCTTTTTTTTTTAACTTCATCTTTATTTTCGTTTTTCCCAACAAACAAAATTTCCATACATAAAACAGTAAGATACTGTATATTCCAAAAATACATATCTTTAAACTTCCCACTCCCCCTCTCCCCCACATCCCTAACTTCCCTCCCCCCACTCCCTTTACAATTAGTATATTAACAAAACAGACTTTCTAGCTATTCACAGTCTCTGTTACCAGTCCTGGAGTTTCAATCCATACTTCCCATAAGCTTTCAAATCTACCCCCCCCCCTTCTCATATAGGTCAGTTTTTCCTTTATTATGGTGTTGTTGACCATTCCCAGCCAATCCATTACAGATGGTGGCTTAGAATTTATCCATTTCCAGGTGATCGCCTTTTTAACTTGATAAAGACATCTCAATACTGCTGTTCGTTTAGCCCCAAATCCCACACTCTGCTCCATATATCCCAACACACACAACACCGGATCCAATCGTAAACTTATTCCAAATACTGAATTTATTTTACCCAACACCTCTTCCCAATATCTATATAGTTTGGGACAACCCCAAAGCACATGAATCATGTCCCCATTTGCAACTCCGCATCTGGGGCAAGCTGCATCCAGATAACTCCCAAACCTAAACAATCTTTTAGGTGGATAAATTAAAACTGTGTGAGCTGCTGAAAGGTACAGCAAATCTATTGAGGTTACTATACCATTCCATTGAGCATCCGTTTCCCCACATTTTCCTCCCATTTTGCTCTACTAGAAAGCTGAGAATCTTTTTTCAGTACTTTTTAGATGTATGTTTTAATATAATTTCGAGATCATCCCCTTTAGGGAAGTGGCCTCTAACAGAGTTTTCAATAAGGGAGTTTTATTCCATTCTAACCTCCCCTCTTTAAGTTGTGTTGTCAATGCGTGTCTTAGTTGTAGGTACTGATAGAAATTTCTATTTGATAACCCAAATTGCTCTTTCAACTCCTGAAATGTCTTCAGTACCCCTGCTATGTATAATTGTGACAGCCTTACCACTCTTGTTTCCATTACTAAAACTCTCCAGCCCCTCAAGCTCAGGCAGATTCATCCTAAATAGGTGTATACTCTGTAAATCCTGAACATTAAAATATTGTTTGTGTTGTGTTCCATACCTTCAGCATACATTTTTCCTAGGGACACTGACCCTCCCTCACCAAGGAGTCTGCTTCTAATGCTTCTATCAAAGATGTGTGTGGGGTGCAAGCTAATATCGCTCATGAGTTATATCTAGTGGTATCATTGCTCACTTCCCAGCCCCCCACCTATTGCAGCTGAGCCACCAGGAAGTAGCTTCAGGGGTGCGGCACAGCCAGACGCCCCATATCCCTCTGTAACTGCAACACTCGTAGACAAACTCTAGTTTGCCCTTTCCTCGAAATCAGTTCCCTAAAGCGGCCCTCCAACTTCCTAAACCACACTCCGAGAGTTCATATTGGTGAATTGTGCAGGATGTATATTAGTTGAGGCAACCACACCATTTTAATCAGGCTACCTCTATCCACTACTGACAGGGGAAGACGGCTCCATGTCCCACATTTCTCCCTAAATACATTTATTAGAGGCTTTAATTTTTGATATATACAACTTAGGATTTACCGTTATATTTATTCCTAGATAGTTAAAACTCTTTAGCACTCTCAAGTAATTCAAGTTTCAATCCATCAACTGGGAGAAGAACTGATTTCTACCAGTTGATAGAGAGCCCAGAGTTTCGACCGAATCTTTTTATGATATCCATCGATGCCGTTAACGAATAATTCACATCTCCGAAAAACAGGAGAATATCATCCGCATATAGCGAAATCTTTTCTTCATCTGCCAATCTTTTAAAGCCTCTTATATTTCCCGCTGTTCTAATAGCTATGGCCAAGGGTTCCACCGCCAGGGCGAAAAGCAGGGGTGATAAAGGACACCCCTGCCTTGTCCCCCGAAACAGTGAGAAATATTCAGAGAAACTTTCATTTATCTTCACTTTCGCCCTTGGGCCAGTATACAAAAGTTTCACCCATTTTTATAAAGGAAGGGCCGATGTTAAATGCTGACAAGGCCGACCACAAGTAGTGCCACTCAAGGGACAATATAAGTCTTGATCCCAACTCTTCTGATAAAATTTGTAAGGTTAAGAATAGTCTCCTAATATTTAATAATGTTGATCTGCCCTTAGATAAAGCCACATTGATTGGGATGAATTATAGTGTGAATTATCCTACTTAATGGCTAGTACTTTTGCCAATAATTTAAATTCTGCACAGAGCAAAGAAATTGGTCTATATTATGCAGGCTGGGTTAGATTTTTCCCTTCTTTTGGTAATATTATTACCGTAGCTCTCCCTTTTCAAATGCCCCATTTAACACATGTAGCAGCTCTGGTAACATTATCTCTCCATACTCCATATAAAACCTCATTTGGTAATCCACCTGACCCTGGTGTCAGAGGCGGCTCTAGGCTTTGTGAGGCCTTAGGCAAAACTTCGACATGAGGCCCCACTGATGCCCTTGAATTATGCAGCAGGCCTTCCCAGATTGAGATGCTTGTGCGGTGGATGGGAAAAGTGACATGCGCAGACGCAACATCACTCCTCATTGGCTGGTAGGCAGAACATCAGGAGTCTTAGGTTACGCGAGAAGTGAGTGTAACAGGGCTCTTAAAATTGCCTGCATACAGCGGCATTAAGATGTCCTTTATCTCTAAAATAAAGGGCTGCAGATCAGATGTTCGGCAGGCTTAAGTGAGACAGGGCTCTTAATGCTGCCTGAGCACAGCAGTGTTAAGGTCCCCTGTCAATCAAAACTGGGGTAATGTGTGTTGCACTACCCCTGAGGGAGCCACTTGGTAATTTTGGGTTCCCTGTTCCGCGCCTCAACTCCAAGAACACCTTCAGCCCCTCTGACACATCTGGTTAATTGAATAACTACAGACACATGTAGCGTATAGTACCTTTCACCTTACCGTAGGATATAGGCAATAAACAATTACACACGTGCTTAGTGGTAGACACTATTTGTCTAGAATTAGGAACTTGCATAAATGACAAAAAGTGCAGTTCACAAAGCAGAGTAGAACTGCCCTCAGGTTAGAAAGGTAAACAAATATATCTATAAAAGCAGCTCTATATCAATAGCAAAAAAATCAATACGAGAATAGGTAAATCAATATTTAGGAACACAACTGTAATCTAAACGTGTTTAAAGGAATAGCAGTTTCCTAATTGTTTTCGAGTGCACTCGAAAAAATGAGAGAAGGTGGGGTCTCCCTTTTAAATGGCAACAACAAACTGTGCAGGGCCAGTGCAAGGATTTTTGTTTACTTATCCCTGGTCCAAGAAGTGACGTCATACAGGGGAGGGCTGGCAGCTTGTCCAGTCAAGTGGCCCATTGAACCACCAAATCAGCTCATCCATGCCCACTTGGTTTTTCAATGCAGCCTCACCAGTGCCGCCTCATCAGTGCCCATCAATGCAGACTCACCAGTGCCGCCTCATCAGTGCCCATCAATGCAGACTCACCAGAGTTGTAGTTTCCTCTGCCCTGCTCGGGAGCTTGAGCGCGGACTACAACTCCTGCAATGCAACAGCAGCCGGCTGGGCTGCCGGCCCAACTTCCTAAAGAAGAAAAAAAAAAGGCAGCGGGCAGCGGCTGCCAGCTGTTTTCAACATAGATTAGAGTGGCCTAGGGGGCACTATGCCCCCCCCGGCCAAGCCTGCCCCTGACGTCATACATGACACTTCCCAGTCTGTGTACAGGAGGGTGGCTGAGTGGACAAAGGTCTGCTGAGCTACGGCCGCCCTTCCCAGTGCCACCCATCATGACAGCACCGGGCCCGCGGGTGGGACAGTGGTGCCCGGTAAACATGGTGAAAGGGGTTGCACATTGTGTCAGTGGTGGAAGTGATAGACGGCTTCCCAGCCACTTGTAACACTTCCAGATGAAAGGCGACAGTCAGCTTTACTATAGTACACACACTCCGAGCTGATATAGCATTCAGCACTGTAAAAATCAGAATCCCCAGCAAGTGGCTGGGGATTAGGATTTTACTGCCCCCTATCCTGGTGCCCTGAGGTGGCTGCTTAAGCCACCATATGGTAGTGCTGGCCATAGCCCTGGGGCCACTACAGTTATAGGGCAGTCCTTAGGCTCGGTTCACACCAGTGTGCTGTGCAACCTCACATGTGATTCGCACCACACATGTGAAGTCACATGTGAAGTCTGTGCTATGCGATTTCTGCCATACAGATAGTATTGCTGAATTTTCATCACATTTGGACCAAGTTCATGCAGGACCCTTTTTTGGTCCACACCAGGATGGGATCGCATGGGTGTTCACACCCATGCAATCCGATTCATGTCTAAATTGACAGTTTACACAGCAATATGTGAATCGATCTGGGGGTGTCATTAAATTTGTATTGACACTTTCAGCGGTTCGCATAAGGCAGTGTGAACTAAGTCAGGTGCGATGCAGGAACCCGCAGTGGATTCACAGGGTTCTCACATCGCACCAGTGTAAACCGAGTCTAAGTGTTGGTTCACACTGCAGCGATGTGGGAACCCTGCGAATCCGCTGCGGGTTCCCGCATCGCATGTCTCCTGGTGGCAGTTAACACTGCCCTATGCTAACTGCTTGGAGTGTCAATACAAAGTTAATGACACGCCCAAATCAGTTTGCATATCGCAGTGTGAACTGCAAATTCGGACAGGAATCGGATCACATGGGTGTGAACACCCATGCGATCCGATTCTGCTGCAGATCAGAAAATAAGTCCTGTGTGTTTGGTCCGAATGCAATACGAATTCAGCCATGTTAGGGGCAACTTTTAAATAAGTTGCTTTAAGTTTATATTGCTTTGTCAAATTATTGCTTCATATAGGAATTAAGACACAGAGTCAGAAATCCGTGTATCAGTTCTTGAGCATAATGGACTGCTGCCTTTACTTCTTTCAAAGGCCTTTTATACAAACAATAGCATTAGCACAACCCCCCCCAGACAGGGCAAGGGTAAACAACAACAGGAGTCACCTGGGCTACGAACACAAGCTTCAACACCATGGCAATATAGTTACAAGAAAACAAAAGCAGCTTCAATTGAGTTCAACAGCCAAAAAGTTAAAAACAGATTTACATGTAGGCATCATATTAAGTGAGAACTCTAAATTAAATCCCTGACCTTATCAATTTCCCCCTTTGACATCATCCTCTCCTTCCCCCTGGGTCCTCATGAATAAGTTCTAGTCAGTTTTTCCCCAGAGTCCTTTCCCTGACCGCGAGTTGTCAGAGGGGTAGAACCCATCTCCCTAGGTATTACTAACATCTTAAATTCAAGAAGAGGAGTTTAGCAGGGGTGGGTGATGTCAATACACATTGATCAGTATGCCCTGTCTATTCTCCTAATTTTCCTATTTATTTTCCTGTATACACATATATTCGTGATTGTACCTGTGTCCTTTAACAGTGTAATTACCTACATCATAATACTTATTCATCTCATATCCTGAATCATTTGCTACTTTAGGATCATCTACAACCCATTTAAATTTTGCTGTTTCCTCTACCTCTATTACATTAATACCAGGAGTCCATGCATGTATTTGTAAAACAACAATCTGCAACAAACAATATGTAAGTAGATATTTCATCATGTTGTTTTCTCGGGTTGTTTCTTGCAGTGTGATGCGTGTATCCAGGTAGGTTTTCCTTCCAGCTTTACTGAAGTGGCTGTGGTCAGAAGCACTTGATAAGGACCTTCAAACCTTGGCTCCAATGTCTTTCTGGTGTGTTTCTTTACATATACATAATCCCCTGGTAGCAGCGTATGTGTACCTGTTATTGAATTAGGGTCTAGAAGAGAAGAAAACACACTTTTGTGGATCTTAGTTAGACGTTGTTGTAATTGTATTACATATGCAGTCAAACTATCACATTGCAATTGCATACTCTGTGGAAAGTATAAACCTAATCTAGGTGCACTACCAAAAAGTATTTCGTATGGGGATAATCCCGTTTTCCCTGTAGGGGTGTACCTTATAGAGAATAAAGCCAAAGGCAAACATTCAGGCCATGGCTTGTTTAACTCCTGCATGGCTTTTTGTATTTTTAACTTTATTGTCCCATTTACTCTCTCCACCGATCCCGAACTCTGTGGGTGGTAAGGGGTGTGAAAACTTTGTTGAACCCCTAACATGGTCATTACATTCTGCATGATTTCTCCTGTAAAGTGTGTCCCCCTATCGGATTCTATGGTTTCAGGAAGACCAAACCTAGGTATTAACTCAGTGATCAGTTTCTTAGCTGTGGCTTTTGCTGTAGCTGTTTTTACTGGATAACTTTCAGGCCAACCTGAGAATAAATCGATACACACGAGAACAAATTCAAAGGGGCCGCTCTTGGGCATTTGTATGTAGTCAATTTGCAGTCTCTGGAAGGGGTATTGGGCCCGGACCTGGTGTTTTCATGGGGTTTTTACTCTCTGTCCTGGATTATTCAGGAGACAGATTTGGCAGGCTGCACAGTAGTTTCTCGCAGTACTACTGAATCCAGGGGCGAGCCATCCTTGGTTCACAATCCTATACATGGAATTGGAACTGACGTGTGTGGGTAGGTGAACTGCTGCTGCCATTGCTGGGTACAGAGAGGCAGGCAGGCATATTTTGCCCCCTTCCCTCCATACATTGTCAAGGTCTGGTGCTGCTCCCATACTGACCCACTTATCTTTCTCGCTCTCCCCTGCTTGCTCCTGTAATTTACTCAGCTGCTGCCATGTTGGTTCTGGGATACTCACCTCTACCGCTGCTAAGGTCTCAGGGCTTCCTTCCCCTAGAGCTGCCTGTTTTGCAGTCAAATCTGCAAATGCATTTCCTTTTGCCTCAATTGTTTTTGCGCTCGTGTGTGCCGCTATCTTCATGATGGCCACTCGTTTAACCTTTTGAAGATTGTTCAGGACTCTCTTAATCCCTTCTCCATGTTTTACAGGTGTACCTGCTGCTGTCAGATAACCTCTAGCCTTCCATATGTGGCCATAATCGTGCGCTACACCATAAGCGTAAGCGGAGTCAGTGTAAATATTCCCTTCTCGCCCTTTTAAGTATTCTAGGGCTTGTTCTAAAGCTTTTAATTCTGCTTCTTGTGCTGACATGTGGGCTGGTAAGGGCTATGCTTAAATCACCTGTGTATCAGTCACTACGGCATACCCTGTGTGATATTTACCCTTGTCATCAGCAAACCTACTGCCATCTATGTACAAAGTGTGCTCAGCGTTTAAAATTGGTGTATCTGTAACGTGTGGGAATCCCATTGTCTCCTGTTCCATGAGCTGAAAACAATCGTGCTCATTTACTTCCTTAAACAAAAGAGTGTTTAGGTACCTCATTTCCTTTCTCACTAGTACTATTAGCACTATCATTCCCCCTTGCCAAATCTGGTGACTGAAGAGGCAAAAAGGTGGCCAAATTTAAAGTTGTACAGCGCTGAAAAGTGACATTTGGAGGTAAGAGTAAAGTACACTGTAACCTTAATTGCCTAGCCATTGAAATGTGTTTGGGCTGTACCTGAGACAAGATTGCATGTATGTCATGTGTGGTATGCACTACGACTGGATTGTCTAGAACAATCTCTGATGACTTATCTATGATAATTGACACTGCTGTTACCGCCCGTACACAAGACGGTGAACCTCTAGATACTGGATCTAATGCTGCTGAAAAGTAAGCGACTGGTCTTTGTTTTACATGTGCCTGTGGCATGTCCAGTGATCTCAGCAATGTACAGGTTAAATATCTTGGTGTAATCTAAAATGATAAACGACTCATAAGCTACCTCTGTAAGCATATACGGTACAATTTTCAAACAATCGTATAATGGCTGCATCAAAGCGCTAGCGTGTGGTATCCACTGTCTACAATATGACACGATACCTAAAAACATACGCAATTGTTTAAAATTCCGTGGGGGTAACATTCCCTTTATCACTTGAACCCTCTCCTCAGTGGGATGTCTTGTACCTTGTGATATACAATGTCCCAAAAAGATAACCTTTTCCTGACACACTTGCAACTTTTTCTTATTAACCTTGCAACCCTTTTCTGCCAAAAATCGCAACAAATTAAGGGTGGTGTGCAGGCTTTCAGTCTTTCACTTATCTGTGGAATTAATCCTTCCATAAACTGTCTGTTGAAGGTTCGGATTGTAATTGGCAGTGCTAAATCCATTCCTTCATCTGCCATCATACTTTCCATAGACAAGTAAAATTCTGATACAGTCTGTCCTGGCATTTGTTTCATGGGTGATATTGACCCCCCCTCTTGTTGTTTTGCCTGACAGAAAGCTTCTAATCTAGCAATAAAAGGAGCCCTTGAGTCTATGTGTCTGTCTGTCTCCAGTATTGCCATCCCCCTCAGCTCGGTCTGCAGGTCAGTCACAAACTGGTTAAACAGGGTCAGAGTCATTTTATGTCTGCATAAATCCTCCCCATCCTGCCAGGTTGCTTCATGTGTATTCATTAACTGTGTCACAAATCTACAGAAAACAGCTGGCTTTACTATAATGCATGTATCAGTGCGTACGGGAGCTACAGTTTCTGAATGAAATTCTTATACTCCACAAACCTGAAGGAAAAAAAAAAAAAAACATTCTCTACCCTTAAGTACAGGATATATCTTGTGTGGTTTACGTTCTATGTCAGTATATGGGGGTGGGATGGTTGAACTAAGATTATTTAAAATTTCAACATTTTTTGTTCTTCTGTCTTTCATATCCCAACCATCACAGTCTGGATTATATTTCCACCCCTCTTTTTTTTTCTCTATTTGAAACCTTAATTAAGCATTGAACCTGACTCATCCATTGCTTCTCTAACACCTCTCCTTGTCTGTCCCTTTTTATTTCACTTTTTTTTTTTTTTTCACAATTTCACTTCATACATCCGGGTCTAAACCCGCTGCTCCTTTCACCTTAAATTTACGAAAGACATCCTTTAAGTCCTATGCTTCTTCTTTTCCACAGAGTTTTTAATTATCTGTGGCACCGTATAGTGCACCACAATTCCCTGACGGGGTTTTGTGTTCCTCTGACCCATTCTGACAGTCCAGCCTAGGTGGCGTGTGGGACACTTAGTGTACAATATAAAACACTTAACCAAGTTACACTAGTTCCTCGTTGCCTTTTCCTCCTAGGATGCCAGAATACTAAAAACCTCTCCTAAATGAGATTCTTGAAACCGAATTACTTTATATGCTAGTCAACTGACAAAATATTGTGATCAGACTGACGACTACAACATATACAAGCATTCCTTGAAGTGACCAGGTATCCGACTAGATCTCCGGGCTTTATAGAGACCTCATTCCCCTCCCGTATCTGGGAATCCCTCTCTTCTCTGTGGCACCGTGTAATGTGCTACAATTCCCTGATGGGGTTTTGTGTTCCTCTGGCCCATTCTGACAGTCCAGCCTAGGTGGCGTGTGGGACACTTAGTGTACAATATAAAACACTTAACCAAGTTACACTAGTTCCTCGTTGCCTTTTCCTCCTAGGATGCCAGAATACTAAAAACCTCTCCTAAATGAGATTCTTGAAACCAAATTACTTTATATGCTAGTCAACTGACAAAATATTGTGATCAGACTGACGACTACAACATATACAAGCATTCCTTGAAGTGACCAGGTATCCGACTAGATCTCCGGGCTTTATAGAGACCTCATTCCCCTCCCGTATCTGGGAATCCCTCTCATACACTCTTATCCAGACAGGGCTTATACTCTCAACCCGTCTATGGTTTATGAGTTAGATGTGAGGTTAAGCATAAGCGTCAGACCCCCAAGCTCACAAGCCCTCAGGTTCCCAATCGTGTGAGGTAAGGCGCATTCTGTTGCTTAGTTCGGCAATCCCCTTCTAACTCATACCATCCTTGACAAGGCTCATTCACTTTCTCAACAAGACAGACAAGACAAACACAGATAACAAAAACAAACAAATAATTCCAGCAATATAAACTAAAATATGCAGTAATTCTAGACTCACCACTACAGAGGCTGGTGTTTTAAAACCAGGAGAACCGTAACTGATAGAACGGATAGGCACAAATCAGGGGAGCACAGAATATAAGAAAAAAAAAAGCTTTTTCTTACCTGGCCAGGTTTTGATCTGTGGTTCCCGGAATGCCTATTCCTTTTTGTTCCGTCAGCCGCGTTCGTCCACCTCTTGTAGTATCATCGGTGAGTCCCTGTTCAGGCGCCAAAATGTTAGGGGCAACTTTTAAATAAGTTGCTTTAAGTTTATATTGCTTTGTCAAATTATTGCTTCATATAGGAATTAAGACACAGAGTCAGAAATCCGTGTATCAGTTCTTGAGCATAATGGACTGCTGCCTTTACTTCTTTCAAAGGCCTTTTATACAAACAATAGCATTGACACAACCCCCCCACACAGGGCAAGGGTAAACAACAACAGGAGTCACCTGGGCTACGAACACAAGCTTCAACACCATGGCAATATAGTTACAAGAAAACAAAAGCAGCTTCAATTGAGTTCAACAGCCAAAAAGTTAAAAACAGATTTACATGTAGGCATCATATTAAGTGAGAACTCTAAATTAAATCCCTGACCTTATCACTATGAATGTCTGAAATCGCATCGCACAGACTTCACATGTGATTTGCACTGCAGGGTGGTACAAATCACATCCGATGTTGAACATCGCTGCAGTGTGAACTAGCACTAAGTCCTAAATCTTCATCTCTAATCGCTGATGCATGTTGCAGCTGTGAATAGGGCCTGCGGGCAGTATTAGGGCCAAAGAATAATAGGGCGTACACACGGTCGGACTTTGTTCGGACATTCCGACAACAAAATCGTAGGATTTTTTCTGACGGATGTTGGCTCAAACTTGTCTTGCATACACACGGTCACACAAAATTGTCGGAAAATCCGATCGTTCTAAACACGTACGTCAGGACTATAAACGGGGCAGTGGCCAATAGCTTTCATCTCTTTATTTATTCTGAGCATGCGTGGCACTTTGTCCATCGGATTTGTGTACACACGATCGGAATTTCCGACAACGGATTTTGTTGTCGGAAAATTTTATATCCTGCTCTCCAACTTTGTGTGTCGGAAAATCCGATGGAAAATGTCCGATGGAGCCCACACACGGTCGGAATTTCCATCGGAAAATCCGACCGTGTGTACAGGGCATAACAGGGTGGGCAGTTCCTATAGATGGCAGTAGATAATGGCCGACCAACTCTCTTACCAGACCTGGGGATACAGCAACACAATGGTTCCTCTGATCAGGAGTTAGCTCATTCTGGGTTGCCTGTGGCGACTCAGCTGGGTAGTGCCCAGATCTGTATTCTGGAAATAACTTCATGCCTTTCTTCAGAAGGGATGGTGATAGGCTGTGTGGATTTCTCTCTGGTGGTGCAGTGCAGTGGGATTCTCTCTCTGAAGGAGTTCTGGGTGCACTTCCCCAAAATTCTCCCGGGCTTCTGGATCTCTCTCCCTCTTCTTATGCTGGGGGCTGCAGTTTCTACCCTTAGTTTTGCAATGTCCATCACTCGATACTACATTTCCCACAATCCTACTCTCTGTTTCATTCTAGTGTTTTTTTCCCCCTTGTCCAATAAGAAGGAGGGGGAAGAAACAGGAGTACAGTGGTGAGAGGAGGGGGGGAGAAGAGCCCACAGCAGCTTCTCTCTCTCCACACAGACACAGCTGCTCCTCGATCTTCTGCTGCTCTGCTCAACTCTGACAGGAGGAAGGAGGGGGATGGGTAGGAAGCAGAGAGAGAGAGAATGCCCTCCAGTCTTTTAGCGGCGGCTCGAGCAGGGGGGTGAAGGAGGTCTCCTCGGACCCGCACCTGTCATTTGCCGGTGGCACATATCAGGCAAATTCAGCGATGGCGAGGCTCCTATGATGGCGAGGCCTGAGGCGATCGCCTAATTTGCCTAATTGGAGAGCCGCCTCTGGTCAGACACTATAGCTAGCTAATGTGTGTGTAGCACTGACCCCCGAAGGAGCTGCTGTATTTTAATTGGGCCTGTACTCTGCTTTGTTACCCCTTTGATTTCTCTCAGTCCCCCTGACACAGCTGTGGTGTAATATAGTGTGCAGTAAAAACTCTAAAGACAGTTTCACAATATACAATGTAATATACCTTTTTGTCTTTACCTTTAGTCTCCAGTCTCCACTTGGCCAATAATACAAAGGAAAACAAAACTCACACAAAAATTACTGTAGAACTTTGTTTACTGTATTTGCTTTAAAGTAGAACACTACAACAGTTGTACTGTCAGACCAACGTAGTGTGACAGTCAACAGATTTCAACTTACAAAGGTATTACACAGATGTAAAGTGTTTGAATTAACTTGTTAGTAATGTGATTAGGAAAATGGGATAAATGGCAGAGTGAACTGATTTCACTATGAGCACTATCCCACCCTTTGCACGCTTTGTAACTTTAAGGAAATCAAATGCTAATTTAATACAGTATAGCACAATCTTTAGGGAGCTCCCATTTCTTGATATCACAGAAACTTTAATATGGCAATGAAACACAAAGCCTTGTGTTTTATTAGACAGTCCTTCTTTTCTTCTTTCTTCTGCTTGCTATGAATCAAATGAATTTTGTTATCCAATGGTTAATGACTCCCGATAAAAGCAAGCTGAATATTGAATCAAAGTTATGGTACAGCAGTACTGCAACTATCTCTGATGCCAATGACACAGTACCAGATCCTCAATGGAATACAGGCCCAGGGCCTATTTTTAGCTCAGTCTAATCCTTTGACTTTGCTTGTGGGACTATGGATCCCAGCAACTCTGTATTGTACAGATGAATGTGTAAAACTGCATCAAGGAAACTTTTGGGCAACAGCCCTCCCACCCAACCAGGTCAGTGTTGTCAGAAAGTTCCGTTCCGGTGTTTAGGGTCCTGTTCCCGGCTGGCCGGCACCTCTGCGCTTCTCCGCTCCACACAACAAGACACTCAGATGGCTCCAACAGGCTCCTCTGGCTCCTTCCCAGTCTTGCCCCGCCGTCAGCCTGGCTCACTGGTGTGTCCCAGTATTGCTGCTCGGGTCGCTCTTCCGTGGGGGTAGGCCGCGCTGCGCTGGAGACCTCACACAGATCCTCCCAGGCTGGCCATGCGTGTCCAAGAGACCTAAGATTGCCGTGCCGAGCCCTTTTATAGTCTTCCCACAATGCAGTTCTGTTCTCCTGATGTTCATGGGAGTTAATGGGCATTATGGGTAGGTCAAGTTAATGTCCAATGTAAACAAACAAAACACTTCCTGTCAACTTCTTGAACAAAGAAAAATAAAAATGTAGTTCTTTCATATTTTGGCCGCTAGATGGCGTCAGATGCTAAGCTATAACGTAACATTAATTATATATCCAAAATGTGACCGCTGTGCTTTACCTATAGCAGCCCCCTTTTTCTTAAGGCAAGTAGGCCTACCGGTACTTGGTTGCCCCCAGGACTTATACACAATGCTATAGCGCCTGGCCACCACACCAAGGCAGATGCGAACTCAGCAAAGCAAGCAGACTACTGGCAGTTTAGCAGACAGATAGCATGGTTCTATGACAGTCCAGGTAAAAGGCAGGCAGAGTTCAGGGAATAGTCCAAAATCCGATCCAGGTCATACACAGGGAAATCCAGATTAGCAAAGCAGGGCAGACAAACAGGAAGCTTGAACAGGCACAATGCAGGTATACTGTCTCTATCACAAGCGAGGGATAGAGTGTTTGGTTTGCCTATAAGAGGTGACTGACCATATCAATCACCTTACAGGTGAACACAGACAGGGAGAATTCTACAGCCAACACCCAGGTGCTGGAATAAGGAGCAGGAGCGCAAAAGTGATCCTGACAACAGATTGTTTAGCCATTGTACACTGACCCTAAGCATGTAGTAAACGTTGCTTTGTGTATATCTCCAGGTGGACAGTCCATATATGATGATGATATAGCTCTGATGAAGAAGGGACTCTCCCTTCGAAACGCGTTAGCTTATTGTGACATTATGCATCTCTCCACGATCTTTGGAAGGCATCGCTTATCCTAAAGTCGCATGCGGGCTGTCGGTACACTTCGTGTTGTGCCTCTTCCACCCATTGCTTGTGAGTTTTTTCTTTTAATTATTTTAATAAATTTTTTTAAAAATAAAATACACAAGGCTGGTGCGCCCCTGTTTTTCTTTTATTTCGGTTTGTTTAGCCATTGTACACTGACCCTAAGCATGTAGTAAACGTTGCTTTGTGTATATCTCCAGGTGGACAGTCCAGTTCCAAGAAACTATTTGAAGAGTGCAAAGTCTAGAGATAGTGATATTACTTTCCTGTCTCTGCCCAATTGGTAATGCAATAACATCAAAATTGCCATTCTACAGATTGTCCTGTTGCCCTGTACATTCTGTATTCATCCAAGGCTCTTTGAAATGACACCTCTCTATGACCTAGTTCCTGGGTAACTTTGAGGGTCTTTTCCTAAAACTGCTAGGCAACTACCCTGCCAGTGCTCCACCTTTACCCAGGGGCCCCACAATTTTTCCCACTGCAGATCTCGGCTTGGTGGTCTTTTCACCAATCCAAAATCAAATATGGCAATGAAGTACAAGGGGAAACTCGATTAAAAGCTACATTTTCCTTTTATAAAAACTGTCCATGCAGAATCCAGGGATGGAGGTGCCCCTTTTCCAGAGGTGCTTCACTTAAAGTCCCAACCTTTCCCCTTATGTACCAGATATATTAGGGATGGAGGCACATGAATGTCCGGAATGTAGTTATCACACGGGAACCCCTTTTTCTCCCATCAGGGCTTTGTTCTTACATAGTTAGTAAGGTTGAATAAAGACACCAGTCCATCCAGTTCAACCTGAGTGAGTGAGTGTGCGTGTCTACAATTATCCCTATCCCTGTACATTGCATCTCATTAAGATGCTCATCTATTATATTATTATTTATTTAAGGTACCCATATAGCGCCATCAATTTACACATACATCACACACTCACATTGGTCCCTACCCTCAAGGAGCCCACAATCCAAGGTCCCCAACCCTCATTCATACACTAGGGCCAATTTTGGACAGAAGCCAATTAACCTACCATGATTCCTGTGATTCCTTCAATTTGACACTCGATTCTGCTTGCATTGAGTCTAGATTCACAAGGTTATACATTTTTTCTTTCTACTTACTTTACATCCCCATGTTCCTAAACAAGTCTGATTAGCCTAGAGCTATTCCTGTGTTTAATTGGTCCGGGAGCTGCTATGCGCTCTGGGCGCCCTCCCTTCGCCCCTCGTTGTCATGGACACTCGGGGGGTGGGGCGGTCTAGTCCCATAGCGCATCAGCGTCACGCATCAGGCCAGTTATGTGATGCTCTTTCCTCATGCCGCAGCACCGGTTTGTGTTTTCCACCTCATGGCTCGTTTGGGAGAAGCCTCCACACGTCATTGTGGGCGGGGGCCGCCGTTCGCCGTCCGGTTAGGGAAATTGCCTATATATATCCATGTTTGGATCAGTTGGCTCAGCTGTTCTTGGCTGCTGTCTGTGGGTTGCTGCAGCTCTCTACACTTTTCCATGGGAATCACATAGGTATACTTCCTATATCTAATGGTGTTTTCAGGCACTCTTTCTGTTTCTTTTTTATTTATTTACCTCACATTTATTTATTTTGTTTTTTAGCCCAGGTTCACACTGGGCTGCGGGAATGAAGCTGAACTCACAAGAATTCACTCCCACTTGTCAGTCCCGATTTCGGCCGTGATTACAGAGACATCTGTGCAGTTTCTGCACAGATGTCAATGTAAATCGCGGGCCGAAATCGCAAAAAGTAGTACAGAAACCACTTTTTGAACTCGGTGCAGCGCCGCAGACACGGCGTGGCACTGATTAGGAGGGTACCATTGCCAGCAAATGCCGCCGATTTGACATGCGATTTGACATGTCAAATCGCATGTCAAATCGCACCAGTGTGAACCAGGGCTTACACTAATTATTTTCTTCACAGTTTTTCTAGGAAATTATATGCACCTGCATCTTCCCTATTTTTCTTTACTTCTTTGCACTCAGCTTTGCCGCTTTCACTATGGCCATCATACACCCACCATTTTCTGTTTACACTTGCTTCCAAGTGGCTGTCAACACTCACTTTGTATCATTACAAATATGGTTATTCACCATTTATTTTACTCCAGTTATATCCTTTTCACAGACACCTTGGAGCCATTATTCCACATCACCAGCCATGACAGTACGAGCTTCCTTGTTCCGGTGGGGAGTTTTGGGCGTGCTTTGTCCTGGGGCCCTTACTACCTCAGCTCCCAGTGTAGACATTTGAGATGCTTCCTGGCCCTTCAGTATCCCACCCCGGCATGTTGAGTCCTCAAGTAAGTAGGGGGATGGTCATTTTTTCCCCTTCTCCTGCCCTTTCTTGCTCTTTCCCCCTTTAATTATCCTACTATTGGGGTTAATATATGATCAATTTTCTATACAATTTTTTCTACAGAATTGTCATACGCATCAGCTCCTGATGAGGTGTTTCGGGGGATAAATCCCCCCGAAACACGTAGAGCTTTCAAAGATGCACACCCATATGGCTTTATCTGTGAGGACATGTATTCCTTGTTAATATGTATTTACATGATCCTGTACATGGAGCAATATCGACCAACGATACTACACATCCATCTGTGTTTTATTTTCCTTCTTGTACTAGAGGTCATGCAATTGTCTTTGCTTATTTTATTAACATTTACTGTAACATTGAATTTGGCTACACCTTGTCATGTTTATGATTACTCAGTAAATGTTTTTTTTTTCTACATCCGGTTCCTTTTATGTGCCTCGCTCAAAGTCCCAAATTCCCCTCTCATTACCGAATCTAGGGATGGAGGCGCCCCTTTTCCTGAGGTGCTTTATTTAAAGTCCCAACCTTCCCCCTTATTTACCGTCCATGCAGACATGTCTCCCAGTGGTTTTAACTGCTTGCCGCCTGCCGGCCATCAAATGACGGCTGGCTGGTGGGGCTCTCGTTCTGGCCGGGCATCATATGACATGCTCGGCTTCTCGGCCCCCTAGGGGGCGCTCACCCTCCGCATCACTCGGGTACAGATACGCGTGCCTGGCGGCCGCGATGTGCTCCGGGCCCCCGTGATTGCCCGATAACAGAGCAGGACCGTGGATCTGTGTGTGTAAACACACAGATCCACATCCTGTCAGGGGAGAGGAGACCGATGGTATGATCCCAGTACAGAGGAACACCGATTGGTCTCCTCCCTTTGTGAGTCCCCTCCCCCCACAGTTAGAGTAATTCCCTAGGTAACACATTTAACCCCTTGATCGCCCCCTAGTGTTAACCCCTTCCCTGCCAGTCACATTTATACAGTAATCAGTACATATTTATAGCATAGATCTCTGTAAAAATGTGAATGGTCCCAAAATAGTATCAAAAGTGTCCGATATGTCTGCCGCAATATCGCAGTCATGATAAAATTAGCAGATCACCGTCATTACTAGTAAAAAAATAAAATAATAAAAGTGCCATAAATCTATCCCCTATTTTGTAGATGCTATAACTTTAAATTTTTCACAAACTAATCAATATACGCTTTTTGGGGTTTTTTTTTACCAAAAATATGTAGAAGAATACGTATCGGCCTAAACTGAGGAAAAAATTTGTTTAAAAAAAAATTGGATATTTATTATAGCAAAAAGTTAAAAATATTGTGTTTTTTCCAAACTTGTCACTCTTCTTTTGTTTATAGCGCAAGAAATAAAAACCACAGAGGTGATCAAATACCACCAAAAGAAAGCTCTATTTGTGGGGAAAAAATTATAAATATTTGATTTGGGTACAGTGTTGCATGACCGCGCAATTGCCATTCAAAGTGTGACAGCGCTGAAAACTGAAAAATGGCCTGGGCAGGAAGGGGGGTTTAGGTGCCCTGTATTGAAGTGGTTAAATACACTGTTTGGTTTGGAAAAATATTAGGTAGATGCAGATACCATACCAGTAGGCAATTTCTGTCCTCCATGCAGCCTGGGCCATCCAAATACTCAATTGTTGACATCCTTTTGTTCTGTTTTAATTGCAGGAAATGGCAGCTTTTGGCCCTCTAGCTTCTGTTTGAAAATGCACAAGTGTGTAGAGTGCTCTCTCTCTCTCTCTCTCTCTCTTTCTTTCTCTCTCTCTCTCTCTCTCTCTCTCTTTCTCTCTCTGCTTATCCCAGCAATCCAGAGCTCAGCATTGTCATGATGTTTTTTGGAACTTCCTTGGAAATACTTTCTCTTTATTGATACCATCACAGAAGACATTACCAGAAACTTTGGATACATGTATATGTGTTTTATTTGTATATTGTAAAATGCTATGGTACCACAATTACATTAGGCACAGCAAAAGGAAAATCAACAGGATTTATGTTTTTTTTACCAAACTGGTCATCACTTAAATAATCAGAAAAATTTATTATGAATTATATTACTATAATATGGTAACAAACACGCTTTAAAGCATGTTCAGACAAACAACACATTCAAAGCAAAAAAAGACGATAGAGTATATAAGAGCTATTTAGATTTCCAAACATACCTTTTCATAAATTGAATACCCTTCACCTATATAGGACTAAAATATTTTAAAGTCTTTATATTTTCTTATTTTATATTTTCTTATTTTCCTAATGCTTGGTTGCTAAAAATGTATTTTCTCAATTCCAACAACATACATTGCAATGATTTAGCAAAGTATATTGCAGATCCGTTGCTGTTCTGTGTTTCACAGAATATATATCCACTTCTTCAGGAGGTAAATGGAGGTGATATTATAGTGTCCATACAATTTATTTCCATATCAATAAAATCCTCGACTTTATTTAACCAACAGGGGCCAGCACCAATGTGTGAATGGAGACAGCCAGGGCACAGTTGGAGCTGCTATTCAACTTTACACTGGTGTATATGGCAGTAGAAGGGTTTTTAGTCCATCCTTTGAGCTTTCTTATCAACATCCCACATCAATATTTATATGGGAAACCGCTCACATCCACGTATTCCCTTGTTCATAAATCAGACCTTAATAGTGACATTAGGCCAGGGTCGGCATACATTGTGGGCCACTGTGCCCTTTAAATTTATGAGTCAATGTTGTTCCACAAGGTGATACACCCCATGATCAATGAAGAAGTGGATATATATTCCACAAAATGCATCAAAACTGTTCTGATCTGACACTTATTATTTTCTTTCTTTTGACTTTAGAACAAACATTTGTAAGTCGCTTTATGGACAGGATAATTTGATGTACAATAATGTAATGAAACCTATTTTATCCTCTTTATTATATGATTTTTTTAACAGGATATACAATAAACATTGTAACTTTTAATAGGATGAGTTTATCTTTACAGGGCCACTAAAAGTCCCATTACAGTGAGTTTTATGGTGACTCTAGATATCAATATTTGGCATGTAGGTATTGATGACGCCATTACTCCCCAATTTTAGCCACAATTGGATTATGAATTTAAAATGTTTTTCCTTTCTCTCTTATATCACATGATTACCCCAATTGTGGTATTGAGCCTTATTGCATCCCTGACATACCTTTGGATGGGATGAAACTCCAATGCAGGAAACCCAAAGACATTGCAGGAAAACCATCATATCTCATACAAAGAGGCTTCCTAGAATTTGTTCACAAGCTCAGTTGAGCCTTTTTGTAGTAATGGTGAGCCCCAGAGGCGTTGCTAGACCCTGACACCCAGGACACATGCTCCCCCACTTTTACTCGGTGCCTCAGATCTCCTTTACAGTAATTATTGGGGGTCAACCCCAAAAATGAGCCTAGATCGATCTTAAGTTATCTTGTATATCCTTTTTCACATCTCAACTAATTACTGAATTTCCCCCCACAACGCCTAAAAAACTGTACATTTAGTAAATATGAGAATTTGGCACTGAACAAGGATGACTAGATACCTACAATGACCTGTACATTGCAATGCACATTTCTTTTTTTACATAATTTATGACAACTGATGAACAGGGAGATGTTGCATTCTATGCACAATACACTTTTGGAACATGGTTCTTTTTGGCAATTGCCAATATATTTCTGAAACGACAGGTCTTACTGTGTGAGGTTATTTTCTTTACAATACCAGTGAAAAGCATGCCCAAGCATTAGGTGCGGTTGAACAGTGACATTGCGAGGTGATTTGGGGTTGATGTCTACAGCCTCAGAGGTGCCCCAGATCTTTGAGGACCTTGGGAACGCCTCTGGTGAGCCCATTACATTTCAGGGGATTGAGAATAAATGATTCTGTCAAAAACAAAGTAATGTTTCTTTGGTTTCAAAAAATTTTGGAATGTTTGCTAGATATAGAAAATCATGGCTGGAATTGTTTATTGCTATTCCACTGTAAAAAGGATGGAATGGTAATTATATATCTGTTTTGACAAGGCCAGAGATATTCTTTATGTATACATGATACAATACTATATACTATAAAAACTCATCATTTTTGGTTCTATGCAGATTTCCCTGGCAATGGCAGGATCTGACAGTTTATATAAAAGCTGAACTTTCTCTGCAGACGTCTTACACACCTGCTGCTGAGTCAGATCAGCAGAGAGACCACTGATTCCACACAGAAAGCAAGGATCCTTCTCTGCTGCATGCTGGCAGGGTACAGACTTTTCTAATCAAGCTGTGGTTGCTTATCCACTATAAGACTTTGAGTACCTTTTATTTTGATGGATCTAGAATATATTTAGCTGATGTAAACAGAACGTTCAATTGAGCTTTAAACAGATCCTTGGAACCTGTGTGTTTTATTTGAATCTAACACAGTAAAGCTTCCTCATCTGTGTGAAAGAAAAGGAAAACATTATTAAAGGGAAGCTATTATACTTTATGTGCAATTTTATTTCTAATTTTTCAAAAATTCTAAGTTTTAAAGGTGATGTTTAATTATACAAGGTACACCCACAGCACATAATTCCCAGAGAATGATGGGTTTTTCAAAAAGAGATTACGAAAATTATGAGTCTGTTTTCCTTTTTTTACATCCGCTGTCTCTGACCAAAATCTTAGACCAAGCTTTCTTAACAAAATGAGAAAAGCCATCTATGTACTTGTGTGAGTAAATTTCAGCTTCAGCTTTTGGGCTCTTTAAACAATGTTTTTATTTTCAACAGAGAAGCTAAGCGAAGCTAAATGAAGCCTGGAAAACATGTGACACAGGAAATGAAGGATTCTATCTATTTTCTACATATAAAAATACAAAATATTCAATATATAATTCAAACTATATATATTTAAGCTTCCAGTAAACCAAATCAGAATAAAAAATTAATAAACATAATCTAACTGCAGGTATCATTTGGATGAAAAATAATACAGGCTGTTTTTATTTCCTTCCTCGCTTCACTGTTAGTCATTAAACAATTTCTTTAAGCTTTGAAGGACATTTTCTTTGGTAATGGTATTCCATCCACTTGGCAGTTCTGCTATTAGTGCAGAATATTGGTCAGAGAATTGTTTATTGAATTGACTGAAAATGAATTTCCAGTAATCTGAGGAGGAGGAGGCATCTGGTTGGATGGACCAATCTGGATAATATGTTTGATAATCTTTGAATGGATGAAATGTGCCCCCTGTGTCTGCATTGTTAAATAAATTGCTGGACACAACTGATGTAGTACATACATCAGTCATCAAGCGTCCTGTAGGAATCCATTTATATCCTCCTAGTCCCATGGATTTATGGATTGTAGCAAAGTGCTTGTGATTATCCCCTCCAGCCTCACAGGGAACTTTGCAGAATGGGCACTGCTTCCCACATCCAACAACCTTCTTGAATAACTCATTTTGAGGCTTTACTGTCACCTTGGAAAGTACAGACTTTATATTCATAGATTGCAGCTCTGAGCATATCTTTGCTTCTGTATTTTTGAGCAACAGTTGAATGTCAGATGAAAAATCCTTAACAGCAGACGTGTTCTGAAAAATTATCATGTTTATTTCATTCTGTGGAATCACTAATTCGCTTTTGAGCTCCTCACTCACACATTTAAGAAAATCTGAGACAGATGGACTTATCAGACATTTGTCTAGTGCAAGAACTTCTTGGACTCTTCTGATCACAGTAAAGATCAGATTTTCTAGGATGGGTTTCAGGCTTTGTGAATCTGCATACTTCTTTTCAATGTAGTTCAGTATCCAGTCGTTGGTATAGGCCTCATATGACCGAATGTATCTGACATATTTCTGGAATGACATTTCCTCCAGCAGCTCCTTCAACAAAAAACTTTGAAAAAAGGTTCTGTTGCTGAATGTCTTGTTGTCTGAACCATGTAATATGTCATCCACTATTTTATTCCCAAGATGCTGGAAGACATAATCTATTATTGCTGGTTTTAGACATCGCTCACAAAACTCTTTGGCTTTGAACTGACATACATCTTTTTCCTGAAATGTGTTAATAAAAATGTCTAAATATTGAGATTTTAGCTTCTCCATGCAGAGCTGTGGATCATTCTCTACAATGAACTTGTCATGCATTGCCTGAAACTCTTGAGAAGCTCTTCCTAGAATGTGACACTTGAAGTCCAATTCGAAGTTCCATGAGAATCGAAGGTTTTTTGTCTGTTGAGAAAGTTCTCTATTGATTATGTGCAGTAATTCCTGGCAATAGGTGTCATTATAATCCTCCTTTGTTTCCACTTTTTCTTTGACATATGTTCCACACTTATGTATTAGAGAGTCAGCAAAGTCTTTTAACTTGTCATAAGGCTCGTTTTTTCCATAGCTGAGTTTTGCGATAAACCATTCGACCCATCCAGTCTCAATATATTTTTTTTGCATTGTTAAATCAGGTTTTATGCAATGTTCTAAGTGTTTTATGCGCTGTAAGTCTTGATTTACAGCTGATCCTTTGTTACCCATGTCATTATTCAGCTGCTTTAACATAGAGTTACTGACAATGCGCCTTTTTAATTTGTGTATATGAAGATCCTTCAGTGTCCTCATCCACATCTCCTCAAATTCCTCTTCCAATTCTTCTGCGCTAAACATTTGGTTCATCTCTCGACATCTCTCAAGTAGATGTGTGATTTTTTCTTCTATTAGTTTCTGGGAACTATTTTGGATGTTCTGAACCTTGAACTTCCCTTTTTGGATAGAAACAGCTTCATCAAACTTGATAAGAGCATTCCTTTTCAATTCCTCCTTCAGGGTTCCTATGCTCAAAACAAAGTCTTCTTTGTAACGTTCGATCAGATGAACATTTTCATATTTGTTGTCAAAATATTTTTGTAACAATTCCGACATTTTGTTTTTTAACTTCAACAATAGGCTGGTGAGCTCATTTGTAGTTTGTGAACAAAGGTCATCATTTAGACTCTCTGCAGTATGATTCTTAATATTTGTCTCTGTACGGATCAGCCAATCATGGATAGCTTTTCGGAACTCCCATTCCCATTGTGAGTATTGTATACAGAGTTTATTATAAGCATCTGCCACTAAACTGTTCCTGAAACTGAAGATGAATTTCTCATGTTTGACAGCATTCCATAAACTTTCTATCCATACTATGAATTCAGGAATAGCTAAAGGCATGTGCAGTGATTCCTTGGATTTCATGAATTCTAATAAACACTTTTTCAACTCAGACACATGTTCACTGTACCCAGAATTTACTGGAGCCATTGGTGGGACCCCAAGCCAGAGTCCAGGAATGTACCAGTTGTTTTTCTCTAAATTGTAATCCATCACATCACAGAAATTCTTTATCTGACTTTTTTTTTCCATTTCTGCAGCAACTTTTGTCATTTCATTCAGCTGTTCCAGAAGTTTCTTCCTGTCTCTCGTGTTCTTTTCATGAGCGGACACATCACTCACATTCTGATGTACAAAATGGCAGTTGGGTTTCTTTCCTATTTCTTTCATTCTAAGAAACGCATGGACCACAATCTGTAAAATATCCTTCATTTCTGTTGTATTTTCCATGGCCATATTAATTATGGTGACATCACTCAACCCGACTACTACTGTGGCCAGTTCATTGTCATGTTCATAGCTTCCTTCCAAGGAAGCCAACTCTGGAGCTTTCAATCCCTCAGTGTCAATGACCATGATGAACTGACAACCCAGCTCCTCCTGGAAGTCCTCCTTCACATTAAGAAGAGTCATGAAGGCTCCTCGTGTGCATCTTCCACTGGCCACCGGGAACTGCAGACCAAACATGGTGTTGAGAAGAGTGGATTTTCCCGTACTCTGCACTCCCAGCACGGTGATTACTCTCATTCTGCATTTTCTACCTGTTTTGGTGTCCAGTTCAGTCAGGACATCAGTTATCCATTGTAGTGGAATATTGGAGGCATCGCCATCTACCAACTCCAAAGGAAATCCATCCAACAAAAGGTCTGCAGCAATTCCAGGCAGTCCAGTAAACTGTCTTTGCCTATACCTTATTTTTTTTTCTTTATCCATGGAACATTCAGCTTCATAAAACTGTCCCATCTCACGTAGGAAGTGTTCAATTCCTAATGAACTGTTGGAGATTTTTTGATCTATCTGCCTGAGCTCTTCTTTGTTAATTGAGTTATTGCTACATCTTTCCTTGTACACAGCTTGTAATGTAGAAAGCTGCTTTCTAGTCATTGAATCAAGTTCAAATTTCAGCCATTTAAGGAAATATTGTTTTTCAGTCTTGGACAAATGAGTAATTGTATCAATAAAAAGGGTTATTCCATGTGGCAGTTCTTGCTTATTTTGTTTCTCGTGTAGAAAAGATCGCTTCTTTTGCAGTTCATCCTGATATTCTTGTGAATCTTTTCCTTCCTGGTTTGTCATTCTGCAAATTTCTTTGTCTACTTTGGATAGCTCTTTCCAAAGTTTTCCTTGTAACACCATAGTGATTTTTTTGTACTCGGCCACATCTTTTATTTCATTTGTTATGTTAAGGGCTTGCTTTCTGGCTACCTGACATGCAGGAACTCTCTCATCTACATGAATTGGAAATGTATCCGTTTTGCTTCCAAGTTCCGCCATTGTCATGAATTTTGAACCACTGTCTATGAAATTAATAATGCTCCTTTGTAGCTGGTTAACAAATATTGCTTCATTTGCTGTGCCTGCATATATTATTACATTTGAAGCTTTTATCTTTAATACTGGACTTAAGTCTTGAAGAGCCTTCAGTGTTTGTGTACTGACATTTTTGCTGGGACCTGGAGTAACAATGAAATAATATTGGATGTTGTTGGCAGGGCATCTTGATAAGAGTTTGAATTCCCTCTCAGAAATATTGTCAATAAAAATAAACACAGCTGATGAGACACCAGTCAGAAACATGAACTGGTCCCAGTTGGCATCCAGGTCTCCTCGTAGGTTGGTCACTGCGATGGGTTCTGGGAAAATATCAGACTTACCAGAGGGAAAATACCAGGAAATTTCAACAAGGCCATCAGATATTTTCCTTTCAATGTTTCCTCCATTCATATTCTCATGTATGAAGAAGTTGTTATGTTGCTGAGCTTGATTAAGAATTTGATTCAGTGTTTTAGATTTGGACAATTTGCTTTTCCCTAACCGGACAAAGGAGAAGACTGGCATAGGTATGTTGACCACATTTTCTTCTCTAAACCCTTTAGTGTCAGCTAGTGACTGAGGTCTCCACTTCTTCACTATGTCTCTCATTGCCCAAAGCATGAGGGTGTAATGTGACCCGTCACCCAAGGGGAGCAGTAGAGGGACAGCAAACTGGCACATTGCCATTTTAGATACGATCTCTTGTTGCAGAAAGCTATCTGAACATTGTAGAAGAACACACAGGACATCCAAAGGGTGAACGGAAGTTGACACATTCATTTCACTTTGAAATAAGGAAGCATTAAACAAGTCATCATTATGATAATTAGAGGGATCTGTCTCAAGTACAATGTCTCTTGCAGCCCTATTTAAGGCCATCAGCTTCCTTAAATAATTCCAGGGAAGATTCTCTACAGTTTTAGGCGGTTCGTCATGCACATTCTCTAAGCCAATGCTCAGGATATCCCTCAGAGTCAGCTTTGATGTCAGGTAAGTCTTCATTTTCATTGTCTCTACAAGCTTATGAAATGTCCCTTTCCCTCCTATGAGAAAATAAATATATAGTTTTACAAACTTTTTACACATGACCATTTGAGGTTCTTATGCACAATGTTTATTTTAATCAACTCACACCCCAATTCTAAACTACATACATACATATACATACATAGTTAGTCAGGTTGAAAAAAGACAAGTCCATCCAGTTCAACCATAAAAAAATAAATGAAATAAAAAATATCGTACAATCTAATATACTCAATTCTATACCCACAGTTGATCCAGAGGAAGAAAAAAAAAAACCCAGCAGAGCATGCTCCAATTTGCTACAGCAGGGGAAAAAAATCCTTCCTGATCCCCCAAGAGGAAATCGCATTTTCCCTGGATCAACTTTACCTATAAATTTTAGTATATGTACACTTAGGAAAATATCCAGGCCTTTCCTAAAGTGGATGTAAACCCCAATTTTTTTTTTATGTCATAATGTAGAGTGTAAGATTTCCTATCATTTGAGCCCAGTCTTGCCACAAAGAGTTAATCCTGCTCTGAGCAATCCTCTTATTGTAAAAATTTTGTGAAATCCTCCCCCTTGCTGTGAGTGACAGATGATTTAGATATCTTGTGCACTAGCCTAAGACATGCATTATTTTTTAATTCCCACCCCCACTCCTTTCTTCAGCAGCTCTGCAAGGATTGGCTGTTCCACACCTCAGCATGATTTGGCATGCTGAAGTCATGTGGTTACTTTCCTGTCTAGATGTTAGAGATCATAGCAGACGTTCAGTGTAAGAAATACACAGGAGAAATGCATATTGACAAGGGGAGTGTAGAGGTGGGCGGGGAGTCTACTGACATCACGACTCCACCCACCGAGCTCCAGACAACAGACCCACCCACAGAATATGCAGTTTTTCGGGTCTCATAACAGACAGAGGGGAGACATTTGACAAGTAAAGATACATGCAGGAGGCATGTATATCCTTATAGATAACCCCTATGGCAGTAGTTTAGAAAGGATGACATTGGGTTTACATCCACTTTAAAGTAATCTACTGAGCTGGCCAGAACCACCTCTGGAGGGAGTCTATTCCACCTTTTCACAGCTCTTACTGTGAAGAAACCTTTCCGTATTTGGAGATGAAATCTATTTTCCTCTAGACGTAAAGAGTGCCCCCCTGTCCTCTGTGTTGACCATAAAGTGAATAACTCAACACCAAGTTCACTATATGGACCCCTTATATATTTGAACATGTTGATCATATCCCCCCTTATTCTCCTCTTCTCAAGAGTGAATAAATTCAGCTCCTCTAATCCTTCCTCATAGCTGAGTTCCTCCATGCCTCTTATCAGTTTGGTTGCCCTTCTCTGCACTTTCTCCAGTTCCCCGATATCCTTTTTGAGAACTGGTGCCCAAAACTGAACTGCATATTCCATATGAGGTCTTACTAATGATTTGAACAGGGGCAAAATTATATCTCTCTCTCTGGGGTCCATACCTCTCTTAATACAAGAAAGGACTTTGCTCGCTTTGGAAACTGCAGCTTGGCATTGCATGCTATTATTGAGCTTATGATCTACCAAAACCCCCAGATCCTTCTCCACTACGGGTTTCCCCAGTTGTACTCCCCCTAGCACGTATGATGCATGCATATACTTAGCCCCCAAATGCATAACTTTACATTTATCAACATTAACCACTTAAGCCCCGGACCATTTTGCTGGCCAAAGACCAGAGCACTTTTTGCGATCTGGCACTGCGTCGTTTTAACTGACAATTGCGCGGTCGTGCGGCGTGGCTCCCAAACAAAATTGACGTCCTTTTTTTCCCCGCAAATATAAACAAAAAAAGAGCGACAATTTTGAAAAAAAAACGCATTATTTTTTATAATATAAAATATATAATCCCAAAAATATATAAACATTTTTTTTCCTCAGTTTAGGCCGATACGTATTCTTCTAGGTATTTTTGGTAAGAAAAAAAATCGCAATAAACGTTTATTGATTGGTTTGCGCAAAAGGTATAGAGTTTACAAAATAGGGGATAGTTTTGTGGCATTTTTATTAATAATTTTTTTTTACTAGTAATGGCAGCGATTAGCGATTTTTATTGTGACTGCGACATTATGGCGGACACATCGGACATTTTTGACACATTTTTGGGACCATTGTCATTTATACAGCAATCAGTGCTATACAAATGCACTGATTCCTGTGTAAATGACACTGGCAGTGAAGGGGTTAACCACTAGGGGGCAGTTAAGAGGTTAAGTGTGTCCTGGGGAGTGTTTCTAACTGTGGGGGGCGTGGCTACCTGTGGCAGGTCCCTGATCTCCGCTCCCGATCACAGGGAGCAGAGATCAGTGACACTTGTTTACATTAGCATCTCCCCGTTCCTCCTCTCCGTGAGAAGATTGCGGGCCCGCGACCTGACTCATGGAGCTTGCCACAGGCGCACCGCCAGTGGTGCACGCCCGCCCGCAGGCCGCCTCTTAAAGGGCAACGTACAGGTGCGTTAGTTTGCCTGTATGTGCCATTCTGCTGCAGTATATCTGTGTGAGGTGGTCGGCAAGCGGTTAAACCACATCAGCTTATTCTATCTACCCTGTAAAAGGAAAGATGCCTATACTTATGTATGCTGAGGGCGCCTCATCACAGTCCAGTCACATTATCTCTTCAGCTCTGGCTTCAGTGAAGAGGAGAGATCACCGACAACAGCTGGAGAGCCTATGCGGTGACATCATCCATAAATTTACTATGGTTCATCTGTTGTCATCTGTCCCTCCTCTACACTGAAACTGGCGCTGGGACCCGATCATGTGACTGGACCAGAGTGACTTTAGAATAGGTAATTATAGACATCTTTCCTTTAACACGGTCGATAGAATAGGCTTAGAATGGGGGTGGGAGTAGATTTAAGCTTCCACTTTAACATTTGACCACCACCACTAATTGCAGCCTCTTACTAAGCCAAAACCCACAAAATGACAGCTGTTTAGCTCTCAGCATGTTGACTGTAATCAGCCATAACCAGCCTTCAAATCAGATGGCAAATCCCAGAAACAGATTGTTCACTGGCTCTCTGGCCTTCCACAGTACATCTGCATTGATTAACTTCTTGAACCCCTGGGACTTAGGACAGTTTGACACCACAGAGATGCAGCCTAAAAAAAATGTAGCAGCACAATGGCTCACGGGCTAGCATTTCTGCCTAGCAGCACTGAGGTTTTGAATGTGAATCCCAATCCTGCTACTTGGCTAGAGGTTTGTATGTTGTGGTGTTAAACTTTTTTTTTTCACCAGTGCTAACATTTTTGATGGGTTTCACATAATGGAACCCCAAGAAATCACATTATAAATCAAGCAAGTGTGGGTTTGAACCAAATCTAGAACTGTGGTGTTTTGGCCCAGATATGGATGCATAAGTCTGGTGTGATCCTGCACACATATTTCATTGTATGCTTACGATGAATGACAAATGCGCTTTGTCACCAATTTGTGTGAAGCACCCCTCACAAAGTACAAGTTTAATTTGGAAATTTTTGGGATCACTGATCATGGCCAGAGCCTTGGACATGTGTTATTTTGTGGTTGACCTTGCACAGATATCAATGCTGAGGATTTTTTTTCATTTGTAAAGAGTGTGTATTACTAATGAACAGGTGTGAGCACTTGAGTCCTACCTCAAGAGACAGAATCAATTACACTGGTGGGTGTGTCCTTTATTGGGTATGTGGAAGTGTGCTAGCAAGCTTAGCTAGGATATTTAAAGGCCTGCATTTGTGGCGGGTGTTTGGCCTAAGAACAGACCTAAATTTTTCTTTGCTGAGCTCGATGGAGCGAAAAGGGATTTAGAACACCCTGCAGTTTCAGGTTATGCCTGGTCATTTGCATAAAGTGAGTTTGGAGCTCCTTGTGCAGGATTTGCTGGAGAAATCGGTTGGAGTGGAACCACGTCACATCTATTATATCCAGGACCATGCAGCACCAAGGTACTTTGATGTTTTATTTGTGCATAGCAATTTTTGCACGGGAGTTATTGAGAAGTGTAAGGAATTGGAAAAAGCTAACCATCAGTCTATAAGGCCTTTCATAGTGGAACCCTTGTATGCTATGCAGGAGAAACTATTGGTTGTTCACCTGTTTAACACCTTCACTGACATTGCCTTGGTAGTGGCCTTTTTGAAGAGAAGGGAGGCTTCAGGCTGACTAATCGTGTGGGGATCTTTAATAGCAAGTTGAAGTTTTTTGTCAAACTGAAGGTGGATTCTGAAGGGATTGGTGGAGTGCGGCATCCACCAGCTAGTTTTTCACTAACAGGAAATAGAGGGTTTCTCTACTACCCTGGTCAACCGACATACTGCAGGAGATGTCATAAGTTTGGGCATACCAGAGATGAATGTAATGTGGAGATGCACTGCCGGAACTGTGGGGAGGAGGAACATGAGGCTGGGGCCTACTTGGTTAAGCGGGCCTGTGATATATGTGGAGAGCATGATCACACAGTGAAGAATTGTCCAAAAGTAAGAAGGGTCTATGTTTCTTATGCTGAAGCTGTCAGACGCACCGCTGAAAGTGGACGACCAGTGTCCACACAGGTAATGTCTGACTCTCCTGAAAGAAAGGAAGAGGAGGGGGGGGCAGAGGTGGAAGAGGAAAAAAAGTGGACACCAGGGTGTGGAGGAGAGAGTAGAAGTACCACCCACCAGTGTGGAGCCATTAACAGTGGAGAGTGGAGCAGAAGTAGAGAGGGCGGTGGAGGAGGCTATGGAGGAGTGGGCAGCAGCCTTACAGTGGGAGCCGGAGGTGCAGGAAGCCCAAGAAGAGGAGGTGGAACAGATGGAGACACTGGGTGCCAAGACCAAGGTGGACGCTTTGGAGAGCCCTAAGAAGAGAAGGGCTAAGAAATTTCAAGTAGAGGCAGCTGGAATTGAAACAAGTAACCCCTTTGAGGTCCTGGGGATGTTGGAGTGGAGGTAAAATCACCAGTACCAAGTCTGGGGACTCCAGAAATTTTTCATCTGGCCACAATCTCACCCAGTCAAGATTTTCTGGATAATGAAAGTGTTGTGGCCCTAAGGAATGTATGTCAGTTTTCTGGCTTAAGTGATAGGACTGGGGGTGAATGATGCACATCTTCATGTAAATGAGCATCAAGCTGGTGTCCCTCAATGTGAGGGGTTTTGGGTCTCCTGCTAGACAGAGTGATTTTTTTTCATCGAGCGCCCAAGCCTCCGGAGTGGGTGGTGGACAGGCATGTACTGGCCATCGGGACTACTGGGAGTTTTCCGGTGGGCCGGTTTGAGTGTCAGCCTGTTAAAGTAATGGCTGCGCGGCCCGCGCAGCCATTACTTTGAGCACTGCTGCACTGCAGGGGTGGACTGACCTATCAACACTGTGGGGCCCCATGACAGCTGCAACACTAGCACTGGAAGCGGCTGAAATAGGACCTCTCACAGCGTGCTGTTCCCCTCCTTCACTCCCGTCCACTCCAGGTGCTTGTAAATGACATCATCCGGGATGGATGAGAAGAGCGTAACGGCCGCCAGAGAGCAGCGCGCCGTGAGAGGTCTTATTGCAGGCATCGGATGAGGCTGCATAATACTCTCCTGTTCCCCCATGCTGTCCTCCACTGTGTCCTCCAACCCCCACGCTGTCCCCCTCTGTCCTCCACTGTGTCCTCCAACCTCGAAGCTGTCCCCTTCTGTCCTCCACTGTGTCCTCCAGCACCCACGCTGTCCCCCTCTGTCCTCCACCATGTCCTCCAGCCCCCACGCTGTCCCCCTCTGTCCTCCACCCCCTACTGTGTCCTTCAGGCCCCACGCTCTCCCTCTCTGTCTTCCACCCCCACTGTGTCCTCCAACCCCCCATGCTTCCCCCTCTTTCCTCCACCCCCCCACTGTGTCCTCCAGCCCCATGCTGTCCCCCTCTGTCCTCCACCCCCCACTGTGTCCTCCAGCCCCCCCACGCTGTCCCCCCTCTGTCCTCCACCCCTATTGTGTCCTCCAGCCCCCCCCATGCTGTCCCCCTTTGTCCTCCACCCCCCACTGTGTCCTCCAGCTCCCTCATGCTGTCCCCCTTTGTTCTCCATCCCCACTGTGTCCTCCAGCCCACCCACACTGTCCCCCTCTGTCCTCCACCCCCCACTGTGTCCTCCACCCCCCATGGTGTCCCTCCATGTCCTCCACCCCCACGCTGTCCCACTGTGTCCTCAACCCCCCACGCTGTCCCTTTGTGTCCTCCACCCCCCCAAGCTGGCCCTCTGTGTCCTCCACCCCCCAATGCTGTCCCTTTGTGTCCTTCACCTCCCACACTGTCCCTCTGTGTCCTTCACCCCCCCTACAATGTCCCTCTGTGTCCTCTACCCTCCCACAGTTTCCCACTGTGTCTTCCATCCCCCGCGGTGTCCCACTGTGTCCTTCACCCCCCCACAGTGTCCCCCCTGTGTCCTCCACTCCCCACGTTGTCCCTCTGTGTCCTCCACCCCCCCGACAGTATATATATACTGTTTTTGTGCGTGTTTGCAAAATTAAAGTGGGCCGTTCTGGATGATGTCAAATTTTTGTCCCAGTCCAGCCCTGGTGGTGGATTACATATGGTTGGCAGTTGGGGACAATAGGAATGCTGGGGTAGGCATTATTATTACAAATAGAAATATTTGCATTTTGTCAAATGTTGTGTTATGCCGCGTACACACGAACAGATTTTTCGACCGGACTGGTCCGACGGACTGAGTCCGGCAGACTATTCGACCATGTGTGGGCTTCATTGGACCTGCAGTGGAATTTTTCGGTCGAAAATCTGACGGACATTAGATTTGGAACATGTTTCAAATCTTTCCGACGGACTCGAGTCCGGTCTAAAAGTCCGCTCGTCTGTATGCTAGTCCGACGGACAAAAACCGACGTTAGGGCAGCTATTGGCTATCAACTTCCTTATTTTAGTCCAGTTGTACGTCATCACGTACAAATCCGTCGGACTTTGGTATGATCGTGTGTAGGCAAGTCCGTTTGCTCAGAAAGTCCATTGTAAGTCTGCCGAAAGTCAGTCGGATAGACCGTCGGACCAGTCCGGTCAAAAAGTTAGCTCGTGTGTACGCGGCATTAGTGCCAGGAAGATTAATTATGGCAGATTTTGTTTTGTTTAACCAAAAGTTTAGGCTTTTAAATTTATATGCTCCTTTGAATAGACAGGAACGTCTTGAGTTTTTTTTTAAGTTTTGAAGTTACATGCATTGGGAAGGAGACCTAGTGTGATCATGGGTGATTTTAATACGATCCAATTTGTGAAAGATCGGATAGGAGTAGCAGAGACTAAGTTAGATGCAAATAGCACCATGCTGAATGGGGTAATTCAGGACTTACATCTCAATTATGCTCAAATTGTTCTGGGTTTGGTAGATCCTTATTTTACTTTTTTGCGGAGAGTGGGCGCATCAAATCCAAAATTGATTTATGTTTGTTTTCTGATGCGTTCAAATGTGCTAATGTTAAGCACAGGCCGGTAATTTTTTTAGACCATGTGGCAGTGTATGTTTATTTGATTATGGGGGATAATATTAAGTTTGGTTTAGGGGTATGAAGGTTAAATAGTTGCAGGAGGAGCATGTCAAAGCCCATTTTAGTTATGTATATAGTAGATGGGTTAATAGGAAAAAAGATTTTAGTAATATTTTGGGGTGGTGGGATTGGGTCAAAAGGAAAATTTAATTACGGTATTTTAAAAAAAAGCAGTAGGGATAAAAGTAGCAGTGAGAAAAGGAGACATTCTAGGTTACAAGTCAGGTTGGCTACATTATATTCATTTAGGAATATGGGCTTTGACATGGCTGATGAAATAGACCATGTTAGGAAGAGGATTAAAGAGGAACAAAAAACTGAAAGAGGAAAAAAATTATTTTTCAAGCGAGAATAAAACACCTGGAGCAGGATGAAAAATGCTCTAGATTTTTTTTCAAGAAGGTTTGTAAGGAAAAAGGGGTGTTTGAGGGTGTGTATGATTTAGAAGGGAGGGAATGTAATGCCGCGTACACACGATCGGAAATTCCGACAAGAAAAGTCCGATGTGAGCTTTTGGTCGGAAATTCCGACCGTGTGTAGGCTCCATCGGACTTTTTCTGTCGGAATTTCAGCCAACAAAAATTTGAGAGCTGGATCTCAAATTTTCAGACGAAAAGCTTTTCGTCGGAAATTCTGACTGTGTGTAGCCATTTCCGACGCACAAAAGTGCTGCGCATGTTCGGAATCAATTTGACACATGCTCAGAATCATTATACTTCTTTTTAATCGGCTCGTCGTAGTGTTGTATGTCCCGCGTTCTTGATGGTTGGAATTTCTGACCAAAATTTGTGTGACCGTGTGTGTGCAAGACAAGTTTGAGCCGAAATTCCATTGGAAAAATATCCACTTTTTTTGTTATACGCGGTATAAGGGAGAGAATGTGCTGGACTGCGTGATTATATGAGGGAGTGTGTGTTGATGAGTCAGATACTAGAATGATTGATATGGTAGAGGATAATTTAGATGAGGATAAGGTTTTTTCGCAGAAAGCGGTGAACGAGGAGGTGTGGGAAGCTGTGACAAGCATGAGGGCTAAAAAAATCCCGGGAGGGGCTGGCTTACCAAGTGAGTTTTTTCAATTGTTTTGGGATATTATTAAGGGGGAAGTGGTTGAGGTATTTAGTTACATGATGAGGGAAGGCTGAATCGATGAGAGAGGGGGTAGTGGTATTAATTTATAAGAAGGGGGATAGGAAGGCTATTCGAAATTGGAGGTCTATCTCCTTGTTAAATTCAGACTACAAGGTCTTTGCAAAAATGGTGGCATGTAGATTATCTAAGGTCATTAGTGGGATGTTTAGCGAGACGCAGACCTGTGCAGTGTCGGGTCGAATGATCTCGGAGATCTTAATTTTAGTTAGGGATATAATTAATTTTTGTAAAGAAAGGAATAGTTTGATTATCCTGACATCATTTGACCTAGAGAAGGCATATGATAAAGAGAATCATGGGTTTTTGTGGGAGGTTTTGAAGCGGATGGGTATACCACAGCAGCTCATTAATATAATAAAAGGGTTGTATGGGGATCAGTAGTTGGGTTCTGGTAATGGGAGTTTGGGGCAGGCTTTTTTGGTTAAATCTGGGGTGAGACAGGGGTGTCCCCTGTCCCCTATTCTCTTTGTTTTATTGATCCACTGTTAAGGATGATACAGAGGGACAAGTTGGTGAGGGGCTTTTTGGTGCCTGGAAGTGGGGGGAAAAATTGTGAAATGTTTAGGTTATAAGGATGACATTGTGTCAGTCGGTGGTGGGCATAAGAAGGGTGAAGTTACTTTTGTCTATTTTTGTGTGTATGTGCGGGAATGAGTGTGAATTGGAATAAGTGTAGTTTGGGTGTGTATGAAAGACAAGTAGAATGTGTGGTTGATCAGATTGGGAAGGTTGAGAATGGAGTGAGGATTTTGGGTATTGTGTTTGACCAAGGAATGAAAGGGGAAGCGTGCTGGAATTATGTAGGAGAAAAAATAGCCAATAAGTTGAGGTTTTGATGTCTAAGAAAATTGTCGATTTATGGGAAAGTTTTAGTAGTCAAGGCAGTAATCTTACCTTTAATTTTGTATGCAAGCAATATTTTTCCTCCTGGGGAGATGAGATTGAGGAAAATTAATAAGTTATTGTTTACTTTTTTATGGGGGTCAAAAATGGAAAGAGTCAAGAGAGAATATGTGTGTAGACGTGAATGTAATGGTGGGTTGGGTTTTCCGAATGTGAGATTTTTTGTTAATGCATTATTGGTTTTGCGTGGTGAAAGTTTTGAGGAATGGTGGAGTGTGTGCTAGGATGATAGCTTTTTTGGGTGGGTGGTTGTTTAGGAGATGGGGATGGTTAGGAAGGGATTCAAGGATTCCGGTGGCCTATGTGGTGGTACATGCGTCAGTGGCTGGGGAATTATGGATGAAAATGAGTGGGTATGGGGTGACAAATGTGCAGCGACAGATAGTATGGATGAGTTTGCATGAATGTCTAGATACAAGGCTATTTATAAAAAAGGAGGAATTTGTGTGTGTCTGATATTTGTCCAAGAATGTGCATAATTCCTGACCCATACCCCACTAAGGCTGTTGTTTGATGATTGCTTCTAAATCTCACATGTTAAACTTTCAACGGTTGAGATAAAAAGTAAGGTTCCTGCTAATTCATTCCTGCTGTGTGTGTCAATGTAGTTTGTAAGCTACCTTTTTGGCTTAAATTTGTATTTTTTTGCTTATGATAATTTTGCCATGTAACTTTTTTTGGGGTTTGGGGCGAGGAACTTTAATCATAAAAAAGGTTGGTCATGTTTGTTATTAGGGAGATAGAATGTACACTGCTCCAAGGCTGTCTGCAATTAAAGATCTCTTGATACTACTGTGGCAACAAGACTGGGTGCCTGCCAAGGTCCACAACCTGGGAAATCCTTACACCAAAGAGAAAAAGCGGCACGTCCAGAGATGAAGAAAATATTGTTTGTTTATTTTAGAATCAAAGGATAAAAAACATAACACACGAGGTATCCACACTCTTCAGCAGAGGCGTTTCACACAAAGTGCTTAATCATTTATGACTATCACCAGGTGTGCATACTCCTTTATAGACCGAAGTGTGTGGCTAAAACCAATTGAAATTAGACAGGTAAAAATCAATCGCCTGTCAAGAAAGAAGTGCTCAACACTGCGTGTATGAATAGGATGATCTATTAAAGGAAACATGCACACCTGAACAATTTGGTGACAAGCTGCATCTGGTGAAAAGTGAGGTGCTGCATTTGGTGACAAGCTACATCTGATGACAAGTGAGGTGCTGCATTTGGTAAAAAGTGAGGTGCTTCATTTAGTGACAAGCTGCAACTGGTGACAAGTGAGGTGCTGCATTTGGTGACAATCCACATTTGGTGACAAGTGAGGTGCTGCATTTGGTGACAAGCTACATCTGATGACAAGTGAGGTGCTGCATTTGGTGACAAGCTACATTTGGTGACAAGTGAGGTGCTGCATTTGGTGACAATCCACATCTGGTGGCAGGCGACGTTGGCAGGTGACACGATTTCATTTTATATTACAATGTAATAATAGAAATAATGCGCTTCAATCATTCTGACACCATAACAATCATGGTGCCGGGATGATTGAAGCGCTAACACCAGGTGTTTGGAGTATTTTTATCTGCTGATTGCTAAACTTTCTGGAATACACATTTTTCTATTGTGGTTAAGGACCTGGGCCATCCTTCCTTCCTTCCTTCCTTCCTTCCTTCCTTCCTTCCTTCCTTCCTTCCTTCCTTCCTTCCTTCCTCCCTCTCTCTTTCTTCCTCTCTCTTTCTCCCTTTCTTTCTCCCTCTCTCTTTCTCTTTCTTTCTCTCTCTTTCTTTCTCTCCCTCTCTCTTTCTTTCTCTCTCCCTCTCTCTTTCTTTCTCTCTTCCTCTCTCTTTCTCCCTTTATTTCTCCCTCTATCCCTTGTTCATCTGAGACTCTAACCACATCCCCATTTAAGCCACTCCCAATATTTAGTTTAAACCATGCCTATTTTTTGCTGCAAGCGATACACGCGCCGCATTTTTCACCCTTGATATAATAGGGCTCCTCCTACAGGCAAAAGTGTCCCTATAATTTTTTTGACAATGTTGGCAACTATGTATTAGCCGGCACCTGCTGATCGGCATCTGCTGTGTGTAATGTGGATGGTGGCAACTGTCAAGCGGGATATAAATATTTCTTTCCGAGGACTTAAAAAAAGATTTTGTATATATTTCTCCATTGATGATCCTTAAATTTAACCCCTTCACACCGTCGTAACACAAACATGGAGCCTTCGGCTTGAAGGGGTTGTCGCGGGTTGATGTGTGCAGCGGCAGGCATCACCACTGTACCATTTTTTTTAGAGCCGACTGTTGGCTTTCTTATGATCACAATTGATGCGGTTAAGTGGCCACTCGGTTGTTATCACAAGCAGCGGGTGGGGGCGACCTCCCATTGAGCCGCCTTCCATGGCTTGCCCATGCTCCCCCATGACACTGGCTGACCGAAGACCCGAACAATGCTGCAATCAGCTTTGATAGGGTCTTGGATCTAGTAACCCGGAAGCAATGTCATGACATCACTTCTGGTTTACTGAATAATCAAAGGTGCCAGATTAAAAAAAAAAATTACAGTATTCAAAACAGCCAAACTTGGTAAAGGAGGGATTTGGTGTCTTATAGACCCCAGATTCCTCATAATAGGCACAGCAGGTGTACAGAACCGGGAACTCATCACATGGATGATGGGAACCCCTCATAATGGGAAAAGCAGGTCTACAGGCTTGGAAACTTGGCACATGAATTGTGGGGAACCACTTATGATGGGGACAGCAAGTTAGAAAACATAACAACTCTGCACAGGGATGGTGGGAAAGTTTCAGTAGATATTTAATATTTAAGAGTTGAAACTAACACCTGCATCTAACTCCCCTTTCTCCTTTCTCTTCCTATAGATATTAGACATGTGCACACTAAAATATTTATTTTCGGAATTTCGTTTTCGCCCGAAAAATAAATGTATTTAGTTACTCCCGAAATTTGTTTTTAAAAAAAACAAACAAAATAAGTTTTGTTAAAAAATGCATTTGTCCGAAAATCCGAATTAAGGTCGAATCTGTCAATTGAAGGCTTATGGTTTCTGTCGAATGTTCTAAGATTGCTGAACTGTGCAACGCCGCAATCGTACATTTCTGGTTGAATGCTCCGCCCACAAGCTATAGTAGAATTCTAATTATTATTACTAGTCAACCAACATTAGAATTCTTCTATAGTATATGGGTGGAGCATTTGACCATAAAAGTCTGCTCGCTGTGATGGTATGTTTTTAGCTGCTTCGTCGAATCTTCATGCCAAATCTTTTCTCTCTATGTCGAATAATCTTGGACTAATAGAGTTAGGTTAGGCACATTCAACCACAGGTTCGATGTGCCTAACCCCCATCCCCTTTTCTTTCCTTTTCCCCCTTTCCTCTCTCTCCTTTCCCTCCCCCCCCCTCCCCCCCCGTTTTGTTTCTCTCCCCTCACCCTTTTTCTACCCTCACATTTTCTATTTTTATGTCCCTTACCTCTTACCACCACACTGTGAAGTACTCGTGTTCCCTCACCTCCCATGGGTTCCTCTAATCAATCATAACAGTTTTTTTCATTTACCATCACTATATTTATTTTTAATTAGAAGTGGCCACGTACAATCCCCCTCGTCCGCCACGGGTGGAATCTTCTTAGTAGCCTGGTTACGTATCGGTGCTTGATCTTCTGGGTGAGTAGATCTTCCTATTACAATGTTTAAATTGACAGCTTGTTCTTCTCGCTGTAATTACTGTATACCTTATTGTATTTTCTGTTTTATAGACAGTTCCTCCTGAAGAAGCAGTCCCAATCTGCGAAACTAGTAGAGGATTAATTTGTCTATTCCCCACATCAACAGTTATCTTTCGGGTGATCCTGTTAGTTGTCTGTGATTGAATTTTATTTATTGTCTTTTGTATATGTTTTTTCATATGTATTAAATATTATTTTATATCATGTATTTGTTTGTGTATCAGTACCGAGATAGTCCAGTACAACCTACTTGATGGGTGTATATCCATGGTCAGCCACAGCAACTGTCCTTACAAACCCATCCTGTCCCGTTTCTCTATATCAAACTGTTGTCGCAACGAAGCGAAAATAAAGCATTTTTTATGTCGGATCTTTCGGAGTTCGGGCGTTCGTTATCGTTTCTTAAAACGAATGCGAAATTCCCAGAAATTCGGACGAAAATGTATTCGGACGAAAACGAATGCACATGTCTAATAAATACTATACATAGCTTGACATTTCAGTTTGTCAGACAAGAAGTTAGCCGCATACAGTAATTGTGAAACTTATGTTGGGAATTTACGGGTTCGATAATAGCCTAGAAGTGAGACAGTTTCCATAAGTCATGAATAATTAATATGTTCTAATATGTGTGTCTTTATGATTGGTTAAATGAACCAGGATTCTCCTCCTTAGAGGAAATATGTATTTCTATCACAAAGGCTGGTATATATGTTGTAAACGCCCATAAGGGCCACTTAGCATCCAGGTTGGTGCTGGGTCCTTTCGCTAGCGAAATAAAAGGTTTGTTTTCCTGGAGTCTGTGTCCGGAGTCCATTACTGGTTTCCCAGAACTCATAGAGCCGTTTGCTGCTACATCTCCACAAAGAGGTAACGCTGCTTTATGTCGTCACTGGGAGTGAGGTGACAAGTTATGGCTGAGCTGGTGCAGTAGGACACAGACTCTGCGGTATCACCTTAAAATGCGGTATTCAGGAAGGCATAACAGTGTCACAGGAAGAGTTCTTCACAGTAAAGTGCTTCATATATCAAGTGTATCTGGGCGAACGGCTCTCTTCTAAGTCTGGGGTGCCACCTTAATGCTGAATCTCGCATGACTGTGGCCCCCGCTTAGTTACCGGGCATTGGCGAGCGCATTTACAAAGACCTCTGCTCTAAGCAATGTCCCAACATTAAAACATTTTCCTTTCATTTTCACTGAACAAGATTAGAATTTACTGAAATAAAGAAGATTTATTTGTAGATTAAGATGACCAGATTTTTTAAAGTGAAATCTGGGGACATTTTTTTTTTTTTTACTAGTAATGGTGGCAATCAGTGACTCCGACGCTGCCAACGGCCGCCTCATAGCCTGTTAGGTCTTACTTTCCGGGCCCCGGCTACTACTGGGTGGGGAGCAGAGGAAGATCACTCCACCAGGGAAGGCAAGGAGATATGCAGGCAGGCGGCTGGCTGGGACTTGAGCCAAGGCAGAAGAACATGCGAGCGAGGCTAAATGGGCATGCACCCAAAACTGAAGAAATATTCCCTCCGCTCCGACCAGCACATGGTCATCAGAAAGTGGCACAGATAATGGAAAAAATACACCCCCTAAGCTAGTAAGATTATTTTTTTTTTAATTCTGCACTGACTGTCTTAGAAATTGCCCCAGCCCCTGTTCAAATCCAACAAAACTGGGTACAGACTTGGTCCAGGGACAGTGTGCTCAATTCAGGGACTGTCCCCAGAAACCGGGGATGTCTGGTCACCCTATTGTAGATGTGAAAGGCTCATCTAACAGACAGTATGTTCTTAGTGACAATCTACCTTCACCTCAAACATTTTTCTTACCTGGCTCAGTTATGCCAAATCTTCCTCTCCTGTTGCTTGGAGTAGCTGGTAAGAAGAAATCAAAATATGACAGTGTTAATGTGCAATATGATAGTTTCAGGACTTTTGCAAAATATTGCTGCCTTGACATAAAACACACAGCGAGAGACAATAAAATATCCCAAAGCAACAAAGTGTGCACCAAATATTAAAGGTTCACTTTAAGTTATTAATGTGGCAATTTAATCAGGGCAAGACCAAGAGGCAGGCAAAAAAGATGTCCAGCAGGAGGGGGGCATGATGTTTTATTATGGTGATATTTCTAGGCTGGTATGTAGTATGCACCAGGCTATTTGTTAAGCAGCTCATAGATTATTTGACTTTCTTTCCTTCCACAGCTGAAAGGAAAGAAAAACACAGTCAGCATTGATAGGGGAAAGCTTCCTGCAGATCTATTGTGTACTGGACAGGAATGGGGGGGTGTAGTAGCATGGGGAGCCTCCCCAGACTGCAGTCAACATTGATGACTGCTAGCTGCTATAGCCGCTGCTATTAATTGCATGTAAAAAATCTGACAGGCTGGTTGTACCCAAGTTGATCGACTTGGGTACAATCAGTCTGCCCATAGATGGATCGAATCTTAATCCATGGATTGAATTTCAATCCATGTATGACTGACTTTAGTTCCAGTCTGACACTTGTTATTAAGCAATGCTGACAAATGCTAGATTACCTTGTTCTGGTTGGTCTAGTTTTCGTTTGGGTGCTCTCTTTTTGGTTGAAGTTTGCCCGGTGTTTTGTGAAGTTCCTGGAATGGCACCACTTGCTTGTACTTTACTTGTTCTCTTCCTAATGGGTTTAGAACTTGGCCCGACACCAAAATATGTCACTGCTGTTGGCTTCACATCCTTTATTTTCTTTCCAGGTGATGTAGCTGTCTTTGCTTTTGACATCTTAGGAGTTTTACATACTGAAACAATACAGGAAAGAATTTATATAGTATGATGGTGATTTTTCTTTCTGTTCATAAACACATGAGTTGAATTATGAAAATTTTTATGTCATATTGGAACATGTTATAGCTGGAACTAGAGATAAGCCTAACTGTTCAATGTTTGGCTTATTAGGTAATCACCTACATGGTCAGAGCTTCTGCAGCCAGAAAGCATTAATTTAGTGGCAATATACAGCATCTCACAAAAGTGAGTACACCCCTCATATTTTTGTAATAAATATTTTATTCTATCTTTTCATGTGACAACACTGAAGAAATTACACTTTACTGCACCCCTTCAACCTCTGCAGCAATGCTGGCAGCACTCTTTTTTTTAAATCAGATCCTTTTTTTATATTTATATGCAAACAATATTAAGCCAATACAAGAAAATTATACAAACAAAATCACATTAAACAAAACACAGCCCAAGAACAAGGATAGGGGGGGATATCCTAGCAGAAGAGAACTGGGCATGTAAAGCATATCTTAGTTGGAGGAATTGATAGAACCAATTAGAATGTAAAGAGAACTCTCCCCTTAGATCTTCAAAGGATTTAAGTACCGTATATACTTGAGTATAAGTCGAGTTTTTCAGCACTTTTTTTGTGCTGAAAGTGCCCCCCTCGACTTATACTCGAGTCAAGCACTTTTCTGCAGCAAAAAATTTCATTTTCCAAACCGATTTTGGGGCCCCGTATCTCAGGGCCACTTGGTGCTAGGAACCCCAAATTTGGCGTGCAAACCCAGTTGAACTGGTACCACAACATAGCCAAAGATGTAGGTCCTAGCACTAAGTGGCTCCGAGATACGGGGCCCCAAAGCCGGTTCGGAAAATGTAATTCTCTGCTACAGAAAAGTGCTTGACATTTTCTGAACCGATTTTTGGGGCCCTGTATCTCGGGGCCACTTGGTGCTAGAAACCCCAGCTTTGGATATTTTATGGTGCTAGTTCCACTGGGTTTGCACACCAAATTTGGGGTTCTTAGCACTAGGTGGCCCCAAGATACGGGGCCCCAAATTCGGTCAACTGTGTCCATCCACAGCAATGTCATTTTGGGACCCTTTGGGTTCAGAGACCCCAAATTTTGGCTGCAGCTAGGGGGCATCTAGGAACCCTTAACTACCGAGTTTGAAGTTTGGGGGACCTATGGCTGCAAATGGGCACAGTGAGGCATGCAAATGGGCACAGTGATGCTGCAAATAGGCATTGTTGACCCTCTTTTCCACTTACAGTAGCTGTGCATTTCTCATCCTCGTCTTATACTCGGGTCAATAAGTTTTTCCCATTTTTTTGTGGTAAATTAGGGCCTCGACTTATACTCGGAACGACTTATACTCGAGTATATACGGTATACTGTTTTCATATAACTGAGCTAGAGTTGTTATTCCTAATTTCCCCCATCTCTGAAAGCCTCTAGGAGCCAAAATTTGAGGAAGTCTATCATTTTCCCATATAGGGCTGTATCTAGTAGGATAAGAGACATCCAGTATTTTTTTAACTGTATCCCATATTTTACATATTAACCTGCAGGTAGGCATATCGGCAAGCGAGACACCCCCTCTTGCACCATCTAGGACATAGAGTGGTAACCCTTAAATGCATAAGAAAATAATCGTTGAGCAGGAAGAAGTGTCTGCACAGACTCCTATCCAGCAAAGTGCAGTAGTTGGGATGCAAAAAGTATAACCTTGGATTAGAAACTGCCAGACCGCCTGCATTTTTGGGGTGTTGTAGAATCTCCAATTTAATGCGAGGGGTTTTGTTCCGCCCTATTAATGATGTTTTATTATGGTGATATTTCTAGGCCGGTATGTAGTATGCACCAGGCTATTTGTTAAGCAGCTCATAGATTATATGACTTTCTTTCCTTCCACAGCTGTAAGGAAAGAAAAACACAGTCAGCATTGATAGGGGAAAGCTTCCTGCAGATCTATTGTGTACTGGATGGGAAGGGGGGGGTGTAGAAGCAGGGGGAGCCTCCCCAGCCTGCAGTCAACATTGATGACTGCTAGCTGCTATTAATCGCCTAAATATGGTATAAATCTTAATAAAGATCCATATGGGTATCCAGATCGGGGGATTATGTAAACAATAAAGAAGCTGAGGCATCGATATCGTCTTAATTAGATTAATACGGCCTATTAATGATAAGGGGAGCTTATTCCAGGTTTTACTTTTATTTTGGAATCTAGAAAGTAATGGAAGTGTATTATCCACAATATATGACTGTGAGGAGTCAGACATAGTTATACTCAAATATTTTATAGAAGAAACAACCTTAAGATGAGAAAGTGTAGATGGCAGTGAATCTGGAAGGGGATCCAGAGGCATTAGCATGGATTTCTCCCAGTTTATGCCTAACCCGGAAAACCTGCCAAACTCCCTAATATATTTCATTACCGCCAGCAGGGAGGAGCAGGCATTGGCCAAGAAAAAAAAGAAGATCATCTGCATATAATGATATCTTTTCCTTCATATCTCCCCTAATCAAACTGGTAACATTGGAAGAGGCCTGCATAAGACATGCCAAGGGCTCTTTAGCCAGGGCAAAAAGCAGGTGGGACAGTGGACACCCCTGCCTAGTGCCCCGGAAGTATTTAAAACTGGGAGATTGAAGCCCATTGACCCTAACCGATGCCACCGGAGCAGAGCATAACAACCGCCCCCACTGGCAGAAGCCAGAGCCAAGCCCAAATTTTTAAGGATGGCCCATAGGTATGGCCATTCGACACTATCAAAGGCCTTGATTGCGTCCAAAGCCAAAAAGGCACGATTTGAGTGGCCCGGAGCCGGAACCTGCATATTTAAATATGCGCATCTGATATTGAATGCGGTTGACTTATTGGGCATGAATCCTAACTGATCTGAATGGATAATATGTTTAATAACCTTATTTAATCTAGTAGCAAGTATCTTAGCAAGAATTTTAACATCTGTGGATAGTAGAGAGATTGGTCTGTAAGATTCAGGCCGTAGCAAGTTTTTATGCTTTTTAGGTATGACTACAATTACAGATTGACCCATAGTGTCTGGAATCCGGCCCAGATGAAAAGCCTCATTTAATGTACTAAGGAGGGCAGGAAGCATCTCTTTATTATATTTTTTATAGATCTCTATAGGGAGACCATCAATCCCTGGGGCCTTGGAGTTAGGGAAGCACTTTCCACTTCCAGTAAGGTGAGTGGAGCATTAAGAATTTCTCTCTCTTCTTGTGGGATAACCGGAAAATTAATAATGGCCAAAAAACTAGATAGCTCTGTTGGGGTATAGTCAGCCCTAGAAGTATACAAATCCTGATAATAGGACTTAAAAATAGATATAATAGAGCTAGTCTGATTAAAAACCTCCTCCTCTACATTCATTAGAGCTGAAACATGTGTAGGGTTGGATTGAGACCTTACCATCTGAGCCAATAGTCTACCATTCGCCACTCCCTCAGCCCATCTAAGTCTTTTCTGGAAGAAGAGTTTATTCCTAGCTCTAGAATCCAACAGTTCATTCAGCCTATTTTGAGATGAAAGCCATTCTTGTTGGATATCCGGAGAGGGATTCGGAATGTACAGGGCTTCCGCCCTGGAGGTGTCAGCCTTTGCAAGCTCAAGCTCTCTACGGGAGGCACTTTTAATAATACTTACATTCTGGATTAACATTCCCCGAAGATAGGCCTTTAAAGCATCCCATACAGCTCGTATGGAAACAGAGCCCAAGTTGAGGGACCAAAAATCCACAATTCGAGTGGAAATGGCATCCTCGTTGGGAAATATTTCCAACCAAAAGGGGTTCATGACATATTGGACGCCCGATGCTGGCAGCTCTCATACATCTATTTCACAAAGACAACCTCTGGATATGACGCTGGGCACGTGCACTCAACTTCTTTGGTTGACCATGGCGAGGCCTGTTCTGAGTGGAACCTGTCCTGGTAAACCGCTGTATGGTCTTGGCCACCGTGCTACAGCTCAGTTTCGGGGTCTTGGCAATCTTCTTATAGCTTAGGCCATCTTTATGTAGAGCATCAATTCTTTTTTTCAGATCCTTAGAGAGTTCTTTGCCATGAGGTGCCATGTTGAACTTCCAGTGACCAGTATGAGAGAGTGAGAGCAATAACACCAAATTTAACACACCTGCTCCCCATTCACCTTGTAACACTAACGAGTCACATGACACCCGGGAGGGAAAATGGCTAATTTGGCCCAATTTGTACATTTTCACTTAGGGGTGTACTCACTTTTGTTGCCAGTGGTTTAGACATTAATGGCTGTGTGTTGAGTTATTTTGAGGGGACAGCAAAATTACACTGTTATACAAGCTGTACACTCACTACTTTACATTGTAGCAAAGTGTCATTTCTTCAGTGTTGTCAAATGAAAAGATATTAAAATATTTACAAAAATGTCAGGGGTGCACGCACTGTTGTGAGATATTGTAACCACTACCACTAAATGATTGATTTTCAGTCCACCAGCTTGTTTCACATTATCACATGCTGGTAAGCAGGTGCTTCCAAGTGGGTTCTAAAGTGTAAAAAAAAATTCTACTTTGTTCATGCTCTGAGGTTAACTAGGTCAACTTTGTTGCAAATTGTTACAATGTATAAATGTTGCACTGTGTCCTTAGGTTGACTCGCTAGGCTGGTGGTTCCTGGGAAGAAAAGGGGGATAATATTGCTGGACAGGTTTTCCCCCCTCTCTTTTCAAGGAATTTACTATTTACTATATCCAAGGTTATACTTTTTGCATCCCAATTTACTATTTACTATCCCAATTTACTATCCCCTTGCAGGTCATACCATATAAATAGGGGCTCATTAGTGCCCTAGAAGGGAGTATGCCAAAATGTAACTGTTACTCTGCGGGGACGGACATCTCCTTGGAGGAAGCCTAGTTGAGGTCTTGAATCTGTGGATCTTTATGGACTTATAGCGGCCAGTCATGTACTTACAACATTGTATGGATTAGTACCAGATCATGGACTTTAAGGGATTGATTTCTACCTATTGTGGATTTATTGCCTTTTATGGACTCTTGTCTTGAGCAGAACTCTTAAAGGATATAGCCCTCTGCCTAAGGTATGACCACTTCATGGGGCACTACAGAGTTTTGTATAGGAAAGTGTGTGGCATATGTCTTTGAGAACTGTTACTTGTTACTTGCAACTATTAAACACTAAAATATCTTATTTGTTCATCTAACTCCCTGTGTTTCTCTTGGAGGTCTATCAGGTGTTGCCAGGAGGCATGTCACAACAGAGTCTACATTTCTCACAGTTGTCCTTGGTAACTACTAAGGTTCCTTTCACACGGGTGGCCAGGAGAGATAAAAACAGATGATTGATCCACATTTGTAATGCCCCCCCCCCCCCCCACAAATACTACTACTAGTGTAAAAGGAACCTAAGACTGTACACATTGGACAAGTCCACATTCCTTACTTTTAGTAGCACTTTTTCCAGCAGTTTTGAAAAGCTTTTTGAATATGGCAACTGGAGAGATAAATGAATATATCCCCTTTTATAACACAAATACAGGTGAAACTCGAAAAATTAGAAAATTGTGCAAAAGTTCATTTATTTCACTAATGCAACTTAAAAGGTGAAACTAATATATGAAATAGACTCATTACATGCAAAGCAATTTAGTTCAAGCAGTGATTTGTCATATTTGTGATGATTATGGCTTACAGCTCATGAAAACCCCAAATCCACAATCTTAGAAAATTAGAGTATTGTGAAAAGGTGCAATATTCTAGGCTCAAAGTGTCCCACTCTAATCACCTGCAAAGGGTTCCTGAGCCTTTAAATGGTCTCTCAGTCTGGTTCAGTAGGAATCACAATCATGGGAAAGACTGCTGACCTGACAGTTGTGCAGAAAACCATCATTGACATCCTCCATAAGGAGGGAAAGCCTCAAAAGGTAATTACAAAAGAAGTTTCCCAAAGTGTTCCCAAAGTGCTGTATCAAAGCACATTAATAGAAAGTTATGTGGAAGGTAAAAGTGTGGAAGAAAAAGGTGCACAAGCAACAGGGATGACCGCAGCCTGGAGAGGATTGTCAGGAAAAGGCCATTCAAAAGTGTTGGGGACTTTAACAAGGAGTGGACTGAGGCTGGAGTCGGTGCATCAAGAGCCACCACACACAGACGGATCCTGGACATGGGCTTCAAATGTCGTATTCCTCTTGTCAAGCCACTCCTGAACAACAAACAACGTCAGAAGCATCTTCCCTGGGCTAAAGAAAAACAGTCCTGGTCTGTTGCTCAGTGTTCCAAAGTCCTCTTTTCTGATGAGAGGAAATTTTGCATCTCATTTAGAAACCAAGGACCCAGAGTATGGAGGAAGAATGGAGAGGAAGTCCAGTGTGAAGTTTCCACAGTCTGTGTTGATTTAGGGAGCCATGTCATCTGCTGGTGTTGGTCCACTGTGCTTTATTAAGTCCAGGGTCAACGCAGCCGTCTACCAGGAGATTTTGGAGCACTTCATGCTTCCTTCTGCAGACGAGCTCTATGGGGATGCTAACTTCATTTTCCAGCAGGACTTGGCACCTGCCCACACTGCCAAAAGCACCAAAACCTGGTTCAATGACCGTGCGATTACTGTGCATGATTGGCCAGCAAACTCGCCTGACATGAACCCCATAGAGAATCTATGGGGCATTGCCAAGAGAAAGATGAGAGACATGAGATTGAACAATGCAGAAGAGCTGAAGGCCCCTATTGAAGCATCCTGGTCTTCCATAACACCTCAGCAGTGCCACAGGCTGATAGCTTCCATGCCATGCCGCATTGAGGCAGTAAAGGGGCCCAAACTAAGTACTGAGTACATATGCATGCTTGTTGTATGTACAATCCTTGTTTTATTGATTGCATGTAATATTCTAATTTTCTGAGATTGTGGATTTGGGGTTTTCATGAGCTGTAAACCATAATCATCACACTTATGACAAATCATGGCTTGAACTATCTTGCTTTGCATGTAATGAGTCTATATTAGTTTCACCTTTTAGGGTGCATTAGAGAAAAAAATTAACTTTTTCACGATATTCAAATTTTTCAAGTTTCACCTGTACATGATAGAGTACATGAATAAAAAGATAAACCTGATGTTTCCTTTCGGAGGAATAAAGTAGAATGCAAGCAATACTAGGCCACATGTTGAACACCGCCTGCTAGGACCTCTGTGTGTTACTGGACTATACATTTTCCTTATGATTTGGTAACTCGCTTAGATTACTAACTGCCACCAACAGGGAAAACCCAAAGGCTATGGTGTGGAAAAGTCCTACAAATAAATCCCAATATCCCTGTGGGGATCCCTGGGGGAGACTAAAGCTGGCTATACATTAGTAGATTTTTAAATGAAAATTCTCAGAACATTCAACAGCTTGACAACATAAAATTTTGGAATGAATGGACTTTACCAAACAAAATCCACTTTAACTGTTAGAAATTAGTTCTTTCCTGCTCCTTCAATTTGTCTTCCCACTGCAGTTGAAAATGAATGTTGATTTGACCCCACTAATGATTAGAAAATTAAATGAACATTCTTAAATAAAAAAAGGAAAATGTAGTCAAAATTCTACCAGTGTATGGTAAACTTAAGCATTCCTTGGATTTCTTGCCTTTGGGAAACCACACCCACCACTAATGATATAGATAATTCACACATATATGATATATGTATATATATTTAGTTCAAAAATATAGTGTAGTGCAACTTATTAAATCTCGTTCAGTGCAATAAAAATTTTACATATAAGATAAAGTGCAATAGTGCAATATATTCCAAAATATGTGCAATCCCACTATTCATTCAAAACAAAATAGTCCTGTATATAATCTACAAAGTCCAAAAGTCCATAGCAAGATAGATCAAAAACTGGGGAAACACCTTCAATTATCTCCTATAGTGCTCATCCTTGACCAGGTGAATAACCTGCTCACCTCAAACATGAAAGTAAAACGCCTGTGTTATATTGTGTTCCGAGTACAGATCCGCAGAGACCAGCTCCTTAGTCCTCTTAATTGCACTCCCGATGGCTCTATCCTCCAACTCCACAAGTATGGGTCACACTTCCGCCGCAGATGTTATGGAAAATGTAAGAGGCACAGACATAGTGTACTCTCGCTTAACACACTTTTATTCTCGCATATACAGATATACACTTACTAAAAACAGAGCTTGGTAAAAGCATTCGGTATCATTTGGTTTGGTCTAACAGGTGTTTCTCTGGTTTTTGATCTATCATGCTATGGACTTTTGGACTGTAGATTATATACAAGATTATTTTGTTTTGAATGAACAGTGGGATTGCACATATTTTGCATTAAATTGGACTTTATGTTATATGTAATAATCTTATTGCACTGAATGAGATTTAATAAGTTACGCTACACTATATTATTGAATAAATGGTTGTAAATAGCGGTAAGTGAAGCACTGTAAGTGTTTGTGCTAGCACATATTTTTTGTTGAATTATTTTATCACATTTAATAATTTTGGAGTGATAGCGCTGATTTCCTTTAAGCAAATATATGCAATCTTGTAATAGATTTAATTTTCCAGATTTGGGAGAGGAGTTTGATTTTTACTTTGGACAAATGACGAAAAATGCCAAATGATGGCCACTAGAAAGGTAAATTAATGTACCACATTTTACAGGATGAGAAGATATCAATAAAATGATCAACAAACAAGACTTCTCCATGTGGAGGAATAAACTAGGATGTATCCGATATTATTTGTTGGCCTATGTACTGACTCTGGCTGAACAACGCCTTCCCTGACCTCTGGCTGACATTGAACGATGTGTTTTCCCCATAATATTGTATGTGAGTTCATTGCCTGCTGAATCATTAGCTGTCACCAACAGTGCAATCCCAAGAGCCATGACCTGGGAGAGTCATGCAAACAAATCCAGGACTCTATGGGGGGCACCCTAGGGAAAGACGAATGCCCTGTACACACGATCGGACATTGATCGGACATTCCGACAACAAAATCCATTGTTTTTTTCTGACGGATGTTGGCTCAAACTTGTCTTGCATACACACGGTCACACAAAGTTGTCGGAATTTCTGAACGTCAAGAACGCAGTGACGTACACCACGTACGACGAGACTATAAAAGGGCAGTTCAATACCAAGCGCGGCACCCTTTGGGCTCCTTTTGCTAATCTCGTGTTAGTAAAAGTTTGGTGAGAGACGATTCGCCCTTTTCAGACTCGTGGTTTTCAGATCGTATTTCTGGTGTTCAGTTTGTGCTTGTGGGTTTGTATCTGGTCTTCAGTGCATGCAGCTAGTTCCCATTGATTTATCATTGTGTTCTTGTCCGTTCGTTACTGATTTTCAGGTCGCTCTTCACAGGCCTGGCTGTTCTTCAGTGCGTTCTGTTACTTCGTTCTGACCAGCCGACCGTTTTCTAGCCATGTTGCCTGTACGTACTCATCGTAGAGTTCGTGCTGTGCGGGGGCTTAGTGTTGGAGTTCTTACTTTGACACAAGTCCAGTCCATGAACAGGGCGAGGAGGAGTTCATGGACCAAGAATTGGTTGCTCCAGCGTAACCAATTCTGTCACATGCCTTTGCTCCGTGAGATCCGTGAGAATAACCCTGATGATTTCAGGAACTTTCTCAGGATGATAGACCCCGTATTTCACCATTTGTTGACTTTGCTGACCCCTTATATCAGCAGGCAGGATACGTGCATGCGGCAAGCCATCACTCCGGAGCAGAGGCTAGTCGCCACCTTGCGGTACTTTGTGACAGGGAGAAGCCTGCAGGACCTTAAGTTCTCGACAGGCATCTCCCCCAGGCTCTGGGGATCATTATTCCAGAGACCTGTTCTGCCATCATCCAGGTCCTGCAGAAGGACTATATTAAGGTAAGTATTTTCCTTTAAAATTACATTTTATTGTATTTAATGTTTACTAATGTATTGCATTTCTTTCCTCATTCCCTAATTACCATGATTGTAACATGCTGTGAATGTCCCCTTTGTCCTCATGCATGGTGGAATTTAGTAAAAAAAAATTTTGTCCTTCATGCATATTTGCCTTCACTTACCTCCCCCCAGCATGCTCTCCTGGGCCTATATCCACCTCGCCTAGTCACTTAACAATGTATTTTGTCAGCTCCATTGTAGCGCTTTACCCGAAACAGCCCCTAAAATGTGTATAAATGTTATTTGTGCTTTAAATTCTGGCAGAGTGCCAGAGGCTTTTTTTGGGTTCCCAAAATCATTTGGAACCCTCCCTCCCCCCCAACTGCTAAGTCAGCTGATACCAATCCTCTATCTGCTGACTTTGCCAAAACCATACACACTTTACCTACCTCTTTTGTGGTCAGATTAATGGATGAATTCCCCAAAGCATGTAGTGCAAGGGCCTGCCTGAATACTTTCAAATGGTACTGTTTAAAGTTTTTGTATCCTATTCATATCTTGATATAAATTGCATAGTGTTAAAATGTGCTTAAATGTGTACAGTGTGTATTCATATTTGTGTATTATGACACTTCTTACCTGTCCAGTGGGCTGCCAATAGTGTAAGTAAGGAGGGGCTGGCCAAAGTAACACACATTATTTAGGCATTCATCTCTCAATGAAGTTGAGAGGGTTACCTGTCCAAAACATCTCCCCCCCTAAACTTTTAACAATAGGCCATCAGAAGGGGTGATGAATCTGATAGGTGGACCTTATTCCTTTGTCTTTAAATACTCCCTAAAATAAACGTTATACTGATGTTGGCCAAGAATGTTTGTGTCTAATCTGCTTTCAATGTTTATGTTCAAAATTACTAATTTTTTTATTCTTGTTTGACTCCACAGTTTCCTTCCACACCACAGGAATGGCAGACTGTGGCCTCCCACTTTGCCCAGCGGTGGGACTTTCCCAACTACGTAGGGGCAATTGATGGGAAACACGTCCACATAGTCCCACCCCCCAACTCAGGGTCATACTATTATAATTACAAGGGGTTCTTAGAGGTACTTACGAGTTCCTGTATGTGGATGTGGGGAAGAATGGCCGGATGTCAGATGGTGGAGTCATCACCCAGACCGAGTTCTACAGGCATCTCCAGAATGGCAGCTTGGGCTTGCCACCTCCAGAAGACAATGCGGAAGGACTCCCATTCATCTTCGTTGTGGATGAAGCGTTTGCGCTGGGGGGCATCTTATGCGGTCATTACCTATGAGGACCCTCACCCCGGACCAGAGGGTTTTTAATTACTGGCTGGCCAGAGCCAGAAGAGTGGTGGAGAACACATTTGCAATAATGGCCAGCCGGTTTCGCCTATTTCTTACACCGATACACATGGCGGAATATAAACTGAATCACATCATCCTGTGTTGCTGTGTTCTCCACAACTTTTTAAGGATAAATGCTTTGAACTATGCTGCCTCAGTTGGGCCTGAGGCCGGAATTAATATTAATGAACCAACCCTGACGGCACTTGAAACTGGCCGTCCTGGCTAGCCCCCCCCCCCCGAGTGCCCTCGAGGTCCGTTTAAGATACCTGGAATACTTTGCGAGTAGGGGGCCATCGATATGCCAGACAATGTCTGAGACATTTTTTAAATAAAAATAGATTTGAAACGGAACAAATATTTGCTTTGATTTACTGCTTGGCTTTCTTTTAGCTGTCTCCTCAGTTATCTTTTATTAATGTTCTAATTTTTTTGCCTTTTTCTTCAACAGTGCAAATGAAATTTCGTTGACACATGAGGTGACAATCTCTTCTTCGGCTAACTATTATTATTATGTTGTGGGTCTGCTACACATACACCTTGTTTTTTTTGTTAATGTATGTAATGCATTACTGACAAAAATATTAATGATTTTCAACACCATGTCCGAAATTTGGGGAGTCATGAAAATGGCGTGATTGTGTAAAATTAGAAAGCACTGTTGGGTGTTATTTACTAAAGGAAACTACACTTTGCACATGTGCACTTGAGACTGCACTGAAACTGCACTTGTAGTGCAAAGTGGATTTGCCTTTAGTAAATAACCCCCACTGTCACTGAAAACAACAACTTTACTCCAAAAACTGCTTTTGAGCATTGAAAGAAGAAGCCACACATTGTTGATTATCAATCTTTTTAATCAAAGCACAATCACATGTGCGTTTATAAAAGGGTTTTTGAACAAACCAACATGTGTGTTGTATAACATTTTTTAGGTCACATTAAGTAGAAATTGCCTTTTAAGGTAAAACAGGCATGTTTAAAATCATAAAAAATATACAACTCTGGAACTTACAAAGTTCAACTTTTATAAAGTGAAGGCAATATCAAACATGAGTATATACAAACTGTGTTTGATATTGCGTTCAGCAGATGGGGTGATGTCACCCCTGCAAAAGCCAAATTTAGAAGATGCACACAAATTGCCTAATGTCAACATGTGCTAGCTGCGATCAAGGGACGTGTTTTGTGGGTGCAACCCCTTCCTCTCAGCTACTTCATTATTGAGGAAGGGGTTGCACCCTCAAAACGCGTACATTGATCTCCCGTGATGGAAGATAGCACATGTTGACACACTGTGTGCATCTTCTAAATTTGGCTTTTAACATACGTAAAAAATTTTGTCACAAAAAAAAGAAGAAATTTAGGGATTTCTGGGTGTTTTAGATTCTCCCTAAAACATCAATGATGTTCTTCATTTTGTTTTGAACATCATTGATGTTTTGCTTTATGTTTTCTAAATCCCTATTACACCCCATTATCTCCCCGATGAGGATGTGGGTACTTTCACTGGTGAAATGACATTCCTCTTCCACAACATTACGATCACCTACAAAAAAAACCCCAAAAAAACACCATCTATTATAAATATGCAGGCATCCACCTCTTACCTGAAGCTGTGGTCGCAGACACTCACCTGTTGTGGTGACAATTTCTACAACGTCTCCCTCCTCCTCCTCTGCTTGGGTTTGGGGGATTTCCCCTTCTTCCTGAGGTAGGGGGTCCCTGGTTTCCTCTGATGAGTGGTGTCCTTCGAGACTTTTCTCCCCTATGTGAACAAAAATAGGTATACTTAGCACACAGATATTTGATGGCAGAAGCAGGAATTTGAAACATTGCTTGGAAGTGGGGTACAATTTTCTGTTTTGGCAGAGTTCCAACATGCTTCACAGATGGAGACACCCCTATAGTATACACTGGAGCACCTGTGTGGGACCCCCTAATAAAAAAGGGTGTTCTTTTGTCCCACACTAGTGCTCCAGCGTCCAGATGTGTAAACAGCTGCTGAGTGTCCTCTCCTTACACAGAATCTAGTTAGCATTTTATTCTAGTTACAAACCCCATAGACAACAAACTTTTATTAATAGAAGTAGGCCAGTAAAACCGTATTGAACTGCATCTGCCCAAAACAACGTATTTTAGTGGCCAAACGAACAATGTTTCCTACGAACGATTAATGTGCCCATGGACATGAAAGTTGCCATTTTAAATGTGCAACAGTAAAGAAAAGCACATGGAGCAGCACAAACGTAAAAAAAATAAAGAATAGGAACACAGGGCAACTACTTACTTTTTTGCAGCACTCTCCTGATCCTTCTATACTGATCGTGCTCCCTTAATTTGAGGTCCAACCACCGTTTCCTCAGTTGATCCTTGGATCGTCGTACCCCAAAATTCCTGTGCAGACTCTTCACAACTTTCGCCATGATCTTTGCCTTTCTAAAATTTGGGTTGGGGTAAGGTCTATACTTCCCGTCATAGTCGGCCCTCTTCAATATGTCGACCATCTCCACCATCTCTACAAAGGACATATTTGAAGCCTTAAATCTCCTCCAGGATCGTGACGTTTCTGGCTCCGGGCTTTCCTCCTGCTCCTCGCTGCTGCTATTATCATGCACCTGTTGTCTCTCCGCCATGTGCTCTCCCCCATTGTGGCGAAAGAGAAGGGGCGGGAAATAAACTAGAAATAACGTCAGGGGCAGGTGGAGTTTCACGCATGCACAGTGTATATAAAGCGTAACACGCGTGCGTTGTACGTACGATCTGTGAGCAGAGGAAGGAGTATTGGAAGCGCCGATCGTGATAATGAAGGTACCATTTTAACTTGGGCCTATACTGCTTAAAGATTGAGGCCTATATTGGGCCAAGATTAGGAGACTTTAGCCTGACATTAGGGTTTGTCTTGTGTATTGCAGATAAAATGGATGGCTTCAATGACCACAACTCCCCCCTCCTGTTCATAGATAAATACAGGGAGCTGCCCTGTCTGTGGCAGGTCAAACACCCACCTTATAGTCATAAACAAAATAGGCAGGCAGCTCTGGAGAAACTGCTGCAGTTGGTGAAGCCGTTGGTCCCCACGGCAAACATCCCCTATTTAAAAGCCAAAATTGGTGGCCTGAGGAGCACTTATCTTAGGGAGCGCAAGAAGGTCCAGGATTCCCAGAGATCAGGAGCTGCAGCAGATGACATTTATGTCCCCAGGCTGTGGTACTATGAGAGACTTCGTTTTCTGTCAGAGCAGACTGAAGTCAGGGAATCCCTCTCAACCCTTTCTTCCACTCTTCCTTCCACCCTACCTTCCACCCCAGCTGAGGCTTCCGACGTCCAACCTGGGCCTTCCAGCCAGGAAGAAGTGAAGGAGCCCAGCTTGAGCCAGGTATATCATTGTTCTACATATTTCTGGTCAATAAATAAATGATGTTTACTAGATGTTATGATTGATCACTAATTGCTGATTTAATAAAGGCGTTTACATATCACTAAACAGTAGTGGGCAAAATAATTGCGACAAGAATGAAAAATGCTGGGCTCAGAATGATAGTCTTTTCTATCTCTTCATTCAATTTGCAACAGTGATGAGATGAAAATTGTGTGTGATTGATGAAGAAAAAACTAAAACTATGTCCCTTTTTTTTTACACAGGAAGACCTCAGCCAAGAGGAGGCTGTGGAATGTGGCACACAGGAGGTAGGGGTTAGTTTTAGCCAGGAGGTGGCCGGGCCCAGTAGGAGCCTCACAGAATCGCAGCTTCCTCCCCTCTGCCTTCCAAACAAAAGACCTAGGAAGAGGAGTAACATGGAGGAGTCAGCGCTCAGGCTGATTCAGGAGGCTTCTGCAACCCTCAGAGCCACCCCCACTCGTGAAGAGGCTTTTGCCTGCATGGCTGCCACCAAACTGCAGGACATGCAGGAGGGCCAACGCCACATGTGTGAGGAAATCATTTATAAAACATTAACTAAGGAGGTGAGGGGCCAAATCACACCCAATACCCACCTGTGTGAGTTGCATCATCCTCCTCCTCCTCTTACCACAACTCCAACACCACAGACACAGCCTGGAAGGAAGAGTGGAAGGAAGACAAGAAAGTGATGGCCTGGGTTCAGTCTGGTCAGTCTGGTCTGACAAAAGATGCAGGCTCTTGTATGACCACAGCCTGGTGACATGTATGTCATCTGCTGCTGTTCATGATCTCTTGGACTTCTGGACCAGATTGTACTCCCTTAGATAAGGACTCCTCAGGCCACCAATTTTGCATTAAAATTGTTGATGTGTGCCCTGGGGGCCAAAGGCTTTGCCAATTTCAGCAGTTTCTCCAGCGTTGCCTCCCCCTTTCTTTGGTTAAGACCCCTTAATAAAGGTATTTTTTTTTTCAATAATACTCGCCTATGTGTTTTCCTTCAAAAAAGACAGTTTGTGAGTAGACAGGTACATTTCAAAAATACAATGTCAAAAATACAATGTGAAATTAACAAGAGACACCAACACCAAGCAACCTCCTTGAGATTAAATAATACAAGATAATAATGGTGTTGTGGTAACTTGACACACAAAACACATCCAAAACAATTCTGGAGATAAAAAAAAAATAAAAAAAAATAACAGGAGATCAGGATTTAAAAAAATAAAAACAAATAACACAAAATCTAAAAACATTAAAAGAAAAAATTTCGGGAGATGTGACAAATAAAAATATTATATTCATGAAATCACGATAAATAATAAAGAAAAAAGTTTGTGAGAAGTCTGTGTGAATATGAGCAGCAAAAGAGCTTCATTCTTCTAGCATTGTAAAGAAGAAGAGAGTGCGCTGCATTAAACAATTTAAAACATTGCAGCGTGACGAAGGTGCTATATCCATTCCGAACGCTAATTTTACCAGACCGAGCAGTTCCGTCTCTAAAGTTATTCTGAGCATGCGTGGCACTTTTGCATCGGAATTGGCCACACACGGTCGGAATTTACGCAAACGGATTTTGTTGTCGGAAAATTTAATAGCCTGCTCTCAAACTTTGTGTGTCGGAAAAAGTCCGATGGAGCCCACACACGGTCGGAATTTCCGACAACAAACTCCGATCGCACATTTTCCGTTGGAAATTCTGACTGTGTGTACAGGGCATTAGTGTTTGGTAAATTTCATGCCTCTGGGGAACTCACAGCTAAATAGCCTTATGATATAATCTTTTAATAACCAAAATTCTTTTACCTGCAGTTCTATTTGTTCCAGAAGTTTTAACCATCTTTTTTCCAGTGCCCCCTGCAAACATAAATTAATACATTCTTTACAGAACTGTTAAATATGTATTAAAAAATATTTACAGGAATTATTTTCTTTCTATCTGGAGCAATAAAGAACAATACTTTAGATTATTACAACAAGTAATTCTACATGAGTATTAATGACTTGGGTACTGAGGTTCATGCCAAATCCGAACCACATTGATATCAATAGGAGCCAAACGGTAAAAAAAAAACAAAAAAAAAAAACCAGTAAGTACTGTATTTATCGGCGTATAACACGCGCCAGCGTATAACATGCACCCCAAGTTTAGGAGGGAAATTTAAGGGAAAAAAACTTTTAGGAGGGAAGTTTGAGGAAAAAAATTTACATTTAAATGCCCATCAATGCAGCCTCATCAGTGTCCATCTGCAGCCTTGTCAGTGTCCATCTGTAGCATTGTCCCTCATTGCAGCCTTGTCCCCCATTGTCCCCCATTGCAGCCTTGTCAGTGTCCATCAGTAGTCTGCAGCCCATTGCAGCCTTGCCCTGTGTCGTTTGCAGTACATCTGGCGTTTAGAAATGGCGCCGCCGTTCTCGGCCGCTCTCGGCAGCTCTCTCTGCAGCTTTCGGCCATTCTCAGCGGCTCTCGGCTGTTCTCGGTGGCTTTCGGACGCACTCAGGTTTCGGCGGCTCACCGAGAATGGCTGAAAGCGGCCGAAAGCCACCGAGAACGGCCGAGAGCTGCCGAGAGCGGCCGAGAATGGGCAAAAGCCGCCGAGAACGTCCGAAACCTGCCGAGAGCCGCCAAGAGGCTCACAATCGGCGGGGGAATGGCGTATAACACACACGCACGATTTTCCCCTGATTTTAAGGGGGAAAAAGTGCGTGTTATACGCCGATAAATACGGTACTTTTTTCTAGGCTAATATCCAAGGAGTTGTCAAACAAAGGGCATGGGGGACTGAGCACTGCCCTGGGGGACATGTTCCAAAGAAAAAAGAAATTTTAAAAACATTTGTTAGAGAGAGCTTAACCGCTTGCCGACCAGCCGCCATCATTATACAGCGGCAGGGCGGCACGATCCCGCGAGCCGTCGTAGCTGTACGTCGGCCCCTTTAAGCGGGATAGCAGGCTGCACAGCAGGGGTGCCGATGCTCGTGGCCAGGGGTTGCGATGACTGCCGGCCACACGCGATCAAGGGGTATGAGAGGCAGAACAGGGACGAGTGTGTGTAACACATTCCAGTTCTGTGAGGAGAGGAGAGAGAGATCGTGAGTTCCTAAGAGCTGGGAACTACGATCTGTCATCTCCTATAGTTAACCCCTTGATCCCCCCCTAGTATAAACCCCTTCCCTACCAATGACTTTTACACAGTAATCAGTGCATTTTTATAGCACTGATCGCTGTATAAATGCCAATGGTCCCAAAAATGTGTCAAAAGTGTCCGATGTGTTCCCCATAATGTTGCCGTCCCCATAAAAAAAATTGCAGATCACTGCCATTACTAATAAAAAAATAATAATGATAAAAATGCCATAAATCTATCCCCTATTTTGTAAACGCTATAACTTTTGCGCAAACCAATCAATATACACTTTTTAATAATTTTGGTTTTGGGTCTACAGATCCCAGTATTACCAGAGCTCTGCACAGAAGGAAGAGGTAGGACTGATCCTGAGCCTGAGGTATTACTTGATGTTGAGGAAAAAAAACACAGGATAGTAGGCTGCTGATGGGATGATTTGTGGGCGTTTCCACTGTCCTTGTTCTCCATGGTCTCCAAAAATATGATAGGTAGTCAAGAAATTAGACCCCTCTTTGTATTTAGGCTTTGAAAAAGTCTCACACATGTGGTATCCCCATACGCTGAGACATAGCAGAATGTGTTTTGGGGTATAATTCTAATTCTAAGTATGCCTATGCTGTGTGTGAGAGATAACTTGTTAAAATTACAACTTCAAAAGACTCACCATGCCTCCTACTAAATACCTTGTACTGTCTACTTTCCAAAAAGGGGTCATTTGGGGGGTATTTGTACTGTCCTGGGATATTAGAGCCTTGAGAAATTAGATAGGGCCTCAGTACTAGGGATGGGCCGAACACCCCCCTGTTCGGTACAGTACATGCGACATGAACATGAAAAATCAAAAGTGCTAATTTTAAAGGCTTATGTGCATGCTATTGTCTTAAAAAGTGTTTGGGGACCTGGGTCCTGCCCCAGGGGACATGTATCAATGCAAAAAAAAGTTTTAAAAATGGCCGTTTTTTCCGGAGCAGTGATTTTAATAATGCTTAAAGTGAAACAATAAAAGTGAAATATTCCTTTAAATTTTGTACCTGGGGTGTGTCTATAGTATGCCTGTAAAGTGGCGCATGTTTCCCATGTTTAGAACAGTCCGAGAGCAAAATGACATTTCTAAAGGAAAAAAGTCATTTAAAAGTACTTGCGACTATAATGAATTGTCGGTCCTGGCACTACACATAAAAGTTCATTGATAAAAACTGCATGGGATTCCCCAAAAGGGGAACCCTGAACCAAAATTAAAAAAAAAAAAATGCATGGGGGTCCCCCCAAATTCCATACCAGGCCCTTCAGGTCTGGTATGGATATTAAGGGGAACCCCGTGCCAAAATTAAAAAAAAAATTGGGTAGGGGTCCCCCTCAAAATCTATACCAGACCTGAAGGATTTTAAGGGGACCCTTATCCGAGCACGCAACCTGGCAGGCCGCAGGAAAAGAGGGGGGGGACAAGAGAGTGCCCCCCCTCCTGAACCATACCAGGCCACTTGGGAGGGTGATTTGGGGTAGCCCTCCCAAGCACCTTGTCCCCATGTTGATGGGGAGAAGGGCCTCATCCCCACAACCCTTGCCGCACGGGGACATCCCTATGGCTTTCCCATAGCCGAGTGACCCCCGCCCCCTCTGACACTACGGGAAAGCCATAAGGATGTCCCCGTGCGTCAGAGGGGGGCGGGGCCACCCGGCTACGTAACTGAGTGACCCCGCCCCCTCTGACGCTACAGGAAAACCAAAAGGATGTCCCCGTGTGTCAGAGGGGGGTGGGGTCACCCGACGATGTCATCATGTGGCCCCGCCCTCAGTTATAAAAGAACTGTCACCTGAGAGGCCTGTCATTACGGTGGGTGCCTCCCATGGAGGCAGATCATAGGCGGCTTGCGGCTATTTTTTTTCTTTTTCGGTCCGTCGGAACGATAGAAGAAGAAGAAGAACAAGACTTCGTGGGACAGTTTTATTTTTTTATTTTTTTAATAAAGGACTTGTACCAAGGCATGTATTGTCTTTTTTTTACCATTTTCACACATTTTTGGTGAAATGGTAGGGGTACGAAAGTTTCCCCTTTACAATTTCACACAGGGGGGCAGGATCTGGGGGTCTCCTTGTTAAAGGGGGCTTCTAGATTCCGATAAGCCCCCCGCCTGCAGACCCTCACAACCACCGGGCAAGCGTTGTGGGGATGAGGCCCTTCTCCCCATCAACATGGGGACAAGGTGCTTTGGGGTGCTACCCCAAAGCACCCTCCCAATGTTGCGGGCATGTGGCCTGGTACGGTTCAGGAGGGGGGGCGTTCTCTCATCCCCCCCCTCTTTTCCTGCGACCTGCCAGGTTGCGTGCTTGGATAAGGGTCTGGTATGGATTTTTGGGGGACCCCACACATGCCATTTCTTTTTAAATTTTGGTGTGGGGCTCTCCTTAAAATCCATACCAGACCTGGAGGGTCTGGTATGGATTTTAAGGGGAGCCCTGCGCCAAGATGTTCGAGTCAAACTTAAGTTCGACTCGAACATCGGGACCATCCCTACTCAGTATATTAGGATTGATTGATTTTCAAGTATATATACCATCGTTTGTAGACAATATTACTTTCACACAGACTGAATAATATGCACTGTTTTGGATTATTTTTCCCAAAGAAATGTAGCAGAATACATTTGGGTCTACATTTAATTTTTTTTAATTTTCAGCCTTCTTCTATATGTATAACAAAAAACACAGTGGTGATTAAATACCACCAAAAGAAAGCTCAGTTTCAAAAAGTAATTTAAATTTTCATTTGGTTACAGCGTTGCATGACTGAGTAATTGTCATTCAAAGTGAGACAAAGCTGAAAACTGAAAAATGGTCTGGGCAGGAAGGGGTTGTCTTGAGGTGGTTCAATGACTACTAATATTAATAATGCTCTAATGAGATTTATTCATCTCCAAATTTCTCTTACCTGCAGGAGCACGGGGAGTTTTCATTGTTGCTTTTTTCTTAACCGCTGCAGAGATAAATGAAATATGTCACTACTTACAGGACAGTGTAAGCTGAAGTTTAGGTATGGCAATTTTTACATTGTTACATCCTTGGACTAATGTAGCTATGTATATACCATACCTGTGGGAGAGCACATTGTGAAGACAGGAGGTGGCTTGCTCAGCATGGACCTCAGAAGAGGTGGGGCAATGACATAATGATCTCCAACTCATCCAATCAGAGAATACTTTGCATCCATTGAAAAAACGCAAAGTGTTCATTTTCAAGTAACAATATGGAATTTATCAAATAAACTCGAAGACATACCTGTAATTCTACATATGGAATGGGAATGTGTGTAGAATCATACCCACTATATAGGTAGATTAGTGATAACTTCACTTTGAATATTGTTGGTCACCTAAAATCTAAGGTATAGGTGTCTAAGAATACCGTGTCTTATGGTACTGACATGGGCACTTCAAACTTACAGATTTTTCTATCAGACTTTGTTTCCTGATATTTCCATCCAAGGCCTTGTCATGCAAAGGGACATCTGTGCTTGTGAATGCTGAACAATATACAAACTGTCAGCTACTTACCTGGATCTTCTGCCTGAACACCATCTACCCGGACCTCTACATTTAATATGACTGCAGTCATGGGTGATATTCCAAGGTTTCTCTTGGTGGTCTTTCAGGTGTTGCCACCAGGGGGTATCTAGGGGCCCATGGCCTGGTGGCATGTCACAACAGAGTCTACATTTCTCCCAGTGGTCCTTGGTACTAAGGTTCCTTTCACACAAGTGGCCAGGGTATGGTAAAAACAGATGACTGATCCACATTTTTACTGCCCCCCAACACTACCACTAGTGTAAAAGGCACCCAGGACTGTACACATTGGACAAGTCCACATTCCCTATCTTCAGTAGCACTTTTTCTGGCAGTTTTCAATGTCTTTTTTTTATTTTGGCGTCTGGAGAGATAAATTAATATATCACCTTTTATAACACAAATACATGACACAAATACATGATGGAGTACATAAATAAAATTAACAACCTGATGTTTGCTTTTGGAGGAATAAAGTAGAATGCAAGCAATACTTGACCTCTCTGTGTTACTGGAACTGGACTATACATTTTCCTTATGATTTGGTAAGCCGCATAGAATACTAGCTGCCACCAACGGGGCAAACCCAAAGGCTATGGTGTGGAAAAGTGCTACAAATAAATCCCAACTCCTTGTGGTGATCCCTGGGGGAGACTAAAGCTGGCTATACATTAGTAGATTTTTTAATGAAAATTTTCAGAACATTCCACAGCTTGACAACATTAAATTTTGGAATGAATGGACTTTACCAAACTAAAACCACAATAACTGTTAGAAATTAGTTCCTTCAAGAAACGTTTTCTTTCCTGCTTCTTCAATTCTCCTTCTCACTGCAGTCGAAAATTAATGTTTATTTGATCCCACTAATGATTAGAAAATCAAAAAAACTTTCTTAAATTTAAAAATAGAAATGTAAACAAAATTCTACCAGTGTATGGCCAACTTAAGCATTCCTTAGATTTTTTGCCTTTGGGAACCCACACCCACCACTAATGACATTGATAATTCACACGTATATGTAATCTTCTAATGGACTCCATTTTCCAGATTTGGGAGAGGAGTTTGATTTTTACTTTGGACAAATGACAAAAATTACAAATAACGAGCACTAGAAAGGTAAATAAATGTACCCCATGTTACAGGATGAGAAGATATCAATAAAAAGATCAACAAAGAAGACTTCTCCATGTGGAGATATAAAATAGGATGTATCCGGTATTATTTGTTGGCCTATGTACTGAGTCTGGCTGAACAACGCATTCCCTGACCTCTGGCTGACATTGAACGATGTGTTTGCCCGATAATATGGTATTTGAGTTCATTGCCTGTTGGATCATTAGCTGCCACCAATAGTTTCATTCCCAAGAGCCATGACCTTGGAGAGTCATGCAGACAAATCCAGGACTTTGTTGGGGTACCCTAGCGAAAGACTAAGTGATTGGTAAATCTCATGCCTCTTGGGAACCCACACTCAGAGCTAAATGGCCTGACGATGGATGCAAATTTTACCTGCAGTGGGTTTTTTTTTGCCAGAAGTTTTCGCCATCTTTTTTCCAGTGCCCCCTGCAAACATAAATGAATAATTTCTTTACAGTACTGTTAAATATGTATTAAAATATTTACAGGAATTATTTTCTTTCTATCTGGAGCAATAAATGACAATACTTTAGATAATTATTACAAGTAATTCTACATGAGTATTAATGACTTGGGTACTGAGGTTCATGCCGAATTCGAACCATAGTGATATCAATAGGAGCCAAGCGTTAATAAAAAAACAGTAAATTCATTTTTTCTAGGCTAATAGGCAAGGGATTGTCAGACAAATTGCATGGGGGACTGGACACTGCCCTGCCCTGGGGGACATGTTCCAAAGAAAAACAAAACTAATTTTGAAAATATTTGTCAGAGAGCATTAATTTTAATATTGCTTGAAAAGATACATTAAAAATGCAAAATTTGCAGGTAAATGGAAGGATTCCATTCATCTATACCATACCCTTATCCTAGATGAAGGTCTCTTATAAATATTAATGGTGGACCCCAAATAAATTACATTGGGTGCCCCTAAATATACTGACCAGATCCCTAATGAGGGTCTGGTATAAATATTAAGTTGGACCAGATGCAAAAAAAGGATTCCATGCCATACTCAACATGGGGGATGCTTCACCAGAGGCTACTCCTCACTGCCCTGCTGTATAGTGAACACAGGGGATGTTCATGCTCAGCATGCATGCTGATAACAGGACACATTATATTTTCTAAATTAAGTGCTCTTTAACCGCTTAAGGACCAGCCGCCGCAGTTATACTTCATAAGCAAAAGATTGCCGCTCCAATCTCTCAAATCCGTAACAAGACACCCACCCTAATAGAACTCACAGGTGCTGGCTCTGCACAAGTTTGAGGAAAGAAAAGGATCCTGGATGGCCGCACACCATAGAAAGCATCTTTATTTATATGAAGAAATAAAATCCAAATGCAGTCACCTCATGTACAGGGAAGAACAGGAAAAATATCTAACGTGTTTCACGCCCTATCATGGCGCTTATTCATAGCTAAATGATTAAAGTTTGATCATGGGCATATATAGGGACTTCAGGTTTTGATAGGCAATCAAAAAATGGTCTCAAATAGAGACCTGCCCACATAATCAAACTCTAAAACAACACCCAAAAGATAGGAGATACCTGGGATAGGAAGTTGAATTTTAAATCAAAAATTGAAGACAAGATAAAATGACAATATAATAATGCCTGTAAAGGTCCACCAAACTAGAAAAGTTTATTAAGTGAACCAATACGCATATATATATATATATATATATATATATATATATATATATATATATATATATATATATATATTTTTTATATATATATATATATATATATATATATATATATATATATATGCGCTAGACACAAAATTATTTTCAATGTTCGCAATTATTCAACTTCTCCCATGTGTACATCCATAATCTTGGGATAAAGACCATGATAAATACTAAAACAATATTAAACAATGACAAAACACAAAGTAACAACATTAATTTTCAAATCATAAATGATAAATAATCTCAAAGGAAACCTGTGTATAAATAATCATAAACAAAATTCATGGAAATGCAAAACCTGCTGAAACTATACAAAATCGCAAAATAACATATACATGGAGTTTATGTGCAAATACCAATAATCCTATTCCCAACACTATCAAAAATGTCTTGGTAATTGCATATATATATATATATATATATATATATATATATATATATATATATATATATATATATATATATATACACACACACACACATACATACATACATACATACATACATACATACATATATATATATATATATATATATATATATATATATATACATATATATATATACACATACATACACGCACACACACACATCATCCTGAAATATATAAACCTAATTACATTTGAAAATTGTGTAGATAAAATCTTGATTTTCATTAAAAATGATATAATGTATAAATCATTATTCCCACATAAATCCATGCACTCAAGAAAAAATGCAAACCCTACTTGACGACATCTGGAATCCCTTCATATTGGATTCGCAAACAAAAAATATATATTTCAAATTTGCAACAAACGGCAAAGGAAAAAAGGAAAGAAAAAAAACAGAAAATCGTCATCAGATGGGGCAGCATTTAAATGGTGCATGGAAAAGGTGGGAAAGTAGAGAGGGACCCTAGAGGAGTTATGTAAACATCTTTTTAATGGACTGGCTATGTATGCTAAATAACGTAAACTTCAGACGGTGGTCCAAGATTCATAGATATCTATAAACATTACACGGATGGCTATGCAAGGAACAGCAAACAGAGAGCAATGATCTCGTTGTATCTGTGGTTGCTATGGGAAAGGTGGTTACGCTACTGATTTTTTTCAGTTGAATTTCAAAAAACCCTAGAAAATCAACAGGTTTTGTATGGGCAGGTGTGTAGGAGACATAGTCTCTCTATTCTTGCTGCTATAACATGATTAAGATGATATTTTTGATACAAAAGCAATAATTTAATCTTCCAGGCTCTAGGTGGATCACAAAAGATGTATAAAGTCGCAAAAAATAACAAAAAATCCCAAAAAAAGAAAAAATAAATAAAAATCGCACAAGCCTCAAAAAGTCGCAAAATCACAAAATTTCACAAAAAAATTTCCAAAAAATCGAAAAAAACATGAAAAAAAAATCAAGAAATCTGATAGCAAATCAGAAAAACAAAAAACAAAAAATCGAACACGAAAGGGGAGAAAGTGAAAAATAGCCACTGACAAATATAAACCAGGGAGCATTACGTCATTTGCTAAATTAATAAATTTAGGCTAAGGTATCAAAGGTAGACACGCATGTATGCAAAATATTATGGAAGTCAATACTGACATAAATCAATCAATATGTTATTTAGATTGAATTGGGGATACACATGGGCATAACACGGTACGTATCTATTGATAAAAGTGGGACACGTCCCATTCAAAATTGAGGCCGGTGGGACATCTAGAATTTAGATTAAAAATCCACGGAACCTCTTCTTTGCACAAATGCCAAATTTGTCCCCACCTCTAGGAGGTTTGACAATTTTTTCAATGCCTTGAATGGTCAGGCTGGAAGTATCCTTGGAATGAATATCATTCCAATGGCGAGCAACATTAGTGGCATGTTCCTTCTCTATGTCATAGAGGTGATCGTAAAGACGATCCCTCAGTCTGCGAGTGGTCCTGCCAACATATTGGATAGAGCAAATAGTACACGTGATGACATAGACTATGTAACGTGTATTAAAGTTGATAAAGGATGGTTTTTATATGATTTGCCTGTTTAAGTAGATGTAACAGTGTCACCCCCTTTATTGAAGGTGACAATATGTGCAAGACCGACCACCGCATCTGTATGTTCCCTTAAACTGTAGCCAATGAGCAGTTTGTTTTTTGCTAATGTAGAGGCTAGGGGACAGAAGTCCACCTAAAGAAGGTGCTTTCCTCGCTACTGGATGTATGCCTTTTTTTAAAGTTTGAGAATAGATATGATCGTTAGACAACACCGGCAGATATTTGGTAACTATTATCTTAATTTTATGAAATTCAGCACTGTACGGAGTGGAAAATGTTGGAACAAAATTGGATTTTTCTGATCTATTGCGTCTACTGTAGTTACTGGGTTTGTCCATTAGCAAATTAGCCCGAGATGTTTTATTTGCAATGGACAAAGCCCTATTAATAGCTGACCTGGGATAACCCCTAGCTTCAAATCTCGCTGACATATGTAATGCCTCCTGTTCAAAATCTATTTGTCTGGTGCATGGTCTTTTCAACCTTAAAAATTGGCCCACTGGAATACTTTTGATGGTATGGGTCGGATGGCTAGAATCTGCACGAAGAAGAGTATTATTAGCAGTGGGTTTTCTATAGAGATTCGAGATGATTTCATTGTTGTCTCCTGTAAGTTTAACATCTAGAGACTCCATAGACTTTGGTTCATGTTGTCCCATAAATTTTAGATTCAAAGTATTATTATTTATATACTCCAACTATTGATCTAAACAGATGTGTGGCTTGGAGACAATGAACGGGAGATCGTCTATGTATCGACAGTAAAATGCAGTGTCTTTTCGACAGGGACTTTCAGGTCCAAAAATGCGGGACCTCTCCCACAATCCATATACAAATTGGCCAGGGATGGTGAGAACTTAGTTATGCAGTTATACTTCGGCATATTGACTCTCCTGTGCGAATCGTCGTCATGGTACTTCATCCGCTTTAAGAGCTCTAGGGGGAGTGCAGCGCGACAACGGAGCTGATGCCGCTATGTCACCCGGGCACCCATCGATCGTTCCTGAGAGAGACAGAACGGAGATCTGTCAATGTAAACAGACAGATCTCCTTTCTGTCAGGAGATGAGAGACAGATCTGGTGTTCATACTGATTGGGAACAGCGATCAGTCTCCTCCTCCAGGCAGTCCCATCCCCCCACAGTTAGAAACACTCCCTAGGTAACACATTTAACCCCTTCCCTACCAATGACATTTATACAGTAATCAGTGGCTATTTTCATCTTTGATCGCTGTATTGATCGATATAAATGTCAATGGACCTAAAAAAGTGTCTGATTTGTCCACTGCGATGTCGCAGTCCCGCTAAAAGCCGCTAATCGCTGCCATTAGTAGTTAAAAATGCCATAAATATATCCCCTATTTTGTAGATGCTATAACTTTTGCGCAAACCAATCAGTATACGCTTATTGCAAATTTTTTTTTTTTTTTACCAAAAATATGTAGAAGAATACATATGGGCCTAAACTGAAGAAGAATTTTTTTTTTTTTTATTGGGATAAAAAATATTGTTTTTTTTTGTAAAATTTTCAGTCTTGTTTTTGTTTAGAGCGCAAAAAAGAAAAACTGCAGAGGTGATCAAATACTGCCAAAAGAAAGCTCTATTTGTGGGAAAAAGGGACATTAATTTTATTTGGGGCAAATCCTTCCGGTCCTTAAGTGGTTAATTAAATTAAGTGGAGATGATGACGTCACTGCCCTGTCTTTCTACCTTGATCCATCAGAGAATGCTTTACATTCATTAAGAAATCAAAGTGTTCTTTGAATGGCACCTGTCCTGAGCAACTGACCTTCCGTGTAGCAGTGTCACAATGTAGCAGTAAAGCCACTTGACATTGGATCCAGAAGGCAACAGCAATCACTCTACTAGCGATGCCTACTACAGTGGTCTCCAGCTTCCATTGGGATCAGCCAGGTATGGAACTTACATACTTACATTGGTCTAAGTTGGACCAATTTTTCGGGACATACTAAAACATTTAATGTCAAAATGGCTTAATGTAGCTTAATGTGTAATAAAGTGCCTAAACCTCAATCAATTGTCTTAAAATTTTGCACGGCCAAAGTTCTCAACTTCCCAAATCTATCCAAGACGTTTCATGCATTTCGATGATCCACAAGTCAAACTAGGGACATCAAGCTTGTGGGGAGCTTAATGTGGTTTAACGTACCAATTTCCCCCAAACTTCACATAAAATAAGTCTCTATCTATGCAAACATATTCAGAAAACTTTTGATAATTTGGTAAATCACCCTAAAAGTTATTCACATTTAACCATTTTTTTTACAATCCTTAACCAGTTGCAGACTTTGGGCGTACTAGACACGCCCAAAAACATGTCACCAGTGTACACAGGTCATGTCTAGTACATCCAGTCCTTCTGCTCTGCTGCCAGGACCCTTCCCTGTCTCAGTACCCAACAATTCAGCAGGAGCTGTCAAAAAAAAAGAAGCAGGCTGGCAATGTTTATCAACAACCACATCACAGAAAGTGCATTGAAACATTATATCAATTGTAACTTTCTGTGTTTTACATCCACAGATCAAAGCTATGAACTTCGATTTGCAGATGTCAGAGAACCACTATAGCAGGTGCTTGTTTCCGTGCGCCAGCTGCCAATCCCCGTTCCTCTAATGCCAATGCGCATGTGCCGAGTCTTAGACAGGAACGAGTGAGGTCCGGATCAAGCATGCGCAATAGCGCACCCATACGAGCGAGTGTGCATTAGTGAACACACGCACACACACACACCAATAAATCCTGGCACACGGCGCCCTATTTAAATGGAGAGTCTGCCTAGTGTCAGTGCTGGATTGTCTTCAGCTTGTCCTTGTGTTCCTGTTTGCTGCCTTGCCTGATTGATCCTGTTCCTGAAAACCAGGCTGTCTCTGACCATTCTCTCTGATCATCCCTGCATGCTTGTCTGCCTCTGTTCCCTGCACCGACCCCGGTTTGGACATATGACCACGGCTCTGCCTTCTGATTTCATACCCCGCTGCCAGCCTGTTGCCAACCTTTGCCTGTCCCCGACTATGAGTCTGCTTTCTGATTGTGTACCCCACTGCCAGTCTGTTGCCAACTTCTGCCTGTTCCTGACTCTGCAAGTGATCCTGATCTGGCTTCCACTGAACAGGTCCGGTAATCTGTGTTTACATCTTCTCAACAAAGGTTCCTGTATCCCCGACCTTCAGTCTCCTCCCTACAGGCACCTGCACCCTTCCATTGCCCTAGCAGTTCCTGTCTCAACCACCAGGGGGGCTAGGACCGGGACCGTGCAAGAAGCCACCCTCGTCATTTCAGACTCCTCTGTAAGATACGTGACAGCAGGTGAAGAGATTTAAAGCAACCTTGACAAGTAAAAAAATAAATATATATTTTTTCTAATTAAATGTTCCTCTGTTGAACCCCTTATTAACCCTTTAGTTTTCTCTAATCAGCACTGATTAACTCTATATTCTCCTTCTCTATTCAATTGTAATTTTCCTGGTGATTTTTTCTTTTCTATTTTATTAACTAATAGTTAAACTGTTTTTGTATAAGTAGTGAGTGTACAGCTTGTATAACAGTGTACATTTGCTGTCCCCTCAAAATAACTCAACACACAGCCATTAATATTATCTAAACTGCTAGCAACGAAAGTGAGTACACCCCTAAGTGAAAATGTCCAAATTGGGCCCAAAGTGTCAATATTTTGTGTGGCTACCATTATATACCACTGCCTTAACCTTTCACAGGTTGCCACTGGAGTCCTCTTCTACTCCTCTTATAGATGCTCAATAGGGTTTAGGTCTGGAGACATGCTTGGCCAGTCCATCACCTTTACCCTTAGCTTCTTTAGCAAGGCAGTGGTCGTCTTGGAGGTGTGTTTGGGGTCGTTATCATGTTGGAATACTGCCCTGCGGCCCAGTCTCCGAAGGGAGGGGATCATGTTCTGCTTCAGTATGTTACAATACATGTTGACATTCATGGTTCCCTCAATGAACTGTATCTCCCCAGTGCCTAAACCTTAACCACTTCCCGACCGGCTCACACACATATGGCGGGAGGTTGGCTCTCCTGTGCGAATCGCCATATATGTACGACAGCTCCTTTAAGAGCCATAGCAGGCGTGTGCCCGCTGCATGGCATGGGACGCAATGCACGTGGCCAGCAGGTGCGATTGCCGCTGGCCACCCACGATTGTGGGCCAGAGAGCCAGAATGGGGATTTGTGTTTGTAAACACACAATTCCCTATTCTGACAGAGGAGGAGAGACAGATTGTCTGTTGCTACTACGTAGCTCCTCCTCTAGTCAGACCCATCCCCTCACAGTTAGAAACACACCTAGGAAACACATTTAACCCCTTGATCGCCCTCTAGTGTTAACCCCTTCCCTGCCAGTGACATTTACACAGTGATCAGTGCATTTTTATAGTACTGATCGCTGTATAAATATCAATGGTTCAAAAAAAGTGTCAAAAGTGTCCGATCTGTCCGCCACAATGTCACAGTCCTGCTAAAAATCGTAGATTGCAACTATTACTAGTAAAAACAATTAAATAATAAAAATTCCATAAAATGCCATAAATCTATCCCCTATTTTGTAGACGCTATAACTTTTGCACAAACCAATCAATATACACTTATTGCGATTTTTTACCAAAAATACGTAGAAGACAACATATTGGCCTAAACTGATGAAGAAATTCGTTTTTTTTTTACATTTTTGGGGGGGACATTTATTATAGCAAAAAGTAAAAAATATTGTTATTTTTTTCAAAAGTGTCACTCTTTTTTTGTTTATAGCGCAAAAGATAAAAACCGCATGAGCAAATACCACCAAAAGAAAGATCTATTTGTGGGAAAAAAGCATGTCAAGTTTGGGTACAGCGTCGCACGACCGCGCAATTGTAGGTTAAAGCAACGCAGTGCTGTATCGCAAAAAAAATGGCCTGGTCATTAAGGAGGCAAAGCCTTCAGGGGCTGAAGTGGTTAATCAATAGCCTTAAAACTTTGCGTAACCAATTCATTACTATAGTGTCATAATTTATTGAATGTTCATTTGCTCTATCCATATATTGCACAAGCATGGCATTGTTTTTTTTTTTGCGTTTGCAATATTATTGTCATACCCGTAGGACATTCACTGTTGGAAATGCAGAAGTGAAAGACAATGGGCTTTACATCCTAGCAACAAGGTAGGTTGCTAACTGGGAGTTTTCACATCAGGATTCGGAGGGGACACAAATGGTCTCCAGGTATGGCAATAATATTGTTGAACATTTTACAAAATGTCACAGTTTTTTAAAGTTTTCAGGGGTTCCTTGACTGGAAAACGTAAATCTAGCCTTTTTTTTGGGGGGGTGGGGGTACACACGGGGGATTTTTTTTTGATAACACATAGAGAACAATGGAGTGTAGAATGTAGTAGCGATTAGTTGATAATAGGAGCATAATACCCCCAAATCTGAGTAATGAATTTGATACTACATGCATGTACAAGTGTAGCAATGACTAGTGAGCGATAATGAGTGATGATCACTATAGCAAAATTTGCCCATGTAACTGTATCTGTACACTTTACTGCATGTCTATAAGACACTGTACATAGACACCTGTACATAAAGTCCCCCTTCAAGGAGTATTACTGGCCTACTTAAGTCATTCTGATTGCCAACACATTACTGTGCCTTATTGGATATAATCTAAGAGCTCCATCTGCCGGTGAAGACCATCAGGCGTGTAACCTGGACATTGCTGTTGTTACTATTTAAGGGCCCATATCCTATCCCTGTTCTGTCTGATCTCTCATTAAGATTTAAAGCTTGAAAAGGGAGGCCTGGGTTTCCCAATTTAGTGTGGTAACAATCTGCATTTAATAGCATATATAATATATAATAAGTCTTTACTGACCTTACAGGTTATACTCCAGTGGGTATTCCATTGTACATATACAGTATGTATATTGTGCTTTTATACTGTTGACCCGTTATTAAGCTGTCTTGTTTGGATGAATTCCTCTTCCGAGTTTTGGGCTATTATCCAGAACTCGGTTGATCTATTACCCCTTTGCACTTATACCCCCTTTGCTTATTCCAATAAAACTAGGATGATATAAACATATTTGACTTGTGTGAAGTGTTATTTAAAGGTGCCTGCAAAAAGATGTCTGAAACCAGAGCGCCATGTGGGTTGGAAGGTTTACAGGGTCAAGGCGATGCAGACGAACAGGTAAATTCAAGCAGACCTCAAGAAGACCGTGCTACATTTGGGGGCTTGTCCAGCATATGTTCTTCAACCGGCCCTAGTCAACTTACGCAAGAGCCATGATCCACGTGGAAGGCAGCTTCTGCGGCTTGGGGCAGAGCCCAGGGAGCTTGAGTGAAGCGAAGCACTGTTCTGGAGGTCTCAGAAAGTGAATGCACGGAAAAGAAGATTCAACAGTGGGTGAGAGCTTTAGCCCGAGGACAGAGGGCCTATATTGTGGATGTAGAAGTTAAGTACCCTCTAGACCAAATCAGGGTACTGCTGGAGTGGCAGGAAGAGATACCGGTTTGCTTTCAGGAGGAAGAAGTGCATCTAGCTGAAGGGGTTTGCCTGGGTGATCCCACTGAAAGTGGGAGAAGAGCTTGTTGAGAGGCAGCCATCTTTGAGGGCCCAGGAAAAGTGCCTAGGACCCGTTGGGATGGACTCTTTTGGGGCCAGTGGCCCTTCCGTTTCTTTCTACACTGACATGAGCCAGCTAGTTGACAGCCTAGTGAAGGATGGGTCCGGAAATGCATATCAGAGCTATCGGAGACTCAGATTTTTCTGAAGGCAGTTGCCAACCCCTGTCTGAGAGGATGAGTTTGAGACCTGGATGAGTGAGGCCATCCAGGCTATGGAGGAATGGAGTGTTCCAGAGGCTGTGAAACAACAGTGGCTCAGTGAGAGCCTTCGAGGCTCTGCTGCCAAAGTAATCCATTACTTGAGAATGGGAAAGAGAGCTTGTGTTGCTATGGACTACATAAATGTTTTAGAGGCGCTGTAAATTAAAAAATTCTAAAGTATAATATATACCATTAACCTAAAGTGCTATTATTGATACATATATATATGATGAAAACTGTGAATAAATAGCCTTCATAAATAACCGTAAACAGTCTGTGCAGTGTAGCAATTAAGCTATTACATAAAGTCCAAGAAGTGAATGTGTTGAACAAGTGAATCAAAACATTATTAATGTGATCTTCCTCTGCCAAAAAGCAATCTCCTCCACCACACCAATCGTGATTGTGCTCCAGTGTAATGGAGCCGCACTCACCAAATAGATATGCCTTGCACTCTCATGCGCGGCATATAAGCATTATGACCATCCCTCCAGGGGGTCACTCAGATTGGATAAACTAGATCCACATCAGATGGAGCTCTTTACTTTAGCAGTGCCTCTCAGCAGGCACAGATGTGTCACCATGCAAGAAAAATAATGCCTCCAATGGTGTAATAACGTTTAAAACATTTATTAAATAAACTGAATAAAACCTTCTAATATCGTACTCACATTCCTAACACATCAAAACAGCATAATACACTCCTTGTGATAGGCACTGATGGTCACGGCGGACCCAGGATGCAGCCAGAGAACTCTCACCCCTTCCCTCGCTGGATCCACAGTGCTACGAGGAAATAACAGCCGGACACAACTAATCACAGTGCGTCATACGCTGTTGCTGGGTTGCCGTGCAGCCACGCCTCCGACATGTTTCGTCATATCGACTTCTTTACAGGATTGGCTGCACGGCATGGCAACCCCTCCCTTATATTCCCCGCTCAGAGGACTGGCAAACATCATTCACATCACCCAGATTGCTGGCGGAAGTGATGAAAGAGCGTCTGCGTGCACTGGCAAGCGTGATCCACATAATAACAGACCCCTGGCCGAAATGATGTTAGAGCGCCTGCGCGCATCCCGTGTCCCCATGAACTTAATGCACCATTCCCATGGTACATATTGCACAGGCAGCACCAATGACCGCCTAACCCGTGGTAAATAATAGTTGTAAAACATATCTTATATGGCAGCATGCAGTTATACATAAAGAAACGCCATACAATCATAGCAAATAATGAAATGTAATGCATATCCCCCCACATGAAAGCTGTGAATGACATTAATATATATTAACTGCATAAAGTAAAAAGTAAAACGAAAAAGAGAAAAGGAGTGACATAAATTAAATAAAACCTGAGGGAAAGGCATGTCAGTCTCTCTTTCCTTTCCTTATTTAACCCCTTCTAACTGCACTCACAGTGCAAAAGAGGTCAAAAAGAGCCGTATGTATAAAATTCTAATTTAAAACAGGAAGAATACCTCTGAAGTGAAAAAATTAAAATAAAAATAAAAGATGAACAGATTCTCACCTACCACGTTCATAACTGTAAATGTGTATGATATAGGTGGGCTCATCATGAGCCTGTCACAGGCTATTGTATGTGACACAAAACAACATTTTTTGGTCTCAAACTATAAGAAAATACTAGATAATGACTTTGAAGAAGTCTCTATAATTCCCTAACCGCATAAATAAAACTTAAAGTTACTGATAAAACAGTTAAGATACAGCTCTATATTTAACCCTTTCAGCTGAAGACTTTTCAAGAGAAGGATCCACTTTGTCTCTCTCTGCGACAAATCCCTAACCCGGTTTGAGCCCCTTCATGTCGAGAAGACCTGATCAATTCCACAGAACTGCAATCCAGTCAGATCCTGACCATGTTTCTCTTTAAAATGTAATGAAACACTGTGAAATTTAAAACCATTCTTTATGTTGGTTATATGTTCAGCTATGCGGACTTTAAGGTGTCGCTTTGTTCTTCCAACATAATATAACCCACATGGTCACCAGAGTAAGTAAACCACGAACGACAAGTTGCAGGTGATAAACTTGTCCATATAGAATGTTTTGTGGTCTACATTTGTTACGCTGGTTACCCCTCTGTTGACTACATCCACAGTCCTGCAGCAGATGCATTTTCTGCAGGAGAAAAAACCATCATAGCTTATTGATGGACCTGATCTATTAGGTGGATCCAAGATCTTTTTTACTATCTGGTCACCAAAATTAGGTGCCCTTCTGTAAATAAACCTTGGGTTTCTGGGCAAAACATCACCCAGATGTCTGTCTCCCCCAAGGATGTCCCAGTATTTTCTGAAGATATCTTCAACCTCTCTATATTGGTAGTGGAAGCTGGAAATGAATCCCCATTGATGTGTATCATTGGCTGGCGCTTTCTCCCTCTTGGTTAGACATAATTCTCTAGGTATATTTGCTGTTTCAGATATTGTTTTGTCCAATCCTATCTCATTATAACCTTTTTGTAAGAATTTTTCTTTCAAAGTGTCTGCCTGCTCGAGGTAATCTTCAAGACCCGTGCAGTTGCGTCTTACCCTCAAGAATTGGCCTTTGGGGATATTCCTAATCCAGGAGGGGTGATGGCCACTCCTAATAGATAAGTAACTGTTTCTGTCAGTGGGTTTCAAATATACTTTGGTATTTAATTTGGTGCCACTCTTGGTGATGGTTAAAAAGGCTATCCCAGATCAGTACACAACTCCTCGTATAGAAGAGGCCCTGCAATGCCTCTCAGGAGCTATATGGTTCAGTGTCCTGGATCTGAAGAGTGGATACTATCAGATACCCAAGAAGGGGAAAACACTTATAGGAGAAAAGAGGAATGCTGCATTCCTCTTTTCTCCTATAAGTGTCTTCCCCTTATACAGTACATTTTGGGTGGCTAAACACCCCTTCCCCCTTGGGCCATCCTGATGCAGGATACACTACCTGCTAGGATTGCTAATCCCCTGCTATAAAGACAACTCCTATGACATAAAATTGAATGATATATATGCCCTCCTTTAAGAATTTAAAAGAATTCCAAGATCGTCACTGATGCTAATTCAGTTATCGCTAATGGAGACAGACCGTAGACACTTGACTTGCACCACAACATCTTACGGCTCTGAAAGATTTTCCTTATAGGAAATTATTCATTAACTGTTCTTTTTTACCGTTTATGCAATAATAATATAATTTATTATTCTATGACAGAGCTTGGCACCCAACACTGTATATGTCTCTTTATGTATCATCTGTTCTTTCTCTCCTCTCTGGGTCCCATCTTGGATTCTCTGGCCGGCCGATCCACCACGGTGTGGAGCCTTACACCCTAGCTTGTCCTTGTCTTCCTGGCTGGGTGGGGAGGCATAGGACCCTGTGCTTCCCTTTTTTCACCCACTAGGTAGCGGGACCACCTGGGGTGTACTGTCCATGCCAGTGGTGTTCTGGATCACTTCCGGACAGCGTTACAATGCCCGCACGCACATGATGCTTCGTGTGTGTCCATGACGTCACAACGCCACGTACTTACGACGAAGATGACGGTGGTACCGGGATTACCGTCCTCTGGAACGCCGGGGGAGCCCCACGTGGAGTGCCACTGTTGCGGCAATATCCCTGTCCTGGGCGGAGTGTGGGGCAGATTACGAACACCTGGGATGTGTCGAGGCAGCAAATCAGCGTCATGCTTACATTATACAAATTGATGGAATACTCAAGGGATCCTCAGTTGACCCTGGGTTTTCCAACAGGACGGCCTTTATCCGTGAGCATCCTGCAGATAGGTAATTTGCTTATATTGTGACAGGTTTGATCCCGCAGTGCATGGCTCACGCTGTGGGTCCACTTCCTTATGCCACTTCATTACATTCCTGATTATTCTTATATTATGGATTTGTCGGTTTCATTTGCCCTCATTAGTAAATTCATTATTCTGGAATCTTCATATCAAGAATTTCCCTCTAATGTTGGAAGATTCTTTAGAATTATTGACGGAAAATTGGCTCTATTTCACCTCATCACGTTGTTGATGATAACACACTGTCACCCTTATCATGCTCTGTCTCCGTCTGTTCACATACCCCATGTCCTTGGTTTGGCTTTGCTTTGAGTTGTTTCATTCATTTTGTTTCACATCATATATATATATATATATTTTTTTTGTCCTCACTACTTGTTACTGTTTCCTCTCACTAGGGATGAGCCGAACACCCCCCGGTTCGGTTCGCACCAGAACCTGCGAACGGACCGAAAGTTTGCACGAACGTTAGAACCCCATTGACGTCTATGGGACTCGAACATTCGAAATCAAAAGTGCTCATTTTAAAGGCTAATTTGCATGGTATTGTCCTAAAAAGGGTTTGGGGACCCGGGTCCTACCCCAGGGGACATGTATCAATGCAAAAAAAACTTTTAAAAACGGCCGTTTTTTCGGGAGCAGTGATTTTAATGATGCTTAAAGTAAAAAAAAAAAAGTGAAATATTCCTTTAAATATCGTACCTGGGGGGTGTCTATAGTATGCCTGTAAAGTGACGCGTGTTTCCCGTGTTTAGAACAGTCCCTGCACCAAATGTCATTTTTAAAGGAAAAAATCTCATTTAAAACTGCTTGCGGGTTTAATGTAATGTCGGGTCATGGCAATATGGATGAAAATCAGTGAGACAAACGGCATGGGTACCCCCCAGTCCATTACCAGGCCCTTTGGGTCTTGTATGGATATTAAGGGGAACCCCGCACCCAAAATAAAATAAGGAAAGGTGTGGGGCCACCAGGCCCTGTATACTCTGAACAGCAGCATACAGGCGGTGCAAACAAGACAGGGACTGTAGGTTTGTTGTTAAGTAGAATCTCTTTGTAATTTTGAACGGGTACATTTTTAACGTGTTTAGCTCCAGCCAAAAAATCTTTTTTAAGCTTTTTGGAAAACATAGGGAAGGGTTATCACCCCTGTGACATTTGTTTTGCTGTCTTTCCTCCTCTTCAGAAGATTTCACCTCACTTTTTGTCCCAATGAAAAATGTTTTTTGAAAATTTGGGTTTTTTTGTGGAACAAGGATTGGAAAGCATCAGTGGAAAGGAGAATTTTTTTTCCCATATTAACTCTTACAGGAGAGAATTTCCCTTCCTAGGGGTAGATTTCATCTCACTTCCTGTTGTCTCCTTCCGTTTGCAAGTAGGAGTCATTTGTAAGTTAGATGTTTGAAAGTAGGGTCCTGCCCTATATACTCAGCAGAAATTTGGGCCTTAGGTGTTGCTGTGGCCACAACACTGTAAGCCCTCACAGGGCCCTGCTGTGAAATATTAGATCAAGAATTGTAATTACATGCCCCTGTTGAACAGGAGCTGAAAAATTAGGCCTTAGGCACTGGTGCTCGTGCCACAACACTGCAACCCCTTACAGACACTCTAGTTGGAACGCAGGAACGAGCCCTGCTGCAAAGTATTGCATCAAAAATTGTAATTACACGCCCCTGTTAGACAGGAGCAGAAAAATTGGGCCTTGGGCACTGGTGCTGGTGCCACAACACTGCAACCCCTCACAGACACTCTAGTTGGAATGCAGAAACGAGCCCTGCTGCAAAGTATTGCATCAAAAATTGTAATTACACGCCCCTGTTAGACAGGGGCAGAAAAATTGGGCCTTAGGCACTGGTGCTGGTGCCACAACACTGCAACCCCTCACAGACACTCTAGTTGGAACGCAGGAACGAGCCCTGCTGCAAAGTATTGCATCAAAAATTGTAATTACACGCCCCTGTTAGACAGGAGCAGAAAAATTGGGCCTTGGGCACTGGTGCCACAACACTGCAACCCCTCACAGACACTCTAGTTGGAATGCAGGAACGAGCCCTGCTGCAAAGTATTGCATCAAAAATTGTAATTACACGCCCCTGTTAGACAGGAGCAGAAAAATTGGGCCTTGGGCACTGGTGCTGGTGCCACAACACTGCAACCCCTCACAGACACTCTAGTTGGAATGCAGGAACGAGCCCTGCTGCAAAGTATTACATCAAAAATTGTAATTACACGCCCCTGTTAAACAGGGGCTGAAAAATTGTGTCTTAGGCACTGGTGGTGGCGCCCAGAACCAAAAATGTTCTTACAAGCTATCAGCGTGATGATTGAGGAGGAAGAGGATAATTACTCAGGGATAGTCACTCAGCATCAGCATAGGCAGTCTTTGAAGGGATCTGAGATTTCAAAAAAAATGATTCGGTTACATCAGCATCAGGTGCTTGGTAGCTGGTGGTGATCCAAGACTGATTCATTTTTATGAAGGTCAGTCGATCGACCGAGTCGGTGGACAGACGCACCCTGTGATCGGTTACCACGCCTCCAGCAGCACTGAATGTGCGTTCCGAAAGAACGCTGGATGCAGGACAGGCCAGTAGCTCAATTGCATACTGTGCAAGCTCTGGCCAGTGATCCATCCTCAAGACCCAGTAACCCAGAGGATTTTCGGTGGGAAAGGTGTCCAAGTCTGATCTTGCCCCTAGGTATTCCTTCATGTAAAACAGACGCTGGCGATGGTTGCTGGAACCGATCATACCTTGGGGCTGCGGACCAAAAAATTGTCTAAACGCATCGGTCAGACGGCCATCTTCTCCACCGCTCCTTCTTTGACTGACCGAAGCCTCAGCAACACGTTGTCCAGAAACAGGAGTTTGTAACCTCCCAGTCTCTGGGAACGCGTTGCACAGACCTTTCTGCAAGGCCTCCCGAAGATGTTTCATCCTCTGCTCCCTCTGCGATGGCAAGATAAGGTCCGCAACCTTACCCTTGTAACATGGATCAAGGAGGGTTGCCAGCCAGTATTGGTCCTTCTCCTTGATACCACGAATACGAGGATCCTTACGCAGGCTTTGCAGGATCAGGAAGGCCATGCAGCGTAGGTTTGCTGAGGCATTCGGTCCGGAGTCCTCTGGGTCACTAAGGACGACATGGTCCGCAGCCACCTCCTCCCAGCCACGTACAAGTCCATGTGTTTCTTGGGACTGATCCCTTAAAGACCTCCACCTCCATACTGAGACAATCTTCCTCCTCCTCCTCCTCCTCGTCCTCTTCCTGTGTGATCGGCGGGCACGCAGGAACACTGTCTGGATAAAGGGGGCCTTGAGAGCTAAGGAAGTCCTCCTCTTCCTGCCTCTGTTCTGCCTCAAGTGCCCTGTCCATTATTCCACGCAGCGTGTGCTCCAACAGGTGGACAAGGGGGACAGTGTCACTGATGCATGCACTGTCACTGCTCACCATCCTCGTGGCCTCCTCAAATGGTGACAGGACAGTGCATGCATCCCTGATCATGGCCCACTGGCGTGGGGAAAAAAAAACCAAGCTCCCCTGACCCTGTCCTGGTGCCATAGTCGCACAGGTACTCAGGTTAAACTCCTTTTGGAGGTCCGTCAGCCGAGCACTGGCATTATATGACCGGCGGAAATGCACACAGACTTTCCTGGCCTGCCTCAGGACATCCTGTAAGCCCGGGTACCTGCCCAAGAACCGCTGCACCACCAAGTTAAGGACGTGAGCCAAACAGGGCACATGGGTCATTTGTCCCTGTCGGAGGGCAGAGAGGAGGTTGGTGCCATTGTCGCAAACCACCATTCCTGCCTTAAGTTGGCGTGGCGTCAATCACCTCTGAACCTGCCCCTGCAGAGCTGACAGAACCTCTGCCCCAGTGTGGCTCCTGTCCCCCAAGCACACCAGCTCAAGCACCGCATGGCATCTTTTGGCCTGCGTACTTGCGTAGCCCCTTGAACGACTACGGAGCACCGCTGGTTCCGAGGAAGAGGCCATGGAGGAAGAAGAAGAGGAGGGGGTGGAGGAGAGAGGTGTGTCACAATCATTAGCATTTTGGAGGCGTGGTGGCGGAACAACCTCCAACACTACTGCACCTTGTCCTGCATCCTTCCCAGCTGCCAGCAGAGTCACCCAATGCGCCGTGAAACTTAGGTAACGTCCCTGTCCATGCCTGCTGGACCATGAGTCAGCGGTAATATGCACCTTACCGCTGACCGCCCTGTCCAGCGAGGCATGGACATTGCCTTCCACATGCCGGTAGAGAGCCGGAATCGCCTTCCATGAGAAAAAGTGGCGTTTGGGTACCTGCCACTGAGGAACCGCACATTCCACAAACTCACGGAAGGGGGCAGAGTCTACCAACTGAAAAGGCAGCAGTTGAAGTGCCAGCAATTTTGCCAAGCTAGCATTCAACCGCTGGGCATGTGGATGGCTGGGAGCAAACTGCTTTCGGCGGTGCAGCAGCTGGGGCAGGGAAATTTGCCTGGTACAATCTGACGTCGGTGTACCAAAAGCAGATTGCCCACAAGTACTTGGCTGTGACACACCTAATTCTACACCTTCATTCCTCTCAGTGCAGGTCTCAGAGAGGACTGAAGGTCTAGTGGGGTTGGAAATCTCAGCTGATGAGGAGCAAGGAGAGGTCCTCTTTGTTCTTTGGTGTGGGTCTTTTAGATGCGCTTGCCAACGAACTGCATGGCAGGTCAACATATGTCTGGTCAAGCCTGTGGTACCCAAGCGGGAGATGTTTTGGCCACGTGAGATACGCTTGAGATACGCTTGAGACATATGTTGCAAATAGCAGCGGTGCGATCTGATGCACTCGTCTCAAAAAAGGCCCACACCAAAGAACTTTTTGAATAACGCGCAGAGACTGCAGCGCCCTGCACATGTGATGCAGTCAATGTGCTGCCCTTAGGCTGGCCCCTGGAGGGCATCCTGCCTCGTTGGTGATGTGCCGCCTCCTCCTCCTCCTCCTCTCTCCTATCAGGCACTCACGTTGAGTCAGTGACCTCATCAGCATGTACCCAACACTGTGGTCAAACAGTTCGAGGGACTCCTCAGGAGGACATGGTGGAGCTAGGGAAGGAGTCACTGATGACATTGAGCCGAGGGAAGAGGCCGCTGCTTTGCCAGACAAAGCACCCTGGGCATGGGTGAGAGAGGATGAGGAGGATGAGGACGGCTTGGTCATCCACTCGACCAAGTCTTCCGCATGTTCCTTCTTGGCCTTCCAGACATACTAATGGCCTGTAGCTGCACTAAGCTGGGATATATATATATATATATATATATATATATATATATATATATATATACTGCAGCTAGGAAAATCAACTGCCTGCCTGTAGTATGAGAACACCACCAACCTTCTACAGGTAGCTTTAGCTGAACACTGTGAGGTGGACGCACCCCACTAACTTGTAGGTTTAGCTGAACACTGTGAGCAGGACGCACTGCACTAACTGTAAATAGTCTAGCTGCCTGACCGTGGTACTAATAGGATCAAAAGAACACCAGTAATTTTCTTTAGGTAGCTGTAAATACTTTAACAAGACAAGCCTGCCTGTCAGTAGGAAGATAACAGGAACGGATCTAGCTGAACACTGTGAGCAGGACGCACTGCACTAAATGTAAATAGTCTAGCTGCCTGACCGTGGTACTAATAGGATCAAAAGAACACCAGTAATTTTCTTCAGGTAGCTTTATATACTGTAACAAGACAAGCCTGCCTGTCAGTAGGAAGATAACAGGAACGGATCTAGCTGAACACTGTGAGCAGGACGCACTGTACTAAATGTAAATAGTCTAGCTTCCTGACCGTGGTACTAATAGGATCAAAAGAACACCAGTAATTTTCTTCAGGTAGCTTTATATACTGTAACAAGACAAGCCTGCCTGTCAGCAGGAAGATAACAGGAACGGATCTAGCTGAACACTGTGAGCAGGACGCACTGTACTAAATGTAAATAGTCTAGCTGCCTGACCGTGGTACTAATAGGATCAAAAGAACACCAGTAATTTTCTTCAGGTAGCTGTAAATACTGTAACAAGACAAGCCTGCCTGTCAGTAGGAAGATAACAGGAACGGATCTAGCTGAACACTGTGAGCAGGACGCACTGCACTAAATGTAAATAGTCTAGCTGCCTGACCGTGGTACTAATAGGATCAAAAGAACACCAGTAATTTTCTTCAGGTAGCTTTATATACTGTAACAAGACAAGCCTGCCTGTCAGTAGGAAGATAACAGGAACGGATCTAGCTGAACACTGTGAGCAGGACGCACTGTACTAAATGTAAATAGTCTAGCTGCCTGACCGTGGTACTAATAGGATCAAAAGAACACCAGTAATTTTCTTTAGGTAGCTGTAAATACTGTAACAAGACAAGCCTGCCTGTCAGTAGGAAGATAACAGGAACGGATCTAGCTGAACACTGTGAGCAGGACGCACTGCACTAAATGTTAATAGTCTAGCTGCCTGACCGTGGTACTAATAGGATCAAAAGAACACCAGTAATTTTCTTCAGGTAGCTTTATATACTGTAACAAGACAAGCCTGCCTGTCAGTAGGAAGATAACAGGAACGGATCTAGCTGAACACTGTGAGCAGGACGCACTGCACTAAATGTAAATAGTCTAGAAGATAACAGGAACGGATCTAGCTGAACACTGTGAGCAGGACGCACTTTACTAAATGTAAATAGTCTAGCTGCCTGACCGTGGTACTAATAGGATCAAAAGAACACCAGTAATTTTCTTTAGGTAGCTGTTAATACTGTAACAAGACAAGCCTGCCTGTCAGTAGGAAGATAACAGGAACGGATATAGCTGAACACTGTGAGCAGGACGCACTGCACTAAATGTAAATAGTCTAGAAGATAACAGGAACGGATCTAGCTGAACACTGTGAGCAGGACGCACTTTACTAAATGTAAATAGTCTAGCTGCCTGACCGTGGTACTAATAGGATCAAAAGAACACCAGTAATTTTCTTTAGGTAGCTGTTAATACTGTAACAAGACAAGCCTGCCTGTCAGTAGGAAGATAACAGGAATGGATCTAGCTGAACACTGTGAGCAGGACGCACTGCACTAAATGTAAATAGTCTAGAAGATAACAGGAACGGATCTAGCTGAACACTGTGAGCAGGACGCACTTTACTAAATGTAAATAGTCTAGCTGCCTGACTGTGGTACTAATAGGATCAAAAGAACACCAGTAATTTTCTTCAGGTAGCTTTATATACTGTAACAAGATAAGCCTGCCTGTCAGTAGGAAGATAACAGGAACGGATCTAGCTGAACACTGTGAGCAGGACGCACTGCACTAAATGTAAATAGTCTAGCTGCCTGACTGTGGTACTAATAGGATCAAAAGAACACCAGTAATTTTCTTCAAAATACTGTAACAAGACAAGCCTGCCTGTCAGTAGGAAGATAACAGGAACGGATCTAGCTGAACACTGTGAGCAGGACGCACTGCACTAAATGTAAATAGTCTAGAAGATAACAGGAACGGATCTAGCTGAACACTGTGAGCAGGACGCACTGCACTAAATGTAAATAGTCTAGAAGATAACAGAAACGGATCTAGCTGAACACTGTGAGCAGGACGCACTGCACTAAATGTAAATAGTCTAGAAGATAACAGGAACGGATCTAGCTAAACTGAATACAGTGTATATATATATATATGCAACACCTGGGATGCATATATATACACAATACACTATAAGTGCAGCTAACTGACTGACTGTTCTGCCTAATCTATCTAACTCAAATCAAATGACACTGTCTCTCTGTCTATCTCTTTCAACGCCGGAACACACACTACACAGGGCCGCCGTGCAGACGGCCTTATATAGTGTGGGGCGTGTACTAAATCCCGTGAGCCATAATTGGCCAAAGCCTCCTTGGCTTTGGCCAATTACGGCTCTCTGTTCAGGTGGCGCTGTGATTGGCCAAGCATGCGGGTCATAGTGCATGCTTGGCCAATCATCAGCAAGCAATGCACTGCGATGCCGCAGTGAATTATGGGCCGTGATGCGCCACACGAATTTGGCGCGAACGGCCCATATCGTTCGCAATTCGGCGAACGACCGAACAGCCGATGTTCGAGTCGAACATGGGTTCGACTCGAACACGAAGCTCATCCCTACCTCTCACCCATCTCCTACATATTTCACTGATTTCCAGCTGCCCCTGTTCACTTTTCCATACCCAACTTCACTTGCCCATCACTCACTCATTCTTTAATTTACCTTGGATCGGCTGGGGGCCTTCTAGGAGGTTTTTTCTCCCCCTCCCCCCGTTTCCTCACGTTTTTTGGTTCCCTCCACACACAACACTCATCCATTTTCAGTCCTATCCATTGGAATTTTCTGTCTTTCCACTCCCAGTCCACTTCGTCATCTGCTTTATTGCAACTTCTTTCACTCTCCCCACACTGTCACCATGCTGTCACGCAACCTTTCCTAATTTACTCCCACTTCATACTCACAGCAGTCAATTTCCAACCCTCCTTTGGTACTACAATCAACTTTCTCAATTCATGTAACAATTGTTACAAACGTTCTTATCATTTATAATTATCATCATTACCTTTATTGAAACTATAACATTCATAAGCAGCTTGCTCCTTAAAAATATTTAGCTGTACGTCCTACTATATCCAAACAAATATTTTCGTATTGAGTTTATGAAATTTCCTGTATGTGCTAATTATAACGCACTTATAGTATTGTTCCTCAAAACTTCAATTGCAGGTGCTGTTGTTTTGCCTGCGCGCCCTGCCCTGGCTCCTGGGATTGCTCCGATAGTGTGACTCCTTGTAAGCCATGCATGAGCGATTTGGGCTCTCTCCTTTTGGTGTGCCGGTTGACCAGGGACTCCCGTGGGTTCTAGTTAAGGGGGATTTTTGACAGGACCTCAGGTTCAGGAGATACTGTACCACACAGTGTGATTGGTAACTATACAATAAGATGTTTGTTATTATCTCTATATTATATCTATGAATTCCAATATATGTACATTTTTCTACAGTGAACAAATCCTCTGAAGATGACCCATTGTCATAATTTTCTCGACATTGTCATTAAACAAATTTAAGTAATTTTGAATCTCATGTAACATTCTTTTACCATATCCGCTGCCTAGAAAAACCCTCATGGGGACACTCCTCTTTTCACTATCAGATACCCATTCATCCAGATGACTGGGAAAAGACAGCCTTCATCAGCCCTAGGATCTTTAAATTCGATCGCATGTCACAGGGATTAACAGGAGCCCCCCACCTTTCAAAGACTGATGGAGAACACAGTGGGTGACATGAATTTGATAGAGGAGGTGCTTGTATACCTGGATGACATCATTGTGTTTGGCAGGATGCTAGAGGAGCACGCAGCTCGATTGGGGAAAGTCTTTCAACGATTACACTACAATTCTATCAGACATCAGTCACATTTCTGGGACATGTAGTCTCAGCCGAGGAAGTAGCCACTGACACGCAGAAGTTGAAAGTCGTTACCTCCTGGCCTCGACCAAGCACTGTCACTGAACTGAAATTGTTTTTGGGTTTCTGCTCCTACTATAGAAGATTTGTAAAGATATTTGCACAAATTGCAAAACCTCTGAACAAGTTATTGCAGAAGCAGACAGATGGGAACTCACAGAAAACCCATGCCAGGGGTTCAAGGAAGCCTCGTGAGTCTATTCGAGAGCAATGGACAGTGAAGTGTGAAAGAGCCTTTGAACATTTGAAGGGGAGCCTTATTGAAGCACCCGTGTTGGCTTTTGCTGATTAGGGATGAGCCGAACACCCCCCCCAGTTAGGTTCGCATCCAGAACATGCGAACGGACCAAAAGTTTGTGCGAAAATTCGAACACCGTTAAAGTCTATGGGACCCAAACATGAAAAATCAAAAGTGCTAATTTTAAAGGCTTATATGCATGGTATTGTCATAAAAAGTGTTTGGGGACCTGGGTCCTGCCCCAGGGGACATGTATCAATGCAAAAAAAAGGTTTAAAAAGGCAGTTTTTTCGGGAGCATTGATTTTAATAATGCTTAAAGTGAAAGTAAATTTCGTACCTGGGGGGTGTCTATAGTATGCCTATAAAGTGGCGCATGCTTCCCGTGTTTAGAACAGTCCGAGTGCAAAATGAAATTTCTAAAAGGAAAAAAAGTCATTTAAAAGTACTATAGCTAGCGCCGGCTATAATGAATTGCCGGTCCAGCAATACACATAAAAGTTCATTGATAAAAACGGCATGGAATTTCCCCACAGGGGAACCCCGAACCAAAATAAAAAAAAAAATGCATGGGGGTCCCCCTAAATTTCATACCAGGCCCTTCAGGTCTGGTATGGATATTAAGAGGAACCCCGCACCAACATTTTTTTTAAAAATGGCATAGGGTCCCCCCAAAAATCCATACCAGACCCATATCCGAGCACACAACCTGGCAGGCCGCAGGAAAAGAGGGGGGACGAGAGAGCGGCCCCTTCCCCTCCTGAACCATACCAGGCCACATGCCCCCAACATTGGGAGGGTGCTTTGGGGTAGCGGCCCCCCCAAAGCACCTTGTCCCCATGTTGATGGGGAAAAGGGCCTCATGCCCACAACCCTTGCCCGCTGGTTGTGGGGGTCTGCGGGCGGGGGGGCTTATCGGAATCTGAAAGCCCCCTTTAACAAGGGGACCCCAAGATCCCGCCCCCTCCGTGTGAGTTGGTAATGGGGTACAAATGTACCCCTATCATTTCACAAAAAAAGTGTCAAAAATGTTAAAAAAGACAAGAGACGGTTTTTGTCAATTACTTTATTAATTTCTTCTTCTTTCCCCGCTTCTTCCATCTTTTTTCTTCTGGTCTTCCTTTGGTGTTCTTCTTCCTCCATCTTCTTCTTCCCCCGCTTCTTCCTCCTGTCTTCTACTCCGGCATCTTCCTCAGGCTTCTTCTCCGCTTCGTCCTCCGCATGATCTGCCTCAGTGGGAGTCTTCCGCTGTGTGTCGATTCTGTTGAGGTAATAGTTTTTATATAACGGAGGGCGGTGACCCCGCCCCCCTCTGACACACGGGGACTTCCCTATGGCTTTCCCCATGTTGTCAGAGGGGGCGGGGTCACCCGTCCACTGAGGCGGATCGTGCGGAGGTCGAAGTGGAGAAGAAGATGCCGGACGAGAAGACAGGAGGAAGAAGCAGAGGAAGATAGAGGAAGAATCGGGGAAAGAAGAAGAAATTAATAAAGGTGAAAGAAGAAGAAATTAATAAAGGAATTGTTAAAAACCTTCTCTTGTCTTTTTTAACATTTTTGACACTTTTTTTGTGAAATGGTAGGGGTACATTTGTACCCCATTACCAATTCACACAGGGAGGGCCGGGATCTGGGGGTCCCCTTTTTAAAGGGGGCTTCCAGATTCCGATAAGCCCCCCACCCGCAGACCTCCACAACCACAGGCAAGGGTTGTGGGGATGAGAACCTTCTCCCCATCGACATGGGGACAAGATGCTTTGGGGGGCTACCCCAAAGCACCCTCCCAATCATGAGGGCATGTGGCCTGGTACAGTTCAGGGGGGGGACGCTCTCTCATCCCCCCCTCTTTTCCTGCGGCCTGCCAGGTTGCGTGCTCAGATAAGAGTCTGGTATGGATTTTTGGGGGGACCCCACGCCATTTTTAAAAAAAAAATTTGGTGCGGGGTTCCCCTTAATATCCATACTAGACCTGAAGGGCCTGGTATGGAATTTAGAGGGACCCCCACTTTTTTTTTGATTTGGGGTTCCCCTGTGGGGAAATTCCATGCCGTTTTTATCAACGAACTTTTATGTGTATTGCCAGGACCGACAATTCATTATAGCCGCGCTAGCGATAGTACTTTTAAATTACCGTACTTTTTTTCCTTTTTTTATTTTGCACTTGGACTGTTCTAAACAAGGGAAGCATGCGCCACTTTACAGGCATACTATAGACACCCCCAGGTACGAAATTTAAAGGAATATTACACTTTTATTGTTTCACTTTAAGCATTATTAAAATCACTGCTTCGAAAAAATGGGCATTTTTAAAACTTTTTTTTGCATTGATACATGTCCCCTGGGGCAGGACCCAGGTCCCCAAACACTTTTTATGACAATAACTTGCATATAAGCCTTTAAAATTAGCACTTTTGATTTCTTCCATAGACTTTTAAAGGGTGTTCCGTGGCTTTCGAATTTGCCGCGAACACCCCAAATTGTTCGCTATTTGGCGAACGGGCGAACATAAAGCCCATCCCTAATGCTGATCCCTCCAAACCTTACGAATTGCACATGGATGCTAGCAGAGATGGTCTAGGGGGAGTGTTATATCAGGAATCGGAAGGAAAGCTTCACCCAGAGGTCTATGTGAGTTGCAGCCTCACTCCTCCTGAGAAGAATTATCCTGTGCACAAGTTGGAGTTCCTGGTCCTCAAGTGGTCTGTAGTAGACAAGCTACGGGGTTACCTATATGGGGGCCACATTCCTGGTGAAGACAGATAATAATCCTCTGACTTACTTGCTGTCCAGTGCCAAACTGGATGCCACTGGTCACAGGTGGTTGGCTGCCTTGTCTGAGTTTCGGTTCAGTCTGAAATACCGGCCAAGGTTGGGAAACCGAGACACTGATGCTCTTTCCCTAAGACCTTTATGCCATGGATGCTGGTCAGAAGAGTGAGTGCACAGTGAGCGGAGACAGAGCCTGCTTCAAGTGTAATAACTTGCTCACTATGAAGTGGAGGGATAATAAGAGTTATTTCGTTCTTACCTCCCTTCATGCAGACACAGCGGTCCAAATTACTACGGCGACTGGTGTTGTGGAGAAACCCCTCTGTGTCCACGAATATAACCAAAATATGGGAGGGGTGGACCTCAACGACCAGTTGTTGGTGCCATACCTAATTGCCCGTAAGGCCAGACACTGGTATAAAAAAGTGTCTGTTTATTTATTTCAATTGGCTTTACTGAATGCTCATGTGCTATACAGAGCTTCAGGACGGACTGGATCCTTCCTTAAATTCCAGGAAGAGATCGTCAGAGCCCTTCTGTTTCCAGACGGTGCTCCACCTCACCCTCCCCAACCAAATGCAGTAAGCCGGCTGCACGAGAGGCATTTTCTTTATGTCCTCCTGAGTACCCCTACCCAAAAAGCCCCCCCAAAAAGATGTCGTGTCTGCAGCAAGCGCGGATATAGGCGTGACACCCACTATTATTGTCCCTCCTGTCCTGACAATCCTGGTCTTTGCATTGGTGAATGTTTTGAACACTACCATACACTAGTTGAGTATTAGCATAGGGTACAGCAATGCACAGACTAGGCACACTTTCACAGGGTCTCCCAAGATTCCATCGCATTTTGAGAGACCCGAACCTGAAACCGGTTACAGTTACAAAAGTTAGTTACAAAAAAAAGTGTAAAAAAAAAAAAACACAAAAAATATATAAAATAAAAAAAACAAAAATAGTTGTCGTTTTATTGTTCTTTCTCTATTCTCTATCTATTGTTCTGCTCTTTTTTTTACTGTATTCTATTCTGCAATGTTTTACTGTTATTATGTTTTATCATGTTTGCTTTATAGGTATGCAATTTTTTTATACTTTACTGTGTTTTATTGTTAACCTTTTTTTAGTTTTCAGGTACGCCATTCAGCTGCAGAGCAGATTTATTTATCTTGACAGCAACAGCGTTTGCTCCCACGATACATAAAGCCGCGACTCCAGCGCTGTCGGAGGTGATTTCACCACCACAGTTAAAAAAAAGAGCATATATGCCGAAGCATGGGGCAGCAGGGGCGCAGGAGCGATTTGCTCCTACCTTATGCGGGTGGATGCCCCCATGCTTCGGCATATATATATTTTAGGCACCAGTTGCGTTAAAAAATGTTTTATTTTTTACTATGTTTTTTTTGTATTTGCTTTGCAGATATTGTAAGTCTTACTGTTATATCGTAATGTTACTTTGTTTTATTGTTAACCATCATTTGCTTAGCAGGTACGCCATTCAGTTGCAGCGCGGATTTATTTATCTTGACAGCAACAGCGTTTGCTCCCACAATACATAAAGCCGTGACTCCAGCACTGTAGGAGGTAATTTCACCACCACAGTTAAAAAAAGAGCATATATGCCGAAGCATGGGGGCAGCAGGGGCGGAGGAGCGATTTACTCCTACCTTTCGGGGCGGATGCCTCAATACTTCGGCATATATAAACGGTGCATGTATGCCCATCATTAGAAGTGGGTGGATGAAGGGAGGTATTCTAATGGTGGGCATACCCACCGATCAATCTCTTTTTTCGTTCAGCCCACAGGCTGCATGAAAACAAAGTTTACAATATATGCCCAACAAGGACCAGATGTTGCTGGACTTTGAGTGGTTATACCAGAATGATGCCTGCAGGTTTAGGTATCATCTTGGTATCATTCTTTTCAGCCAGCAGTCGGCTTTCATGTAAAAGCAATCCTAGCAGCTAATTAGCCTCTAGACTGCTTTTACAAGCAGTGGGAGGGAATGCCCCCCCCCCCCCACGTCTTCCATGTTTTTTTCCTGCTCTCCTGTCCCAACAGGGAACCTGAGAATGCAGCCAGTGATTCGGCCAGCTGACCATAGAGCTGATCAGAGACCAGAATGGCTCCAATCCTCTATATGGCCTAAGAAAACGGAAACTATGAGCATTTTATGACTTAGATTATGCCGGATGTAAACAGTGCCATTGGGAAATTGGAAAAGCATTTTATCTCACTGATCTTGGTGTGGTCAGATGCTTTGAGGGCAGAGGAGAGATCTAGGGTCTAATAGACCCCAATTTTTTCAAAAAAAGAGTACCTGTCACTACCTATTGCTATCATAGGGGATATTTACATTCCCTGAGATAACAATAAAAATAATTAAAAAAAATTAAAAGGAACAGTTTAAAAATAAGATAAAAAAGCAAAAAAATTAAGAAAAAAAAAAAAAGCACCCCTGTCCCCCCCTGCTCTTGCGCAAACGGGAACGCAAGTGTCGGTCTGGCGTCAAATGTAAACAGCAATTGCACCATGCATGTGAGGTATCACTGCGAAGGTCAGATCGAGGGCAGTAATTTTAGCAGTAGACCTCCTCTGTAAATCTAAAGTGTTAACCTGTAAAGGCTTTTAAAGGCTTTTAAAAATGTATTTAGTTTGTCGCCACTGCACGTTTGTGCGCAATTTTAAAGCATGTCATGTTTGGTATCCATGTACTCGGCCTAAGATCATCTTTTTTATTTCATCAAACATTTGGGAAATATAGTGTGTTTTAGTGAATTTAACATTTTAAAAAAGTGTGTTTATTCCCAAAAAAATGCGTTTGAAGAATTGCTGCGCAAATACTGTGTAAAAAAAAAATGAAACACCCACCATTTTAATCTGTAGTGCCTTTGCTTTAAAAAAATATATAATGTTTGGGGGTTCAAAGTAATTTTCTTGGAAAAAAAATATTTTTTTCATGTAAACAAAAAGTGTCAGAAAGGGCTTTGTCTTCAAGTGGTTAGAAGAGTGGGTGATGTGTTACATAAGCTTCTAAATGTTGTGCATAAAATGCCAGGACAGTTCAAACCCCCCCTAATGACCCAATTTTGGAAAGTAGACACCCCCCCTAAGTAGAAACCCCCCCTAATGACCCAATTTTGGAAAGTAGACACCCCAAGCTATTTGCTGAGAGGCATGTCGAGTCCATGGAATATTTTATATTGTGACACAAGTTGCGAAAAGACAATTTTTTTTTTGCACAAAGTTGTCACTAAATGATATATTGCTCAAACATGCCATGGGAATATATGAAATTACACCCCAAATACATTCTGTTGCTTCTCCTGAGTATGGGGATACCACATGTGTTAGACTTTTTGGGAGCCTAGCCGCGTACGGGACCCCGAAAACCAAGCACCGCCTTCAGGCTTTCTAAGGGTGTAAATGTTTGATTTCACTCTTCATTGCCTATCACAGTTTCGGAGGCCATGGAATGCCCAGATGGCACAAATTCCCCCCAAATGACCCCATTTTGGAAAGTAGACACTCCAAGCTATTTGCTGAGAGGTATGGTGAGTATTTTGCAGACCTCACTTTTTGTCACAAAGTTTTTAAAATTGAAAAAAGAAAAAAAAGAAAAAAAAAATTTTTTCTTGTCTTTCTTTATTTTCAAAAACAAATAAGAGCTGCAAAATACTGGCCATGCCTCTCAGCAAATAGCTTGGGGTGTCTACTTTCCAAAATGGGGTCATTTGGGGGGGGTTTTGCCATCTTGGCATTTTATGGCCTTCGAAACTGTGATAGGTAGTGAGGAGTGAAATCAAAAATTTACGCCCTTAGAAATCCTGAAGGCGGTAATTGGATTTCGGGGCCCTGTATGCAGCTAGGCTCCCAAAAAGTCCCACACATGTGGTATCCCCGTACTCAGGAGAAGCAGCAGAATGTATTTTGGGGTGTAATTCCACATATGCCCAGGGCGTGTTTGAGCAATATATCATTTATTGACAACTTTGTGCAAAAAAGAAAACAACAAAAAAAAGTTTGTCACTTTTTCGCAACATGTTGCAAAATATAAAATATTCTATGGACTCGACATGTCTCTCAGCAAATAGCTTGGGGTGTCTACTTTCCAAAATGAGGTCATTTGGGGGGGGTTGTGCCATCTGGGCATTTTATGGCCTTCAAAACTGTGATAGGTAGTGAGGAGCGAAATCAAAAATTGGTGGTGGTGCTTGGTTTTCGGGGGCCCTGTACGTAGATAGGCTCCCAAAAAGTCCCACAAATGTGGTATCCCCGTACTCAGGAGAATCAGCAGAATGTATTTTGGGCTGCAATTCCACATATGCCCATGGCATGTTTGAATGTTTTAGCAATATATCATTTAGTGACAATTTTGTGCAAAAAAAAAAAGTTTGTAATTTTCCCGCAACTTGTGTCAAAATATGAAAATATTTCATGGACTCAACATGCCTCTCAGCAAATAGCTTGGGGTGTCTACTTTCCAAAATGGGGTAATTTGGGGGGGGTTTGTGCCACCTTGGCATTTTATGGCCTTCAAAACTGTGAATGGTAGTGAGGAGTGAAATCAAAAATTTACGCCCTTAGAAATCCTGAAGGCGGTGCTTGGTTTTCGGGGCCCTGTACGCAGCTAGTCTCCCAAAAAGTCCCACACATGTGGTATCCCCATACTCAGGAGAAGCAGCTAAATGTATTTTGAGGAGCAATTCTACATATAACCATGGCATGTGTGAGCAATATATCATTTAGTGACAACTTTGTAAATTTTTTTTTTTTTTATCATTATTCAATCACTTGGGACAAAAAAATTTAATATTTAATGGGCTCAACATGCCTCTCAGCAATTTTTTTGGGGTGTCTACTTTTCAAAATGGGGTCATTTTGGGGGGGGGGTTGTACTGCCCTGCCATTTTAGCAAATTTAGAAATTAGATAGGCAGTCATAAACTAAAAGCTGTGTAAATTCCAGAAAATGTACCCTAGTTTGTAGGCGCTATAACTTTTGCGCAAACCAATAAATATGCACTTATTGACATTTTTTTTACCAAAGACATGTGTCCAAATACATATTGGCCCAAATGTATGACTAAAATTGAGTTTATTGGATTTTTTTTTATAACAAAAAGTAGAAAATATCATTTTTTTCAAAATATTCGGTCTTTTTCCGTTTATAGCGCAAAAAATAAAAACCGCAGAGGTGATCAAATACCATCAAAAGAAAACTCTATTTGTGGGAAAAAAAAGGACTCATGTTTTGTTTGGGTACAGCATTGAATGACCGCGCAATTAACAGTTAAAGCGACACAGTGCCAAATTGTAAAAAGTGCTCTGGTCAGGAAGGGGGTAAATCCTTCCGGGGCTGAAGTGGTTAAATAAAATTTTATATATATATATATATGTTGTTGTATTAATGTTTGAAACTGTAATATTTCTTTACTGCCTTCTTTCTTCCCTATCCAAGTTTTTTGGTTCAAATACCTACTCTCAGGCTTGGGAGTTATATTTGGCAGACGTTGAGGACAACGTCTATTCTAGTGGGGGGGTATGTAGCGCTGGTAGATTTCTTATCTACCACTTATATGTAAATTTAGTGGGTTATCCGTGCTGTACATAGTTCAAATTTAATCTAGGGCTAAATTAGCCTCTGTTCCAGCATTGGTTGTGTTGCGTGCAGTTCCGCACTGTTGCCTGTGGGTGTCGCTGTCACCATAGGTCAGTGTTGGAAAGCAACAAGCTGAAGTATATTGAGTGCACTTCTTTCTCAGAGGCAACTCGGCAGAGGTGGTCCGCTGCTGTGCACTCTGGGAGAGGGTACTTAAGGGGCAGACGCCATTTTTCTTCCTCTTTCACCTGCTGGCCCTCCTGGCCTAAAAGTATGTGACGAGTCAGTTCTACCTCGTGGCCCTCCAGGCCGGAGGGTTGCGTTGCTGCAGCCGTGCAAGTGGGCCCAGAAGTCTGTCTGGGGCCTACTACTACAGAGATGGTCCTGTGCTGTCCGTCCTGCGGGAAGAAGCTGGACAATTGAGGAGACCCAGAAGAGGACCCGTCTTAGGAGAGGACCGAGCGGAATGCTGGTATCTCAAGAGGGGTCTGGTGACTCAATTGAAGGACGCATCTTAATCTAACCTATCGCACAAGTACTGCCAGGTCGGCTTAAGGGTTCTGGTACTGTGTTGCTGTTCATCTAAAACTACTACGTCCTGTGGCAGAGGATCGTACAGTTAAACTGTTCTTCTCAAGTCTGTGGCAGAGACTTTTTGTTCGTGCTACATTGCGGCTGCTAGGTCAGTGAGAGAAACCTATCCGGGTGAGCAAATATTTAATCTTGGACTGAAGGTATATTCGTCCCCGAGATTTAAAGTCCTCAGTGATATAAGGAAAAAGGTATTTGAACCTCCCTGCAACTCTTCTTCTACCTCTTTCCTGCTACTTCTTTAAGTTCCTTCCTATTAAAGCATTGAAAAAGTATTAAAGTGACTGGTGCTTACATTGTCAGAGACAAAGCTCAACATGGACTCTAAGTTCTGGTATTGGTGAAATTAAAGCAGCTCCTAATGGGGTTAGTGCTACACAGGAACACAAGATCTAAGCCTTCCATACTGACAGAACGACAATCTGCCTTGTTTACATAGACAGACTGCCATTCTGCCAGTGTACACAATGATCAGCGGGTGGCAGCAGACATCGGGCCCGTGGGTCCCGCTGATCAGCTCCTGCTGTGTAGAATCACAGTGGGAGCAAGCCGCCAGCAGCACGTACTTGCAACCGATACTCGGAAGTGCAAAATCATGTATATATATATATATATATATATATATATATATATATATATATATATATATATATATGATCTTACGCAGCATGGCCGCCCTGTAACAGTAAATGTGCTATAGGGAGGTCGGCAAGTGGTCAATGACCCTGTAATATGATTTTCATAAAATAATGTCTAACGCCCTGTCAACACAATCGGACATTGATCGGACACTCCGACAACAAAATCCATGGATTTTTTCAGACAGATGTTGGCTCAAACTTGTCTTGCATACACACGGTCACACAAAGTTGTTGAAAAATCCCATCGTTCTAAACGCGGTGACGTAAAACACGTACGTCTGGACTATAAACAGGGCAGTAGCCAATAGCTTTCTTAATTTATTCTGAGCATGCGTGGCACTTTGTGCGTCGGATTTGTGTACACACGATCGGAATTTCCAACAACGGATTTTGTTGTCGGAAATTTTATAGCAAGCTCTCCTTGTAACATCTTCTATGAGCTCCCTCGTGCCTTCTCCCCTCCCTTACATTTGTTTAGGAACAAGCAGTGCATGTTAGTTGATGTCATGCATATTGCTCTATGTACACTATTTATTCCATAATTCGTTGCTACATAGTTGGACCATGGAGAAAGCCATCCTCTAACAGGAAGTTGGATCACAGCAGCCAAAAAAAGACTTTTTTTGAGATATAAACACATACTTAACCACTTGCCGACCGCCTAACGAAGATATACCGCGGCAGAATGTCACGGGCAGGCAAAATCACGTATCTGATACGTGATTTGCCTCCCGCGGGCATTGCGCCCCCCGGTGCCCGAGGCGGTCGGCATCGTTAGGGGAGCGATCTGTGTTGAGGGGGAGGCCACTCATTCGTGGCCACCCCCTCGTGATCGTTCCCAACGAATGACAATCTTCCTCTGCTGCTGTAATGTAAACAGCGGCAGAGGAAGTGATGTTGTCTCTCCTCGTGTCGGTCTTTTCATTCCGGTGCAGAGGAGAGAAGACATCCAAGTAAGTGCACCAACACTACACGTACAGTAGAACACTCTAGGCACACTTTTCACCCCCCAATCACCCCCCTGCACCCCCTGTCACAGTGACACCAATAGCAGTTTTTTTTTTTTTACTGTATACTGCATTGGTGTCATTTGTGACAGTTATAAGTGGTAGGGCAGTTAGTGGTAGGCCCCTTTAGGTCTAGGGTACCCCCCTAACCCCCCTAATAAAGGTTTAATCCCTTGATCACCCCCTAACAGTTTTTTGGTAGCGTTTTGATACAGTCGCTAACAGTCAGGAGCTTTTTTACCTGTGAGTCTCACTATTGTACCACTAAATTTAGAGCCCAAAATGGCAAATCGAAGGTACACTAGTGAAGAGGCCTACACGTTTCTGAGCATGACAATAGTGAAGAGAAAGTCACTCATCTGTCAGATTCAGGCTCAGAATATGATCCTGTAGAGGACAGCGGCTCCATGACAGATAGCTCTGTCGACGGAGTTGTGGTCCCTGCCAAGGTCAGGCGTAACAGACCCCAAACTTCTTCTGTCGTTAATGTGCAAGAACCACAGGTCCCTCGTATGGAGCAGAGCAGTACTAGCACCGCTATTCCTTCTGGTGAACTGGCAAGCACCAGCGGCCTAGTACACCCTGGTCGTAGTCAATCCAGCACTGCAGTATCACGTGGTGACGTGGCGAGTCCCATAAGTGCAGTTTAAGTTGGTAAGGTGGCAAGCACAAGTAGTGTCCCGCTGCCACTAAGAAGATGAACACAGGGCCGTCGTGCCCATAGTGCCCTTCCTGCTGCATTCACAATCCTAATTGGGAACCCACCACTTCTGCAGCACCCGTACTTCCCCTATTCACTGGCCAACCCGGCATTCAGGTGATTTTACGTCACTTGATTTTTATTCGCTGTTTTTCACCGAAGATCTCTATAGATCTATTGTGGACCAAAGCAATTTGTACGCTGGTCAACACATCGCCACTATTCCCCAGTACTCCCTTGCCAGAGATTGGAGACCAATTACGGTTTCTGAATTTAAGCTCTTTCTGGGCCTTTCCCTCAACATGGGCATAACTAAAAAGAGTGAGTTGCGGTCATATTGGTCCCATGACCCAATTCACCATATGACCAGGGTACGATACGAGCAGATCTTGTGGTTCATGCACTTCAATGACAATGAACTCTGTCATACTCGTGGAGACCCTGGATAAGATCGGCTCTACAAAATTCGGCCCCTCGTAAACCACTTCAACCAACGTTTTACAGACTTGTTTACTCCCCATCAAGTTGTCTGCGTTGATGAGTCCCTGATTAAGTTTTCTGGCCGCTTGTCATTCAAACAGTACCTTCCCAGCAAGCGTGCCAGATACGGGGTCAAGATGTAAAAGCTCTGTGACAGGGCCACAGGCTATACATGTAGTTTTATGGTTTACGAGGGAAAAGATAGTCACGTAGAGCCGACAAACTGCCCTGACTAGATAGGAAGCACTGGCAAGATTGTGTGGTACTTGGTGTCACCCTTATTCGGAACGGCGTACCACTTATATGTGGACAATTATTACACGAGCGTGCCACTTTAGTCACTTGCTTCATCAGCAGTTTTGAGCATGTGGCACCGTGCAACCTAATCGCCAGGGCTTTCCCCAGCGGCTTGTAGATTCCCGTCTTAGGCTGGGGGAGAGAGCCTGCTTCAAGTGTAATAACTTGCTCACTATGAAGTGGAGGGATAATAAGAATTATTTCGTTCTTACCTCCCTTCATGCAGACACAGCGGTCCAAATTACTACGGCGACTGGTGTTGTGGAGAAACCCTTCTGTGTCCATGAATATAACCAAAATATGGGAGGGGTGGACCTCAACGACCAGTTGTTGGTGCCATACCTAATTGCCCGTAAGGCCAGACACTGGTATAAAAAAGTGTCTGTTTATTTATTTCAATTGGCTTTACTGAACGCTCATGTGCTATACAGAGCTTCAGGACGGACTGGATCCTTCCTTAAATTCCAGGAAGAGATCGTCAGAGCCCTTCTGTTTCCAGACGGTGCTCCACCTCACCTTCCCCAACCAAATGCAGTAAGCCAGCTGCACGAGAGGCATTTTCTTTATGTCCTCCTGAGTACCCCTACCCAAAAAGCCCCCCCAAAAAGATGTCGTGTCTGCAGCAAGCGCGGATATAGGCGTGACACCCACTATTATTGTCCCTCCTGTCCTGACAATCCTGGTCTTTGCATTGGTGAATGTTTTGAACACTACCATACACTAGTTGAGTATTAGCATAGGGTACAGCAATGCACAGACTAGGCACACTTTCACAGGGTCTCCCAAGATTCCATCGCATTTTGAGAGACCCGAAGCTGAAACCGGTTACAGTTACAAAAGTTACAGTTACAAAAAAAAGTGTAAAAAAAAAAAAAAAACACAAAAAATATATAAAATAAAAAAAACAAAAATAGTTGTCGTTTTATTGTTCTTTCTCTATTCTCTCTCTCTCTATTCTCTATCTATTGTTCTGCTCTTTTTTTTACTGTATTCTATTCTGCAATGTTTTACTGTTATTATGTTTTATCATGTTTGCTTTATAGGTATGCAATTTTTTTATACTTTACTGTGTTTTATTGTTAACCTTTTTTTAGTTTTCAGGTACGCCATTCAGCTGCAGAGCAGATTTATTTATCTTGACAGCAACAGCGTTTGCTCCCACGATACATAAAGCCGCGACTCCAGCGCTGTCGGAGGTGATTTCACCACCACAGTTAAAAAAAAGAGCATATATGCCGAAGCATGGGGCAGCAGGGGCGCAGGAGCGATTTGCTCCTACCTTATGCGGGTGGATGCCCCCATGCTTCGGCATATATATATTTTAGGCACCAGTTGCGTTAAAAAATGTTTTATTTTTTACTATGTTTTTTTTGTATTTGCTTTGCAGATATTGTAAGTCTTACTGTTATATCGTAATGTTACTTTGTTTTATTGTTAACCATCATTTGCTTAGCAGGTACGCCATTCAGTTGCAGCGCGGATTTATTTATCTTGACAGCAACAGCGTTTGCTCCCACAATACATAAAGCCGTGACTCCAGCACTGTAGGAGGTAATTTCATCACCACAGTTAAAAAAAAGAGCATATATGCCGAAGCATGGGGGCAGCAGGGGCGGAGGAGCGTTTTGCTCCTACCTTTCGGGGCGGATGCCCCAATACTTCGGCATATATAAACGGTGCATGTATGCCCATCATTAGAAGTGGGTGGATGAAGGGAGGTATTCTAATGGTGGGCATACCCACCGATCAATCTCTTTTTTCGTTCAGCCCACAGGCTGCATGAAAACAAAGTTTACAATATATGCCCAACAAGGACCAGATGTTGCTGGACTTTGAGTGGTTATACCAGAATGATGCCTGCAGGTTTAGGTATCATCTTGTATCATTCTTTTCAGCCAGCAGTCGGCTTTCATGTAAAAGCAATCCTAGCAGCTAATTAGCCTCTAGACTGCTTTTACAAGCAGTGGGAGGGAATGCCCCCCCCACGTCTTCCATGTTTTTTTCCTGCTCTCCTGTCCCAACAGGGAACCTGAGAATGCAGCCGGTGATTCGGCCAGCTGACCATAGAGCTGATCAGAGACCAGAATGGCTCCAATCCTCTATATGGCCTAAGAAAACGGAAACTATGAGCATTTTATGACTTAGATTACGCCGGATGTAAACAGTGCCATTGGGAAATTGGAAAAGCATTTTATCTCACTGATCTTGGTGTGGTCAGATGCTTTGAGGGCAGAGGAGAGATCTAGGGTTTAATAGACCCCAATTTTTTCAAAAAAAGAGTACCTGTCACTACCTATTGCTATCATAGGGGATATTTACATTCCCTGAGATAACAATAAAAATAATTTTAAAAAAATTAAAAGGAACAGTTTAAAAATAAGATAAAAAAGCAAAAAAATTAAGAAAAAAAAAAAAGCACCCCTGTCCCCCCCTGCTCTTGCGCAAACGGGAACGCAAGTGTCGGTCTGGCGTCAAATGTAAACAGCAATTGCACCATGCATGTGAGGTATCACCGCGAAGGTCAGATCGAGGGCAGTAATTTTAGCAGTAGACCTCCTCTGTAAATCTAAAGTGTTAACCTGTAAAGGCTTTTAAAGGCTTTTAAAAATGTATTTCGTTTGTCGCCACTGCACGTTTGTGCGCAATTTTAAAGCATGTCATGTTTGGTATCCATGTACTCGGCCTAAGATCATCTTTTTTATTTCATCAAACATTTGGGAAATATAGTGTGTTTTAGTGAATTTAACATTTTAAAAAGTGTGTTTTTTCCCAAAAAAATGCGTTTGAAGAATTGCTGCGCAAATACTGTGTGAAAAAAAAATGAAACACCCACCATTTTAATCTGTAGTGCCTTTGCTTTAAAAAAATATATAATGTTTGGGGGTTCAAAGTAATTTTCTTGGAAAAAAAATCTTTTTTTCATGTAAACAAAAAGTGTCAGAAAGGGCTTTGTCTTCAAGTGATTAGAAGAGTGGGTGATGTGTTACATAAGCTTTTAAATGTTGTGCATAAAATGCCAGGACAGTTCAAACCCCCCCCCCTAATGACCCAATTTTGGAAAGTAGACACCCCAAGCTATTTGCTGAGAGGCATGTCGAGTCCATGGAATATTTTATATTGTGACACAAGTTGCGAAAAGACAATTTTTTTTTTGCACAAAGTTGTCACTAAATGATATATTGCTCAAACATGCCATGGGAATATGTGAAATTACACCCCAAATACATTCTGTTGCTTCTCCTGAGTATGGGGATACCACATGTGTGGGACTTTTTGAGAGCCTAGCCGCGTACGGGACCCCGAAAACCAAGCACTGCCTTCAGGCTTTCTAAGGGTGTAAATGTTTGATTTCACTCTTCATTGCCTATCACAGTTTCGGAGGCCATGGAATGACCAGATGGCACAAATTCCCCCCAAATGACCCCATTTTGGAAAGTAGACACTCCAAGCTATTTGCTGAGAGGTATGGTGAGTATTTTGCAGACCTTACTTTTTGTCACAAAGTTTTTAAAATTGAAAAAAGAAAAAAAAAGAAAAAAAAAATTTTTTCTTGTCTTTCTTCATTTTCAAAAACAAATAAGAGCTGCAAAATACTGGCCATGCCTCTCAGCAAATAGCTTGGGGTGTCTACTTTCCAAAATGGGGTCATTTGAGGGGGGTTTGTGCCATCTTGGCATTTTATGGCCTTCGAAACTGTGATAGGTAGTGAGGAGTGAAATCAAAAATTTACGCCCTTAGAAATCCTGAAGGCGGTAATTGGATTTTGGGGCCCTGTATGCAGCTAGGCTCCCAAAAAGTCCCACACATGTGGTATCCCCGTACTCAGGAGAAGCAGCAGAATGTATTTTGGGGTGTAATTCCACATATGCCCAGGGCGTGTTTGAGCAATATATCATTTATTGACAACTTTGTGCAAAAAAGAAAAAAAAAAAAAAAGTTTGTCACTTTCCCGCAACTTGTGGCAAAATATAAAATATTCTATGGACTCGACATGTCTCTCAGCAAATAGCTTGGGGTGTCTACTTTCCAAAATGAGGTCATTTGGGGGGGGGTTGTGCCATCTGGGCATTTTATGGCCTTCAAAACTGTGATAGGTAGTGAGGAGCGAAATCAAAAATTGGTGGTGGTGCTTGGTTTTCGGGGGCCCCGTACGTAGATAGGCTCCCAAAAAGTCCCACACATGTGGTATTCCCGTACTCAGGAGAATCAGCAGAATGTATTTTGGGCTGTAATTCCACATATGCCCATGGCATGTTTGAATGTTTTAGCAATATATCATTTAGTGACAATTTTGTGCAAAAAAAAAAAAAGTTTGTAATTTTCCCGCAACTTGTGTCAAAATATGAAAATATTCCATGGACTCAACATGCCTCTCAGCAAATATCTTGGGGTGTCTACTTTCCAAAATGGGGTAATTTGGGGGGGGGGGGTTTGTGCCACCTTGGCATTTTATGGCCTTCAAAACTGTGAATGGTAGTGAGGAGTGAAATCAAAAATTTACGCCCTTAGAAATCCTGAAGGCGGTGCTTGGTTTTCGGGGCCCTGTACGCAGCTAGTCTCCCAAAAAGTCCCACACATGTGGTATCCCCATACTCAGGAGAAGCAGCTAAATGTATTTTGAGGCGCAATTCTACATATGACCATGGCATGTGTGAGCAATATATCATTTAGTGACAACTTTGTAATTTTTTTTTTTTTTTATCATTATTCAATCACTTGGGACAAAATAAATTAATATTTAATGGGCTCAACATGCCTCTCAGCAATTTTTTTGGGGTGTCTACTTTTCAAAATGGGGTCATTTTGGGGGGGGGGGGGTTGTACTGCCCTGCCATTTTAGCAAATTTAGAAATTAGATAGGCAGTCATAAACTAAAAGCTGTGTAAATTCCAGAAAATGTACCCTAGTTTGTAGACGCTATAACTTTTGCGCAAACCAATAAATATGCACTTATTGACATTTTTTTTTACCAAAGACATGTGTCCAAATACATATTGGCCTAAATGTATGACTAAAATTGAGTTTATTGGATTTTTTTTTATAACAAAAAGTAGAAAATATCATTTTTTTTCAAAATATTCGGTCTTTTTCCGTTTATAGCGCAAAAAATAAAAAACGCAGAGGTGATCAAATGCCATCAAAAGAAAACTCTATTTGTGGGAAAAAAAAGGACTCATGTTTTGTTTGGGTACAGCATTGAATGACCGCGCAATTAGCAGTTAAAGCGACGCAGTGCCAAATTGTAAAAAGTGCTCTGGTCAGGAAGGGGGTAAATCCTTCCAGGGCTGAAGTGGTTAAATAAAATTTATATATGTATATATATATAGTTTTTTGTTTTGTTTTTTAATACCAATATATATGTTATATGTCGCTACTTTGAAGAGGAATACCGTTGTTTTGGCAGCAGCTAGCTACCATAACCCCAGTATCCTCTTCAAGAGCGGGCAGTCCGCTTTAACCACTTCAATACCAGGCACTTATACACCTTCCTGCCCAAGCCCATTTTCAGCTTTCAGCACTGTCGCAATTTGAATGGCAATTGCGTGGTCATACTACAATGTACCGAAACAAATTTTTTATCATTTTGTTCCCATAGATAGAGCTTTCTTTTGGTGGTATTTGATCACCTCTGCGATTTTTATTTTTTGTGCAACAAATAAAAAAAGACCAACATTTTTTTTTAAAAAAAAGCTTTTCTTTGTTTCTCTTAAATTTTTTTGTAAATAATTATGTTTCCTTCTTCAGTGATGGGCACTGATATGCCTGCACTGACGGGCACTGATAAGGCAGCACCGATGGGCATGATGAGGTGGCACTGATGAGGTGGCACTGATGAGGTGCACTGATGGGCAGCACTGATGGGCAGCACTGATGGGCACTCATAGGTGGCACTGATGGGTACTTATGGGTGGCACTGATGGGTACTTATGGGTGGCACTGATGGGCACTAATGGTCACTGATAGGTGGGCAATGATGGGCACGGATGGGCACTGATAGGTGGCACTAAGTGACACTGATGGGTGGCACTGATTACACTGGTGGGTGGCATTGCTGGGCATCACTGATTTTATTAATTCTTTAATGGTGCCAGTCAGTGCCCATTTGTGGGCACTGATTGGCATATGTTGGGTATAAATTGGCACATGTGGATGGCCATGGGGGATGTACCTGGGGATCCACATGTTAGGGGCTTCCCTAGTGGTCCTGGCGCTTCCTTGGTGGCCCAGTGTGGGCATCCGAGGGTGGGCTGTGCAAACCCCCTGGTCAGGAGAGCCGTCGATCGGCTCTCCTCTACTCGTGTCCGTCAGAGGCTCTTTACCGAGATCGGTGCAGCGGTGTGTCAGACTGACACACCACACCACCGATCGCCGCGATGCGCTCCCCCGCGGGCGCGCGGCGGCTGTAATCCTGCTGGACATCATATGATGTCCAGTCAGGATAACTGAACCACTGCCCGGCCGTCATTTTGCTATGGGCCGGGCAGGAAGTGGTTAGGATAAAAGTGATCTCTGCGGCAGATTCGCCGCAAGATCACTTTTATCGGCGGCGGGAGAGGGCTCCCCCCTCCCACCGCTCTCCGGTGCCCTCCACCGCTTACCGGAGCCGTCAGCAGCGGAGGTGATCGGATCCTTCTATGTCAGTGGCCTGGAGACGAGTGAGAGCAAGATGGCCCCCACCTGTCTCCATACCACTGCAGGGCGGAAGTGACGTCAAAACATCACTTCCGCCCAATGCTCTTAAAGCAACATATTTTGTATTTTTTATGACATTAAATAATTATTTATTTTTTATTGCATTTTAGTGTAAATCTGAGATCAGAGGTCTTTTTGAACACAGATCTCATATTTAAGAGGTCCTGTCATGCTTTTTTTCTATTACAAGGGATGTTTACATTCCTTGTAATAGGAATACAATTGACACAATCTTTTATTTTTTTTTTTTAAAACAGTGTAAAAATAAAAAAAATTTAGGGTAAAATAATTAAGAAGAAGAAAAAAATACTTTTTAAAAGCGCCCCGTCCCGACAAGCTCGCGCCGGAAGCGAACACATACATGAGCAGCGCCCGCATATGAAAACGGTGTTCAAACCACACATGTGATGTATCGACACGATCGTTAGAGTGAGAGCAATAATTCTAGCCCTAGATCACCTCTGTAACTGAAAATATGCAACCTGTAGAATTTTTAAACGTCGTTTATGGAGATTTTTAAGGGTTAAAAGTTTGTCGCCATTCCACGAGCGGGCGCAATTTTGAAGCGTGACATGTTGGGTATCAATTTACTCGGAATAACATTATCTTTCACAATATAAAAAAAATTGGGCTAACTTTACTGTTGTTTTATTCTTAATTAAAAAAAAGTGAATCTTTTTCCAAAAAAAGTGCGTTTGTAAGACCGTTGCGCAAATACGGTGTGACAAAAAGTATTTCAACGACAGCCATTTATTCTCTAGGGTGTTAGAAAAAAATATATATAATGTTTGGGGGTTCTAAGTAATTTTGTAGCAAAAAAAAAAAGTTTTTAACTTGTAAACACCAAATCTCAGAAAGAGGCTCAGTCCTTAAGTGGTTAAAAGGAGTAAACACAGGTGATTGATAATAAATGGCTTCAGCCAAACACTAACTAGGAGTGAAAGAAAAAGTTTTTGTGTAAAAACACCAAATCTCAGAAAGAGGCTCGGTCCTTAAGTGTTAATGCCTGGAATGTACTAAGACAAAGAAACCTTCTGCCTTCACAACCATTTTAAGTTTAAAGGCCATGTAGTGCATTAAACATTACAATCTATACAGTCATTGCCACATTATTATGCTGGGATAGGGGAACTGCAATCAGGCTGGGCTTGCATAGAACCCCTGTCTGACTCAATCCCTATCCCATCCCTACTCCCAGATAATGTAAATGATCGTTTTCTTTTAATGCAGAAAAGGTTCTTTCCCTCAGACAATAAAACAAGAATACAAATAAAGCATGTAAAATAAAATACAATATATATTAGTAAACCCCCCTGGTTTTCCTCATTTAGTGGATGAAATCTCTGGATTATTTTACCTGTTATAGGAGAGCTGAGATCCAATCCCGTTATAATGTCAGTGTGCAATGTTCAGCTCCTGTGGAGGGAAATGAAACCCTTTGTTAGAGCTCCCTTTATATAAACCATCACAAATTCTTCACCAACTTTCACCTTTCACTTCATATTTTCCCCTTTGTATTCTCACAGTGGTCTTCTCTGAGAAAATCACATGTTTTATGTGCACTAAACTATTGAACTATTGAAGGTCAAACAGTCTATGATTTGCTGCAGGCGAACAGCAAATAAAGTGCAAATACAGTAAATGAACAAATACAAGACTGGGGTCTTTCCTAAACGGTGGTTCCATTTTTTAACACTAGTTGGGATAGAGTGTCCTGTGTGATGGGGGACTTTTAAATTATTAATTTTGTGAGTTATTACCTGGATGAATGACTGTCTTATATTGCATAATGATATGTATGTATAGAATTTGGTGTGGAGGACTTCTTAATGGAATTGTGGGTACTTTGGGGTTGATTTACTAAAGGCAAATAGACTGTGCACTTTGCAAAGTGCAGTTGTTCCAGAGCTTAGTAAATGAGGTAAGGCTTCACTTTGTAAAGAGTACCCAATCACGTGCAAGGAAAATTAAAAAATACAGTATTTTTGCTTGCATATGATTGGATGATGGAAGTCAGCAGAACTTTTACTCATTTACTCAGCTCTGGAGCAAATGCACTTTGCAAAGTGCACAGCCTATTTGCCTTTAGTAAATCAACCCCTTTTATTGTCTTTATTTAAAGGTTCACATCAGGATTTGACATAACAATAGGTTGCTTTCACATAACAAACAAGGTACATAAAGCAGTAGTCACATGAATATACACAAAATAATACCCAGCTCAACAATATTTGTTATACTGAACAACAAATGCAACTGTGTACTTAGGGTGCCCACGTGTCCCGGATTGAACGGGATTATCCCGTCATTGACATCTTTGTCCCCGGTCCCGGGCAGCTTCATTCCGGGACAATACAGTGTCCCGGAATGAAACTGACAATCTGGGAACAGGGGCGGACCGAGCCGCCATAGCGCTGGCTCTGGCTCCGCTTCCACCTCCTCCACCTCCTCCTGATCACTGATTGGTATAGCCGCCTGGCATCAGGCAACCAGTGACGTCACTGCCCAGCGTTGAAAGCGGAGGAGGATTTCACTTCCTCCTCCTCCTCTCTAGTGCTGCTGGTTCTTTCAGCTCCGCACTTGTCTCCAGTGACTGGCCTGCAGCTTGTGTGGGGTGTTTCTGTTCCCACAGGCTGCCTGCGATTACAGTGTGTACGGCATCTCTCCCTTCCCCGCCCCTCCTGCCCACCTCACACTAACACACCGACTGAATCCCCTCCCCCTTTTCCTCGGCTTGGATGTCACAGACAGGAAAAGGAGGGGGAGGGGCATGGACACAGGACTCAACAGGACGGGACGTGCTGATCTGAGGTTTGTACAGAATATTAATACTTGGCACTTGCAGGAGAAGGAGACACAGAGACAGGGGGCAAGTTGTCAAAAAATAATACTTGCAGTGATTTTGGGGGATAAGAGCATGCTGTATGTGCTAGGGGGCACTTTAGGAGGGGAGATATATTGTGCTAGGGGGGGGGGGTCAGATTTTTTTATTTAACCCCCCCTTCCAGCACAATTTCTCTCCCCTCCCAAAGTGTGCCCCCTAGGACATACAGCATGCTCTTATCCCCCCAAATCACTGCAAGTATTCTTCTTTGACAACTTGCCCCCTTCCCCATCTTCAAAGACAAACTGACTGCTATTGAGGGGACAATTGTACTGTCTGGAATCCTGGGAACTTTGCTAGAGATTCAGGGCAATTCTGGAGGAGGATGTAAGGAGGCACTAAGGGGCACCCCGGAGGACGTAAGGGGGCTCTGACTAAGTTAGTACCGCCAGAGTGCCCCATTACATCCCCCCTTACAACCTCCAGAGTGCCCCATTACATCCCCCCTTACAACCTCCAGAGTGCCCCCTTACATCCTTCGGAGTGCCCCACCACCAAAGTGGTATAGAAGTGGCTGACAGACTATCAGGAGGTGATATTGCACTCCTCTTCCTCCTCTCTCCGCTAACTACCCCCCCGCCATACACTCTATACTCCTCTCCTGTACATATTACCCACCGCCATACATTCCGCACTCCTCTCCTGTACATATTACCCACCGCCATACATTCCGCACTCCTCTCCTGTACATATTACCCACCATTATACATTCCGCACTCCTCTCCTGTACATATTACCCACCATTATACATTCCACACTCCTCTCCTGTACATATTACCCCCCGCCATACACTCCATACTCCTCTCCTGTACATATTACCCCCCTCCATACACTCCATACTCCTCTCCTGTACATATTACCCACCGCCATACATTCCGCACTCCTCTCCTGTACATATTACCCACCGCCATACACTCTATACTCCTCTCCTGTACATATTACCCACCGCCATACATTCCGCACTCCTCTCCTGTACATATTACCCACCGCCATACACTCTATACTCCTCTCCTGTACATATTACCCTCCACCATACACTCCGCACTCCTCTCCTGTACATATTACCCACCGCCATACATTCCGCACTCCTCTCCTGTACATATTACCCACCGCCATACATTCCGCACTCCTCTCCTGTACATATTACCCACCATTATACATTCCGCACTCCTCTCCTGTACATATTACCCACCATTATACATTCCACACTCCTCTCCTGTACATATTACCCCCCGCCATACACTCCATACTCCTCTCCTGTACATATTACCCCCCTCCATACACTCCATACTCCTCTCCTGTACATATTACCCACCGCCATACATTCCACACTCCTCTCCTGTACATATTACCCACCGCCATACACTCTATACTCCTCTCCTGTACATATTACCCACCGCCATACATTCCGCACTCCTCTCCTGTACATATTACCCACCGCCATACATTCCGCACTCCTTTCCTGTACATATTACCCACCACCATACATTCCGCCCTCCTCTCCTGTACATATTACCCACCATTATACATTCCGCACTCCTCTCCTGTACATATTACCCCCCTCCATACACTCTATACTCCTCTCCTGTACATATTACCCACCATTATACATTCCGCACTCCTCTCCTGTACATATTACCCCCCGCCATACACTCCATACTCCTCTCCTGTACATATTACCCACCATTATACATTCCGCACTCCTCTCCTGTACATATTACCCCCCGCCATACACTCCATACTCCTCTCCTGTACATATTACCCACCATTATACATTCCGCACTCCTCTCCTGTACATATTACCCCCCGCCATACACTCCATACTCCTCTCCTGTACATATTACCCACCATTATACATTCCGCACTCCTCTCCTGTACATATTACCCCCCGCCATACACTCCGCACTCCTCTCCTGTACATATTACCCCCCTCCATACACTCCATACTCCTCTCCTGTACATATTACCCCCCCGCATTTGTGGTGCAGATTCGCCGCAAGATCACTTTTATCGGTGGCGGGAGAGGGCTCCCCCCTCCCACCGCTCTCCGGTGCCCTCCGCCGCTTACCGGAGCCGTCAGCAGCGGATGTGATCGGATCCTCCTATGTCAGTGGCCTGGAGATGAGTGAGAGGAAGATGGCCCCCACCTGTCTCCATACCACTGCAGGGCGGAAGTGACGTCAAAACATCACTTCCGCCCAATGCTCTTAAAGCAACATATTTTTTATGACATTAAATAATTATTTTTTTTTTTTATTGCATTGTAGTGTAAATATGAGATCCGAGGTCTTTTTGAACACAGATCTCATATTTAAGAGGTCCTGTCATGCTTTTTTTCTATTACAAGGGATGTTTACATTCCTTGTAAAAGGAATAAAATTGACCCAATCTTTTATTTTTTTTTAAAAAAACAGTGTAAAAATAAAAAAATTTAGGTAAAATAATTAAGAAGAAGAAAAAACACTTTTTAAAGCGCCCCGTCCCGACAAGCTCGCGCCGGAAGCGAACACATACAAGAAACACACATGAAAATATGCAACCTGTAGAATTTTTTAAACGTCGTTTATGGAGATTTTTAAGGGTAAAAGTTTGTCGCCATTCCACGAGCGGGCGCAATTTTGAAGCGTGACATGTTGGGTATCAATTTACTCGGAATAACATTATCTTTCACAATATAAAAAAAATTGGGCTAACTTTACTGTTGTTTTATTTTTAATTAAAAAAAAGTGAATCTTTTTCCAAAAAAAGTGCGTTTGTAAGACTGTTGCGCAAATACGGTGTGACAAAAAGTATTTCAACGACAGCCATTTTATTCTCTAGGGTGTTAGAAAAAATATATATAATGTTTGGGGGTTCTAAGTAACTTTGTAGCAAAAAAAAAAAATTTTTAACTTGTAAACACCAAATCTCAGAAAGAGGCTCAGTCCTTAAGTGGTTAAAAGGAGTAAACACAGGTGATTGATAATAAATGGCTTCAGCCAAACACTAACTATGGGTGAAAGAAAAGTTTTTGTGTAAAACACCAAATCTCAGAAAGAGGCTCGGTCCTTAAGTGGTTAATGCCTGGAATGTACTAAGATAAAAGAAACCTTCTGCCTTCACAACCATTTTAAGTTTAAAGGCCATGTAGTGCATTAACATTACAATATATACAGTCATTGCCACATTATTATGCTGGGATAGGGGAACTGCAATCAGGCTGGGCTTGCATAGAACCCCTGTCTGACTCAAATCCCTATCCCATCCCTACTCCCAGATAATGTCAATGATCGTTTTCTTTTAATGCAGAAAAGGTTCTTTCCCTCAGACAATAAAACAAGAATACAAATAAAGCATGTTAAAATAAAATACAATATATATTAGTAAACCCCCCTGGTTTTCCTCATTTAGTGGATGAAATCTCTGGATTATTTTACCTGTTATAGGAGAGCTGAGATCCAATCCCGTTATAATGTCAGTGTGCAATGTTCAGCTCCTGTGGAGGGAAATGAAACCCTTTGTTAGAGCTCCCTTTATATAAACCATCACAAATTCTTCACCAACTTTCACTTTCACTTTATATTTATCCCCTTTGTATTCTCACAGTGGTCTTCTCTGAGAAATCACATGTTTTATGTGCACTAAACTATTGAAGGTCAAACAGTCTATTATTTGCTGCAGGCGAACAGCAAATAAAGTGCAAATACAGTAAAGTAACAAATACAAGACTGGGGTCTTTCCTAAACGGTGGTTCCATTTTTTAACACTAGTTGGGATAGAGTGTCTGAGTGATGGGGGACTTTTAAATTAATAATTTTGTGAGTTGCTACCTGGATGAATGACTGTCTTATATTGCATAATGATATGTACCCCGTTTCCCCGAAAATAAGACCTAGCGTGATTGTTGATGATGGCTGCAATATAAGCCCTACCCCACAAATAAGCCCTACCCTGTTTCCCTGAAAATAAGACCTACAAGGACTTTAACTAGGGCTTATTTGGAGGGTGGGGCTTATATTGCAGCCATCACTGACAATCACGCTAGGTCTTATTTTCGGGGAAACAGGGTATGTATAGAATTTGGTGTGGTGGACTTCTTAATGGAATTTTGGGTACTTTGGGGTTGATTTACTAAAGGCAAATAGACTGTGCACTTTGCAAAGTGCAGTTGTTCCAGAGCTTAGTAAATGAGGCAAGGCTTCACTTTGTAAAGAGTACCCAATCACGTGCAAGGAAAGTAAAAATACAGAATTTTTGCTTGCATATGATTGGATGATGGAAGTCAGCAGAGCTTTTAATTATTTACTAAGCTCTGGAGCAAATGCACTTTGCAAAGTGCACAGTCTATTTGCCTTTAGTAAATCAACCCCTTTTATTTAACCACTTGCCGACCGCCTCACGAGGCGGTCGGCATCTTTCCCTGAGCAATCAGAGGTGAGGGGGAGGCCATCCATTCGTGGTCACCCCCTCACAATCGCTCCCAGCCAATGACAATCTTCCTCTGCCTCTGAAATGTAAACAGAAGCAGAGGAAGTGATGTCATCTCTCCTTGAGTCGGTCTTTTCCGTTCCGGCGACGAGGAGAGAAGACATCAAGTAAGTGCACCAACACTACACTAACAGTAGAACACTCTAGGCATTTCACTCACGATCACCCCCCGATCACCCCCCTGTACCCCCTGTCACAGTGACACTGATAGCAGTTTTTGTTTTTTTTTTCTGATTATTGCATTGGTGTCAGTTTGTGACAGTTATAAGTGGTAGGGTAGTTAGTATTAGCCCCCTTTAGGTCTAGGATACCCCCCTAACCCCCCCAATAAAGGTTAACCCCTTGATCACCCCCCCGTCGCCAGTGTCACTAAGCGATCGTTTTTCTGATCGCTGTATTAGTGACACAGGTGACGCTAGTTAGGGAGGTAAGTATATAGGTTCGCCGTCAGTGTTTTATAGCATCAGGGACCCCCATATACTACCTAATAAAGGTAACCCCCTGATTTCCCCCTAGTTAACCCTTTCATCTGTGATCACCGTATAACTGTTACGGGTGATGCTGGTTGGTTAGTTTATCTATTATAGTTTCAGGGCACCCGCCGTTTATTACCTAATAAAGGTTTAACCTCCTGATCGCCCGGCGGTGATATAAGTTAGGTTTTAGGGTCAGATAGGGTCTGCGTCGCCCCAGGCAGCGTCAGGTTAGTGCCAGTACCGCTAACACCCACGCACGCAGAATACACCTCCCTTAGTTGTATAGTATCTGAACGGATCAATATCTGATCCGATCAGATCTATACTAGCGTCCCCAGCAGTTTCGGGTTCCCAAAAACACAGTGTTAGCGGGATCAGCCCAGATACCTGCTAGCACTTGCGTTTTGCCCCTCCGCCCGGCCCAGCCCAGCCCACCCAAGTGCAGTATCGATCGATCACTGACACTTACAAAACACTAAACACACATAACTGCAGCGTTCGCAGAGTCAGGCCTGATCCCTGCGATCGCTAACAGTTTTTTTGGTATCGTTTTGATACAGTCGCTAACAGTCAGTGCGTGGCAAGTGACATCTCCATCTGGTGGCAGCATGGCAAGTGACATCCCCATCTGGTGGCAGTGTGGCAAGTGACATCCCCATCTGGTGGCAGCGTGGCAAGTGACATCCCCATCTGGTGGCAGCGTGGCAAGTGACATCCCCATCTGGTGGCAGCGTGGCAAGTGACATCCCCATCTGGTGGCAGCGTGGCAAGTGACATCCCCATCTGGTGGCAGCGTGGCAAGTGACGTCCCCATCTGGTGGCAGCGTGGCAAGTGACATCCCCATCTGGTGGCAGCGTGGCAAGTGACGTCTCCATCTGGTGGCAGCGTGGCAAGTGACATCCCCATCTGGTGGCAGCGTGGCAAGTGACGTCTCCATCTGGTGGCAGCATGGCAAGTGACATCCCCATCTGGTGGCAGCGTGGCAAGTGACATCCCCATCTGGTGGCAGCGTGGCAAGTGACGTCCCCATCTGGTGGCAGCGTGGCAAGTGACGTCTCCATCTGGTGGCAGCATGGCAAGTGACATCCCCATGTGGTGGCAGCATGGCGAGTGACATCCCTATCTGGTGGCAGCGTGGCAAGTGACATCCCCATCTGGTGGCAGCGTTGCAAGTGACATCCCCATCTGGTGGCAGCGTGGCAAGTGACGTCTCCATCTGGTGGCAGCATGGCAAGTGATATCCCCATCTGGTGGCAGCGTGGCAAGTGACATCCCCATCTGGTGGCAGCGTGGCAAGTGACATCCCCATCTGGTGGCAGCATGGCAAGTGACATCCCCATCTGGTGGCAGCGTGGCAAATGACATCCCCATCTGGTGGCAGCGTGGCAAGTGACATCCCCATCTGGTGGCAGCGTGGCAAGTGACATCCCCATCTGGTGGCAGCGTGGCAAGTGACATCCCCATCTGGTGGCAGCGTGGCAAGTGACATCCCCATCTGGTGGCAGCCAGGCAGTGTGGCAAGTGACATCTCCATCTGGTGGCAGCGTGGCAAGTGACATCTCCATCTGGTGGCAGCCAGGCAGTGTGGCAAGTCACATCTCCATCTGGTGGCAGCGTGGCAAGTGACATCCCCATCTGGTGGCAGCCAGGCAGTGTGGCAAGTGACATCTCCATCTGGTGGCAGCGTGGCAAGTGACATCCCCATCTGGTGGCAGCATGGCAAGTGACATCCCCATCTGGTGGCAGCCAGGCAGTGTGGCAAGTGACATCTCCATCTGGTGGCAGCGTGGCAAGTGACATCTCCATCTGTTGGCAGCCAGGCAGTGTGGCAAGTGACATCTCCATCTGGTGGCAGCGTGGCAAGTGACATCCCCATCTGGTGGCAGCCAGGCAGTGTGGCAAGTGACATCTCCATCTGGTGGCAGCGTGGCAAGTGACATCCCCATCTGGTGGCAGCGAGGCAAGTGACATCCCCATCTGGTGGCAACCAGGCAGTGTGGCAAGTGACATCTCCATCTGGTGGCAGCGTGGCAAGTGACATCCCCATCTGGTGGAAGCGTGGCAAGTGACATCCCCATCTGGTGGCAGCCAGGCAGTGTGGCAAGTGACATCTCCATCTGGTGGCAGCGTGGCAAGTGACATCTCCATCTGGTGGCAGCGCGGCAAGTGACATCCCCATCTGGTGGCAGCCAGGCAGTGTGGCAAGTGACATCTCCATCTGGTGGCAGGCATAGTGTCAAGTGACAAGCGATGGTGGCAAGTGACACGCTCAGGGCTCCCAATGATTCTGCATTATGGTGAGTTGAACTATTTCATTTTACATTACAATGTAATGATAGAAATAATGTGTTTCAATTATCCTGACACCATACCAACCATGGTGCCGGGGATGATTGAAGCACTAACACCAGCCATTGCCCTGAAAAATTGCCCGCGAAAAATCCTTACCCCTCGCGCGCTTACCCTGAAGTATTTTTAGTCTGTACAATTAAAGCCAGTTGTTTTCAGTTTTCTTGTGTGTGGAGATATGTTTTTAATTGATCTATTGTAGCAGTCATCGATAAAGGACGAGAATGGTGGTGTGTGTGGGGGGGGTGGCGGCAATGAAGGACCCGGCCTTGGGGCGGCAAAGGGAGTAAATCCGGGCCTGCGAGTCCCATAAGTGCAGTTCAAGCTGGTGAGGCTATTTTCCGTGGAAGAGGTTTACAGTACAACACATGTGGGAGACATAAAACTTTAGAATTCAGATCACTCACATGACTTGACTTGAGTCGGACTCGAGTCACCTGTTTGAGGACTTGCGACTTGCTTGACAAAATTAAATAAATGACTCAACTTGACTTTGACTTGCCACTAATGACTTGCGACTTGACTTTGACTTTGGCTATTTGACTTGCAATGACTTGCAATGACTTGGCACCACCAGTGCTGTGTCTTGGCCTAGGCAAAAGCCGCCCCCCCCCACAAAAGAAAGCTCCCCCGAGTCCCGGCTTCTGCCCGCACAAATACAGCTTTCTAACATTGTGGGCGGGGATCGGATAGGTGTCCGCGAGCGGCGCTTGCAGTGTTCGCGGCCGCCGCAGACTTTTTTTTTTATTTGATGATGACTGCACTGCAGTCTCTCCTCCTAGGCTGTACAGGTCTCTGTATTCCGTCCGGCCCCCTCCTGCTGCGGAGTGATCTCTGAAGGAGGGGCTGGGCTTCTGTGCAAGTGTGCAGAGCCAGCAGCGTGAGTCGCGGGCCTCACGGTGGGAGAGGAAGAAGGAACTGGAAGTTGCCCAAGGAGCCAGCCAAGCCTAGCTGACTGAATCTGAGTGGAGTCCAGTCTAGCAGCCATAGAATAAGTCATGGCAGACTATTATTCTTCTACTGAGGGGGCACTGGAGCAGGGACAGTCACATGACTCAGGGAGGAACTGGTCTGGGAATGGGGGTCAGTGCAGTGGTCGTCGCAGCGCAGAAGAAAAAGCACAGACCTGAGCAGGAGGAAACAGATTTGCAGAAGCTGCAGGTTTGCTTGATGCAGTGCCAAGCAAATGCTTCTCTGAAAACTTCCCTGCAAACTTTGCAGGGAAGCATTAGCTTTGCTTGGCACTGCATCAAAACAGACCTGCAGCTTCTGCAAATCTGCACTAGTGATGTAGCAGCTAGCAGGGCCCTGACCTGTACTGATGATTGCAGGATGCAGATATGATTGCAGATGCAATCAATCATCAATATCATTGCACATGCTAAAACTATGAAACCTAGGTAGGTACAAACCTTCTTTCCTTGTTTTCTCCTCCTCCTCGGCTCTGTGCGTTTTTCTGCTGCGCTGCGACGGCCACTGCACTGACCCTCAGTCCCAGACCAGTTCCTCCCTGAGTCCTTCACTAATTAACTATTACTTGTGCGAAGTACAAAGTGCTCAACGTGAATATTACATAAAAATCATATTGCAATTAAGTGCTCCATGCGTACTACAAACTCATTAAACAGTCCACATCCAGTGAAAGTTCATGTACTGCAGTGCTCCATGCATGCTGAAATCAATGCAAACTTTAGCACTGGTCACTGTATTGGTGTCACTGGTGCCCAAGTGTCACTATGAGTCAGTAATGTAATATTCTAATCTGGAATGATAAACGTGTCACTGTTTTAAACACGGTTAGGTTAGGACCGTGTATATATAATACATTAAAAATAGTTCTGTAAGTACTAGTGTACTAAGCAACACCTTATTTTCTGGCAGTGCCCGGGCCGTCCCAACAGCAAACTCTGGATCCGCCCCTGACAGACCAACGCACAAGGCAGTTATAATGGAGGGAGCGATTCCAAAAATAATTAAATTTGGATTTAAGGATTATGTTTTAGATGTTGGTGAAAAAAGAAGAGAATGGTGGTATGCAAGGTCTGCAACTCAAAAATAAGAGACACGTCCACCACAACATCCAACTTCATCCGTCACTACAAAACCCACAAAGAAAAGTAGGTACAGTAACGTCACGTGTATGTATATATATATATGCAAATTAGGCCTACATCCCACTTTAGGTGGGAGCAGAGTGTATTGTTGTTCAAATCAATAAATCACATAGCTAACTTTTTTTTCTATCTCTCTTCTGTTTACTCTATAGATATGAAGAGTACATCCATACCAAAGGGACTTTTGATAAAACCCAGCCTCAAATCTCACAATTCATCGCACAGGGGACTGTGCAGCTATACCACTGCAACCACCAGCAGCAAAAGGCAATTACAAACTCAATCCTGTCAGACCTCATTATAAACTGCAACATGTCACTGTCCATCATTGAACATCAAAGCTTTCGTCGCTTTTTGTCAATAGTAGACAACAAGTACTCTCCAGTAAGTAGAAGAACAATTACTGGCAAGCTTGACAATCTGGTGGCAGATAGGAAAATGAAGCTGAAAAATGAACTCGAAGTGGTAGATCATCTGTCAGTGACTGTAGATATATGGTCAGACCGCAGGATGAGAGGCTTTCTTAGAGTCACAGTGCACTGAATCAACATTGAGGATGACCGTCTTCAGTTAAAATCACAGTTACTTGCGTGCAACCGCTTCAAAGGTCCCCATACAGGGGAAAGAATTTGTGAGGAATTTGAGCATATACAGTGGCTTGCGAAAGTATTCGGCCCCCTTGAACTTTTCAACCTTTTGCCACATTTCAGGCTTCAAACATAAAGATATAAAATTTAAATTTTTTGTAAAGAATCACCAATTAGTGGGACATAATTGTGAAGTGGAACGAAATCTATTGGATATTTTAAACTTTTTTAGCAATTAGAAAAACTGAAAAGTGGTGCGTGCAAAATTATTCGGCCCCTTTACTTTCAGTGCAGCAAACTCACTCCAGAAGTTCAGCGAGGATCCCTGAATGATCCAATGTTGTCCTAAATGACTGATGGTGATAAATAGAATCCACCTGTGTGTAATCAAGTCTCTGTATAAATGCACCTGCTCTGTGATAGTCTCAGGGTTCTGTTGAAAGCGCAGAGAGCATCATGAAGACCAAGGAACACACCAGGCAGGTCCGTAATACTGTTGTGGAGAAGTTTAAAGCCGGATTTGGATACAAAAAGATTTCCCAAGCTTTAAACATCCCAAGGAGCACTGTGCAAGCGATCATTTTGAAATGGAAGGAGTATCAGACCACTGCAAATCTACCAAGACCTGGCTGTCCCTCTAAACTTTCAGCTCAGACAAGGAGAAGACTGATCAGAGATGCAGCCAAGAGGCCCATGATCACTCTGGATGAACTGCAGAGAACTACAGCTGAGGTGGGAGAGTCTGTCCATAGGACAACAATCAGTCGTACACTGCACAAATCTGGCCTTTATGGAAGAGTGGCAAGAAGAAAGCCATTTCTCAAAGCGATCCATAAAAAGTCTCGTCTAAAGTTTGCCACAAGCCACCTGGGAGACACACCAAACATGTGGAAGAAGGTGCTCTGGTCCGATGAAACCAAAATCAAACTTTTTGGCCACAATGCAAAACGATATGTTTGGCGTAAAAGCAACACAGCTCATCACACTCAACACACCATCCCCACTGTCAAACATGGTGGTGGCAGCATCATGGTTTGGGCCTGCTTTTCTTCAGCAGGGACAGAGAAGATGGTTAAAATTGAGGGGAAGATGGATGCAGCCAAATACAGGACCATTCTGGATGAAAACTTGTTGGAGTCTGCAAAAGACCTGAAACTGGGACGGAGATTTATCTTCCAACAAGACAATGATCCCAAACATACAGCAAAATCTACAAAGGAATGGTTCACAAATAAACGTATCCAGGTGTTAGAATGGCCAAGTCAAAGTCCAGACCTGAATCCAATCGAGAATCTGTGGAAAGAGCTGAAAACTGCTGTTCACAAACGCTCTCCATCCAACTTCACTGAGCTCGAGCTGTTTTGCAAGGAAGAATGGGCAAGAATTTCAGTATCTCGATGTGCAAAACTGATAGAGACATACCCCAAGCGACTTGCAGCTGTAATCGCAGCAAAAGGTGGCTCTACAAAGTATTAACGCAAGGGGGCCGAATAATTTTGCACGCCCCACTTTTCATTTTTTTATTAGTTAAAAAAGTTTCAAAAATCCAAAAGATTTCGTTCCACTTCACAATTGTGTCCCACTTGTTGGTGATTCTTCACAAAAAATTAAAATTTTATATCTTTATGTTTGAAGCCTGAAATGTGGCAAAAGGTTGAAAAGTTCAAGGGGGCCGAATACTTTCGCAAGCCACTGTATGTGAAGAGTACAAGATTAAAAAAAAGGTAGACCACATCATCTGTGACAATGTCGCAAACATGAAAAAAGCATTCACTACATGTTTTCCAGGACAGCTAGATGAAGATGATGACCTTGATGATTCAGACATTTGGAATGACCTGTCAGTGGAAGAACAGGAGATGTTTGACAATTATTTGAGTGCAAAAACCCAGACTAGACTTCAATGTTTTGCACACACGCTTCAATTGGTAATAGGTGATGGACTTAAAGAGACTAAATTAGTCAATGCAGCTCTCACCAAAGCTTCCAGGTTGAGCTCCTTGTTACACACAAGCACCTCTTTCAAGGAAAAATTTGAGGAGGAGTTTGGACAGCGTGGAATCCCTGCCCCTTACCACACGCTGGAATTCCACACTGAGGCAATTGAAATCAGTGGTCAGCTGTGACCAGCTGAAACTGACTAGAATGCTTGAAGATGGGGGACACAAAGAGACTGTATTCACAGCTAGAGAGTGGAATCAGATTAAGGAACTTGTGGATGTCCTTCAACCTTTTGGAGAAGCCACAGACCTCTCACAGGGAGAAAAACTTGTGACAATAAGTGCTGTTGTACCCTGTATCCTTTCTCTGAATCACCACTTGGAAAATCATAAAGAGAGCGTGCGCTACCTTGGTGGCTTGATCCGTAGCCTGCAAGAATCACTCCAAAGACGATTCAAAGGGATCTTTGTCAATGTGAGGATGGCAAATGAACAGAATGATGTAGCAACCTTACCCTTCTCTGACCCTCTATACCTAAAAGCTGCTCTGCTGGATCCTTCATTTGGCACCATGTGGTTGACCCATGATGTTTTAGCTACCGAAAATGTCAAGGAGGCTGTGTCTGCGATGACAAAAAGTATGTTATGTTTTTGGTAATAACCCGTTTGCAGTAATAACACCTGAGTGCATTGAGTCACTGTTTTATGCTTGTGTTTTTCAGACTTGATTCTCAAAGAGGACTGCAAGCCCACCCCAACAACCACAGATGAAGACGAGCAAATGCCAGTGGCAGAGTCAGAGAGTCAATCTGGGCTGTTCACAGCATACCGCAAAAAACAGAAGAGAGATTCATGTTCCAGTCCCCAAATTCAGCTGAACCAGTATTTAGACATTTGTGATGGACAGAGCTGCCTTCAGTTTTGGGCCATGAACAGCGAGAAAGTACTTTCAAATTTAATTTTTTGCAAATGCAATGCATTTTAAGTGGCTATTCTAATAACTAAGAAAAAAGGAGGCGCTGTTTCCAAGCCTGGTGAATTCAAATGTGTTATTCCCTTAGTGGGAGGGCAGTATGGAGTGGGAAAGATTGTAAAGATGTTGCCTATTCAGTAAATGTTTATCCCGTGGAATTGTGTATAAAGGTCCTGGATGTGCATAAGTCAAGTTGGTTGTCTGATTTAATAAAGTGCAGTGTGTGCTCTAAAAAAGATATAACTTAATCCGTATAAATATAATATATCCATATATAAATGAACCCTATTTTTAAATTAAAAATATTTGTGCAAAATTATGTGATCCATAACGTAAATCGATAATGTACATATGTAGTGAACAAACAAATATATATAATCAAGTGCTTTCAGTGCTGCTACAAAAAATCCCCCTGGATTCTGATGGATATTCCAATGAGTAAACCTCATGCCTTAATCCGTGTTCTAATAGTGATTGATTGCACTCACCAGATCCTAGCAGCACTGAAAGCACTTGATTATATATATTTGTTTGTTCACTTCATATGTACAATGAAGACTGCAAGGGGGCCAAGCAGGCTGTCTGTCCTTCTCCTGTGTGTATCTTGGCCGTCTCCCCACATCCCGTGATGTCACATCTGCCCTGCAGTCCATGGTGGTTCTTCATGCTTCCTGGTGACTACAGGATGCCATACAGACTTTCCACATCTTCTACATCCTCTGGGCACAGCGCATGGTAGGACAGATCAGAGCGGCTCCTTTTACACACCAGATGAGCTTGTTATACACTTTATCTTGTGAGTGTTTTTAATCCTAATACTAATCTGCTTCCTACTAATACTGCACTCAGGTGGCGCTTCCTGCTTTCTTGTCCTTGTTTCTACCCCACAGAGTTGGCTAATCTCTGAGGACAGCTGCCACCAAAAGCTTACTACTGGACTTATGGACATATCACATTGATTCATTTAAGGACTATACATTTTTTCTGGTTCCTATATGTGCCCATCTACAGGGATTTGAGTTTTTGAGTGTTCATGATAACAGTGTTTGCGCCAGCAACTGTTGTTTTCTCTGTTAGCTGACCTTTAGTGCAGCTGGTGGACCCCTAAATCTCAGCTGTCACTGACAGGTCAGGTCTCTAATTATGATTAAGATCCGTCTGACTTGATGACGTCTATAAGCTCCACCCACCTAACATGTACCGTCCCTCCGGACTTTCTCAATAGTAGGAGGGGCCTTGGGCAGATCAAGTCTTTATCTCTGAGTGGCATTAAATTGTTAAAGAAATAGAACATGTACAGTGCCTTGAAAAAGTATTCATACCCCTTGACATTTTCCACATTTTGTCATGTTACAACCAAAAACATAAATTTATTTTATTGGGATTTTATGTGATAGACCAACACAAAGTGGCACATAATTGTGAAGTGGAAGGAAAATGATAAATGGTTTTCCAAATTTTTTACAAATAAATATGTGAAAAGTGTGGCGTTCATTTGTCTAGCGCTCCCCTGAGTCAATACTTTGTAGAACCACCTTTCACTGCAATTACAGCTGCAAGTCTTTTTGGGGATGTCTCTACCAGCTTTGCACATCTAGAGAGTGACATTTTTGCCCATTTTTTATTTGTAAAATAGCTTAAGTTCTGTCAGATTGGATGGAGATACTCTTCACTGGAAGGTCATAGTTTGGAGACCTCTGCTCTAAACCATAAGCTCTATAGTGAATAGGGATGAAAACTTCTCATTTCTCTTTTATTATATTCAATTCATTTGTTTACTCCCTCTAATCTATATAGCTGACTTTGAGGTAGAGGCAAGGGAACTGCAGAAGAGGTTTCGTAATAGGGGGTACAAAGACAGGTGGCGTAACACAGCCTATATATGGGCCAAAGAGGCAGATAGGAATGAATTGTTGTTCAAGTCACAGAAAAAATGAAAATGGTGGCGATAAGGAAGTTTGGGTTTGCTTACAATTTTGCACAAACCAGCATGGAAATCTTAAGGAGTTGAGGATTTGTCTTTGGTTTTAAAAGGTATGCTTAAATTTGAAGGTTGTTGCCTTGGATAAGCAAATATAAATGCATATGGGATAAATTATGACACATTATACCTCTATATTTGTAGATCTCATGTACGGAACTGGCACTTTTATGCCAATTAACTTTTGGATATTGAATGATTTGATATCTCTATGTTCTGCTCCCACCATATTCCTGCCTATGATTAGCCAATACCGGCAAAACATGTTGGGATCAGACACTACAATATATCCATCTATGCAACACACACCTGTGACCATATAACTGGCATGTGCAAACAATTTTTAATGGTTTGAATTTAAATATATACTAGAAAAAAATTGTAAGTGTTATACGCAAATTATCTCTTCATTGTCTTCTGGACCATAATATTGCCCCATTGTGAGTGTCAGTGCCAGAAATAACCCCAGGAAGTGTCAGGGCCAGCAGTGATAATGCCTAGCCATAACCCCCAGCATTGTTATTTAGTAGATTTACTTGAACGTGGGGTGTATTGGAATGGATACTCTGACTACACCATTTTGTAGGTGGGCATAACATGCCCGTACACTAAGACTACCTTTGCCATAGGTGTGCTCATTAATGCTTGTTACCAGGCGTGAAATGTGGTCATGTGGAAGTCTAACATTAAGGCAGTCTCTCGACTTGAGCTGACACTGAAAGCAGTACAAAGCTGAGTCTCGTTTACAAGAGTTGTCCCATTGCTCTACTCTCAGTGTATTACATGTATTGCATTCGGGTGGAAGGCTAGACCGCGCCACTCCACCAGCCAGCATACCTCTGCTACCTCTCTCCCAATGATTGAATGAAACCCTGCCAGACACATACAGTAGTGTGAGTCTCGTGCGTGTCCTGCATTCAACTCCTCCTATACAGTACCTACTGGTCAGAATGGGAACCTCCATAACCCTGGTCTGCTCTCAGTTGCTATGGGAGATAGACTGCTAGGGAGGGAGCCCGAATGGAGCCCGCCCCCTTGCTATCAGAGGAAGCCCACCTTACCCAGGTTCCATGCCTTGACTGGTTGCTTGTGACTCTTTTGATGCGAATTTGGTTTCCCTTAGTAATGACCATATTCTTCCTTACAGCGCAGTTTCACTATCACTTCAGTACTGTGTACTTCATAACCCTCAAGTGCTTAAACATGCCCAAGTTTTAGGTGGTAGTGTCTGGAGGACCCACCCCCCGAAGTGTGAGAAGGTGTCTGAAACATAAAATTCTCTCCTTCTTGGCTCAGGACTGGCCTCAGGCTCCATCTTTCTCCTTAATTAATACCAGAGGTGGGCCAGCTGAAGTTCCACAAAGCTGGAATGCAGATATTAAACCTACCCAACCCAGCGTGGGCCCAGTACCTAACTAATGTTAAGCAGTTTTAAACCTGTTTACTAGGGATGAGCCGAACACCCCCCGGTTCGGTTCGCACCAGAACCTGCGAACGGACTGAAAATTCGCACGAACGTTAGAACCCCATTGACGTCTATGGGACTCGAATGTTCGAAATCAAAAGTGCTCATTTTAAAGGCTAATTTGCATGGTATTGTCCTAAAAAGGGTTTGGGGACCCGGGTCCTGCCCCAGGGGACATGTATCAATGCAAAAAAAAACTTTTAAAAACGGCCGTTTTTTCGGGAGCAGTGATTTTATTGATGCTTAAAGTAAAAAAAAAAAAGTGAAATATTCCTTTAAATATCGTACCTGGGGGGTGTCTATAGTATGCCTATAAAGTGTTTCCCGTGCTTAGAACAGTCCCTGCACAAAATGTCATTTTTAAAGGAAAAAAAGTCATTTAAAACTGCTTGCGGCTTTAATGTAATGTCGGGTACTGGCAATATGGATGAAAATCAGTGAGACAAACGGCATGGGAACCCCCCAGTCCATTACCAGGCCCTTTGGGTCTTGTATGGATATTAAGGGGAACCCCGCACCCAAATTAAAAAAAGGAAAGGTGTGGGGCCACCAGGCCCTGTATACAGGCGGTGCAAACAAGACAGGGACTGTAGGTTTGTTGTTAAGTAGAATCTGTTTGTAATTTTGAACGGGTACATTTTTAACGTGTTTAGCTCAAGCCAAAAAATCTTTTTTAAGCTTTTTGGAAAACATAGGGAAGGGTTATCACCCCTGCGACATTTGTTTTGCTGTCTGTGCTCCTCTTCAGAAGATTTCACCTCACTTTTTGTCCCAATGACAAATGTTTTTTGAAAATTTTGGGTTTTTTGTGGAACAAGGATTGGAAAGCATCAGTGGAAAGGAGACATTTTTTTTCCCATATTAACTCTTACAGGAGAGAATTTCCCTTCCTAGGGGTAGATTTAATCTCACTTCCTGTTGTCTCCTTCCGTTTGCAAGTAGGAGTCGTTTGTAATTTAGATGTTTGAAAGTAGGGGCCTGCCCTATATACTCAGCAGAAATTTGGGCCTTAGGTGTTGTTGTGGCCACAACACTGTAAGCCCTCACAGGGCCCTGCTGTGAAATATTAGATCAAGAATTGTAATTACATGCCCCTGTTGAACAGGGGCAGAAAAATTGGGCCTTTGGTGGTGGTGGTGCTGGTGCCACAACACTGTAAGTCCTCACTCGCTCTTGGTGGGTGCAGAAACGGGCCCTGCTGTGAAATATTAGATCAAGAATTGTAATTACATGCCCCTGTTGAACAAGGGCAGAAAAATTGGGCCTTTGGTGGTGGTGGTGGTGCTGGTGCCACAACACAGTAAGTCCTCACTCGCTCTTGGTGGGCGCAAAAATGGGCCCTATTGTGAAATATTAGATCAAGAATTGTAATTACATGCCCCTGTTGAACAAGGGCAGAAAAATTAGGCCTTAGGCACTGGTGCTGGTGCCACAACACTGCAACCCCTCACAGATACTCTAGTTGGAATGCAGGAACGAGCCCTGCTGCAAAGTATTGCATCAAAAATTATAATTACACACCCCTGTTAAACAGGGGCTGAAAAATTGGGCCTTAGGCACTGGTGGTGGCGCCCAGAACCAAAAATGTTCTTACAAGCTATCAGCGTGATCATTGAGGAGGAAGAGGATAATTACTCAGGATAGTCATTCAGCATCAGCATAGGCAGTCTTTTAAGAGATCTGAGATTTCAAAAAAAATAATTCGGTTACATCAGCATCAGGTGCTTGGCAGCTGGTGGTGATCCAAGACTGATTCATTTTTATGAAGGTCAGTCGATCGACCGGATCGGTGGACAGACGCACCCTGTGATCGGTTACAAAGCCTCCAGCAGCACTGTGCGTTCCGAAAGAATGCTGGATGCAGGACAGGCCAGTAGCTCAATTGCATACTGTGCAAGCTCTGGCCAGTGATCCATCCTCAAGACCCAGTAACCCAGAGGATTTTCGGTGGGAAAGGTGTCCAAGTCAGATCTTGCCCCTAGGTATTCCTGCACCATGAGTTTGTAACCTCCCAGTCTCTGGGAACGCATTGCACAGACCTTTCTGCAAGGCCTCCCAGAGATGTTTCATCCTCTGTTCCCTCTGCGATGGCAAGATAAGATCTTACCCTTGTAACGTGGATCAAGGAGGGTTGCCAGCCAGTATTGGTCCCTCTCCTTGATACCACGAATACGAGGATCCTTACGCAGGCTTTGCAGGATCAGGGAGGCCATGCAGCGTAGGCTTGCTGAGGCATTCGGTCCAGAGTCCTCTGGGTCACTAAGGACAACATGGTCCGCAGCCACCTCCTCCCAACCACATGCAAGTCCATGTGTTTCTTGGGACTGATCCCTTAAAGACTGCTGCTGATGCTGAGTGCCAGGCTCCACCTCCATACTGACACAATCCTCCTCCTCCTCCTCCTCTTCCTGTGTGATCGGCGGGCACGCAGGAACACTGTCTGGATAAAGGGGGCCTTGAGAGCTAAGGAAGTCCTCCTCTGCCTGCCTCTGTTCTGCCTCAAGTGCCCTGTCCATTATTCCATGCAGGGTGTGCTCCAACAGGTGGACAAGGGGAACAGTGTCACTGATGCATGCACTGTCACTGCTCACCATCCTCGTGGCCTCCTCAAATGGTGACAGGACAGTGCATGCATCCCTGATCATGGCCCACTGGCGTGGGGAAAAAACCAAGCTCCCCTGACCCTGTCCTGGTGCCATAGTCTCACAGGTACTCATTGATGGCCTTCTGCTGCGTGTGCAGTCGCTGCAGCATGGCCAACGTTGAGTTCCACCTGGTGGGCATGTCACAGATTAGGCGGTTCTTGGGCAGGTTAAACTCCTTTTGGAGGTCCGCCAGCTGAGCACTGGCATTATATGACCAGAGGAAATGCACACACACTTTCCTGGCCTGCCTCAGGACATCCTGTAAGCCCGGGTACCTGCCCAAGAACCGCTGCACCACCAAGTTAAGGACATGAGCCAAACAGGGCACATGGGTCATTTGTCCCTGTCGGAGGGCAGAGAGAGGGTTGGTGCTATTGTCGCAAACCACCATTCCTGCCTTAAGTTGGCGTGGCGTCAACCACCTCTGAACCTGACCCTGCAGAGCTGACAGAACCTCTGCCCCAGTGTGGCTCCTGTCCCCCAAGCACACCAGCTCAAGCACCGCATGGCATCTTTTGGCCTGCATACTTGCGTAGCCCCTTGAACGCCTATGGAGCACCGCTGGTTCCGAGGACAAAGCACAGGAAGAGGCCATGGAGGAAGAAGAAGAGGAGGGGGTGGAGGAGAGAAGTGTGTCACAATCATTAGTAGTGGCATTTTGGAGGCGTGGTGGTGGAACAACCTCCAACACTACTGCACCTTGTCCTGCATCCTTCCCAGCTGCCAGTAGAGTCACCCAATGCGCCGTGAAACTTAGGTAACGTCCCTGTTCATGCCTGCTGGACCATGAGTCAGCGGTAATATGCACCTTACCGCTGACCGCCCTGTCCAGCGAGGCATGGACATTGCCTTCCACATGTAGAGAGCCAGAATCGCCTTCCGTGAGAAAAAGTGGCGTTTGGGTACCTGCCACTGAGGAACCACACATTCCACAAACTCACGGAAGGGGGCAGAGTCTACCAACTGAAAAGGCAGCAGTTGAAGTGCTAGCAATTTTGCCAAGCTAGCATTCAACCGCTGGGCATGTGGATGGCTGGGAGCAAACTTCTTTCGGCGGTGCAGCAGCTGGGAAAGGGAAATTTGCCTGGTACAATCTGACGTCGGTGTACCGAAAGCAGATTGCCCACAAGTACTTGGCTGTGACACACCTAATTCTACACCTTCATTCCTCTCAGTGCAGGTCTCAGAGAGGACTGAAGGTATAGTGGGGTTGGAGATCTCAGCTGATGAGGAGCAAGGAGAGGTCCTCTTTGTTCTTTGGTGTGGGTCTTTTAGATACGCTTGCCAACGAACTGCATGGCAGGCCAACATATGTCTGGTCAAGCATGTGGTACCCAAGCGGAAGTTGTTTTGGCCATGCGAGATACGCTTGAGACATATGTTGCAAATAGCAGCGGTGCGATCTGATGCATTGGTCTCAAAAAAGGTCCACACCAAATAACTTTTTGAATAACGCGCAGAGACTGCAGCGCCCTGCACATACGGAGCTTTGGGGTGTGATGCAGTCAGTGTGCTGCCCTTAGGCTGGCCCCTGGAGGGCATCCTGCCTCGTTGGTGATGTGCCGCCTCCTCCTCTCTCCTATCAGGCACCCACGTTGAGTCAGTGACCTCATCATTGCCTCCCTCCTCATCACTGGAGCAAACCTGGCAGTATGCTGCAGCAGGGGGAGCATGACTGCCAGATTGCTGTCCTTCTTGGGCACCCCCTCTGTCCATGCTCACGTTACTGCCTTCATCTAGCTCAGTATCATCATCAGAGCCTTCCAAATGCTGGGCATCCTCCTGGAGCATGTACCCAACACTGTGGTCAAACAGTTCGAGGGACTCCTCAGGAGGACATGGTGGGGCTAGGGAAGGAGTCACTCATGACATTGAGCCGAGGGAAGAGGGCGCTGCTTTGCTGGACAAAGTACCCTGAGCATGGGTGAGAGAGGATGAGGAGGATGAGGACGGCTTGGTCATCCACTCGACCAAGTCTTCCGCATGTTGCGGCTCAACACGGCCAGCTGCCGAAAAAAAGGCCAATTGTGTCCCACGGCCACGTGCTGATGAGGATGCACCGTCTCCACGACCAGCACTAGACACAGAGCCTGCTTACCCTCTTTTATTGGCTTGTGACTGTCTGCCTCTCCTTGTTGGCCTTCCAGACATACTAATTGCCTGTAGCTGCACTAAGCTGGGACATATATATTTATATATATATATATATATATATATATATATATATATATATATATATATATATATATATACCGTATTTATCGGCATATAACACGCACCGGCGTATAACACGCCAAAAAAACTTTTAGGAGGGAAGTTGAAGGGAAAAAAACTTACATTTAAATGCCCATCATTGCAGCCTTCTCAGTGCAGCCTTGCCCCAGTGCAGCCTTGCCAGTGCAGCCATGTCAGTGCAGCCTTGCCAGTGCAGCCTTGTCAGTGCAGCCTTGTCAGTGCAGCCTTCCCCAGTGTCCATTGCAGCCTTGCCCCAGTCCAGCCTTGCAGCTCGCTGAGCTTCAAAATTGCCGACCGCGAATTGAAAATGGCGCCGCCGGCGCCGAAATACACAGAGCCAGTCCTCGGCTCTTCTCGGCGGCTCTCATTCACTTTCGGCTCCACTCGGGATGGGCGTGACGGTGAGCGGAGCTATCCGAACCTAGCCAAGTACACTCGGCTTGGTTTGGGCGGCGCTTGAGTGAAGCCGAAAGTGGGCGAGAGGAGCCGAGGACCGGCAATGTGTATTTCGGCGGCTGCGCCATTTTCAAATTGCGGTCGGCGATTTTTTAGATCTGACAGCGGGGCATCGCAGGGGATCGGCGTATAACACGCACCCGCGATTTTCCCTTGATTTTAAGTGGAAAAATGTGCGTGTTATACGCCGATAAATACGGTATATATATATATATATATATGTACTGATACTGCAGCTAGCAAAATCAACTGCCTGCCTGTAGTATGTGAACACCACCAACCTTCTACAGGTAGCTTTAGATGAACAATGTGCAGAGCTCGCAAAAAACTAACTTGTAGCTTTTTTAGCTACCTGCGGTAGTGATAGGATCAGGAAAACACCACCAACCTTCTACAGGTAGCTTTAGGTGAACACTGTGCAGAGATCGCAAAAAAAAAAACTTGCAGCTTATTTAGCTGCCTGCGGTAGTGATAGGATCAGGAAAACACCACCAACCTTCTACAGGTAGCTTTAGCTGAACACTGTGCAGAGCTCGCAAAAAAATAACTTATAGGTTTAGCTGAACACTGTGAGGAGGACGCACCACACCAACTTGCAGTTTTAGCTGAACACTGTGAGCAGGACGCACTACACTAACTTGTAGCTTTAGATGAACACTGAGCAGAGGTCTCACTACACTAACTTGTAGTTTTAGCTGAACACTGTGAGCAGGACGCAATACACTAACTTGTAGCTTTAGATGAACACTGTGCAGAGGTCTCACTACACTAACTTGTAGTTTTAGCTGAACACTGTGAGCAGGACGCACTACACTAACTTGTAGCTTTAGATGAACACTGTGCAGAGGTCTCACTACACTAACTTGTAGTTTTAGCTGAACACTGTTAGCAGGACGCACTACACTAACTTGTAGCTTTAGATGAATACTGTGCAGAGGTCTCACTACACTAACTTGTAGTTTTAGCTGAACACTGTGAGCAGGACACACTACACTAACTCGTAGCTTTAGATGAACACTGTGCAGAGGTCTCACTACACTAACTTGTAGTTTTAGCTGAACACTGTGAGCAGGACGCACTACACTAACTCGTAGCTTTAGATGAACACTGTGCAGAGGTCTCACTACACTAACTTGTAGTTTTAGCTGAACACTGTGAGCAGGACGCATTACACTAACTTGTAGCTTTAGATGAACACTGTGCAGAGGTCTCACTACACTAACTTGTAGTCTTAGCTGAACACTGTGAGCAGGACGCACTACACTAACTTGTAGCTTTAGATGAACACTGTGCAGAGGTCTCACTACACTAACTTGTAGTTTTAGCTGAACACTGTGAGCAGTACGCACTACACTAACTTGTAGCTTTAGATGAACACTGTGCAGAGGTCTCACTACACTAACTTGTAGTTTTAGCTGAACACTGTGAGCAGGACGCACTACACTAATGCCCCGTACGCACGGTCGGATTTTCCGATGGAAAATGTCCGATCGGAGCGTGTTGTCGGAAATTCCGACCATGTGTGGGCTCCATCGGACATTTTCCATCGGATTTTCCGACACACAAAGTTGGAGAGCAGGAGATAAAATTTTCCGACAACAAAATCCGTTGTCGGAAATTCCGATCGTGTGTACACAAATCCGACGGACAAAGTGCCACGCATGCTCAGAATAAATAAAGAGATGAAAGCTATTGGCCACTGCCCCGTTTATAGTCCCGTCGTACGTGTTTTACGTCACTGCGTTTAGATTGATCGGATTTTCCGACAACTTTGTGCGACCGTGTGTAGACAAAACAAGTTTGAGCCAACATCCGTCGGAAAAAATCCTAGGATTTTGTTGTCGGAATGTCCGAACAAAGTCCGACCGTGTGTACGCCCTATAACTCGTAGCTTTAGATGAACACTGTGCAGAGGTCTCACTACACTAACTTGTAGTTTTAGCTGAACACTGTGAGCAGGACGCACTACACTAACTCGTAGCTTTAGATGAACACTGTGCAGAGGTCTCACTACACTAACTTGTAGTTTTAGCTGAACACTGTGAGCAGGACGCACTACACTTACTTGTAGCTTTAGATGAACACTGTGCAGAGGTCTCACTACATTAACTTGTAGTTTTAGCTGAACACTGTGAGCAGGACACACTACACTAACTTGTAGCTTTAGATGAACACTGTGCAGAGGTCTCACTACACTAACTTGTAGTTTTAGCTGAACAGTGTGAGCAGGACGCACTACACTAACTTGTAGCTTTAGATGAACACTGTGCAGAGGTCTCACTACACTAACTTGTAGTTTTAGCTGAACACTGTGAGCAGGACGGACTGCACTAAATTGTAGCTTTAGAGGAACACTGTGCAGAGGTCTCACTACACTAACTTGTAGTTTTAGCTGAACACTGTGAGCAGGACGCACTACACTAACTTGTAGCTTTAGATGAACACGGTGCAGAGGTCTCACTACACTAACTTGTAATTTTAGATGAACACTGTGAGCAGGACGCACTACACTAACTTGTAGCTTTAGATGAACACTGTGCAGAGGTCTCACTACACTAACTTGTAGTTTTAGCTGAACACTGTGAGCAGGAGGCACTACACTAACTTGTAGCTTTAGATGAACACTGTGCAGAGGTCTCACTACACTAACTTGTAGTTTTAGCTGAACACTGTGAGCAGGACACACTACACTAACTTGTAGCTTTAGATGAACACTGTGCAGAGGTCTCACTACACTAACTTGTAGTTTTAGCTGAACACTGTGCACAGGACGCACTACACTAACTTGTAGCTTTAGATGAACATGGTGCAGAGGTCTCACTACACTAACTTGTAGTTTTAGCTGAACACTGTGAGCAGGACGCACTACACTAACTTGTAGCTTTAGATGAACACTGTGCAGAGGTCTCACTACACTAACTTGTAGTTTTAGCTGAACACTGTGAGCAGGACGCACTACACTAACTCGTAGCTTTAGATGAACACTGTGCAGAGGTCTCACTACACTAACTTGTAGTTTTAGCTGAACAGTGTGAGCAGGACGCACTACACTAACTTGTAGCTTTAGATGAACACTGTGCAGAGGTCTCACTACACTAACTTGTAGTTTTAGCTGAACACTGTGAGCAGGACGGACTGCACTAACTTGTAGCTTTAGAGGAACACTGTGCAGAGGTCTCACTACACTAACTTGTAGTTTTAGCTGAACACTGTGAGCAGGACGCACTACACTAACTTGTAGCTTTAGATGAACACGGTGCAGAGGTCTCACTACACTAACTTGTAGTTTTAGATGAACACTGTGAGCAGGACACACTACACTAACTTGTAGCTTTAGATGAACACTGTGCAGAGGTCTCACTACACTAACTTGTAGTTTTAGCTGAACACTGTGAGCAGGAGGCACTACACTAACTTGTAGCTTTAGATGAACACTGTGCAGAGGTCTCACTACACTAACTTGTAGTTTTAACTGAACACTGTGAGCAGGACGCACTACACTAACTTGTAGCTTTAGATGAATACTGTGCAGAGGTCTCACTACACTAACTTGTAGTTTTAGCTGAACACTGTGAGCAGGACGCACTACACTAACTTGTAGCTTTAGATGAACACTGTGCAGAGGTCTCACTACACTAACTTGTAGTTTTAGCTGAACACTGAGCAGGACGCACTGCACTAACTTGTAGCTTTAGAGGAACACTGTGCAGAGGTCTCACTATACTAACTTGTAGTTTTAGCTGAACACTGTGAGCAGGACGCACTACACTAACTTGTAGCTTTAGTTGAACACTGTGCAGAGGTCTCACTACACTAACTTGTAGTTTTAGCTGAACACTGTGAGCAGGACGCACTACACTATTTTGTAGCTTTAGATGAATACTGTGCAGAGGTCTCGCTACACTAACTTGTAGTTTTAGCTGAACACTGTGAGCAGGACACACTACACTAACTTGTAGCTTTAGATGAACACTGTGCAGAGGTCTCACTACACTAAATTGTAGTTTTAGCTGAACACTGTGAGCAGGACGCACTACACTAACTTGTAGCTTTAGATGAACACTGTGCAGAGGTCTCACTACACTAACTTGTAGTTTTAGCTGAACACTGTGAGCAGGACGGACTGCACTAAATTGTAGCTTTAGAGGAACACTGTGCAGAGGTCTCACTACACTAACTTGTAGTTTTAGCTGAACACTGTGAGCAGGACGCACTACACTAACTTGTAGCTTTAGATGAACACGGTGCAGAGGTCTCACTACACTAACTTGTAATTTTAGATGAACACTGTGAGCAGGACGCACTACACTAACTTGTAGCTTTAGATGAACACTGTGCAGAGGTCTCACTACACTAACTTGTAGTTTTAGCTGAACACTGTGAGCAGGAGGCACTACACTAACTTGTAGCTTTAGATGAACACTGTGCAGAGGTCTCACTACACTAACTTGTAGTTTTAGCTGAACACTGTGCACAGGACGCACTACACTAACTTGTAGCTTTAGATGAACATGGTGCAGAGGTCTCACTACACTAACTTGTAGTTTTAGCTGAACACTGTGAGCAGGACGCACTACACTAACTTGTAGCTTTAGATGAACACTGTGCAGAGGTCTCACTACACTAACTTGTAGTTTTAGCTGAACACTGTGAGCAGGACGCACTACACTAACTCGTAGCTTTAGATGAACACTGTGCAGAGGTCTCACTACACTAACTTGTAGTTTTAGCTGAACAGTGTGAGCAGGACGCACTACACTAACTTGTAGCTTTAGATGAACACTGTGCAGAGGTCTCACTACACTAACTTGTAGTTTTAGCTGAACACTGTGAGCAGGACGGACTGCACTAACTTGTAGCTTTAGAGGAACACTGTGCAGAGGTCTCACTACACTAACTTGTAGTTTTAGCTGAACACTGTGAGCAGGACGCACTACACTAACTTGTAGCTTTAGATGAACACGGTGCAGAGGTCTCACTACACTAACTTGTAGTTTTAGATGAACACTGTGAGCAGGACACACTACACTAACTTGTAGCTTTAGATGAACACTGTGCAGAGGTCTCACTACACTAACTTGTAGTTTTAGCTGAACACTGTGAGCAGGAGGCACTACACTAACTTGTAGCTTTAGATGAACACTGTGCAGAGGTCTCACTACACTAACTTGTAGTTTTAACTGAACACTGTGAGCAGGACGCACTACACTAACTTGTAGCTTTAGATGAATACTGTGCAGAGGTCTCACTACACTAACTTGTAGTTTTAGCTGAACACTGTGAGCAGGACGCACTACACTAACTTGTAGCTTTAGATGAACACTGTGCAGAGGTCTCACTACACTAACTTGTAGTTTTAGCTGAACACTGAGCAGGACGCACTGCACTAACTTGTAGCTTTAGAGGAACACTGTGCAGAGGTCTCACTATACTAACTTGTAGTTTTAGCTGAACACTGTGAGCAGGACGCACTACACTAACTTGTAGCTTTAGTTGAACACTGTGCAGAGGTCTCACTACACTAACTTGTAGTTTTAGCTGAACACTGTGAGCAGGACGCACTACACTATTTTGTAGCTTTAGATGAATACTGTGCAGAGGTCTCGCTACACTAACTTGTAGTTTTAGCTGAACACTGTGAGCAGGACACACTACACTAACTTGTAGCTTTAGATGAACACTGTGCAGAGGTCTCACTACACTAAATTGTAGTTTTAGCTGAACACTGTGAGCAGGACACACTACACTAACTTGTAGCTTTAGATGAACACTGTGCAGAGGTCTCACTACACTAACTTGTAGTTTTAGCTGAACACTGTGAGCAGGACACACTACACTAACTTGTAGCTTTAGATGAACACTGTGCAGAGGTCTCACTACACTAACTTGTAGTTTTAGCTGAACACTGTGAGCAGGACGCACTACACTAACTCGTAGCTTTAGATGAACACTGTGCAGAGGTCTCACTACACTAACTTGTAGTTTTAGCTGAACAGTGTGAGCAGGACGCACTACACTAACTTGTAGCTTTAGATGAACACTGTGCAGAGGTCTCACTACACTAACTTGTAGTTTTAGCTGAACACTGTGAGCAGGACGGACTGCACTAACTTGTAGCTTTAGAGGAACACTGTGCAGAGGTCTCACTACACTAACTTGTAGTTTTAGCTGAACACTGTGAGCAGGACGCACTGCACTAACTTGTAGCTTTAGAGGAACACTGTGCAGAGGTCTCACTATACTAACTTGTAGTTTTAGCTGAACACTGTGAGCAGGACGCACTACACTAACTTGTAGCTTTAGTTGAACACTGTGCAGAGGTCTCACTACACTAACTTGTAGTTTTAGCTGAACACTGTGAGCAGGACGCACTACACTATTTTGTAGCTTTAGATGAATACTGTGCAGAGGTCTCGCTACACTAACTTGTAGTTTTAGCTGAACACTGTGAGCAGGACACACTACACTAACTTGTAGCTTTAGATGAACACTGTGCAGAGGTCTCACTACACTAAATTGTAGTTTTAGCTGAACACTGTGAGCAGGACACACTACACTAACTTGTAGCTTTAGATGAACACTGTGCAGAGGTCTCACTACACTAACTTGTAGTTTTAGCTGAACACTGTGAGCAGGACACACTACACTAACTTGTAGCTTTAGATGAACACTGTGCAGAGGTCTCACTACACTAACTTGTAGTTTTAGCTGAACACTGTGAGCAGGACACACTACACTAACTTGTAGCTTTAGATAAGCACTGTGCAGAGGTCTCACTACACTAACTTGTAGTTTTAGCTGAACACTGTGAGCAGGACGCACCACACTAACTGTAAATAGAACAAAAATTAGGAAAATAACAAAAGGTGGGACTTTGTGTGAGGAAGGGGGGCCGTACAGATCCCATCCTCCATCCCATATAAGTATGTATAAAGGGGTTGAGGGGCGGGACTTTGAGTGAAGCACACGGATGCATTGGAGAAATTAATTTAGAAAATGGTTTATTGATTGAGTCATTTCTTAGAACATAGGTTGGGGCAGGGGCGGACTGACAACCCAAGGGGCCCCCGGGCATCAGGAGATCATGGGGCCCCCTGTGTCCCCACCCACAAAAAGCTCCAATTGAAAAGAGGGGGCATTTAAATATAGCCTGCATGGAAGTTCTCGGCTTTTTTTCCTTAGGAGGTTCCAGGTTTAAAGGTGGCCGATGCACAGCAGCCATCTTTATGACGCAACCAGGGGTGTTTTATAAAAGCAGTGGGTTTGAGCACAAGATCATAATTTGGGCCCCAATGCCAGAGAAAGTAGTGTGGCATGGGTGTGGTTTACGGGGGGGCTGGTTTTCATTGCCTTGTGCAGCCATTCAGCTACCACTCAGCTCCTTCATTAAGAGAGAGGGGGTGAGAAAGAGAGAAGGGAAGAGAGAGAGAGGGAGAGAGAAAGAAGTGAGAGAGGGGGGATGAGACAAAGAGAGGGGAGTGAGGGAAGTTAGAGAAAGGGGATGAGACAAATAGAGAGAGGGGAGTAAGAGAGAGAGATGGGTGTGAGAAAGAGAAGGGGTGGGGGGATTGTGAGAAAGAGGGAGGTGAGACAAAAAGAGGGGGTGAGAGAGAGAGGGGAATGAGAGGGGGGGTGAGACTGCAGGGTTGGTGCAAGGATTTTTGACACCCTAGGCGAAACCTAATTTTTCCACCCCCGTGGCTCCACCCCTGACCCCACCCCCTTTTCCCTGCCTATGTATACCCCACCTTTTTAATGAAGCAGTCCACCAGCACTCATCAAATGCAGCCTACTAGCGCCCATCAATGAATGTTTGCTTGCTTCCATTCATTGGGGAGTCGGGACACAGACACAGTCCTCCGCTGCCGCTGCATCTCTGACACTATGTGCAAATGGAGTGGCCACTGCCTGATGATGCTGAGACTTAGTTGCTTGCTGCAGAAAGAAGAGAGTAGAAACACAAGTGGCCCTAGGCAGCAGTGCACTCTAGGTGGCTGCCTAGTTTTCCTAGTGGTAGCACCGGCCCTGAGTGAGAGAGAGGGGGGATGAGAGGGGGGAGTGTGAGAGAAACACAGAGAGAGAGGGGGGATGAGAGGGGGGAGTGTGAGAGAAACACAGAGAGAGAGGGGGGGTGAGAGGGGGGAGTGTGAGAGAAACACAGAGAGAGAGGGGGGTGAGAGGGGGGAGTGTGAGAGAAACAGAGAGAGAGGGGGGTGAGAGGGGGGAGTGTGAGAGAAACACAGAGAGAGAGGGGGGGTGAGAGGGGGGAGTGTGAGAGAAACACAGAGAGAGAGGGGGGGTGAGAGGGGGGAGTGTGAGAGAAACACAGAGAGAGAGGGGGGGTGAGAGGGGGGAGTGTGAGAGAAACACAGAGAGAGAGGGGGGTGAGAGGGGGGAGTGTGAGAGAAACAGAGAGAGAGGGGGGGTGAGAGGGGGAGTGTGAGAGAAACAGAGAGAGAGGGGGGTGAGAGGGGGGAGTGTGAGAGAAACAGAGAGAGAGAGGGGGGGTGAGAGGGGGGAGTGTGAGAGAAACACAGAGAGAGAGGGGGGGTGAGAGGGGGGAGTGTGAGAGAAACAGAGAGAGAGGGGGGTGAGAGGGGGGAGTGTGAGAGAAACAGAGAGAGAGAGGGGGGGGTGAGAGGGGGGAGTGTGAGAGAAACCCAGAGAGAGAGGGGGGTGAGAGGGGGGAGTGTGAGAGAAACAGAGAGGAGAAGGGGGATGAGAGGGGGGAGTGTGAGAGAAACACAGAGAGAGAGGGGGGTGAGAGGGGGGAGTGTGAGAGAAACAGAGAGAGAGGGGGGTGAGAGGGGGGAGTGTGAGAGAAACAGAGAGAGAGAGGGGGGGTGAGAGGGGGGAGTGTGAGAGAAACCCAGAGAGAGAGGGGGGTGAGAGGGGGGAGTGTGAGAGAAACAGAGAGAGAGGGGGGTGAGAGGGGGGAGTGTGAGAGAAACAGAGAGAGAGAGGGGGGGGTGAGAGGGGGGAGTGTGAGAGAAACCCAGAGAGAGAGGGGGTGAGAGGGGGGAGTGTGAGAGAAACAGAGAGAGAAGGGGGATGAGAGGGGGGAGTGTGAGAGAAACACAGAGAGAGAGGGGGGGTGAGAGGGGGGAGTGTGAGAGAAACAGAGAGAGAGGGGGGGTGAGAGGGGGGAGTGTGAGAGAAACCCAGAGAGAGAGGGGGGTGAGAGGGGGGAGTGTGAGAGAAACAGAGAGAGAAGGGGGATGAGAGGGGGGGAGTGTGAGAGAAACCCAGAGAGAGAGGGGGGTGAGAGGGGGGAGTGTGAGAGAAACAGAGAGAGAGGGGGGGTGAGAGGGGGGAGTGTGAGAGAAACAGAGAGAGAGAGGGGGGTGAGAGGGGGGAGTGTGAGAGAAACAGAGAGAGAGGGGGGGGGTGAGAGGGGGGAGTGTGAGAGAAACAGAGAGAGAGAGGGGGGGGTGAGAGGGGGGAGTGTGAGAGAAACCCAGAGAGAGAGGGGGGTGAGAGGGGGGAGTGTGAGAGAAACAGAGAGAGAAGGGGGATGAGAGGGGGGAGTGTGAGAGAAACACAGAGAGAGAGGGGGGGTGAGAGGGGGGAGTGTGAGAGAAACAGAGAGAGAGGGGGGGTGAGAGGGGGAGTGTGAGAGAAACCCAGAGAGAGAGGGGGTGTGAGAGGGGGGAGTGTGAGAGAAACAGAGAGAGAAGGGGGATGAGAGGGGGGAGTGTGAGAGAAACCCAGAGAGAGAGGGGGGTGAGAGGGGGGAGTGTGAGAGAAACAGAGAGAGAAGGGGGATGAGAGGGGGGAGTGTGAGAGAAACACAGAGAGAGAGGGGGGGTGAGAGGGGGGAGTGTGAGAGAAACAGAGAGAGAGGGGGGTGAGAGGGGGGAGTGTGAGAGAAACCCAGAGAGAGAGGGGGGTGAGAGGGGGGAGTGTGAGAGAAACAGAGAGAGAAGGGGGATGAGAGGGGGGAGTGTGAGAGAAACCCAGAGAGAGAGGGGGGTGAGAGGGGGGAGTGTGATAGAAACAGAGAGAGAGGGGGGGTGAGAGGGGGGAGTGTGAGAGAAACAGAGAGAGAGAGGGGGCGGTGAGAGGGGGGAGTGTGAGAGAAACACAGAGAGAGAGGGGGGTGAGAGGGGGGAGTGTGAGAGAAACAGAGAGAGAGGGGGGGTGAGTGTGAGAGAAACAGAGAGAGAGAGGGGGGTGAGAGAGAGAGGGGGGTGAGAGGGGGAGTGTGAGAGAAACAGAGAGAGAGGGGGGGAGTGTGAGAGAAACAGAGAGAGAGAGGGGGGTGAGAGGGGGGAGTGTGAGAGAAACACAGAGAGAGATGGGGGGGGTGAGAGGGGGGTGTGAGAGAAACACAGAGAGAGAGGGGGGGTGAGAAGGGGGAGGTGTGAGAGAAACAGAGAGAGAGGGGGGGTGAGAGAGAGAGGGGGGTGAGAGGGGGGGAGTGTGAGAGAAACAGAGAGAGAGGGGGGAGTGAGAGAAACAGAGAGAGAGAGGGGGGTGAGAGGGGGGAGTGTGAGAGAAACACAGAGAGAGATGGGGGGGGTGAGAGGGGGGTGTGAGAGAAACACAGAGAGAGAGGGGGGGTGAGAAGGGGGAGGTGTGAGAGAAACACAGAGAGAGAGGGGGGGTGAGAGGGGAGTGTGAGAGAAACAGAGAGAGAAGGGGGATGAGAGGGGGGAGTGTGAGAGAAACAGAGAGAGAGAGGGGGGGTGACACAGAGAGGATGGGTGAGATAGAAAGGGTGGGTGAGAGAGAGTGAGGGGGTGAGAGGGAAGGGGGAGAAAAAGAGAATGATGGGGGAGGAATTGAGGGAAGGTGACACTCAGGGGGTTTGCATTATAAGACGTACAGTGCCCCTCCATACTCAGGGCAAACAGGGGGGTACCATTATAAGGCATATAGTGCCCCCAACCTTGGGACACACAGGGGACATTAAGTTCCCCCCATCATCAGGTCACACAGGAGGCACCCCATTAAAAGATATTTAATGCCCCCCAATCTCAGGGCACACCGGGTGCTCCCCATTATAAAGTGCAGAGTACATCATCATGCTCAGGTCACAGAGTGGACCCCTTGGTATAAGGTGCACAGAGCCCCTTACTCAGGGCAGAAAGGGGATCCCCAACAACAAAACACAATAAGCCCTAATTCTCAGGTCACAACATGTGCCCCTCATTACAAGGTGTATAGAGCTTCTATCCTCAGGTCATACAGGGGGTCCCTATTATAATATGCACTGAGCTCCTCAACCTGAGGTCACACAGGGGGTCCTCATTATAAGTTCAGTGCCCCCCATCCTCAGGACACAGGATCTCTCAATATAAGGAGTTATCTCTCTCCCAGCCTGACAGGGGGTTGTCCATTATGAGTACTGTTCATGCTAAGGGGACACAGGGCCCCCCCAATATATGAAGTACAGTGCCCCCCCACACACACAACAAGCCCCCACATATATGCTATCACTTTACTCCCCCCTAACACATGTTCATCATCAAGCTATGACAAGAGAGGCCACTGGCTCTTACCACCCTTGCTCCAGCAGACATTTAATTCTCCAGCATGCATATTGTGCGGGAAGCACAGCCTGGACTTCAGGAGATGGCAGGTGCCAGCATTGTATGACAGGGCTAATCATCTTCCAGTTGTATTCGGGTGAATTGGCAGCCAAACATCCTGCTGTCCTGCTGGGAGGTGAAAGTGAAACTATGTATATATGCAGTGCAGGAGAGACTTCAGCGATGCTGTTCTCCTCACTGACACGAGCAGAGAGACAGTATAATGGGAGCAAGTCACACATGCAGCCTATTTGGCGGCGGTGCTGTTAAACTGATGCCGACCCCTGCCCTGAGTTCTCTCACTGGTTCGAGAAGTGTTCTCCTCCTCCCTGGGCTCTCTTGATCTCTTTCACTTTCTCTCTCCCTTCTCAAGACTGGACCCGGTACCTGCTTGCTCCATCCATTCTGCTGCGTCCTCCCAGGAGCCTCTCATGGGGCCCCCTACTGGCCCCGGGCCCTCGGTCAGTGTCCGATATGCCCGAATGGTCAGTCCGCCCCTGGGTTGGGGTATACAGTTCAGTACATAAATTGTATATCAATACCTCAAATTACATATCACATATAAATGCATTGTCCAACCAAGGTTTAAAACAGTATTTTACAAGTACACGGGTCACATGATAACGTGATTAATTGCATTGCAGGGAATACTCATAAAAGTAGCTTGCGCATTGAAGCGCCATTAGAAATAATAGTAAAGATAAGATAAGTAGGAAAAATAATCTAAAAACATACATAATGACTCTGTTAGAAGATATATGTCAGTATTTTACAGTTGCACGGGTCACTTCAGAGCGTGATTAATTGCAGTGTAAATGATACTGAACACAAAAATGGATGCATTAAAGCATCACTTGGGAAAAAAGGAGAAAATATACTTGGTGAAGAGAAACAGCCGTGGTAGGTTCATGAATGCACTGTTGTAACGGTAGTTGTTAGCTCTACGCGTTTCGGGACCTTAAAGTCGCTCATCAGGAGCAAAACCGTATTGGTTATCTAAAAAGATGAAAAATAGGGACATGGGTGGTTATCTGAAAAAATGCATGGGCAAATGCAGAAAATGTGAAAACCCCCACACATATCCATACATTTGTCCCACAAACTTACATGAGCGTGACCGCGCATGGGAGAGATCATCGCCGCACAAGACAATCCGGCCAAGGATGCCACTCCCCGGAGCTGAGGCGGGGGAACCTGCTGGAGAAAAAACAGCCAGTGAATGAAGTGCACTGGAATAGAAAAGGAATATGGGGGAATGTGCAGTGATGGAGAGTGAGAAATGATGAGGATCATAGTGAGGAGACGAAGAGAAGTCATTTCTCTAATGCATCCGTGTGCTTCACTCAAAGTCCCGCCCCCTCAACCCCTTTATACATACTTATATGGGATGGAGGATGGGATCTGTACGGCCCCCCTTCCTCACACAAAGTCCCACCTTTTGTTATTTTCCAAATTTTTGTTCAACCTACAGGGATGGAAGCACACGGCTGCAATGCTAATATAGCCCTAATATTTGTTATGGCTGCTTCTCAGCCGTTTACACTATTCCCTTATTTCCTTTCCAGTTCTCCCTGTGCAACAGGTGGTAATTTGCACATACTACTGGAACAACTTACCTCACCACCCCACCCCCCCATCCATCTCAATAACACTCTTTATATTTTTTCTAATGCCATTTTCCTATATATGTAGTGTGAGCACGCATGGGGGTCACTGTCCGTCATTGGGCATATCCTGTGTCACTCCTGTTACTTCCCGGAGCTGTGACTAGCACTGTGGGTTTTCCCACCGCCCCCTCCTCCCATAGGGTGGGCGGGATTTCCCCCACTGCTCGTCAGCGTTATGCAATCAGTGTCAGCTGTTTGGTGTCTACTCTGCACCTATAAATCAGCTGACCGGCTTCTCCATCTCCAGCAGTGGGGAGACCAGGTTGATGCCCAGGGCTGGCTATGCCGGGCTCCTTTGGTGTGTTCCCTGTTCCTCACTTGGCTACAGCATGACGTTGGAGGTCGGATCTGGACGGCTCACCCGGCTGGGGTTTTTTCCCCCCCAAGGTGTGATTGGCACCTCTGTCTTTGATGCCTAGTTTTATCCTCACACCACTTTCCTTGGCTTTCTTGTCCAATTTCACTGTGCAGCAGGCAATCTTTTTTCACTTTATTTATTCTCATTTGCTTTTCCCCCTTTTCCTCCCCCTTCTCTCTTTCCTCCTCTCTTCCCATTGCCCATCTTTCCTCTCCCTTTCCTTTCTTCCCTTCACTTCTCTTCGTCTCCTCACTATGATCCTCATCATTTCTCACTCTCCATCACTGCACATTCCCCCATATTCCTTTTCTATTCCAGTGCACTTCATTCACTGGCTGTTTTTTCTCCAGCAGGTTCCCCGCCTGGGGCCATTCACTTCTCCCATGCACCATACCTCCCATTCACCTCTTTCCTGTCACTACTTGGGGATATTGCCGCTGCTGGCTGCGCTGCCGGGTCGGGCCCCCTCAGCTCCGGGGAGTGGCATCCTTGGCCGGATTGTCTTGTGCGGCGATGATCTCTCCCATGCGCGGTCACGCTCATGTAAGTTTGTGGGACAAAATGTATAGATATGTGTGGGGGTTTTCACATTTTCTGCATTTGCCCATGCATTTTTTCAGATTACCACCCATGTCCCTATTTTTCATCTTTTTAGATAACCAATACGGTTTTGCTCCTGATGAGCGACTTTAAGGTCCCAAAACGCGTAGAGCTAACAACTACCGTTACAATAGTGCATTCATGAACCTACCACGGCCGTTTCTCTTCACCAAGTATATTTTCTCCTTTTTTCCCAAGTGATGCTTTAATGCATCCATTTTTGTTTTCCAGTATCATTTACACTGCAATTAATCACGCTCTGAAGTGACCCGTGCAACTGTAAAGTACTGACATATATCTTCTAACAGAGTCATTATGTATGTTTTTAGATTATTTTTCCTACTTATCTTATCTTTACTATTATTTCTAATGGCGCTTCAATGCGCAAGCTACTTTTATGAGTATTCCCTGCAATGCAATTAATCACGTTATCATGTGACCCGTGTACTTGTAAAATACTGTTTTAAACCTTGGTTGGACAATGCATTTATATGTGATATGTAATTTGAGGTATTGATATACAATTTATGTACTGAACTGTATACCCCAACCTATTTTCTGGCAAACTGGCAGGATCCATCAGGTATTTCAGGTGATACAGGGGCCAAATGACACAGCACAAGCACTGTGTCGTATAACATGCTTTAAGGGAACAGGATCCCTTTTTTTTTTTTTTTTCCCTTTCTGTATTTGATTTTAAAGTGATTATAAAGGCTTTTTTTTCTAAAATAACAAACATTGGGGGAGATTTTCTAAAACTGGTGCAGCTGTGCATGGTAGCCAATCAGCTTCTAACTTCAGCTTGTTCCATTAAGCTTTGGCAATAAAAGCTGGAAGCTGATTGGTTTCTATGTAGAGCTACACCAGATTTTGCATTCTCCAGTTTTAATAAATAATCCCATTGTGTACTTACTGTACCTGCTCTGTGCGATGGTTTTGCACAGAGCAGCCTCATACCTCCTCTTCTGGGGTCCCCCGCTGGTGTCTGGTCTCTTCCTCCTCTCTGAGTGCCCCAATAGCAAGCCATTTGCTATGGGGAAATCTTGTGGGCACGCTTCCAAGCTGGGCTGTGTGTCTTCATTGACACACACAGCGTGGCTTGGCCCTGGCCCCAGGCTCCTACGGGGGTACCGCTACATAATGAAAAAAAGTTTTAAATGAGCAGTTTCCCTTACTTTCTGTTTTAAAACATATCAAATAAAAATGTCTGGACAGTACAAACATCTTTCTGGAAGAGGTGGTCTCATTTTTTTCCCCCCATTTTTTTGGAAGTGAAAAAACATGCCGGTCTTGAGGTTGGTAAAAAACTTGACACTTGATAATGGTGCGCTAGATACATAAATGTACAGGTCATACATAGAGGGAGGAGGTGAAGGGGTTAATGTACAGGACATACATAGAGGGAGGAGGAGGTGAAGGGGTTAATGTACAGCTGTTCAGGATAAGGGAGGTGAGGGGTTAAATTATAATTAAAAAACTATAAACTTTTTTTTTAGTTTTGAATAGAATGGAGAGGGATTGGAACACCTCTCAGGTTGTTATTGTTGTCTTTGTACCTATTGGGAAGATTCCTCTCTAATAATCCTGTTTACCATTTTCACTGAAAGTAAAAGAAAATCTGAAATTTTGGGTTGTCTGCAGGACAGGAATATCAGGGAAATCTTCCAATAGGGACACTCGTTCTGATAACCCCGGTGACTACTAGGGATTAACTCGTTTTAGAAGGCTTTGCTCTCACTTCCTGTTTGGTTATGGGACAGGAAGTGAAGGAAAATCTCCTCAATGGGATTTTAACCCAATCTTACTCTATCCGAAATGAAAAAAAAAGTTTTGCTAATAGTTCTACTTCAATATACAGATCAGATCAAAGACAGGATGGATCTGATGTATACTGTAGAGGGGTGAATGACAGTGAAGGTAGATTTCTCTCCGATCGGTGTACAAGAGCTTCCTGATAACCGGCCAATAAGTGACACATGACTGCTCACTGCGACTTTTTTTTTAACTTTCTGTGATGGAATGATTGATCACAGCAACCACATGGCACAGAGCCACTCTCATTGGCTCTGTACCTTTTGCCTATGGTCTGCTGTGTCCAATCACAGGAGATCACAGGACTGCCCATGCACAGGAGCTCCCAGAGGGCATTATGACATGATAGGGGAGGGGACTGGTCATACATGTACAATGGCCGGTCTGCAAGAGGTTCAAACATAACAAAAGACCATAAGCTGTGTATAGAAAGTGTTTATTTTTGTTCTCATCACCTCTGTTTGGTGTTTTTAGCACCAGTGAAATTTACAATCAATTGACAAAAAATTTGCTATCACACCAAAATTGAGACTGTAATCTAATGCCTAAACCCCGATCCCTAATCATTTCAGTAACTTTATAAGGCTGGATGACTGAATTACTGACATATCACTGTAAACATCATCATTATATTTTAAAGTTCCACATTTTATCATTAAAAACCCATCTTCATCCTTGAAATCCATTTGAAACTTTGCCTAGGCTTAGATGATGTCATCAGTCTGCTGCGGGCAGGAGGAAGCATTTCCTCAGTCTCCCCTCCCCCCAGTGATAGGACCGCAAAATGATAAAATTGCAGCAAGTCATAAGGTGAGAGGCTGCAGCAGAGGCTGATTTGTGTCAGGATTACTGAACACAACCAAGAACTGCACAGGCACAATGATTTATTTGACTTTGTCATCCCTGAGCCGACATCTCAGCCCTGGCAGTAGATGGTGACCCTGGGTGATGCCTGAACAAAGATGGCGCTGTCTGAAGTGAAAAGGAGATGAAGATATTGTCAGGGGAGTTCTGTGATCTCTGGGAGAGGTAATGAATACCTGGAAGGGTAAATATTACCAATCATACACTTAACATAAAAAGTATATCTGATGATAGGCCAGCTTTATACAGACAATATAATCTAATGGAACCATTTACTTCCTTACCCACCCCTAACCCTTTACCCCCCGATCGTCATTCCCGACACCCATATAATCATCCCGAAATATAACAAAATAAAAGATGATGAGAAAGGATTCATTTATTCAAATTATACATGAAGTAAGAATAGGAAGAATTCATCACTGAGATTTTCAGGACTATACAATGTGGTTATACATGGAATATACACACCGAAAATAAATTTTATTAAAAAAAAAAAAACTTAGGGTTACAAAATACACATAGAAGTTTTCTCAGGAAAGTTCATGTACATTCATTCTGTGTGAATGGGGCAAAACAAACTATTATTATTAGTCTGTTTCATGTGCTGGATTAATATTTCCATTGATTTAAAATGAAAAAAAAAAAAAAACTTGGCCACTAGATGGCACTAATTATGAGAGAAAATATTTAGCACCTTCTAGTGGCCAAATCCAGTATTTTGAATAAAATAAAATGTCCAACACAGTAAATGTATGGAAAAAATTGCCCCAGGGATGTTGCGGACAAAGAGGAAATTAAGAGTAGGGTGCACCAAATAAGAGTATAAGGTAGGTAAAAAAAAGTATAAAACTTTATTAGTACAAAAATGAGCAACAATATATACAAAAATCACCTAAAAACGATGAATAGAACACGTGTAACATGTTACTTTAATATTGATACACCCCCCTCCTTTTTTTGTTCAATAGAAATAGAACAGCATGCTTTCATGTAACCCCTGAAGAAGGAAATATATACGTCAAAAAATCCCCCCCTTGTTTTCCGGAACATGTTGGGAATCTTGGCTCACACACCACATTAGTTTGACGCTCAGTCTGGACCTGCGGTGAGTCCCAAGTATAGCAGCTGTTTTATTATTTGCCATGTGTTCTATTCTTCGTTTTTAGGTGATTTTTGTTTATACATATATTGTTGCTCATTTTTGTACTAATAAAGTTTATAGATTTTTTTACCTACCTTATACTCTTAATTGGTGCACCCTACTCTTAATTTCCTCTTTGTCCACAATATCCCTGGGGCAATTTTTTCCATATATCTTCCATTGGGATGTGACATGGAGTGTCAGGTCCTCCAAAAATCCTGGTTGGTTTCCACTTCTTTCTTCTCCTTGTACCACAGGAAATGGCCCAATGACAAGGGCTGCTGATAAGGCAGTACAGCCAGCCCTCCTGTACTGGACCCCGGCCCCATCAGTTCAAAAGGGGGGCCCAGGAACCTGCTGAGCAAGAGGGCCGGCTGTACTGCCTTATTGCAGACAGCGATCCTTTTCTGCCTCCCCCTGCAGTGCTGTGAGCTCCTCCCTCCTCTCCCTCCCTCCGGCTGTACTGCAGGGGGATTGGTTCTAGCACATGCACTGCTTTCATCTGTTCATCTCCCCTGCGTGTCCCTTTCCCCTGCAGAGCTTCCGGCGTCTCTCCTCTCCTCTCCCACTGGCAGCTGCTGCAGGCACACAGATGGATGTTTCAGGATGGAGAGCGAGGGAAGGGGTTGGTAAATATGTCATTTTCTGCCCCCCTTACTTTCCTGAATGAACACAGTGAGCGATCGGTAACAATCACTCCCGTGTTCATTCAGCACAGAAGCATAGTAAACTGTATTTGCTATGCTTCCGCTTGTAAATGCGCAGGAAGCCTTCCTATTCATCTGTGCAGCTGAGGTTGTATAGAAGGAAATTATAAATGATACATTTCGACCCAGGGAGAGGCCCAGTCAGGTAGGCTGTATGGGGCCCCGTGATTTCTAACAGCAGCCCTGCCAATGACATTTGTTCATTTGCCCCATTCACATAGAATGAATGTACATGTACTTTCAATGGGCAAATTGCTGCGCATATTGATTATAAGTACATCCCTTAGTGATAGCAAAATTATTTCTGTAGTTTATAATGGAAGGATTGTATATACCGGAACACAATGAGGGGATTTAGCAAAACTGGAGCAGACAAAATCTGGAGCGGCTGTGCATGGCAACCAATCAGCTTCTATCTTCAGCTTGTTCAATTAAGCTTTGAAAATAAAAGATAGAAGCTGATTGGTTGTCATGAACAGCTGCTCCAGACTCTGTCTGCTCCAGTGTTGATGAATTCCCCTCTATATGTGAAAACCCAATGTTGTTGGGGAGATCGATCCTCTCCAATACATCCCCATACATTACTCATATTGTAACAAACATTCTTATAAATACCTTCCCTACCTCTGTTCTGTAGATACTGAGATGGTTATTTTTAGCACAAATAATGAAATCCATTAATATATTATATTATAATCGTAGTACAATAAAACATTCCTAGAGAGATATATCAAATAACTAAAGCGACTTTAACCACTTGCTGACCGCCGCACGCCGATTTACGACAGCAAAATGGCACGGGCAGGCAAATGGGCGTATCTGTACATCCCTTTGAATTTACCGCCTAGCGGGTGCGTTCCCGCCACACGCCATGGGAGTGTGCCCGCGGGTCCCGCAAACTCAATGTTCACCGGCAGCCCGCGATCGCGGTGAGTAGAGGCAGAACGGGGAAATGTAAACAATGCATTTCCCTGTTCTGCCTAGTGACACAACAGGGATCTACTGTTCCCTGTCATCGGGAGCTGTGATCTCTGTCATGTTGTAGTGAGCCCATCCCCCCCACAGTTGGAATCACTCCCTAGGACACACTTAACCCCTTCATTGCCCCCTAGTGTTTAACTCCTTCCCTGCCAGTGACATTTATACAGTAATCAGTGGCTATTTGTAGCTCTGATCGCTGTATAAATGACAATGGTCCCAAAATAGTGTCAAAAGTGACCGATGTGTCCGCCATAATGTCGCAGTCCTGATAAAAAAAAATTTAAAAAATTGCAAATTATTAAAAAATTTTTTTTTTTTTTTTAAATGTGGGAAATTTATTATAGCAAAAAGTACAAAATATTGTGTTTTTTTCAAAATGGTCGCTCTTTTTTTGTTTATAGCGCAAAAAATAAAAACCGCAGAGGTGATAGACACCAAAAGAAAGCTCTATTTGTGGGAAAAAAGGACATCAATTTTGTTTGGGTATAACGTCGCACGACCGCGCAATTGTCAGATAAAATGACGCAGTGCTGAATCACAAAATATACTCTGGTCGGGAAGGGGGTAAAATCTTCCGGGGCTGAAGTGGTTAACATTCCCAGTGCAGTGCTAGGAATGTCATAGTCAATGGACACAACAATCATCTGTACTATGAATTAGAATGTTCTGGAATCTTCTGAGAGAAGTAATGAGCCCATTATATCATCGGGGGAATGAGGATTATCAGACATTCTGTTCACACCCTGATTACTGGGGCCATAATTGTGAGGAAAATATTTTAAATGTTTCTCCAATTAGAGAAAATCAATGAAAAAGTTATTTTTAAAAAGAATAAAATGATTTGCAGATAATAAGTTGGATGAGGAATTACATGTTGTTTGTTGATTTGTCTTCTCTGTTTAGCTATTGAACATTTTCTTTAAGCTTTGCAGAGCTTCTTCTCTTGTGATGGGTTTCCAGCTATGTGGTATTTCTGCTGGTCTTGCTTTGTATTCTTCAGCAAACTCCTCATTAAACATCAGAAAAATATATTTCCAGTAATCTGATGACTTGATGCTGGGATCTGGTTGGATGGACCAGTCTGGAAAAATGGTACGATACTCTCTGTATGGGTGCCATTTCCCTTCTGTTTCTAAACATTGAAATTTGCCATCAGATACAACAGATGTACTACAATTATCAGTGATTAAGATTTTAGCAGCACCCCGTATGCATCTCCCCAGTCCTTTGGGTCTGTGGATGGTAGCAAAGTGCTCCTTGTGTTCATCACCTCCGGCCTCACAGGGGACACCACAGAATGGACATTGCTCCCCACACCCAACAACCTTCCTGAACAATTCATCCTGAGGCTTCACCGTCACCCTGGAGAGTACAGACTTTATATCCATAGATTGCAGCTCTGATAAGACTTCTGTTTCTGTATCTCGGAGGAAGAGCTGAATGTCAGATGAAAATTGTCCAACATCAGCCGTGTTCTGGAAAGTGACCGCTTGCATCTCATTCTGTGGGATCACTAATTCTTCCTTTAGTATCTCACATACACTTTTCAGAAAATCTGAGACTGTCGATCTTTTAACAGAGTTGTCTTCAGTAAGAGCTCCATTTATCTTTTTGTCCAGTGAAGAGAGCAGGTTTTCTTGTAATGGTTTTAGGATTTGGGGCTTTGTATATGTTTCAGTGTAATTTAGTATCCAGGCTTTTGTATATTTCTCATAGTTTCGCATATAGTCCGCATATTTCTGGAAGGACATTTCTTTCAGCAGCTCCTTCATTAAAAACTCTTGAAAGAATGTTCTACTGCTGAATTTCTTGTTGTCTGGACTACCTTCTATGTCATCCACTATTTTCTGCCCAAGATGGTGGAAAACATGATCCATCATTGCTGGTTTTAGACATCGCTCACAGAATTCTTTGGCTTTAGTCTGACAAATATCTTTCTCTTGAAATATGCTGATAAATGTTTCTAAATATCCAGGCTTTAGTTTCTCCAAACGCACTTTTGGATCATTCTCTCTAATGAATTTCTCATGCATCGCTTGAAACTCTTTGGAAGCTTTTCTAAGAATGTGAAGCTTGATATCCACTTCAAACCATGAGGACAAATGAAGATTTCTGGACTGTTTAGAAATCTCTGTTGTAATCATATGAAGTAATTCCTGGCAATAGTTGTCACAATAGTCCTCCCCAGTTTCCACCTTCTCTCTGATATATTTGTTACAGTTATCTATAAGAGAACGAGCAAAACCATTTATTTTGTCAAAAAGCTCATTTTTGTGCCTAAATTTATCTGTCAGCTTTGTAAACCAACCCTTCTCAATATATTTCTCATCCATCTTGAAATCAGTCTGTGTGATATCTGCCAAGTCCTTCACACTCAGTAAGTGTTGATTTACAGCTGATCCTTTATTGCTCATGTCATTCATTATCTGCTGAAACATAGATCTACTGACAATGCGTGTTTTTAATTCCTCTATCTGTAGATCAGTCAGTGTCCTCTCCCACATCCCCTCAAATTCTCTCTTTAACTCTTCATCGTTCAGCTTTTTTTTCTTCTCTCGGCACCTCTTGAGGAGATCTGTGATTTTGCCTTCCATCAATTTCTGGGAATTTGTTTGTATATTCTGAATCTTGAATTTTCCTCTTTGAATTAAAACAGCCTCACCCAACTTCACAAGGGAATTCCTTTTCAATTCTTCCTTCAGGAATTGTGTGCTCAGAATAAAGTCTTGTTTGTATTGTTCTATGAGATGAACATTTTCATTTTTATTGTTAAAGTAGTTTTTGAGGGATTCCAATACTTTACTTTCTCTATTAAACAACAAATTGTTGAGCTCAATCTTAAATTCAGAGCAAATTTCATCACTTAGACTCTCTGCAGTCTGATTCCTAATCTTTGTTTCTGTACGGATCATCCAATCATGGACAGATTTTCGGAACTCCCAATCCCACTGTGAGTATTGTATAGACAGTTTATTATAAGCTTCTGCCACCAGACTGTTCCTGAAACTGAAAATGAATTTTTCATGTTTTACAGCTTTCCATAAACTTTCTATCCATGTTATAAATTCAGGAATGATTAAAGGCCTGTGCAGGGATCCTTTGTATGTCATCAATTCTAATAAATACTTTTTCAGTTCAGACACATGTTCACTGTACCCAGAATTTACTGGAGCCATTGGTGGGACCCCAAGCCAGAGCCCAGGAATGTACCAGTTGTCTTTCTCCAGATTGTAGTCCATCATATCACTGAAAGTTTTGATTTCACTTTTCTTTTCCATCTCTGCAGCTACTTTTGTCATTTCATTCAGTTGTTCCAGAAGTTTTTTCCTGTCTCTCATGTTCTTGTCATGAGCGGACACATCGCTCACATTTTGGTGTACAAACTGGCATTTGGGTTTCTTTCCTATTTCTTTCATTCTAAGAAAAGCATGGACCACAATCTGTAAAATATCCTTCATTTCTGTTGTATTTTCCATGGCCATATTGACTATGGTAATATCGCTCAACCCAATCACTAATGTGGCCAGTTCATTGTCATGTTCATAACTGCCCTCCAAGGAAGCCAACTCTGGAGCTTTCAGCCCCTCAGTGTCAATGATCAGGATGAAGTCACAGCCCAGCTCCTCCTGGAAGTTCTTTTTCACATTAAGAAGAGTCATGAAGGCTCCTCGTGTGCATCGTCCACTGGCCACCGGGAACTGCAGACCAAACATGGTGTTGAGAAGAGTGGATTTCCCTGTACTCTGCACTCCCAGCACAGAGATCACTCTCATTCTGCATTTCCCCCCTGTTCTGCTTTCCAGCTCACTAAAGACATCAGTTATCCACCATAAGGGAATGTTGGAGGCATCTCCATCTATCAGCTCCAATGGGAAACCATCCAACAAAAGATCAGCAGCAATTCCTGGCAATCTAGTAAATTGTCTTTGTATTTTTTTTATTTTATTTTCTTGAACCATGGAACATTCAGCTTCATAAAACTGTCCCATCTCACGTAGGAAATGTTCAATTCCTAAAGAACTGTCAGAGATTTCCTGGTCTATCTGTCTGAGCTTTTCCTTATTATCTAAGATATTGTTACAATTTTTTTTGTATTCAGCTTGTAGTTTAGAAAGATGATTTCTAGCAATTGAATCAAGTTCAAATTTCATCCATTTCAGAAAATATTGTTTCTCAGCCTCAGATAAATGAGTGATTGCATCAATAAAGAGCATTAAACCATGGGGCAGATCATGGTTATATTGTTCCTCATGTAATGAAATACATTTCTTTATCAGTTCATCTTGATATTGTTGTGTGTCTTTACCATCTTGCTTTGTCATTCTGCAAAGTTCCTTTTCTAGTTTAGATAACTGTCTCCAGAGATCTCCCTGTAACTTCATAGTGTTCTTTTTGTACTCAGACACATTGATTTCTTCTGTAATTTTCCTGGCATGGTCCCTGGCCTTCTGAAATTCAGTAATATTCTCATCCACTTGGATGCTCAATCCATGAGTTTCTTTCTCAAAGTCTCTCATTTTATTTTCTTTTGGCTTACTGTTTAGGAAATTAATTATAGTCCTTTCTAATTTTTTTACAAATGCCGCCTCATTTGCAGTGCCTGCATGTATTATCAGATTTGTTTTTTTCAACTTTAGCACTGGCATTAATTCTTGAAGGACCATCTTTGTTTGTGTACTTACAGTTTTGCCAGGACCAGGAGTAACAATGAAGTAATACTGGGTGTCAGTGGTAGGGAAGGATGATAACAAACTGAATTCCCTCTCAGAAATATCCTCAATGAATATAAACACAGCTGATGAAATTCTTGTCAGGAATGTGAACTGGTCCCAGTTGGTCTCCAGATCTCCTCGTAGGTTGGTCACTGCGATGGGTTCTGGGAAAACATCAGACTTTCCACAGGGAAAATACCAGGAAACTTCTACCAGTCCATCAGATATTTTCCTCTCAATGTTTCCTCCCTTCATACTGTCATGTATGAAGAAGTTATTATGTAGCTGAGCTGGGTTAAGAACTTGGTTCAGGGTTTTAGATTTTGATAATTTGTTTTTTCCCAATCTGACATAAGAGAAGATTGGCATGGAAGTATTCACCACATTTTCTTCTCTGAACCCTTTACTGTCTGCTAATGACTGAGGTCTCCACTTCTTCACTATGTCTCTCATTGCCCAAAGCATGAGGGTGCAGTGTGACCTGTCACCAGCAGGGAGCAGCAGAGGGACAGCAAACTGACACATGGACAATTTGGTTACAATCTCTTGTTGGAGAAAACTGTCTGAGCAATGCAGGAGGACACACAGGACATCCAGGGGGTGAATGGAGGCAGATAGTAAAGAAGTATTAAATAGGCTTTCGACATCATTATCCCCACTATTGTCTAAATTGACATCAGCAGACTGATCTTTCTCAAGGCGAATGTCTCTTGCAGTCCCGTTTAAGGCCATGAGTTTCCTTAAGTAATTCCAGGGAAGATCCTCTACATTTTTTGGTGGTTTGTCGTGTACATTCTCAGAGCCAATACTCAGGATATCCATCAGAGTCAATTTTGTAGTCAGGTAAGGCTCCATGTTCATTTTCTCTGCTAGATGAAGTAAGGTAGTTCTTCTTCTATGGAGCTCTGTAAGAAAAGACATTCTTAACATTACAAGTTTCTACATTACCAGTCAGTCTACATGCAAAGTTTTAATCAGCTGGAAAATACAGCATAGTCAAGAACACTTCTACAACCACATACCTCCCAACATTTGGAGATGGGAATGAGGGACACCTACTAACAAACGTATGTAGGCATAGGACACGCCCCCTGCCACACCCTCTTAAAGGAGAATTTACCAAAAAAAAGGTTAACCAAATCTACAAGGGCTCTGTTTACCACTACTATTCCTTTATACTGACTTTTGAAATGTACGAATGCATCAGTTTAGAAATTGGATGAAAGTTTTAGCACTGGGAAACACATTTTGAAAGATAAAAAGTTCATTTTATATACAACTATATAGATCAGACCAAAATGAGGGACAAATGATGGGGGGGGGGGGGCAGAGGGACATTGCTCCAAATCAGGGACAGTTGGGAACTATGCAACCATAGCAGTCCATGGAAGGGCACTGAGCATCTAATTTATGTCTGAAGATATCTGAATAAGAGAGACCTCTGATTGCTGGTTTTGGGATTGAGAGCTGTTTACTTTTCTCCATATTTATCTAACTGGCCAAGTCTATTTACTTCTAGATGAGCACAAAAAAGAAACCCCCTGTCAGGAAAAGCCCTCTTGCAGTTATCCTAGCAGATTGAGGGTTAAACGAATGCCTGTGCATAGAGGCGCCATCCGGCGCTCGCGCACGCACAATAGTGCCAATAGCGCTAATAGTGCTAACAAACGTACGCGCATGCGCAATAGCGCCAATAGCGCTAACGTGCGTACGCGCATGCACGATAGCGCCACTTGGCGCCAAAGATAGGCTATTTAAAGAAGACTGTTCCAATGCTGCCTTGCTGTCCAGTCTACAGCGTTTCCTGAGACCCCTGCTACCTTGTTACCAGTTTTCCTGTATCCAGTACTTACTTGGCTTGTTCCTAACTTACCTGCTTGCTGCCCGCCCTAAACTTGGCTTGGACTCTGACTATTCTCTTGGTTTGCCCTTCTGTACCTGATCTGCCCGCCAGTACCTTGACCCGGCTGTCTGCACCTCCCTGCTGTCTACAACCTGCTACAGGACTACAGTGCACCTCCCTGCTATCTGCATCCTGCTACAGTACTACAGTGCACATCCCTGCAACCTGCTACAGGACTACAGTGCACCTCCCTGCTATCAGCATCCTGCTACAGTACTACACTGCACCTCCCTGCTGTCTGCAACCTGCTACAGGACTACAGTGCACCTCACTGCTATCCGCATCCTGCTACAGTACTACAGTGCACCTCCCTGCTGTCTGCAACCTGCTACAGGACTACAGTGCACCTCCCTCCTGTCTTCATCCGGCTACGGGACTACAGTGCACCTCCCTGTTACCTGCACCCTGCTACAGTACTACAGTGCACCTCCCTGCTGTCTGCAACCTGCTACAGGACTACGGTGCACCTCCCTGCTGACTACAGGATCCTGCCTTCTACTTCAGTGTTCCAGTCAGGCACTTGTGCCCCTCTGTACTTTCGAGTCCCTGTTCACACCTTCAGGGGTTCTTAAGTCGGAGGCATACGAGAGGCCGTTCTCTGCATTCCGGGCTCCACCTACCAGGTACGTGACACCCCCCCACTAGGGAACATATCACAGACTTGACATAACATTGTCTTTCAAGGAGAAATTTGAACCTCAAAGTAGCCCTGCCCCCACCTGAGGTCCATGGAGTGACATAGTCAGACTGAATGGCTATACTTTGTGTTCAAATTACACAAGTCACATATGATGGAGACTATAACTGGGGACCTATATGAGTGCATTATAAGGTGCCCTCCTTTGATCCCCGGTGTTAAAGGAATTATAATAGGGTTATAGTATAGACCACCTGCTAATGATGGGACATCAATATCTACATAAACGGTATTGTGATTTCTACTTATGCCCCAAAACATAGCATTACTGAAATTGCTTATTCTGATTTCACTGCACACTGTGAGCTTCTCACAATAATCATTAAACCTGAATGACTGTCCCACCCCTTTCATTCATTGGATATTATTTTTTTTTGATCATGGAGGTTCAGCATCACATGTGGATGTTATTTGGGGAGGTCTGCATGCAAATACAACCTACATAGGAATGTCCACTCCTCCAGACTGTCATCCTGATATCAAAGTGATTGTAAACTGAACATTTTTTATAAAAAAAAAATAACAATCATGTTATACTTACCTGCTCTGTGTAGTGGTTCCGTACAGAACAGCTCTGATCCTCCTCTTCTCGGGTCCCCTGCCAGCGCTCTGGGCCCATTTCCCCTTGCCGAGTCCCCATTATAGCAAGCCACTTGCTGTGGGTGCACTCATGGGTGCTCGCTCCCGAGACGGCACTCTGAGTCCATAAGATACAGAGAGCGTGGCTCAGCCCCCCCCCATCCCATCTCACTGGCTGTGATTGACATTGCATCTCAGCCAATCAGAAGGGAGATGATACCCAGGAGAGCCTCGGGTCTTGCACACATGGCTGGGTCAGGATCGGGGTTAGGTAAGTATTAGGGGACTGGGGGGGGGGCTGAAAATTGAAGGTTTTTTACTTTCATGCATAGAATACATAAAGGTTAAAAACCTTCAACCTTTACAACCACGTTAAGGCAGTTTGATATTTGCATACCTCTTCCCAAATGTCAGCCCACTGCTTGCATCAGTTCTGAAGGGTCTTGAGAGGAGTATGGTGATAGGGTGCTGTGATGTTTTCAGGAAACTATGTACAGGACCCTGTCTGCCCCTCTTACCAGCCATGATCTTCCTGAATTGCAAGGAGAAGCACAGAGACCCAGCTACTGTCACTGGGACTAAAATAAGGTGTGGAGTGAATACAGAAAGGTTTTATTTCACAAATGGAATTATTGAGGAAATAGGAAAGGGAAATGAAAAAAGATTTAACTTTACATTTAAGGAAAGGTGTGCAGAGCCTTAATGCCTTGTTTGGGGGCAGCAAAAATGGGTGGCTGATCTTCATATTTACCACCCCAACTGCTCCCCCATTTGCTGCAAAGGCAGTGAAGGAAGACGTTCATATGGCATGGTCGTGACGCTTCGCATTGCAGCACAACAAAAACGATCCCCACTTTTGCATTCACTGGGCAATACCACCCACTGAACGCAATCCATTCAACTGATTGGGGGGACACCCCACAACTACATGAATTGCACACAGTTGTGGCATGCTAGTGCAGGGTATAAGGAGTTAAAATAGTTGGTGAGGAGGCTCTTCAGAGTGAATTGCTCTTCAGAGAGTAACACTGGTGTAAACTAGCCCTAAAGTGCAACTCCAACCAGATCTCTTAATGTGGTTTTGAATGGATTGAGGAAAGGTTAGAACCTCTGTCAGGTTCTTATTGGCTTTTGTATGTCTAATGACGAGATTTTCACTCACTGCATAAAAGGAATTGGAAATGTATCCAACAGAGGAACAGACTAAAATAAAAACACAATTTTTTAGTATTGTGGAGAAATTGAATAACCTGTGACAATGTTTTTATTGCTTTGTATACCTTCCTTTCCCAGTGACAACTGCAAACCCCATTACTTGTACAGCCATTGCATGAATAGGAAGAGAGGGGAAATCTCTCTGATAGAGTCACAGACAGAAGGAGAAGGTAACATGGCAGCTGACTGTGGGTGGGAGAGAAGAGTAAAGGAGGAACAACTACATCTACTTGTGTCCCAGGAGGAATAGAGGAGGGGGAGAGGAAGCTGATCACAGAAGGGGGTGGAGGGGAGAGAGGAATTGCTATTAGCATGGGACATTGGGAGAGTTACTGAACACATACCTGAGCACATACTGGAGAAGAAAGAGAGAAAAGGGGGGGGGGCATGCATGAACTCAGCTCAGCCCCAAGGTACCAGTTTTTCTCTTTTTTCAGCTACCAGTCAGTTTCTTATAGTGGGGTTAGTTTACTTACTACTCGCTGAAGTTTATTCAAGCTGACTTTGGTGAAGCAGAAAAATGGAGACATTCATATGCCTTGTACACACGATCGGATTTTCCGACAGAAAATGTTCGATGGGAGTTTGTTGTTGGAAATTCCAACCGTGTGTAGGCTCCATGGGACCGTTGGAATTTCCGTCACACAAAATTTGAGATCTGGATCTCAAATTTTCCGACAACAAAATCCGTTATCGGAAATTCTGATCGTGTGTACATAATTCTGACGCACAAAGTTCCACACATGCTAGGAATCAAGCAGAAGAGCCGAACTGGCTATTGAACTTCAATTTTCTCGACTCGTCGTATGTCACCGCATTCTTGACGGGAAACACGTCCACATCATCCCACCACCCAACTCGGGGTCATACTATTACAACTACAAGCAGTTTAATAGTATTGTGATGTTGGCGGTGGTGTCGGATACTTACGAGTTCCTGTATGTGGACATGGGGAAGAATGGCCGGATGTCAGATGGTGGAGTCATTGCCCACACAGAGTTCCACAGGCATCTCCAGAATGGCAGCTTGGACTTGCCACCTCCAGAAGACAATGCGGAAGGACTCCCATTCGTCTTCGTTGCGGATGAAGCGTTTGCGCTGGGGGACCATCTTATGCAACCATTCCCTATGAGGACCCTCACCCCGGACCAGAGGATTTTTAATTACCAGCTGGCCAGAGCTAGAAAAGTGGTGGAGAACACGTTTGGAATAATGGCCAGCCGGTTCCGCCTATTTCTTACACTGATACACATGGCGGAGTATAAACTCAATCACATCATCCTGGCTTGCTGTGTTCTCCACAACTTTTTACGGAGAAATTCTGTGAACTATGCTGGCTCAGTTGGGCCTGAAGCCGGAATTAACCTCAATGAACCAACACTGATGGCGCTTGAAGCTTGCCGTCCTGGCTTGCCCCCCCTGAGTGCCCGCGAGGTCTAATTTTTTTTTAAACTGAACAAATATTTGCTTATATTTACTGCTTGTGTTTCTTTTAGCTGACCATGACTGAAATTTGGGGAGTCGCGAAAATGGCGTGATTCTGTAAAATTATAAAGCACTGTTGGGTGTTATTTACTAAAGGCAAAGACACTTTGCACTACAAGTGCACTTGAGCCTGCACTGAAACTGCACTTGTAGTGCAAAGTGGATTTGCCCTTAGGAAATAACCCCCATTGTCACTGAAAACACCAATTTTACCACAAAAAATGTTTATGAACATTGAAAGAAGAAGCCACACATTGTTGATTATCGATCTTTTTAATACAAGCAAAATCACATGTGCATTTATAAAAGGTTTTTAAAACAAACCAACATGTTTGTTGTATAACAAATTTTTAGGTCACATTAATGTAGCACTAACTCACGGTGGAGCTGCTGATTTAAAGCGGGCTGTTACCATCACCTTTTTACCTGTAATTTCACCAACACCAAACTTAGAGTCCACGTTGAGCTTATTATCGGACAATATAGGCACTAGTCACTTGGGTACTTTTCCAATGCTTTAATGGGAGATAACTGGAAGAAGTAGCAGGAAAAAGGTAGAAGAAGAGTTGCAGGGAAGTTCAAATACATTTTCTTGGTGTAGCAATAAGGAATTGAAATTTTAGGGGTGAATGTATCCTCAATTCAGGATTGAATCTTTGCCCGCCCGGCTAAGTCTCTCTTACTAACCTAGCAACCGGAACGTAGCACGAACAAAAGTCTCTGACACAGACTTGGGTAGAACAAAACTGCACGATCCTCTGCCACAGGATGTAGTAGTTTTCGATGAACAGCAAACACAGTACCAGAACCTTTAAGCCGACCCGGCAGTACTTGTGCGGTAGATTAGATTAAGATGCGTCCTCCAATTGAGTCACCAGGCCCCTTTTAAGACCAGCATTGCATGGTCCCTTCCAAGATGGGTCCTCCCCTGGATCTTCCCAATTGTCCGGCTTCTTCCCGCAGGACAGACAGCACAGGACCATCCCGGCGATAGCAGGCCCCAGACAGGCTTTTGGGCCTACCCATGCGGCTGCAGCGACGCAACCCTCCAGTCTGCGAGGCTGGAGGTAGAACTCAATAACACATACCTTCAGGCCAGGAGGGCCATGAGGTAAAAGAACTCTAGAAACATGGTGTCTGTCCCATAAATACCCTCTCCCAGAATGCAACCCAGAGGACCACCTCCGCCGAGTTGTCTACGGGACAGAAGAGCACTCATATACTTTAGCTTGTTGCTTTCCAACACCGACCCATGGTGACAACGACTCCCACAGGCAAAATGCGGAACTGCATGCAACACAGCCAAACTGGAACACAGGCTAATCTAACAATAGATTGAATCTGAACTATGTACAGTACAGGTGACCCATTAAATTTACCTATAAGAGGTAGATTAGAAAATCTACCAGCGCTACATTAATAAAAGTAGAAATTTCCTTTTAAGGTAAAACAGGCATGTTTAAAACCAACAAGAAATACACAAATCTGGAACTTACAAAGTTCAACTTTTATAGAAATTGAAGGCAATATCAGACAGAGTATTTACAAACTGTGTTTGATATTGCGTTCAGATGGGGTGATGTCACCCCTGGAAAAGCCAAATTTTGAAGAATGCTGAATGTCAACATGTGCTAGCTGCCATCATGGGGGATCAAGGGACATGTTTTGTGGGTGCAACCCCTTCCTCTCAGCTACTGTATTATTGAGGAAGTGGTTGCACCCCCAAAACGCATACATTGATCTCCCGTGATGGCAGATAGCACATGCTGACAGTGTGTGCATCTTCAAAATTTGGCTTTTCGAGAATATGTCAAAAAAGTTCAGAAAATTTTGCGGACAAAAAAACTGAAAAAATTTGGGATTTCGAGGGGTTTTAAATTCTCCCTAAAACATCAATGATGTTCTTCATTTTGTTTTGAACATCATTGATGTTTTGCTTTATGTTATCCAAGTCCCTATTACACCCCATGATCTCCCCGATCAGGATCTGGGCACTTTCACTGGTGAAATGACCTTCTTCCACAACATCACGATCCCCTAAAAATATAGAAACAAAAACACACCATGTATTATAAATATTCTGGCATCCATCTCTTACCTGAGCCTGTGGTCGCAGACACTCACCTGTTGTGGTGACTATTTTCACCACATCTCCCTCCTCCTCCTCTGCTTGGCTTTATGGGATTTCTGTAAAAAAGAGGGGGGTTGGGGGGAGGGAACAACCCAATAGAAATGGGTTTAGAAAGGGGTTACTATGTGCAACAATGTAGTCATTGATCTTGGTTATTAAGATAAAGTCAATTTTATTCAATCATCTTAACGTATATAAAATCGCATCAGTAATTCAATACTGTAAAAGACACAACTATAATGCAAATGTGGCCGCGGGTAACAAAACAAACAGGACAGACATAACATATAAAGCTACCCAATCTGGGCGTATTGCATTATACCCCGGTGACCTTGAAAAGCCGTCAATCAGCCAAAAACTGTCCGACAGACTTCCGGCGGACTTTCGGCGGACTTGCAGCAGACTTTCTAACGAACGGACTTGCCTACACACGACCACACAAAAGTCCGACGGATTCGTACGTGATGACGTACACCGGACTAAAATAAGGAAGTTCATAGCCAGTAGCCAATAGCTGCCCTAGCATGGGTTTTTGTCCGTCGGACTAGCACACAGACGAGCGGATTTCGGGGTCCGTCGTAGTTACGACGTAAAGATTTGAAGCATGTTTCAAATCTAAAGTCCGTCGGATTTGAGGCTGAAAAAGTCTGCTGAAAGTCCGGAGAAGCCCACACACGATCGGATTACCAGCCAGCTTTAGTCCGTCGGCGTCCGTTGGACTTTTGTAGACGAAAAGTCCGACCGTGTGTACGCGGCATTAGTGTTACAACATCTCAGTGCAGCAAAATCCTAGTACATTCACCATAGATATTAGTTGGTATCTCATTTAACCATTTAATGTTTATGAGCTGTTGCGACTGCATCAGTCAGGAGGAAGCTACCAGAAAGTGAATCAAAGAGAAGAAAGAGCAAGTATAAGAAAGAAGAGAGGAAGGGGATGGGTAGGGGGTGAGAGGGAAAGGGAAGGGAGGGGGGGGAAATGGTTAGGTGTCGGCGGAAGCTTTGAGTAGGCCGGTTTTCTTTTAACAAAAAAGTTAAAAGTTATCATTAAAGCGGGGTTCCACCCAAATTTTGAACAATATCTGTATGTATTCTCTTCCTTGCCTAGATGCTGACATGCCGTTTAAAAAAATTTAAATCGCCGTATTTACCTTTTATTTTTCTATTCTTCTTTGCACTTCCTGGTTCTCCTCCCGTGGGAGTAGGCGTGTTTCTAGCCTCTCCCAGACTCCTGGGAGCTAGTCTCAGGCTTCCCAGGATGCCACTGAGCATGTGCGGGAACTAGCGGTGAATGCTGGGAGCACAGCATTCACCACATCCAGGAAATAAATGCTTGTGGGCTTCAAATGCCCACAATGAAGATGGAAACTGCCTGCAGTGAATAATATAAGTTATTCTTTCCGACGAAATCTGACACAGGTGGACATATTACACACAATATGTGAGTATGTAATGCTGAGAAGAAAAGTTTGTGAATGAACTAAAAAAAAAAAAAAAACGATAGATAGGTGGACCCCCGCTTTAAGTGGGGTTTCTCGTAAAGGGTTTTACCTTCGTCTGAATATTTAAACATATTCCAGAGCGTCCAAGTTTTCTTATAGACTGCCTGTCTATCTTGAGCTGTCAGTATAATGTCTTCTAATTTGTTTACATCTTCCACTTTCTGTAGCCACATTGATATGGTTGGTGGGGAGGTTTGTTTCCATAGCAAGGGGATGCAGGACTTGGCTGCATTTATTAAGTGACACAATACGGATTTTTTATACTTTTTAAGCGATATGGACGACACCTGAAGCAAGAAAAATGCCGGGTCCTTCGGAATTTGAAAATCTGTAAATTTTTGAGAAATAGAACGAACCGCAGTCCAGAAATTTGTCAATCTAGGGCAGGACCAAAACACGTGCAGCATCGTTCCCTCTTCCACCTGGCATCGCCAGCAATATTTGGATGTATCAGGAAATATAGTGTGTAGACGACTGGGTGTTAAGTACCACCTCGTCAGGATCTTATAGTTCATCTCTTGTAATTTAGTGCATTTTAATGATTTAAGGGAAAGAGCTATCATGTTTTGCTTCTGGACTGGAGTGAAAGAGCGCTGAAGGTCTGTTTCCCATTTCATAATACATGACAGGTTGGGTTGTTGTGGGGGTGTGTTTCATTGTGTGTTTTCATTTAAAAAGGACAGTTTGTTTGTGAGGAGGCAGGTACATTTTAAAAATACAATGTGAAATTAACAAGAGACACCAAGCAACCTCCTTGAGATTAAATAATACAAGATAATAATGGTGTTGTGGTAACTTGACACACAAAACACACACCAAACTATTCTGGAGCAAAAAATAAAATAAAAATTAAGAATATAGGATTTTGTTGTCGGAAAATTGTATAGCCTGCTCTCAAACTTTGTGTGTCGGAAAATCTGATGGAAAAGGTCCAATGGAGCCTACTAGGGATGAGCCGAACACCCCCCGGTTCGGTTCGCACCAGAACCTGCGAACGGACCGAAAATTCGCACGAACGTTAGAACCCCATTGACGTCTATGGGACTCAAACATTCAATAGTGCTCATTTTAAAGGCTAATTTGCATGGTATTGTCCTAAAAAGGGTTTGAAGACCCGGGTCCTACCCCAGGGGACATGTATCAATGCAAAAAAAACTTTTAAAAAAGGCCGTTTTTTCGGGAGCAGTGATTTTAATGATGCTTAAAGTAAAAAAAAAAAAAAGTGAAATATTCCTTTAAATATCGTACATGGGGGATGTCTATAGTATGCCTGTAAAGTGGCGCGTGTTTCCCGTGTTTAGAACAGTCCCTGCACCAAATGTCATTTTTAAAGGAAAAAATCTCATTTAAAACTGCTTGCGGGTTTAATGTAATGTCGGGTCCTGGCAATATGGATGAAAATCAGTGAGACAAATGGCATGGGTACCCCCCAGTCCATTACCAGGCCCTTTGGGTCTTGTATGGATATTAAGGGGAACCCCGCACCCAAATTAAAATAAGGAAAGGTGTGGGGCCACCAGGCCCTTTATACTCTGAACAGCAGTATACAGGCGGTGCAAACAAGACAGGGACTGTAGGTTTGTTGTTAAGTAGAATCTGTTTGTCATTTTGAACGGGTACATTTTTAACGTGTTTAGCTCCAGCCAAAAAATCTTTTTTAAGCTTTTTGGAAAACATAGGGAAGGGTTATCACCCCTGTGACATTTGTTTTGCTGTCTTTCCTCCTCTTTAGAAGATTTCACCTCACTTTTTGTCCCAATGACAAATGTTTTTTGAGAATTTGGTGGTGGTGGTGCTGGTGCCACAACACTGTAAGTCCTCACTCGCTCTTGGTGGGTGCAGAAATGGGCCCTGCTGTGAAATATTAGATCAAGAATTGTAATTACATGCCCCTCAGGCGGCGCTGTGATTGGCCAAGCATGCGGGTCATAGTGCATGCTTGGCCAATCATCAGCCAGCAATGCACTGCGATGCCGCGGTGAATTATGGGCCGTGACGCGCCACACGAATTTGGCGCGAACGGCCCATATCGTTTGCAATTCGGCGAACACACGGTCGGAATTTCCGACAACAAGCTCCGATTGCACATTTTCCATCGGAAAATCCGACCGTGTATACAGGGCATTAGAGTTTGGTGGCTACCTTCATCCTTCATTCTAAGTATGCCTCCAGCTATGAAGTGTAAATCTCAGGGAATCCCTTCTGGGGCCTCTAATCATTTAGTTCCCTTATGCAAGATTAGTCCTTCTGTCCCTTGTTTGCTGTCTCTCTCTCCCTTTCCCACTTTTTCCTTTTCTTTTTTCCATTTTTTTCTTTCATGGATTGCTCCACATTTCTCTTCCCTCCCTCCCCTGTTCCACTTACTATCCCTCTGTTTGCCTTTGTTCTTAATATGTTCAGCCCTATCTCTGTCGACTAAATTTTCTTTAAATATAAGGGAATAAACTCCCTTAGAAACACTGTTTGGCTTTAAAGGAATAGAAAAGGCCCTCTTCTGATAATGAATGTTTATAGAAGACTCATTTTTTCCTCTCCTAAATCTAATCATCTTTTGCTATTTAGCATATCCCACAGGTTATTTGTCTTCAGCAACTGCTAAATCAGGCCGGGTGGCTATATTGCTTTAACATGCCTGTTACAGGTTACATATACATATCTGGATCCCAAAAGTAAATACAATATCTTAAAAGGGAATCACATGGGAAAGGACCTGTTGATTGTATATTTTTATGTTCCAAACAAGGTTCAACACTCCTTCCTTTAGAAGGCATTCCACTGTACTCCCTCCCTTTATTGTTCAAATGTTATTATCAATGAACACTTTAATGTAGTATTTTCTTATTCAAGAAATAGGAGACCTCTAATTAACCTTGTTTTGTATTCTCAACTGGAGCCATCTTCACAGAAATTCACGGATCTTCTGAAAGACTATCATTAAATTGATTTTTTAATACTTACCGTATATACTCGAGTATAAGTCGACCCGAATATAAGCCGAGGCACCTAATTTTACCACAAAAAACTGGGAAAACTTATTGACTCGAGTATAAGCCTAGGGTGAGAATTGCGCAGCTACTGTAAGTGGAAAAGAGGATCAACAATGCCCACTTGCAGCCTCACTGTGCCCATTTGCATACCTCACTGTGCCCATTTGCAGCCATAGGTCCCCCAAACTTCAAACTCAGTAGTTAAGTGTTCCTAAATGCTCCCTAGTTGCAGCCAAAATGTGGGTTCTCTGGACCCAAAGGGTCCCGAAATGACATTGCTGCAGATGGACACAGTTGACCAACTTTGGGGCCCCCGTATCTCGGGGCCACTTAGTGCTAGGCACCCCAAATTTGGTGTGCAAACCCAGTGGAACTAGCACCACAAAGCTGTGGTTCCTAGAACCAAGTGGCCCCAAAAATCGGTTCAGAAAATGTCAAGCACTTTTCTGAAGCAGAGAATGACATTTTCCGAATCGAATTTGGGGCCCCATATCTCGGGGCCACTTGGTGCTAGGAACCCCAGCATTGGATATGTTGTGGTACACCAAATTTGGGGTTCCTAGCATCAAGTAGCCCCGAGATATGGGGCCCCAACTGCGGGAAGGAAAATGACATTTTTTGCTGCAGAAAAGTGCTTGACTCGAGTATAAGCCGAGGGGGGCACTTGCAGCACAAAAAAAGTGCTGAAAAACTCAGCTTATACTCGAGTATATACGGTAATTGTTGTAAAAGTCGCGAGCAAGATCATTTATTTTGGGTTGATCTTTGGTGGAAGGTTATGGTAGTAACAAGAAATATACAGCTACATTTAAAAAAATATACTGTATATTTTTTTATATTTTGGGCCAGTTTTCCTTTGATAGTAAAATAAGCCATAGCCATTTACCACCAAATGAAAACCCAATTTGTCCTGAAAAAAACAAGGTAAAATCCACCTGGATGCACAAAGCAGTTGTGATAATATGTACATAATATGTACAGCATTACTAACACATGTTAAAGTTGCAAAATTGTTCTTAGGCATTAAAGTGGTTGTTAAGCCACTTTACGCACTTTATACCATTTTTTCTTTACCTTATCTGAAAGTGCCGCTCACTTGACCCACCGCCTCTCTGCTCTCCCCGTCTGACAGCTGCAGCGGGCGGGGCCAAGAAACCCCAGCTGACGTCAGTCAGGAGGTGGGGAGGAGAGTAGCAGAGAGACGGCGGGTCACGTGAGCGCCGAGCAACGCTCTGAAATAAGGTAAAGAACGGCTTCTTTTTATAAAACACAGACACATGGGCGCAAAGCATTGTTAAACAGAGAGAATGGTAAAACAAACATTTTAAGTATCTTTTGCAGCAGGAGGGGAGTGGGTGGGCACTGACATTGGAGCAGACAGGCAGGGAGGGGAGGGGGAAGGAGGGCAGAGGGAGACACAGGAGAGCTGCAGATAGCTGCAGCTGAAGAAGGTATGTAAACTGGCCACGGTGTCAGAGCTCAGCAGCCATGATAAGCGTGGTCAGTTTGCAGGGGGAGGGAAGAAACTGGCAGGATCAGCCAAGTTTTTTAGTTGATAGAAGGGGCCAAATTTCACAGCACAAGCACTGTGCTGTATAACATGCTTTAAAGGAACAGGATCAATATTTTTTTTAGGGTAACAAATTCTTTAACATTTGTTTTACCCTGAGGTGGCAAGGGGTTAAGTCAACAATCTCATTCACGGGTGCTATAATTTACATAAACAATTATTGGCTATATAAGTATGGGAGATAGCACTCCAGGATATCTAAGTGTCTTTACCCACCTTTATACCTACAGCAAGATAAATAATTAAACTGTTGACAGTATACAAATGTGAAGGCTTTCTTCCCTTTGCTATGAACCAAAACTTTTAGTGGTTGAAGTATCCCAGTGTTTGCCGGAAACATCACACAGCCAGAAGTCAGTGAAATGCTTGTTAATAATTAAGGGAATAATTCCCCAACATCTACATTTTAACTCTATATAAATTAGAGGAAATAAAAATTGTGGGAATTTTAAGTACAGTCTGAACAGAAAGGTAACTCACCATCTAAGTCCTCGGATGTATCACAGGCTAAAGGCTTTATCTTTTCATCAGGAATCTTCTTACAGTCTGGCTCTACTGTTTGTGGAAATAAATCTTTTTGCTCCTCTGTTCTTTCTTCAGATTCTATAGCCTTACACAGATCTACAGGCACCTCAGGAGTGACAGGGTTGTGAGATTCTATTTTACGTGAACCTTCTGCATTCTCTCCTGACTTATTACAATCCTGAGGAGTTGCAGGATCTTTATCTTTATTTTCCATAACCAGGTTGAACAATTTTATCTCATTCACAGCACCAAGATTATCTTCAGTTTCTTTGTGGGCCTCAAGTTCACACAAGCTGTTGGTAATCTCTTCCAGCATATTACAATCCTGATGTGGCACAAGACTGGAAGACTCCAGGTTACACAAGCTGTCTGCATTTTCTTTATTATCTTGAGGGGATAAGAGGCTGGGATGTGTTGGTTCACACTTGCTATGAAGATTTTCTTCTGTTTCTTTATGCTTCTTTAGGTCTACATGGCTGGTAGACTCCAGCTCACAAAAGTTTTCCACATTCTCTTTATTATCTTGAGGAGATATGAGGCTGGAGGTTTTTGACTCACACATATCATCAAGATTATCTTCACTTTCTTTATGGGCCTTAAATTCACACAAGCTATCTGCATTCTCTTCCAACTCTTTACAATCCTGAGGTGTCACATGGTTTGAAGACTCCAGGTTACACAAGCTGTCCACATTCTCTTTATTATCTTGAAGGGGCTTGAGGCTGGTGGATGTTGGCTCACGCACATCATCAAGATTACCTTCCTTTGCATTATGAGCCTTAAGTTCCCACAAGCCGTCAGGATTCTCTTCCAACACTTTACAATGCTGAGGTGGCACAAGACTGAAGGACTCAAGGTTACACAAGCTGTCCACATTCTCTTCATTACCTTGAAGGGACTTGAGGCTGGAGGATTTTGGCTCACACGAATAACCAAGATTACCTTCAGTTTCTTTAGGCTCTTTAGGGGCCACAAGGTTGGGAAATCCCACATTACAAAATCCATCCACATTCTCTTTATTACCCTGAGGGGATAAAAGGCTTGGATATGATGAATTACATTCGCTATGAAGACTGTCTTTAGTTCCTTTATGTATCTTACCACCTTCATGGCTGGTAGACTCCGGCTCACAAAAATTCTCCACATTTTCTTTATTATCTTGAGGGCATATGGAGCTGGGATATTTAATCTCACTCACATCATCAAGATTATCTTCAGTTACTTTATGGGGCTCAAGTTCACACACGCTGTTCACATTCTCTTTATTATCTTGAGGGGATATGAGGTTGGAGGATGTTGGCTCACAGATATCATCAAGATTATTGTCAGTTTCTTTATGGGCTTCAAGTTCACACAAGCTCTCTTCCAACTCTTTGCAATTCTGAGCTGGCACAAGGCTGAAAGACTCTAGGTTACACAAGCCTTCCACATTCCCTTTATTACCCTGAGGGGATATGAGGCTGGGATATGTTGGTTCACACTTGCTATAAAGACCATGTTTAGCTTCTTTATGGTTCTTAAGGTCTACATAGCTGGTAGACTCCAACTTGCAAAAGCTGCCCACATTTTCTTTATTATCTTGGGGGTATGGGAGGCTGGAGGATGTTGGCTCACACACATCATCAAGACGATTATCAGTTTCTTTATGGACCTCAGGTTCACACAATCCGTTAGCATTCTCTTCTAATGCTTTACAATCTTGAGGTGTCACACGGCTGGAAAAATCCAGGTTACATAAGCTGTCCTTATTCTCTTTATAATCTTGAGGGGATATGAGGATGGAAGATGTCCTCTGATTTACATTATCAGGCTTATCTTTACTTTCTTTATGGGCCTCAAGTTCACACAAGTTGTCAACATTCTCTTTCATTTCATTATCACCCTGAGTCAGTACAAGGCTGGAAGATTTCAGGTCACACAGGCTGTTCATATTCTGTTCAAGCTTTTTCTGTTTATAAAATGTAAAACGTGTAGTAACCTCAATTTTGTGCACGTTTTCTTCACCAAATTCTAATGCCCCGTACACACGGTCAGACTTTGTTCGGACATTCCGACAACAAAATCCTAGGATTTTTTCCGACGGATGTTGGCTCAAACTTGTTTTGCGTACACACGGTCGCACAAAGTTGTCGGAATTTCCGATCGCCAAGAACGCGGTGACGTACACCACGTACGACGAGACTAGAAAAGGCCGTTTCAGAACCAAGCGCGGCACCCTTTGGGCTCCTTTTGCTAATCTCGTGTTAGTAAAAATTTGGTGAGAGACGATTCGCGCTTTTTCAGAGTCGTGGCTTTCAGATCGTTTTCTGCTGTTCAGTTTGTGCTTGTGGGTTTGTATCTGCTCTTCAGTGCGTGCAGTCAGTTCGTATCGGAGTTTTCTGTGTGATCTTGCCTGCTCGTTGCTGTTTTTCAGGTCGCTCTTCACAGGCCTTGCTGTTCTTCAGTGCGTTCTGTTACTTCGTTCTGAGCAGCCGACCGTTTTCTAGCCATGTTTCGTATGCGTCCTCCTCGTAGAGTTCGTGCTGTGTGGGGGCTTGGTGTTGGGGTCCTGACCTTGACACAAGTCCAGTCCATGAACAGGGTGGGGAGGAGTTCATGGACCAAGAATTGGTTGCTTCAGCATCACCAGTTCTCTCATATGCCTTTGCTCCGTGAGATCCGTGAGAATAATCCTGATGATTTCAGGAACTTTCTCAGGATGACGGACCCCGTGTTTCACCGTTTGTTGGCTTCGCTGACCCCTTATATTAGCAGGCAGGATACCTGCATGAGGCAAGCCATCACTCCGGAGCAGAGGTTGGTCGCTACCTTGCGGTATTTGGCCACAGGGAGAAGCCTGCAGGACCTCAAGTTCTCGACAGGCATCTCCCCCCAGGCTCTTCTTTGTGGACATTTACTGCTTGTGTTTGTTTGAGCTGACTCTGACAGAAATGTGTGGAGTGCAGAAAATGTCGTGATTGTGTAACCTTATACAAAGCACTGTTGGCTGTTATTTACTAAATGCAAAGACACTTTTCACTACAAGTGCACTTGCAACTGCACTGAAACTGCACTTGTAGTGCAAAGTGGATTTCCCCTTAGGAAATAACCCCCATTTTCTCATAAAACAACAATTACATCACCCCAAAAGTGTTGTAGCGTGAGACAATAATCCACACATTCTTGATGAACAATCTTTTAATACCTGCACAATCACATGTGCATTTACCAAAGGTTTTTCTGACAAACCAACATGTTTGTTGTATAACAATTTTTGTGGTGTCATTATCCAAAATCAAAATGTCCATTTTATAGAAAACAGGCCTGTGTAAAACCAACAAGAAAGACACAAATATTGATCTTACAAAGTTCACATTTGGTAGAACTGGAAGGCTATATCAGACATGAGTATTTAGGAACTGTGTTTGATATAGCGTTCAGATGGGGGGAAATCACCCCTGGAAAAGCCAAAATTGGAAGATGCACACAAATTTCCCAATGTCAACATGTGCAACCTGCCATCACGGGGGATCAAGGGATGTGTTTTGGGGGAGAAAGCCCTTCCTCACCGCTACTTTATAATTGAGGAAGGGGTTGCACCCCCAAAACGCGTCCATTGATCTCCGTGATGGCAGATAGCACATGTTGGCACACTGTGTGCATCCTCCAAATTTGGCTTTGGGAAAAATCACAAAAACATTTTGCACATTGTAGCAGACAAAAGAAGAAAGTGATTTGGAGGGGTTTTAAACTCGCCCCAAAACATCAATGATGTTTTTATATTTTGGAATAACATCATTGATGTTTTGCTTGATGTTTTCCAATTGTAAATTACACCCCATGATCTCCCCGATCAGGATCTGGGCACTTTCGGATGTGAAAGGATCTTCATCCACAACCTCACGATCACCTAAAAAGAGAGGAAACACAAAATAAATTAGGTTTCAAAAAAATGCCGCAATCCATCTCTTATCTGAGCCTGTGGTCGCAGACACTCACCTGTTGTGGTGACTACTTCCACCACGTCTTCTTCCTCCTGCTCATCTTGTGTTGGGTGGATTTCCCCTTCTTCCAGAGGGGGGGGCTCTGGTCTCCTCGGATGAGGGGTGTCCTCCGAGTCTTTTCTCCCCTATGTAAAACAAAAATGGTATAATTAGCACACAGATATTTAATGTCAGAACTATAAAGATGAAACATTGCTTGGAAGTGGGGTACAATTGTCTATTTTGCCCAAGTTCCAAGATGTAGCTTTTTTAGTGCCCTTTGTCAAGCTGCAATACTTTACCTGTTTGGTAAAAGCTTCACAGATGTAGCCCCCCCTATAGTATACACTGGAGCACCTGTGTGGCCCCCCTAATAAAAATGGTGTTCTTGTGTCCCACACTAGTGCTCCAGTGTCCAGATGTGAAAACAGCTGCTGAGTGTCCTCTCCTTACACACAATCTAGTTTGCATTTCATTCTAGTAACAAAGCCATCTACACAACCCAATTCTTTGTAGACAAGTATAGGGCGTCAAAATGGTGGCCAAATGCATATGGCCTAAACAATGGTATTTTATCGTCCGAAATAACAATGTGTGATCCGAACGAATAATGTGCCCATGAACATGAAAGTTGCCATTTTAAACTGTACAACAGTTCCTAAAAGCACATGGAGCAGCACGAACGTAATAAACATAAAGAATAGGAACACAGCACAACTACTTACTTTTTTGCAGCACTCTCCGGATCTTTCTGTACTGCTCATGTTCTCGTAATTTCAGGTCTGACCACCGCTTCCTGAGCTGATCTTTCGATCGTCGTACCCCGAATTTCCGGTGCAGACTCCTGACCACTTTCGCCATGATCTTGGCCTTTCAGACATTGGGGTTGGGGTAAGGCCCATACTTTCCATCATAGTCGGCCTTCTTCAGGATGTCCACCATCTCCAACATCTCCCCAAAGGACATATTTGAGTCCTTTAATCTCCTTCTGGATCGGGATGTTTCAGGCTCCAGCCTTTCCTCCTCCTCCTCCTCGTTGCTACAATTAGCACGATCCTGCTGTCTATCCGCCATGTGCTCTTCCCCCACTGCGCCGAACGAAAAGGGGCGGGGAATAGACTAGAAAGAACTTCAGGGGCGGGCGGAGTTATACGCATGCGCAGTGTGTATAAATCGTAACGCGTGCGTCTTACGTACGATCTGTGAGCGGAGGAAGGAGGATCAGAGACGCCGATCGTGCTAACGAAGGTAGGATCTAAACTTGGGCCTATACTGCTTCGAAATGGAAGCCTATATTGTAACAAGATTAGGGGAGTTTGGCCTGACATTAGGCTTTGTCTGGTGTTGTGTCTTACAGAGAAAATGGATGGGTTCAACGACCACAATTTCCTGCCCCTGTTCATAGACAAGTACAGGGAGCTGCCCTGTCTGTGGCAAGTCAGACACCCCCACTATAAGAAGAGGCAGGCAGCGCTGGAGAAACTGCTGGAGTTGGTGAAGCCGGTGGTCCCCACAGCAACCATCCCTTATTTGAAAGCTAAAATTGGTGGCCTGAGGAGCACTTATCTTAGGGAGCGCAAGAAGGTCACGGATTCCCAGAGATCCGGAGCTGCAGCAGATGACGTTTATGTCCCCAGGCTGTGGTACTATGAGATACTGCGATTTCTGTCAGACCACACTGAAGTCAGGGAATCCCTCTCTACTCTTCCTTCCACGCTTCCTTCCACCCCAGCTGAGGCTTCCGATGTCCAACCTGGGCCTTCCAGCCAGGAAGAAATGGAGGAGCCCAGCTGGAGTCAGGTATAGCATTCTTCTACAGATTTCTGGTCAATAAATAAATGATGTTTATTAGATGTTATTATTGATCACTAATTGCTGATTAAAAAAAGTGCTTTACATATCAATAGACAGTAGTGGGCACCCAAAATTGGGAAAAGAATGAAAACTGCTGGGCTCAGAAGCAGGGGTGTTGCTAGGTCTGAAAAAGATCTGGGGCTAGAGCCCATAGCAGCGGTCACCAACCGGGGGAGGGGGGGTGCACGCCGGTGGTAAGCAATTTTTTGTGGGCAAAAGAAGGCTGGTGTTGGCATTTCAATCTTCATGGCACCATGGTTGATATGGTGTCAGGGTGATCAAAGCGCATTGTTTCTATTGTTATATTGTAATATATAATGAAGTGGTTCAACTCACCATAATGCAGAATCAGTGGGAGCCCTGGGCGTGTCACTTGCTACATCACCTGCCACCATTTGCAGATTGTCACTTGCCACCATTTGCAGATTGTCACTTGCCACCATTTGCAGATTTTCACTTGCCACCCATTGCAGATTGTCACTTGCCACCATTTGCAGATTGTCACTTGCCACGTCACCTGCCACCATTAGCAGATTGTCACTTGCCACGTCACTTGCCACCATTAGCAGATTGTCACTTGCCACCATTAGCAGATTGTCACTTGCCACCATTTGCAGATTGTCACTTGCTATGCCAGCCAGTGCCACTAAATGTGCATTCTCGCTGCATTGGTGGCAGGCTGGCAGCACTGGCCCATTTAGTGAGGGCAGGAGAGCGGAGATGCAGGGCGGGCAGTGAGAGATGATGTAATCTCTCTGCTCCCCACCACACCTCCGACATTGAAGAGGCCCATTTAGTGAGGGCAGAAGAGCGCTGATGTGTGGCAGGCAGTGAGAGATGACATCATCTCTCTGCTCCCCACCGCACATCGCTCCCACATTGAAGTCCCAGCTGTGAAAGCGGAAGATTGATGATGGGTGGGCGGAGAGAGATGATGTCATCTCTGCTTGTCCGCCTGCTCGTCTCCAGGGCTGGACTGAGACAAAAATTTGGCCCTGGACTTCATCCAGACTGGCCAACTTTGACAGGTCTCACCCATGCCAGATCTTCTGGTCCCCCTTGCTCCTGTGGTCCCCCTGTGCTTCTCTGGTCCCCCGCGTGCTGCTCTGGTCCCCCGCACTGCGCTGGTCCCCCATGTGCTGTGCTGGTCCCCCTGTGCTCCTCTGGTCCCCCGCGTGCTGTGCTGGTCCCCCTGTGCTCCTCTGGTACCCTGCATGCTGCGTTGGTCCCCCTGTGCTCCTCTAGTCCCCCGCGTGCTGCGCTGGTCCCCTGTGCTCTTCTGGTCCCCCGCGTGCTGCGCTGGTCCCCCTGTGCTCCTCTGGTCCCCCGCGTGCTGCGCTGGTCCCCCTGTGCTCCTCTGGTCCCCCGCATTCTGCGCTGGTCCCCCTGTGCTCCTCTGGTCCCCCGCGTGCTGCGCTGGTCCCCCTGTGCTCCTCTGGTCCCCCGCGTGCTGCGCTGGTCCCCCTCTGCTCTTCTGGTCCCCCGTGTGCTGCGCTGGTCCCCCTGTGCTCCTCTGGTCCCCTGTGTGCTGCGTTGGTCCCCCTGTTCTCCTCTGGTCCCCCGCGTGCTGTGTTGGTCCCCCTGTGTTCCTCTGGTCCGCCTGTGCTCCTCTGGTCCGCCTGTGCTCCTCTGGTCCCCCTGTGCTCCTCTGGTCCCCCTGTGCTCCTCTGGTCCCCCGCGTGCTGCGCTGGTCCCCCGCGTGCTGCGATGGTCCGCCTGTGCTCCTCTGGTCCGCCTGTGCTCCTCTGGTCCCCCTGTGCTCCTCTGGTCCCCCGCGTGCTGCGCTGGTCCACCTGTGCTCCTCTGGTCCGCCTGTGCTCCTCTGGTCCGCCTGTGCTCCTCTGGTCCGCCTGTGCTCCTCTGGGCCGCCTGTGCTCCTCTGGTCCCCCGCGTGCTGCGCTGGTCCACCTGTGCTCCTCTGGTCCGCTTGTGCTCCTCTGGTCCGCCGCGTGCTGCGTGCTGCGCTGGTCCCCTGCATGCTCCGCTGATCCCCCGAATGCTGTTTTGGTCCCACATGTGCTCTGCTGGTCCCCCCCCCTGCTCTGGTCCCCGTGCTCCTCTATCACCCCCCATGCTGCTCTATCCCCCCTCCCAGCGCTCACCTCCTCTCCCTGCTTAGATAGGCATACAGACATGATCCTAGGAGTGGACACTGATAAGCTCATCGTACGATCCAGAAGTCATGCAGCCGCACACAGCTGTGACATAAACATCCTCGGCACTTGTTCACTTGTTCTTTCCTTCCCCCGCTCTCCATCCTGTCTGCTGCCGCGGAGAATCTAGATGAGAGCGGGGGAAGGAAAGAACAAGTGAACGAGTGCCGAGGAAGTTTATGTCGCAGCTGGGTGCGGCTGCATAACTTCTGGATCGTACGATGAGCTTATCAATGTCCACTCCTAGAAATAAGCAGGGAGAAGAAGTGAGTGCTGGGGAGGGGGGGGGTGAGGGAGGTGGCGGTCCGATGGCTCAGTGCCTGTACATGCCTGATCGTCCCTCCTCCACCTCCAATGCCGCCCGCCGCAGCAGCGGCCCGCCGGCTCTTCTCTCCTCCACACCCGCTGAGACTCGGGGCTATGAGCTCCACATTCGGGGCTCCAGCCTCGATAGCCCCCCCCTGGTGACGCCTATGCTCAGAAGGATAGTCTGTTATATTTGTTAACATTCAATTTGCAGCAGTCAGGAGGTGAAAATTGTGTGTGATTGATGAATAAAAAACTAAAACTATGTCCCTTTTTCATACACAGGAAGACCTCAGCCAGGAGGAGGCTGTGGAATGTGGCAGTCAGGAGGAGGCGGGGATTAGTGTCAGCCAGGAGGAGGCGGGGATTAGTGGCAGCCAGGAGGAGGCGGGGCTAAGTGGCAGCCAAGAGAAGCCTGGGACAAGTCGCAGCCTGACTGAGTCTCAGGTCCCTCCCCTCCGCCTGCCATATAAACGAGCCAGGAAGGCCACTCCGAGTCCCGTGCAGGATTCAGCGTACAGGCTGATCCAGGAGGCTTCGGCGTCCCTCCGAGCCTTCCCCAGTCCTGAAGAGGCCTTTGCCTGCATGGCTGCCACAAAATTGCAGGGCATGCAGGAGGGTCAACGCAAGATTTCTGAGGACCTGATTTATAAAGTCCTTCGTAAGGGGGAGAGTGGGGAACTGACACACAAGACGGATGTCATTGAGAGGGACGATCCTCCTCCTCCTCCTCCTCCTGCTGCCACAACTCCACCACCACAGCCAAAGCCTGTAAGGAAGCGTGGAAGGAAGACCTGAGAGTGATGACCCTGGGTTCAGTCTGGTCTGACAGAAGATGCAGTCTCTTGTATGACCACAGCCTGGGGACACAGATGTCATCTGCTGCTTTCCGGATCTCTGGGACTTCTGGACCAGACTGCCCTCCCTTAGATAAGGACTCCTCAGGCCACCAATTTTGCTTTTAAACAGTTGATGTCTGCCCTGGGGGTCCAAGGCTTCGCCCACTTCTGCAGTTTCTCCAGCGTTGCCTCCCTCTTTGTTTAGTTGTGAGCCCTTAATAAAATTTTTTTGGGTAAATTCTACTCTCCTGTGTGTGTTTTCATCCAAAAAGGACAGTTTGTTGGTGACGATTCAGGTACATTTCTAAAGTACAATGTGAAATTAACAAGGGACAACAACACCAAACAATCTCCTACAGATTAAATAGAACAACATATTAGTGGTGTTGTGGGAACTTGTCACCAAAAACACACACAAACATTTTCGGGAGTACAAATCAAAATCACCAAAAAAAAATAAAATAAAAAAGAGAAACACAAAAAAAGAATCTACATTAAAGTCCAAAAAAAAAAAAAAAATTGTTGTCAGATGTGAGAAATCAAAATATATTGAGGGAATCCCGATAAATAGTAACGAAATAAGTTTGTGAGAAGTCTGTGTGAATATGAGCAGCAAAACTACTTAATTCTTGTCACATTATAAAGAAGAAGAGAGTGCGCTGTATTAAACCATTTTGAACATTGCAGCGTGACGAAAGTGCTGTATCCATTCCGAACGCTACGTTTACCAGAACGAGCTGTCCCGTGTCGGAATTTCTTCTGAGCATGCGTGGCACTTTGTGCGTCGGAACAGGCCATACACGGTCGGAATTGACGCGATCGGATTTTGTTGTCGGAAAATTTTATCTCCTGCTGTCCAACTTTGTGTGTCGGAAAATCCGATGGAAAATGTCCGATGGCGCCCACACATGGTCGGAATTTCCGACAACACGCTCCGATCGGACATTGTCCATCGGAAAATCCGACCGTGTGTACGGGGCATTACTCTATCGTTAGTATTCATTTCTGATGTTTTGGTTTCTCATTGCGGCAATCCTTTGGTTATGCCATCTGAAAAGGAATACCATATAGGGTGTCAGCCATCAGTATCATGTTTTGTAATTCAGACAGTCTGTTAAGTATGTACACATATACTATACATAGACGTACGTTCTATCTATGCAAAACATACTATAGATAAAAAATCCATAAAATAATGTTGAATAGAACTGATTTAATGGTATTATTTCAGTAGCTACTATTATAGTCAAAATTCAGTCTGACCTATGACCTATTCATGGTGTCACAACTTACTTTCCTTATCACTGTATTGTAAGGTTAATTTACACTTCTACACTTAAGATGACCTTTAGCATACTACTAATTATACTTGTGAGTATAGGTTATTGGCAGACTCCAGCACTACAATAAAAGCATGGTGCCTGCATATACCTTTAGATGTGTTCGTCTGCAGTCTGGGATCCCTGCTGTAAGTGGCACATTTTAAAATATTTCTGTTATGCCGCGTACACACGGTCGGACTTTTCAGCTACAAAAGTCCAACGGACGCTGACGGACTAAAGCTGGCTGGTAATCCGATCGTGTGTGGGCTTCTCCGGACTTTCAACGTACTTTTTTAGCCTCAAATCCGACGGACTTTAGATTTGAAACATGCTTCAAATGTTTACGTCGTAACTACGACGGACCCCGAAGTCCGCTCGTCTGTATGCTAGTCCTACGGACAAAAAAACGACGCATGCTCATAAGCAAAAACTAAACGGAAGCACTCGGTCTAGTAAAACTAGTGTTCGTATTGTAGGTAGCACATTCATCACGCTGCAAAATCTGTGATCGTTGAATGCAGCGCATTTTATTTCTTCTTTACGAATGCTCTAAAGAACGAAGGTGTTTTGCTGTTCATATTCAGAGTTCTCCCAAACTGATTTCTGGATTCTTTTTCTCTTTTTGATCTCATGAATGATATAGTATGCTTTTTAAAAACAATGTTTCCATACTAATAATACTTTTTACCTTTTATTTATTTTTTTTTTTTAGGTTTGTAAAGTTACCACAAAGAACCCATTATTCTAGTTTTGTTTTTCTAGTGCTTATTTTTTAGTTTTTAGATAAAGTTAACCTAAAGCACCGTTTTTGGTTATGTAGATTTTTTTATTTTCAAGACTTACCACTTGAACATTATTAACATTAGTAATGTATTTTTGGTGTGTTTTTTCAAACTCAATGAGATTGTTGTCCCTTGTTAATTTAACATTGTGTGTAAAATCAATGATTTAAAAGAAAACACATAAAGTCTTTTGCTAAACTCAAAAAAGATCCATTTGTTCATGGTAAAAATAAAATAAAGAGGAAGTCAACGCTGGAAAAAGTCGGTGTACAAGAAAATTGGGATCTTGAGGAGTCCATATAAGAGGGAGCACAAACTGGTCCAAGAATCCCAGAGATCAACAGCACCAGCAGATGATCTAGATGTCCCCAGACTGTGGTCCTACAACAGCCTGCGTCTTCTGTCAGACCAGACTGAACCCAGGTCATCACTTTCTTCTCTTCCCTGCAGCCTTTCCTCCACGCTGCCCTGCAGCCTTCCCTGCAGCCTTCCCTGTAGCCTTCTTTGGAGGCTGTGGCTGTGGTGTTTCAGTTGTGGCAGGAGGAGGAGGAGGAGGAGGAGGGGGGCTGCCTCATGTAGTTGTGTGTTTCGGGTTAGCGTGCCCTGCAGCCCCTTCTGGATAGTTTCCCCAAATAGGCGCTCGCAAATGAGACGCTGCTCCCAATCCATTTGAAGAAGCCTGCTGGCTAAGTAGCAGCCATAGGACTCTTCTGCTTCGGGGGGGCTTCTCAAAAAACGGGTGGCCTCTTGCATGAGGCGCAGGGATGCCTCCTGTGTGACCGTCCCTTCCTGGCCCTTTTTTTGGGAAGGTGGAGGGGAAGCACTTGTGATTGGGTCATGCTCCTACTGGGCCCAGCCACCTCACTTGGCCCAGCCACCTCACTTGGCCCAGCCACCTCACTGGGACCAGCCACCTCACTGGGACCAGCCACCTCACTGGGAGCAGCCACCTCCTGCCTGACACTGGGCCCAGCCTCCTCCAGGATGATGGAGAATCCGCCCTCCTCCAGGCTGTCCATGGGCCCGGTCTCCTCCTGCCTGCCACTTTCCACACATTCCTCCTGGATGGACTCATCCTGTGTATAAAAAAAGGACATAGTTTTATTTATTTATTTGGGGTTCATCAATGACACACAATTTGCTTCTCATGACTAGCAAATTCAATGTGAATACATCTCTTTAATAAAAGAGTCTAATCAGACACCCTAATTTTTTATAGCAGGTGCCAAACATATTTAGCCACTCCTGTCAATTGATATGTATACACAATTTTGAGGCCAAAATTATTTTAGACAATTATAACATCCAGTTAACATCATTAATATTAGTACAGTAAATATTTGTTAATATAATTTACCTGACTCCAGATGGTCATATCCGGTTCATCCAGGATGGAAGACCCAGCTTGCTCCTCATCAGCCTCTGCTGGGGTGGAGGGAAGGGTGGAGGGAAGGGTTGAAAGTGATGCCCTAGCTTCATTCTGGTCATCAAGAAAACGGAGTTGATTGTAGTACCACAAACATCATCTGCTGATGCTCCTGATCTCATTGATTCCTGGATCTTCTTATGCTCCCTCTTATACATATTCCTCAAGACCCCAATTTTCTTGAGCAATGTCTCCATTGTTGCTTCCGGGATGGTCGCCTGGACAAAGGACAGAAGTCTCTCCAGCGTTGACTTCCTCACATGCTTTGCATAATACTGAGGGTGTTTCACCTCCCACAAATTCCTCATCTCTCGATATTTAGATATGAAAGCTGTAAGGAACTCTGGATCCTTAAATAGGGGATTCATTATATCTGGAAAAGATAAAGTCACAAGACAAAAAACACTTATTATTAGGTTTCTGCTAACCCCTCATCATCTTCTCCCTATGTAGGCCTCATCAATCTATCAAGCCATATAGGCCGCTTGCTACAAAGTCATGACCTAAAACCAAAAAAAAAAATTATTTAAAATTACCTTCGTTTTGTAACGTCCTGGTCCACTATCACCTACGCACAGAACGTACGTACGACACGTGCGCAAGGCCCCTCTTTATACACTACGCATGTGTGAAACTCCGCCTGCGTCGCCCGCCCCTGACGTTCGAAATTAACTCATGTTCTCCGCCCCCTAATTCGACGCACAGAACGTACGTACGACACGTGCGCAAGGCCCCTCTTTATACACTACGCATGTGTGAAACTCCGCCTGCGTCGCCCGCCCCTGATGTTCGAAATTAACTCATGTTCTCCGCCCCCTAATTCGACGCACAGAACGTACGTACAACACGTGCGCAAGGCCCCTCTTTATACACTACGCATGTGTGAAACTCCGCCTGCGTCGCCCGCCCCTGACGTTCGATTTTAACTCATGTTCTCCGCCCATTTTAATTACGGCGCGTAGTGGGGTAAATAATGGCGGAGACACCTGACATGTTGACTACCTCAGGTAGCGAAAAAAGCCCGGAGGCTGGAACGTCAACCAGATCTGTGAGGCCTAGATTTAAGGCCTCCAATATGAGTTTTGAAGAGATGGTGGAGATGGTGGCCATTCTTCAAAAAAAGGACTATGATGGGAAGTATGGGCCGTACGCACGGCCAAATTTGCGCAAGGCCAAAATAATGGCAAAGGTGGTGGACACTTTACAGGCTTCTTTTGGGGTCCAGCGCTCCAAGGATCAACTTCGCAAAAGATGGTCTGACCTCAAGCTCAGGGAGCCGGATCAATACAGACGGATCCGTAAAGTGCTTAAAAAAAGTAAGTACTTGTCGTGTTTTTCTCTTGTGTTTATTACCTTGTATACTGCTCCATGTGCTTTTCCTTCCTATACGATTTTTTGCTCATCGTTTCAAACGATCTTTTAATAAACCTCGTTACATATCTATAGATATATCTATCTATCTATATATGTGTGTATAT